>OZ018387.1:18767268-19483608 GCA_963969525.1 Ontholestes murinus | reverse complement strand
GGACTGGGAGGGCATGGTGCATTGGGAAATGCTCGAAAGGAATACCATGTTCAACAAGGAGCTCTGCATATCTCAGCTAAATCGCGCGAAAGAGGGCATACGACTGAAAAGACCTCATCGACAAGGCCGAACCATACTGCTTCATAAAGAAGCCGCGCTCCAAGAGCTCAACATCCGCCGTATTCTCCAGACCTCGCACCTACGGATTACCAACTTTTCCGCTTCCTCTTGAACCACATGAGCGGCGTTGTCTTCAACAATGAAGAGTACCTTAAAAACTAGCTCAACAATTTCTTCAATAGCTCCAGGTGATTTTTGGCGGAACCGCATTAACAAATTAGTCAAGAGGTAGGATTTATTGTTAGCTATTGATTTTTGTTTAAATAAAGGTCTATGATAAAAACGCTACAAACTTATACGCGAAACTTGTTCGACATGGGCGTCAGCATATTATTCATCTGCCTGATGAAGCCACTGTGTGGTGAAACAATTGTAGCAGTATTTACAAAATAAAGCTAAACTCAAAAACGATTATGTTTTTCATTATAAGTCAGCAGAAGCATTTAATACTTCGGGGTACGAGGGGAAGATCATCTAGGATAAACTCTGCCCAATTCTCATGCAGTATAAACTATGTATGAATATTATTTATATTATTTTTTTATATATTAGGTTTTTCTTTTGGCACAGAATTAAAACAAACAAATAGATAAATATATTCTTTATTTTGCATGGACTTTTAGTACATTTGCACCTCATGTTACTTCAGAAGAAGAAGAAATCTATCAATTTTAGGTATGAATTGATGGATATTGTAATGCTTCATTGCGATATTGTATATCAAATAATTTTTTAACTAGTAATAAATTTTATCCCAAAATTAAAATTCACAAAAAAGGAATTATATATTCTTTCGCAATTCCTGCAAAAAGATTTCAAATTGGCGTAACTATTAAAATTATTACGTAAAATCATCCTGAAGTTGTTCGCAAATGATTTATGCGACGGGAATTGTTAGTATATATTATATAATTCAACTTTTATATATTTTTCTAAGTCAAAATCCAAAGTTTTATGCACTGTTAGGTTTTGTAACTTAAACAAAAACTTTCAAAGAGTATTGTTGCTTTTATTTATCGCTACAATTCTTCGGGCGAAGAATGGTACATTATTTTGTTACAAATCATGTATTTATACATTTGCTGCTGGTGGTGGTGGTAAGTTGAACAGATTTAATAATGGAGATTTTGAAATATCTATTTGATCATTTAGGAGTTGTTCTGTTTCTTTGCTACGATTTATCTCCAGGCATTCCAGGGCGTCTAGTTTTCTTCGTTTTTTTTCTACATGTAATATTCTTTTCTATCCAAATTAATGATTTTCTGTTATAAGGTTGGCCACCCACATCATGTTGATTTTCCTCTCTTATATTCTTTTCTTTTTTGTGTACTTCTAGAAAGTTTTATGAAGATTAATGTATCGACTAACTAACCTAATTCTGCGACAGGGTTAATTCGCTTACAATATCCTTGTAACTTCGTCTGAACTTTTTCTAATACGTTCACTAATTATTCTTCTACCTGATGCTTCAAAATGTTCATCGATGTCCTCGACTTGGAACTGCAAAAAGAGATCTATATAATAATTTCTAGAATCCGTAATACGCTACTTTATTTTGATATCCCAAAAAGGAAGATAGCTTTCCAAATATGATAACTTTTAATAATATCAATGCTGATAATAGAGTAAATAATATTGGTACTTGATTTTTTATTTTTTTCCTTCAGAATATACTTCATCAACACATTAGTCTAAATTACAATTTTGCTCAAATCGTATTCTAATTGCAATCATCTAGTCATTACTTTGGAAGAAGTATTCACTGGCACCATTAGCTCAAAATCATCACACGCATATAGTCCTGATCAAATGATGAATTAATTACGTTAACAGACTATCTCGTCCAATATACAAATTATTTTTTTCAACCCTTATCACTTGAATAAAAAAGAGCTTCACTATTCCGATTCATAAATAGGTTTTTAGATATGCATTTTGTAATTAATAAATTCCATCATTCCAAAATAAGTTGGTGGCTAGACAAATAGTGACTAAAAATCGAAATAGATTAAGATATTGATCTGTGTTGATAATTAGACACTATTAGTTTTGAAAATGATCCTAAAAGCCTAGCTCCTAACTTAATTTGGAATGTTGGACTTTGACTCCAGCTAACTTTTTAGTGAGATAGAGAATAGCAATTTTATTCATATAACCATAAAACAATTATTGAACAAAGATAAATGAGTAATAAATATCCTTTACAGGCTACCGACTTTCTGTTTTTCTGCTCTATGTTTACTACAATAATTATAATATGTGTGGAAAAAAATTATAGCTAAGTTGTTATTTAGTTCTGATCTAATAACAACTTATACTACAACTATATTTTTTCCCACACATATTATAATTATAATTAATTTAAATTAAATTAAGTGAAACAAACCAAGTGAATTTTTTCAACAACCTATTATTAATATTAACGTTTCATCAAGTGAAAAATGAGAAACAAATAGAAGATACAGTTCTGACATAATTAATATGAAGAAAAGAGGGTGGAAAAGCTGGATTGAATAGAGTTTTTGAAAATGTGTACTACATGTGAGTGGGAAGAATATTTGGAAGTACTTGTTAAATGATTGAAAAGAAGGGTGTGCGATGATAGTGGGTAGAAACAAAGAAAATACTGGATGAATGAGAGGAAATTGTTAGAGGGTATGACAAAATTGGCATTATTATAATCCAATAAACGTATTTTTATTTATTTTTAAAATCTGGATGTTTTATTTTTAATCTAGGCAGCATAATTTATTGAGGATTAGCTTTCGGTTTTCTAATATTCATTAGACTAACAACATATTTAGATATTTATAAAATGCATATATTTTTAAAGTAATATGTTAAATTTGAGATATTGACAACTACTTTGGATGAATATGAAATGAATATTTTAGTACATCTACTGGAGTCATTTCTAAAATTAAGTTTTTATTAAATAGTAATAAAAAGCAATAAAGGTAATGATGCATTAAAAAAAAAAGACAAAATCTACTGGTGTTTTTAAAGTATTTTCTGTCATATGTCGACAGTATATAAGCATTTTTAATCTTCTATTTTCTGATCTCTGTTGTCCGCTTTCTGTTATCTGTTGTATGTCTTATGTAGTTAGTTTTCTATTCCTGTTCTGTGTCATGAATATTTTATCCTAAATCTTCTGTTCTGTTTTTTCGTTTTCATTTCTGTGCTATGTCATTGGTCTACTAATTCATATATTTATTATCTTATTTGTTCTGCCTTTTGTTTCTTTAGTTTTTTTTTCATGTTGTTTGTCTTCTTTTGTCTTAAATCTTCTTAATCTTCCAATCTAAATAACTGAGCAACCTCAAGCTGACTTCGTTTTCTATTCATCATCATCAGAATCTCGATACGATGATTTTCGGTTAAATACAGCATTTTAGAAACTACTTTGACAATTTGACGTGCGCATGTGACTGCTTTGGTGACTATTATTATCACTAGTAACTAAGCAACGTGATTCTAAAGCATCAACTCACATGTCAAACATTCAACTTTTCAACGAAAAATTGGTTTTATTTTTTGATTACATGGGCTTTGCAAATATTCAGTAAATAAATTTTGTGTTGTATCTCCGAAGAGATCGTTCAAAGGAAGTGTCACTTGACATACCTTTCCATTTGAAAAAAAAGTCGGAGGTGGCTGGGCACTTCCGGGAACAGAAAAGCAAACCACATATACATAGAAATGAGGGCAAGAAAAAACAATCTTTCAGGATTTTTGCAAAAATTACCTGTATGTATAAGTGTATAATTTCCTGGCTTTAATTTTCTATGTTGTATCTTTCGTTATTTGCCATTTGTTTTTAGTTTTCTGACTTTTGTTTTCTGGTTTCTGTCCTAAGTGGTGTGTTTTGTGGCTTTAATCTTTTATTATATATTTTCTATTTTCCGTACTTTTTTTATTTGTTTTATGTCCTATGTCGTCAGTTTTACATTTTCTGTCTTTCGTTTCCCGTTTTCTATTTGTTGGCCTATCTCATCTATTTTGTAGCAATACTCTTCTATTTTACATCTTTATTTTTATTTTTGTTCTTTCATGTCTGTTTTCTGACTTCTGTCCTCTATTTTCTATCTTTGTCTCTCTGTTTCTCATACTTTTTTTTTGGGTTTTCTAACTTTAGCCTTTTATTTTCTATATTCAGTTTTCTGCTATCTGTCTTAATGTTTTGGTCCTATGTCCTCTATTTTCTGGTTTTAATCATCTATTTTATATCTTCTGTTTCATCTCTTATATCGTCAATGTTCTCTTGTCTCTATTTTGTTTTGTATCATATGCCTTTATCTTGTGCCTTGTGTCTTCTCTCTTCTGCTTTCTGTCTTTTGTCTTCTGAATTCTGAATTCTATCTTCTGTGTTCTGTGTTCTGTGTTCTGTGTTCTGTTTTCGGTCTTCTGTCTTCTGTTTTCAGTTTGATATTCTATGTCAGTATTTTCTAGCTTTTTTATCTTTGTCGTCTGTTATCAATAATTTCTATCTTTTATTTTCAGTTTAATTTCTTTTTTATTGCTTTTCTGGCATTCGTCTTTTATTTCTATCTTTGGTTTTCTCTCATCTATCTTTTTTTATGTCGTACGTCATCAGATTTTTATTTTTTATTTTTTGTCTTCTCATTTTCATATGTTATTGGCCTTCTATTTTCTGCTATCTGGTTTTTGTTTTTCGTTAGTCTAATAATTATTATATTTACAAAAAGGACTTTTCAACTTTGTATAACATTAACTTTATTAAGTGACTATAGTTTCGACAATTTTAGCTTGTCATTATTGAATTAGAAGTATATATTTATTATCTTTTGTGTTCTGTCTTCTGTTTCTTTACTTTGTTGTTCCATGTTGTCTGTTCTTTTTTTCTGTTTTTAGTCTTCCATTTCCTTTCTTTCGTTTTCTGTCAATTCTTTTCTGTTTTTTATCCCATGTTAAATGTTATAATTTTCTAGCCTTAGTCTTCTATCTTGTATCTTTTGTTTTTTGTCATTTGTCTTTAGTTTTCTGTCTTTTGCTTTCTGGTTTCTGTTTCTGTTTTGTGGTTTTCTATCTGCTGCCATATTTCATGTATTTTCAAGCAACAGTCTTCTATTTTACATCTTTTATTTTTTTGTTTTTGTCATCTGTTTTCTGACTTTTATCTTCTATTTTTTACTTTTTGTTTCCCATATCTTTTTTGGGGCTTTCTAACTTTAGCCTTTTTTTTCTATATTCGGTTTTCTGTTAACTGCCTTTATTTTTCTGTTCTATGTCCCATCTTTTTATTTTTAATCTTCTATTTCATCTCTCATATCATCAATGTTCTGTTGTGTCTTTTGATTCCTGTCTTATGTCTTGTGTCTTGTGTCTTGCATCTTCTGTCTTGTGTCTGGTGTCTGGTGTCTTGCGTCTTGCGTCTTGCGTCTTGCGTCTTGCGTCTTGCGTCTTGCGTCTTGCGTCTTGCGTCTTGCGTCTTGCGTCTTGCGTCTTGCGTCTTGCGTCTTGCGTCTTTTGCCTTATTGTGTTCTGTCTTCTGTCTACTGTTTTCTGTCCTTTGTCTTCTTTCTTTCGTCTTTTCTTTTTTGCCTTTTGTCTTCTGTAATCCATCTTCTGTCTTTTGCCTTTAGCTTTCCGTATTCTATATTTTCTAGCTTTAATCTACAACTTATATATTTTGTTTTATTTATCTTTGTCATCTGTCGTCAATATTTTCTATCTTTTATTTTCTCTTTCCCTTATTTTTTTTATTGATTTTCTGGCTTTAGTCTTTTATTCCTATATTTAGTTTTCTGTCATCTATCTTTTGTTTTATATCCTATATCATCAGTTTTCTATTTCCTGTCTTCTGTCTTCTCATTTTCGTTTGTTATTGGTCTTCTATTTTCTGCCATCTGATTTTCGTTTCTCGTTGGTATACTCCCATGTTGGTATTTAATTTTCTGGCTCTAGTCTTCTATCTAGTATCTTTTGTTTTTTGTCATTTGTCTTTAGCTTTCTGGTTTCTGTCTTATGTCGTTCTGTATTTAATCTTATATTTTCTATTTTTCGTTTTATGCCCTATCTCGTCACTTTTCTATTTTCTTTTGTTTCCCGTTTTCTATTTGTTGGCCTATCTCATGTAATTCTTTTCTAATTTACATCTTTTATTTTTTTGTTCCTTGTCGTCTGTTTTCTGACTTTTCTCTTTTATTTTCTATATTTTGCTTTCTGTTTCCCATACTTTTTTTAAATTAAGTCTTTTATTTTTTATATGCGGTTTTCAGTTATCTGTCTTTTTTTTTCTGTCCTGTGTCTTTTATTTTTTGGTTTTATTCTTCTATTTTCTCATCTCCTATATCGTCAATTTTCTGCTATCTGTCATTTGTTTTCTGTCTTATGTCTTGTGTCTTCTCTCTTCTGTTTTCAGTTTGCTGTCCTATGTCAAGTATTTTCTAGTTTTACTCTTCTAATTTACATCTTATATTTTTTATTTTTTATCTTCGTCTGTCATCAATATTTTCTATCTTTTATTTTGTGTTTACAATATTTTTTATTGTTGTTCTGGCTTTGGTCTTTTGTTTCCATATTTGGTTTGCTGTTCTACGTCAAGTATTTTTTAGCGTTAATTCTCTAATCTACATCTATTTTTTTCGACTGTCACCAATATTTTTTATCTTTTATGGATTTTTTTTCGAATCTTCTAATCTATATCTTCTATTTTTTGTTTTTATTATCTTTTTTGTCTTTGTCCTTCCCTTATTTTTTAGTGTTTTTCCGGCTTTAGTTATTTGTTTCTATCGTTTTCTGTTATCTATCTTTTGATTTAGGACCTATGTTATCAGATTTCTAATTTCTGTTTTCTATCTTCTCATTTTTGTTTGTTATTGGTCTTCTATTTTCTATTTCTGCCATCTTTCGTTTTCTGTATTTTGTTTTCTGTTTTATATCCCAATATATAATAAAGTAAAAGCTTCCTCACGACTCATGTAATTTGTTATAAAGCAGAAAAAGCTAAAATATTATTTAAAATTCATGGGAAGCATAAACATACCATCCAAACCATAGAGATTGAGTCAAGAATGCATAAAATTCAATGCTGTATTTGAGTAGATATAAATGACTAACCTGATTGCTGGAAGAAAATCTAAATCAGCAGTAATTATAGTTATAGAAGAACATTGCTTCTCTGCTGCTGAACTGGATTTTCTTCCATTCATTTATATCTACTTAAATACAGAATTAAATTTTATAAATTCTTGATTAAATTAAGTACAATTTGATCTATTTAATGAAAAAGTAAGAAGTAAATCAGCACATGCTGTACAAGAAAAGTCAGATCCTGAAGAAGATAGAACACATATAATCTGACAAACAATACGGGTATTAGATATATTTGTAATGTTGAAAAAAAAAAAAAAGACAAATTTGTTTAAAATAATCCCCCAGAGATGTCTAAAGCCATCAATAGGATTATGGATCAATCATCATCAGACCGAATTTATTTGTAATTTTAACGTGATCTGCATAATTGAGAATTGGATATTGTATATTAATTACAATAAAAGTAATACACATAATAAAGAACATAGGTCCTAAATTTGATCCTTGAGGGTTTTTATTTTTAGGATAAAATTCCTTTGATTTATTATTGTTCAATGAATCTACATATTGACACCTTTCAGACAGATAAGAAAAGTTAACAAGGACATTTATATAATTTAGATGCGCTCATTATTAAAGATAGACATTCTTTAAAAAATTGGTCAAGCGTGACATAAAAGCCTTCTACATGATACATTTCTATTAGTTTTACGAGTAACATGTCTGCAATTATAATTAAGTATTTTTACATAAAGCAGTTTGAACTAATTTGATTTCATATATTATATTTTAGACACATGTTTTACATAATACTTGTAGTTGTAGCTTCCAAAAATTCAACTAGTTATAAATATTTTAAAGCCTAGCAAATATTTATAATAATTATAATTGCTTTAAAGTAATCAAGTATTTCATTTGGTTACCCACACACCTTATTAATAGAATTAGATCTTAGTATTACATTAAAATTATAAATTACACATTTAAATGACAGATTATTATTATTGTATGTAAATCTAGAGGATCGACTATTATGAAAGTAGCAGGATCTTAATTATACATGTGCAGCAATTTAAAACGCGTCCCGTCAAATCGATAATGAGGCCAATTTAGTTAATTTTATAATTACAGACCACTTCCTGAGAAACATTCGCACTCCACTAGTTCGTGTTATTTATAGCTTTATTAAGTGCGCATTTTAATATTTTCACCGACAGATATCTTCATAATCACAACTGGATAATTTAAGATCCTTTAAAGGTTAACAAACATCTTGTTAAATGATTATAGTTGAAGGAACTTACTTTATAATACATATTAATTAAATTAAATTCTTAAATACAGAAAATACTTAACTTTTTTATATCACTTATATTTTCTGTGACTACTTTCGACTACACTATAAAAAATTAAGAGTTTTACTTATTTAAAAATGTACAAGGAAGTGAACGCCATCAAGATTAAAGAATTATACTAAATTCTTTCACTGATGAAAGAGTAAAACTAGTCCAGTAAATAGAGAAAAATTGTGAAACAAACAAACTATGTGTAATTTAATTTAAACCTCCATCAGTAATTGTTTTACCAAGTGATAAATAAGTAAGTCGCCCAAGAAATACTAAATCTTTTACTTATTTAATGTCACGCTGTTTATTTTATTAGTGTTTACAGTTTAGATTAAACATAATCAAATAAGTAACTATGGATACATTTTGATAAAACAAAATAAATAAAACAATTAACTTTGTTGGTATCACTTCTTCAAACCGTGTATAGTTTGATCATGTTTGATCGAACGTTGTTACAATATCCTTAGGGATATGGCTACTTGGAGGTACATAAAACAAAAATAGCCGATACGTCCGTTGTAAAAATTGAAAATTGCACACACTACACCGTACATTTTCTTATGGGTATTCAATCTTCCATCGAGACCATTACAGGAAAGCCTCGATCCGGTAACGACCGGCCATTCGTTATGCGGCTAAAAATCAGTGCGACCGAGTTTTTTCTTTTCTTTTTTTTTTCGTTCTTGCTGAAACTCCGGGGCCGATCCGGTGGCTCCTTGTTTTATTTATCATCGTGGTCGATTTCGTGTGACCGATGTGTGCCCCTTAAAAACCTACCGAAATTACGACCGGAGGAATTCTACCGGAGGATGAGATTGATGGCCAGATTTCGGTCCAAGAAAAACCCCCGGTCAGATCCAATCCGGTCTCGCACATCAGTATCCGCTAATATATCGACATCTAATTAAATTATCACGGTCACAAACTTTTATCCATCGAAACAAATACATAAATATAAATAATGATACAAACATTTTTAGTTTATGTACATCAACCGTAGTAGTTTTAATTTGAGCATTGCAAACTATAATAATCTGCAAAAGAGTATAGAAAACAACGATAATTACAAGATTGTACATGAATTGAATCTGTTAAAGAATTCGGTTAGTTAATTCATTATTCTTCAAAATATTTTGTTGTTTTTGCCTACAAAAAATTTATTAGATATTCATAATGGGTTCATAGTGCCCAAAATGTACATTCACCAGTAAAAAAATAAAAACTGAAGAAAGTTATATAACTGTGTTTCAATTAAGACATATATTAATATTTTCGGTGCGAATTTCACTTACTCAAGTGTTCTACTCAAACGCTTTAGACTACGGCTAAATCAGAAATGTTTAACTTGAACACTTTTCTCAAAAACCAAAGTATTTACAAAAAACTAAATGCAAATTTATTTCTTATAATGTTATTACAAATATTATTTGTTATTATATAAAAGAATATATATATATATATATATATATATATATATATATACAAACAAGAAATTTAAAGAAAATACGAGTCACGCAATGGAATTACGGAATATATATGCATAACACATAAATCAATTAGTTATTACATGTATATAACGAGTTCCAATAACGCTATTATTATTGTTTTGATTACGTGCAGTTATTAAATTTAATAAATAATTTAGAAAAAATAAAGTTATATATAGGAATATTCTTGTTAATATTCATTTTAACGACGCATTAAAAAAATAGAATATTTACAGAGAATTTACATTTTACGATAGAAAACTCTATATATAATTTATATAGTTGCGGTGATTTCACAATAGATATAATATTCAATGACTAAAAATAAGTGTGTGTGTAGAAAAATAAGTGTTCATCAATATGATAACGAATGTTTTTAATTTCTAGGTTAATTGAAAATGGTAGGAGCTATTAAAAAAAAATAATACATAAGTGTACAAGTCGATAATAATAAATATATTTTTCTTTAATTTGAAAATACTGTTATCAAGGAAATAGTCTAGCATTTAAATAGTTTTGGTTGATCTGTTTTGATGGAAATATCAATTACTTATTAGTATTTTTAAAACTGTTAATGTACCATTGAAGTAATCATTTTTGGTATCAGACAATATGCCACAATTTTAGAAGATGCAGATTTGCAAATTAACGTATTTGTTTAACTACAACTATGTCTCACCTATGAAGAATATTTTGTTATTAAAATTTCGAAGGAACTTTTGGTAAAATAAATTTTTTTATAAATAATTTGTATAATGTTTTATAGCCATTTTATTTCCAGCAAGGACATGTCGTTTTTTAGAGTCTTATTAGAAATATATTCATTGACAATGCGTTTTCCTAGTTTGAAGCTAATATCTACTGAGAATATTTTTTACAACTTCACTAATCGAATAAAACACGATAACTTTGTATAACTTGAAACTTTTTTATTGTGACTACTTGCGACAAATTTATCTTGTCATTATCAAACACATAGTCACAATGAAAAAGTTTTACAAACAAAGTTATCGTGCTTTATTCAATTTACAAAAATGTATAACGAAGTAAAAGCCTCTAACATATATAACTTGACTAATCATAGAATGAAATTTTTTTCTACATATTCAAGCTTTTATTTTTAGCCATGACATGTCAATTATTTTAGAGAAATATTCAGAATATGTTAGTTGTATTCGATTTTGAAGACTTAAAACTTCCTGCTAGGAATCATTTTTACAAGTTTTTAATTCAGTGTTGTGAGCCGCCATTTTTTTAGCTATGACATGCCAATTATTTTAGAGGAATGTTAAAATATGTTCATTGGTAATGGATTTTGAGGATTTTAAATAAATTTCTTTTGCGAACAATTCTTTACAACTCTTCTAATTACGGAATGCATTTAAGTTTTGCGAGTTGCATTTTGTTTTTAGCTACGAAATGCCAATTATAAAGGTACGTTAATTGGTAATCGATTTCAAAGATTTGGTGAAATGAATTTTTGCTGGGAATTAATTTTATGACTTTTAAATTCATCGAATTCAGTTTTCTATCAATAAATTTGAGTTCTAAGAGTCGCCATTTTGCTTTTAGCTACGATCTGTCAATTGTTTTAAAGGATTATTGAAAACACATTAATTGGTAGTGGATTTTACAGATTTAAAATTAATTCCTGCAGGTAATAATTTTTTACAACGTTTCTAATTACCTAGTGCAGTTTTTCTTCTTAAAACTTGAATTTTAGTTTTCTAGTTAAGTCATGCTAATTATTATAGAGGAATATTAAATCTACAAAAACTGGTAATAGATTTTGAAGATTTGAAACTGATCCTTGTTGGGACAAATGTTATACAACTTTTCCAATCACCTAATGCAATTCTTCTTCTCTAAATTTGAATTTTAAGAGTTGCCATTTCAATTTTCTAGCCTAATCATGCCAATTATTTATGAGTAATGTTAAAAATATATTGTCTAGTAATAGATTTTAAAGATTTCAAATTGATTCCTGCTGGGAAAAATGTTTGATAACTTTTCTAATCACCTAATACCGTTTTTCTTCTATAAATTTAAATTTAATAAGCTACCATTTTTGTATTCTAATCACGGCGTACCAATTATTTTTGAGGAATATTAAAAATACATTAACTCGTAATAGCATTTGAATATTTGAAATTAATTCCTGCCGCGGAAAAGCTTTTCTAATTACCTAATGTCTTCTATAAATTTGAATTTTAAGATTTTAGATTTATAGTCACTACATGCCAATTATTTTAGAGGAATAATAAAAATGCATTAAGTAGTAATACATTTGGAAGATTTGAAATTAATTCCTGCTGGGAAAAATGTTTTACAACATCTAATCACCTTATGCAGTTTTTCCTCTATAAATTTTTGGCAACTTTAAAGCCATCTTTGTTTTCTAGTCTTAGCATGCCAATTATTTTTGAGAAATATTCAAAATTCATTAACTGGTAATAGATTTTGAAGATCTGAAATTAATTCCTGCTGAGAAAATTGTTTTACCACTTTTCTAAACACCTAAAAGAAGTTTTTCTTCCATAAATTTGAATATTAAGAGTTGCCATTTTAGTTTTCTAGTCACGGCATGCAAATTATTTTTGAGGATAATTAAAAATACATTAAGTGGTTATAGATTTTGAAGATTTGAAATTAATTCCTGCTGGGAAAAATGTTTTAGAACTTTTCCAATCACCGATTGCAGTTTTTCTTCTATAAATTTGAATTTAAGAGTTGCCATTTTAGTTTTCTAGCGACGGGATGCCAATTATTGTTGAGGAATATTAAAAATACTTTAACTGGTAATAGATTTTGAAGATTTGTAATTAATTCCTGCTGGGAAAAATTTTTACAATTCTAATCACCTAATGCAGTTTTTCTTTTATAAATTTGAATTTTAAGAGCTGACATTTTTATAGTAATTTTTATTAATTTATCCATCATTGGCCTTTCCATTACACAAATTGCCTCATACATCAACATCATCATCATCATCAATCCTTTGTTGGATTTCTGCCGACTGTCCTCTATCTTGAGCGCTCCGCATCCAGTTTGTGGTTCTTCTTTTGATATCGTCCGTCCATTGCGTGGGAGGTCTTCCCCTGTTTCTCTTGTCAGCTCTTGGTCTTTATTCGATCAGCCTTTTTGTCCATCGTCCATTTGTCATGCGGGCCAAATGTCCAGCCCAGTTCCACTTTAGCTTAGCCACCTAACTCCTTTTCTCGCTCGTAAGTCCTCATTTCAGACTTGGTCACGAAGTTATACAAGGAGCATCGATCTCTCCATCTTGCGTTGTGTTATTCTGAGCTTCTTAGCAGATTTGACTCTCAGGTTAAAGTTTCGGCACCATAGGTTATAACCGGTAGAATGCACTGATTAAAAACTTTTGATTTTAGACAAATTGGGAGATCACTCCATGCCTGCCATATGAGGCCCAAGCGAGCGTAATTCTTCTCTTTAATTCGCATGTTTGGTTGTCTCTCCAGATTCGTATTTCATGACCAAGATATGTGTATATCTTATCTAACAGCTCCACTTCACAGTCGCCAGTAGTAAAATTTCCACTAGGGACCAGATTTTTCATAAATTTTGTTTTTGATATATTAACCTTTAGCCCGACCTGGGCACATACTTCCTGAAGATCTTCCAACATTTTCCTGATATCTTGTAGGTTGTCGGATAGCAAAACTATATCATCCGTCAAACTCAGATCTGTTAGGTTTAGACTATCTATATTTAAACCCTTTCCTCTCCATTCGATCATCCCGAAGACGTATTCCAGAACAGTGATAAACAGTTTGGGTGACATAGTATCACCCTATCGTACTCCTCCACCGATTCTTATCGGGTTGGTGTTTTCATGCAGCTTTACCATCATGGTAGCATTTTTATATATGGTATATATTAGTTTAGTGTCTCATACAGCTACCACAAAACTGACGTTATTTCCACATGACTTTTTCTATTTCTCTATGATCCTTAATATGCCAATTGCCACCGTTTCTCCTTCAGTAAATTTGTCCATTCCCCTTGTCCATATTGCTTTCTCCACGCATCTCTAGTCCCCACACAGTCTACCCTCCAATGCTTCCATCTTTCTTCATCCCTTCCACATAATCGGCACATTCTCTTTTCCTCATTTATCCAAAAGCGGTTCCTCCGTTCTTCGCTATCACATCTATACCTTGCTCTAAAATCGGCAGTTGTTCCAGAAAACATACAAATGTCCACAAAAGAGTTTTAAAAGACTATAACATGAAGTTCTGTGAGATAGCTGACAACTTGTAGATATCAGAAGATAGTGTCTTTGCAATAGATGAAACTTTAGGCATGACCATGTTGCTTTCGAAGTCGGTGCCTCGTTTTCTCATACCGAACCAGAAACAACAACTCGTCGAAGCATTAGAGTGCTTTTTAAAGCTGTTCAAGCAAAATAAAAAGGATTTCTTGCATCGGTATGTGACAATAGATGAAGTATGGATTCACTACTGGACGCCTGAATCAAAGAGATCATCAGTTGAGTAGACAGCCTGTGAAAGTCATCCAAAGTGACCAAAACCTTAAATTTCGGCTGGCAAGATTACAGCATCATATTTTAGGACGCACATGGAATTTTGTTCATCGACTATCTTGAGATAGGCAAAACCATCGATAGTGAATATTACATGGCATTATTAGATCGATTGAGTGCAGAAATCAATAAAAAAAGAGGCACCACATGCAAAAGAAATAAGTGCCGTTTTACCAGGACAATATCCCGTGACACATGTCAATGAAAGCAATGGTTAAATTGGTTGAATTACGCTTTTAATTGCTTTCCTACCCACCGCAACCTTTAGATTTGAGTCCCAGCGACTACTGGCTTTTTGCAGACATGAAAAAGATGCACCAGGAAAAGAAATTTGGCTCAAATGAAGAAGTGATTGCCGAAATTGAGGCTTATTTTGAGAGCAAAGACTAATCGTTTCATATAAAGGGCATCGAAAACTTAAAGGTGGGTTGGAATGAATAAAGGAGAGTATGTTGAATAAAGTGGTATTTCCAAAATATAATTGGTTTTTCTTAGTTAGACAAGAGACTTAATGAGTTATGTGTTACGTGTATACCTAAACTAAATCCGTGGTTTCATTTTCATCAACATAAACTTCAACACTGCAGTTGATTGTTATTAAAACTTAAGTAACTAACAGGGATGAAAAAATATTTATTCATGTAGGGTGGGTGGCTGGCCACTATCTCACCCTCTGTAAATATGTAACTAATGCAAATATTTACTTTTTTATTTGTTGATTATATTCTTTCATTTAATTTTTTTCTAAGGAACTTTTTCGTGTGTTATAATAATTGGAGGGTTGGATAGTGGGCATCCACTCACCCTACATATAGGTGTATACCTAAACTAAATCTGTGGCTTAATTTTCATCAACATAAACTTTAACACAGCAGTTGATTTTTATTAAAACTTAAGTAACTGACAGGGATGAAAAAATGCATGTATATGTAGGATGGGTGGGTGGCCACTATCCTACCCTCCAAACAAAAAACCTGTCGAATGAATAATAACTACATCAAACAAAATTTTTACATTTTTCTTTAGATTATTTCCTTTTATTTAATTTTCTTCCAAGGAACTTTACCAGGTATTACTATAATTGGAGGGTGGGATAGTGGACACCCACTCACTCTACATATACATGTATACTGAAACTAAATCTGTAATTTAATTTTCATAAACATAAACATTGGCACTGAAATTGAAGTTTTTGTAACTTAAACAACTGATAGGGGTGAACATTTATTTATTATATTTAGGGTGGGTAGGTGGCCACTAATCCACCCTCCAAATAATAATCTACATACTCGAGTTCTACTAAGTGAATTTTATTAAAAAAGACTTTTAGTTTATTTATTAAGTAAATACTTTTTTAATTTACTTTATATCCAATAAACTCTTGAGTGTTTTAATGACTAGAAATTTAAACGAGAGATTTCATTAATGTTTTCGTTATATAGGTTGGGTGGGTGTCCACTATCCTACCATCCAATTCTTGTAACACACACTAGCGTTTCTTAAAAGGAAATTTATATTATGAATTCTTTCAGTAAAATTCTCGCGTATGTTTTACTGGTAAGATAGTGTGTTACAGGCCACCCATCTACACTACAATTATATATTATATTTGTGATTGACTCTTCTCGCCATTTCTTTTACCGCTTCTTTGAACCAACTTACCTTCTTGTACGTCTCACATCTACCCTTTACCCACTGAGTCTCTACTTTATTCGTCTTGTCCGTATCATTTAGTGTCACATTAGTAATTTCTTATACGTTGCCCATTTTTTCCCTGACACTCTCTTCATCCACCATGTTTGTATTCCCTCCATACTCTCTTTCATGCTGAAATCCTACACTTCTGCTCCATACATTAAAATTGACTTCAAGTATACTTTTCATATGGTCTCGCTCGCCATCATTGAATCTCTCAATCTCCTTCCTCATTATCTACACAAATTTCCAGCCGCTGCCTTCACCTTCTTTGTTACATACTTCTTGTGCTCCTGCCACCTCCCTTTTTGTGTGAAAATTACCCACCACATTTTATTCTTTCATCTTCTTAACAATTCCCAAAAAAACTTTCATCCTTCTTCATACATACAATTAATTTAGTTTTCTTTACATTAACTTTCCCTTTTCAAAATACCGTTTCATTCTCTCTATCATGCACTCCAGATCCAAATTCCTCTTTGCATTATTGCTAGGCCATCCGTATAAGCAAGCACTTTACATCTTTGTCACCTCCTTTCTGCACTGGAATAATTTCCGCTTGTGTCCAACTTTCCGGTATTTCCCTCTTCCTGCTCAAAATCATCTTTACCTGTTCTACTATTCAATTTCATCCTTTCTCATGTTCTTCTTTTAATATTTTCAATGCCTTAACCTCTACTAGATTATAATAAAGTGTTCGATTCACTTAAATATGCAAAAATATTGGAAGCATTAGGATCATACAAAATCATACGAACAGAGAGGGTAGATGAAGACTTTCCTATAAAAAGACGAGCTAGACAGGGAGAACCGTTATCACCTAAACTTTTGTCGGCAGTTCTTGAACATGTTTTTAGAAGTCTCGAATGGTACAACTATGGGCTAAATATAAATGGAACGCTATTAAACCATCTTAGATTTGCATATGATGTAATAATTATTTCAAGCGACACGAGAGGCCTGCAAGAAATGCTTGACCAACTGGTGTATGAAAGTAGGAAGGTTGGGCTGTCATTGGACTGTCAATGAATATCTCGAAAACAAAACTATTAACAAACGCAGAGAAGATCGCTATCATAGTGAATGGTACAACAATGAAATATGTAGACGAATACACGTATCTTTGCCAAATAATACTACCAAAAGACCTTACAATAAAAGAGGTAAGCAACAGAATTAATCTGGCTTGTAAACGATACTAAAAGAAATAGTGAAAAATCCTCATCTGGAACTCAAGACAAAGAGAAAAATATTTAATATTCTGCCCATTTTGACATATTTATGCCAAACATGGAGATTAATCCAAAATAACATACGCAAACTAAAGACCTGCCAGCATAGTATGGAAAGAAGTTTACCCAATGTTAAACTACATATTGAAATAAGAGTGGACACTATTCGTAAGCAGACCCGAGTAACGCACGTAACATTCTGCATAAAAAACTGTGGAAATGGACAGGTCACATGATGAGGAACAAAATAACAAATGGACCAAGGACGTTACTGAGTGGTATCCGAAACAATACAAGAGAAGAATCGGGATACAGCGTCCTCGATGGGAGGACGACATCAAAAGAATAGCAAGAATTACGTGGAGAAGGAAGACACATGATCGCATTCTATCGCAGGCTTTAGGGGAGGCCTATGCTGGGAATCAAGACAATCTTCGTGGATCTTCTCCCAGGCCATACACACCCTTGTGATTCAATTGCCCTCTCAAATTCCTCTGCACTATGACACGTTCCTGACATTTTCTAATTATCATATTATCTTCGTTTATACTCTGTCTGAAGGACGTAGTCATTTTCTCAACTTTTACTCTACTCTTCTCCCTTGTTTCCTTCTACGTATAAACTGCCATACCTTCCTTTCTGTTTCAATTTCTCTCACAGATTTTTCTTGTTCTTTTTTCCATGTTAACTTTTCCTTTTCACATGTTGACGAGTATTCCCTCTTGACATTGTTCCATTCTTTAAACCATTTCTCTTCTTTTTATTTCCCTATACTCTTCGTCGTGCCAATCACCTTCTCTTCCTTCTTTTATTTGCGCCTCTTTACTTGAGCTCCTCTAATGAAATCTTCCATATTTTCCAATATCACCTGCCTTTAATATTTTCTTTAAACTTATTGATTTTTTTTATTTCCCACTTATATCTTCTTCCAATACTCTGGTAGCTGTCCTGTCTTTCCTCTTCTTTCCTACTGTTCATTTCCACCGACACTGGGAAATGATCGAATTCCCCTTGTTCTCCTATCTCAAAGTTTTTCGTCTCACTTTCTCCTCCATTCACGACTAGTCAATTATGCTTTTATTCGTCTCCCTTACATATGCATATTCGCCTCGTTCATCTCTTCCCCTAGCCCCATTTGGCACATACCATTCATTACTATCAAGCCACCCTATCATTCTTCTTCCTTCTGAATTTACTCTTTTGTCTTTGGCTTGTCTCTCCAATATTTCCTCAGCCTCATTCATTTTTTCAACCCAGGATCCACAAGTTCTAGCATTAAAATTTTCTCCCACAATTATACATTCGTTTTTTGACCCATTTTTATTGTCAAATTTTTTATAGAAAAGGCATATTTAAAATACATTCATTAGTAACATAGTTTGGAGATTTAAAAATAATTCCTCTTGGTAATAAATTTTACAACTTTTCTAATCACCTATTAACTCTGTTTTCGACAAAACATTATACATTTCTCTAGTATTAATCTAGCGTAGCCTTGACCTACCACAATAAACCGTACAATGACCTTCTATACAACTGACCTAAGTTAATTTACGGTTTATTGGGATAGGTCAGGATAACGCTAGGCAAATATGCTGTGTGTTATGGTAGGTTGGGAGTACGCTGGGCGAATGTGTTCTCTAGTAATGTATGTTAGGATTAATATAGAATTTAGTTCAAGAATGTCCGTGATTAATACAATATGGGTTGAGGTAGGTCAAGATTACGATAAGTATATACAAATATATAAATTTCATCGGAAATACAATAAAACAAAATATTTTAAAAAAACATGGTATAAATTAAGCTCGTGGTAAAATACGATGAATGAAATTCTAATTGACCTGTGGTGAAATATTTTTGAACCTTCGTAGTAAAACATTTTTAAATATTTCTCGAAATTTAAACCAAAACTCTTGCTTTAAATTACAATAAATATTTTTTTTTATCTGCACGAGGCTTGGGTTATTACTAGGTCTCTTTATCTCTTAGTATATATCCCTCAACAGAATCTTTAAATAATACAAAAATAAAGAAATAATATAAATATTTTCCGTAATTAGTAACACACTTGGAATTAATACCACAATAAAACCCGATCAGTCGCTACGGTTTCCATTAATGTGACTTTATCATACACACTTACTTAATGCATGTACATATTAATCAAGTTCGATTACCTTTAAAGCAATCAAACGAAATCCAATAAAAAATGAACAAGCAATTAAAATCTTTACTTCACTTATATTTTTATTTTTTCGTCAATTTCTCGGTCGTCTCACGTGGATTCTTACACGCCACTGTCCCTACGCATATTACAGATAAGTTGAAAAAACGGCAACGTCTTGATGCAAAAACTGTCGATAATTAAGACGGACCCCGCGAACACGTCAATCACGTGTCACTGTCGCACTAATGTGAGGACGGTTTCTTTGTGCGTCTCGTGCAAGAAAAAAACTCTGGTCATTATCGCGTTCCGGAATTCGCCCGTGGAATTCGATGTTTTTGTTTTTTCGTTCGTACTTTTTTCCGTCTTTAAAGGTGTGAGTCGAATAACCTGGGTTAATTATTCGAGAACGTATTTTACTGTTTCTTTATTTATTCATTCAAGCATTTACTTTAATATATTTATTAAAACTTGAGGCTTACTAGCTATATATAAAAACAAATCACAATTAATCCTAAATTATACAAATGTATTATTACAAAGAGCACAATTATTGAAGAATCACTATTTGGAATATATTTATTCCATTAAAAAACTTTTTTCTTATCTCATCCTATATAAGTATTACAACATAAATATAATTGTGGCTATCGTTAATAATTTATTTTCAAAGTAAAAAAAGACAATTTTGAATGGCTTTTAAATAAATATTTATTGTGTAAACAATCTTTTAATCTATCAGAGACAATAATAGTTCCAACCTTTCGAGGGTATTTTCCAGTGTTACTAATGCTACTATATACAGAATCAAGACAGTACTACAAGAGGAGGACCATGAACAAAACATGTTATCAATCAACCTGAAAAATTCTCATAAAATAAAGATAATAAGTATTTGTTAAAATAATAAAATAAAGTAAGAAATGATAAAACATTTTATTAAAATAGAGATAATAATGGTGAAAAAGAGAAGAGAAAATTCCGACAAGAATAATAAGTTAAAATACTAAAACCCTTCAAGAATCTTCCATTAATTTGATAGAAATTACCGAAGGATTTTATAAAGTCTGGAAGAAAAATTAATAGAAAATTATAGAACCCTCAAAAAAATTCTATCAATTCAAACGATTGTTTTTGAAAATAATATGCTGTTATGATTGGTCATATTACAAAAAAAAGTGACACTAAGAAAATTGGAATTTCGGTGATTAATTAATTTTAGGAGCTTAAATAACTTGCTTCGTATTCAATTTTTGACCAGAAAATTATCATACATTATACATTTCTAAAATATTCTGGAAACTTTTCACTTTGCAAGAATGTTGAGCCATTATTTGTTCCATTGAGAAGTTTTAAAACCCTGAAAGGCAACTATAGAAACCAGAAATTGCTGAAAAATATCAATAAAATGTATTAAATAATTCAAAAACATGTT
Source organism: Ontholestes murinus (assembly GCA_963969525.1). Lineage (NCBI taxonomy): Eukaryota > Metazoa > Arthropoda > Insecta > Coleoptera > Staphylinidae > Ontholestes > Ontholestes murinus. The sequence goes on along the minus strand of OZ018387.1, from coordinate 19,462,497 downwards.
GCGATATTTTTAGGAATGAAACATTGTTTCTTCTCGGTTTTAGAAGTTTGCAGCAATTCCTCTTTCAAATTTCCAAAACCTTTCAGCATTTTTTTCATCCCTTCTTTGAACGGTTTTTACAAATCGTTGCTTTATTTTCATTAGATTTTGTTTAAATTACTTTTTCAAATTGAGAGCATTTTCTTGGATTGTTGTTTTTTTAGAAAATTGTTTTCATTCAGATTTCTGAAATTTCCAAAGTAATTACCTTACACATTACGAAAATTGTCTAGATTTTAGCAGAAATCTTTCTTCTAGAAAATGTTCACATTTCGAGAATGTTCAACTATTTGTTATTCTATTTTGGTATTTCATGCAATTTTCGAGAAATTAATTTTTTTCTAAAATATATGAAACACTCGAATAAATTTCTAGAAATATAAAAATATGCCGTAATATTCAGAAATTAAAAAAATAATAATTTCTGAATATTACGGCATATTTTTATATTTCTAGAAATTTATTCGAGTGTTTCATATATTTTAGAGAAATTTTAATTAAAATAGAATAACAAATAGTTAAACATTCTCGAAATGTGAACATTAATTTCAGAAACTTTAAATTACTCTCAGATTTTTGGAACTTTACAGCACCTTACCTTCTAAATATCTAATATTTTTTTCGAGTCTTACAGAATTACAAAATTCTACAAATCTTTTTTTCTCGTATTTAGAACTTTATAAAATTACTATTCCAAATTTCTAAAATCTTTCAGGATTTTCTTTCAACCTCGAGAAACTGTTTGGATTCATTGACTATGGAGGCTTCTACTTCGTTATACATTTTAATCACAAATTAAACACAATAATTACTTTGTTTTGTATAACAGTTATTTATTTAAACGGTGACCAAGGTTTCAATACATTCACTTTCCGAACCGAACTTTCGGTTTGATAATGATAGGTGAATGTATTGAAACCTTGGTCACCGTTTAAATAAATAACTGTTATACAAAACAAAGTAATTATTGTGTTTAATTTGAAACTGTTTGGATACTAACATCAAAAATAATTATTTTCAGTAGATTTTGTTTAAATTACTTTTTCAAATTGTGAGCATTTTCTTGGATTGTTATAGATTTTTTCAGAAAATTGTCTTCATTTAATTTTCTGAAATTTCCAAAGTAATTACCTTACACATTACGAACATTGTCTAGATTTTACCACAAACCTTTCTTCTAGAAATTTTCACAATTCGAGATTGTTCAACTATTTGTTATTCTATTTTAAGAAGTAATAAGAAATAATTAAATATTTTAGAATTTTCTAGTATATTTTCATGCAATTTTTTACTTTATTTTTATTCGAATTTTTCTAAAATTACCTTTTCAAATTACGAAATTTTTTGAATATATGAAACATATTTCTAGAAATATAAATATATGCCGTAATATTCAGAAATTTTGAAAAAACATTTACTTGAGAAACTTTAAATTACTTTCAGATTTTTAGAACTTTCTAAAATTTCTCTTCTAGATTTCTGAAATCTTTGAGGATTTTCTTATAAAACTTCGAGAAACTGTTTAGATAATTACTACTAACATCAAAAATTATAAATAAACATATATTTGTTTTAAAAAAAATAATTAAAAATTTTAGAACTTTCTAGTATATTTTCATGCAATTTTTGAGAATTTTGGACTATATTTTTATTAGAATTTTTGTCTTTTTAAATTACGAATTTTTTCGATGGATGCAGAGTTTTTCAGGAATCTTTTTCGTCTTCTTAATTTCTGGAATTCTCAAACAATTTATCTTTCAAATTGCAGAATTTTTCTGGATTTCACCAGAAATTTTTCTTACAAATTTATAGGATATTCTAGAAACTGTGATGCTCTAAAATTTGGAATTTCTGGAAGTCCATATGCTGGATTATTCCAGAATTTTTGAATTTATATATTCGGCATTTTTTAGATTTTCGGAGCTAATCTAATCCAAATATCTAGCATTTTCTTCTAATGTTTCAGAATTTTCAACTATTACAGATTTTTATACATTCTCTTGAGTTTTAGAATTTTCCAATAATTTCTCCTCCAGACTTCTAGAATGTTTCAACTAAACAATAATAAATGAAAATATGTGTGGTTTAAAAATATATACAATTTTCTAGCATATTTACAATTCGTTCCTTTATTTTAATTTGATTTTTTTCTGAAATTGCTTTTCTAAATTATAAAAAATATTTTCGACGATTTCGGAATGTTTCAGGAATTTTATATTATAATAATTTACCTTCTAAATTGAGGAAATTTTCTAGAATTCACCAGAAACTTTTCTTCCGTGTTCTAGAAACATTTCACTTTTCGAAAATGTTCAACGATTACTTCGAGAAATTTTAAAACCCAGACAGGAAACTAAAAATTAGGAATTACTCGAAAATTTGAAATTCTAAAAAATCCAGAAAGTCTGTATAATATTTGAACCTTTGAATATTAATATTCAGAAATTTTTGTCTTTTTAGAATTTCAGAATTTTACAGCAGTTTATCTTCCAAACATCTAGTATTTTTTTTAATTTTGCGAAATTTTTGGATTAAACTTCTGGGTTTTAGAAGTTTGCAGCAATTCCTCTTTCAAATTTCCAAAACCTTTCAGCATTTTTTTCATCCCTTCTTTGAAGGGATTTTACAAATCGTTGCTTTATTTTCATTAGATTTTGTTTAAATTAGTTTTTCAAATTGTGAGCATTTTCCTGGATTGTTATAGATTTTTTCAGAAAATTGTCTTCATTTAGATTTCTGAAATTTCCAAAGTATTTACCTTATACATTACGAACATTGTCTAGATTTTACCAGAAGCCTTTCTTCTAGAAAATTTTCACATTCGAGATTGTTCAACTATTTGTTATTCTATTTTAAGAAGTAATAAGAAATAATTAAACATTTTAGAATTTTCTAGTATATTTTCATGCAATTTTTGACTTTATTTTTATTCGAATTTTTCTAAAATTGCCTTTTCAAATTATGAAATTATTTGAATATATAAAACACTCAAATAAATTTCTAGAAATATAAAAATATGCCGTAATATTCAGAAATTTTGAAAAAACATTTACTTGAGAAACTTTAAATTACGATCAGATTTTTAGAACTTTACAGCACCTTACCTTTTAAATATCTAATATTTTTTTCGAATCTTACAGAATTGTCAGTAATTACAGAACTTTTTTTTTCTAAAATTTCTCTTCCAGATTTTGTGGACATTTTTATGTTTTTTGGGACAACTTCTTCTTTTTGGGATAACTTCTAAGTTTGGGAGACCAGAGGGTTACAGCATCATCGGTGCTGGTACGACCGAATTTCAGTTCAGCAAACTAGTCAATAATAGTTGATTTCATTGGTGCAGAGTCCCCATAATACTTATCAAGGCACTGTTTCGCTCCAATAGTATTTTTCCCCACTAAAAACAGTGTTTAATCAACAGACGAAATTCCTTTCAATTTATTGTCTTTAAAATTACAAAGCCAACTAAAACGACTGTAGCCTCTAAACTAACGTTCAGAATTCCATAAATTAAAAAAAGGTCAATACTAGCCGAAAATGACGTGGTCTGTCAACAATTTTGCCATATATATGTCAGACCGGGGACTTATTGAGTGAAGTTTTATATGTAAATAGAAGTACCGTTAGTTTTGCGAAGATTATTAGAGGTCTCCACAATTACCTATTTAAAATTATTTTTGTTCATTGTAACAAATAAGCTTAAATCTTCGAATTAGCAAGTTTTAATAGTTCTGAAACGGATCAATTGAGTTTCTTGAGTGATGGATTATATGGCCACAAAAAGAACAAGGAATATTTAAGTGGAAGAAGTTATGAAATCGAACTATCTACTGCTGAATTGGCAACCATGAATAATCAGGGCAAGAAGAGGAAGAGGAAAATGAAGATGAGATGAAGAAACTAAGACATTTTCTTCATTCAAAGAAAAACTTTGAGATGCGGAAAAACGTGAAGAAAAAATATAAAAGCTTGTGCAAGTGAAAAATGAAGAGTATGTAGAAATAAACCAGAAACTTGGAATTTTTAAATATTTAAAAAAAAGGAAAATGATGATGCTGATATGGGTCATATTGTAAAAATGGATTAAGACGTGTAGGAAAAGCACTATTGAAGTTAGAAAAAGGTTCTATACGGAGAACGAATGTAAAATTTTGGTGTTCATACTATTAGCAAATAAATAGAATCAGAATGCAGAGTAAGGCTACTTATATGATGAAGAACTTATTAAAAGAGGTGTTGAAAAGGTACGTGGTTACAAAAGAATTATTTTCTTAAGTAGAGCATAAGATAATGTATCAAGAAACAACATTTAGTGAAAGAAATTAATTTAGTAAATTAAATTAAAGTTGCATCTAGGTTGAGCAAAAGAAAAGTATGTTTTATTTTTTAGATAAAAATTAATACATATCAAATTGTATTATGTAATAGTTATTGAACTTATTTCAGCAATGACCTAAAAATAAAAATCCATTCATAAATCACCTTAAACATTACTTGAAACAATCACAAAATGATTTAGTGATTTTAGGCGCATACTGTGAAATTAACAAAACGTTAATGCCAGAAATTTAATTACCCCAAAAAAAAAAAAAATCTCGAACGCATTCTTAACTGATAGAGCGGTAGTCGTCATGTTGGCTAATCTAAAATTCAATTTGTGAGAAGTGTAAATCATCCAATTGATTTATGGCCGACAGGACCATAAATTGTATCTAATTAGCACTAATAAATGAATAAATGTTTGAGAATGCCCAGCAGCACACACAAACCGTACGCATTTGAAAGTATAAACTTTTGGGCCGCGGATGTCCCCAACTGCATTGGTAAATATATATAAATTATTGATTATAATAATTTAATTTGACGCGGGTATAATAATTCATGTTAATAACAGTTATAATATAAATTAACTAATTGCTGAATAACGGATGTACTATAATTCTTTACGTCCTGTGTGGTTTGTTACAAATTAATATAATTTTATTATATCAGTATATTTTTATAAATCTATATATTTAATAATATTTTTAAAATATTCTTTAAAATTAAATCTAATTATATTCATCCATAAGATTAGACAGGTCTTTTAGGTAATTTATTAATTTATTTCTTTATAAATATACAGAGTTTATATTATCTTAAACCTGAAATGAAAATTGAAAAGGGTTAAAAATGTAGGACGTATTAGAAACAAAACTATTTTGAAGAAATGGTGATGTGGCCATCATAATACTTTCCCTATTATTTTTGATGATGTTTTACTAATTGGAGGGTGGGATCGAGGCCACCCGCCCACCCTACATATACATATAAACTTTAATTTCTTATCGTCTCGCTGTACCCTATGAAATTAATTACAAAACGCTTTGAATAAAAAAGGAATTCAAAAGGTAAAATTTTTGAGTGAGTGAATTAGTAAAAATGTAATGCATGATGGGTGGGCAAAATCTAAATTAGATAGTATTAGGTATATACATTTATTTTGATTTAAACTTAAATTTTAATTTGACTCCTGAAGCAGCTACAAAAAATCTTCTAGGAATGTTGCAATTTTTAAAAGAAACCGGACCAGATAAAGCATATTGTGAAGTCACTAGACTTTGTGAATTAGTGGTAGCTGGAATAGTTAGCTACCAGTGCTTCGGTGGAAGGCAGTTTTTCAGTTTAAAAAAGCATAAAAACTTCATGAGAAATCTAAGGAGAAAAAGGACTCTCAAATTTGGCTATATTATCGATGGAAAAGGATCTTGTGAAGAACCTATCTCCAAACCCTAACTTTTATTTTTTATTACATCAAGGGTTTGACAGTTTTTAGCAGCAAAATCATCAACGATTAGCAATTAAAATTATCGTGTATATTTAGGGTGGGGGGTGTCCTCTGTCCCACCCTCCAATCAGTAAAAACCAAGCGAGGGTTTCAATTAAAAGTTGTAAAATATAAATAAACAAAAAATAATTGCAATTTTTATAGGTATATTTATACAAATTTTTCAAATAATTTTTGATGATGTTTTACTGATTGGAGGGTGGAATAGAGACAAGAAAACAGCAAGAAAACTGCCAATGGAAATTGTCTGAACCTAAGGAGATATTTTTTGCCATTTCAATCTATAATAAATATTACTAAAAAACCGAAAGTATGAAAATTCTAGAAATCTGCAATAGAAATTAATAAAAATTCTAGATAGGCTAGAAAAGAGCAAGAAAATTACCATTGAAAAATTTTATAATCCTTGCCGAAAATTATAGCAACTCTGAAGAAAAATTTCAATGAGATAGAGCGAAAATATATATTGTTAAATAAATATTTTAAATCTAAGAGAAAATACTTAAATTTTGGAGAAAAAATGTTGGAATAGAAAGTGGAAACGATCATTAGAAAATTTTAGAATTCTTCGATAAAGTTTTTGCAAAAGAAATTCCTAGAAAGTTCTGACTAGATAACTTTTCTTAAAAGCTCTAGAACCATCAATGAAAAATTTTACAGTTAGAAAAGATAAATATAAGCCACTCGAAAATATTCGGAGATAATTTTTTCTGTTTAATCTTAGATAAAAATGACTTAAAAATTTTGAAAAATTCTGGAAATGATGAACATTTTAGAAACTGGAAACGAATTTGCTTAAAAAATAGCAGGAAAATTTTAGTATCCTTGGAAAAAGGTATTTCAACTAGAAATATATTTTAGAAATCTAGGAGAACTATTTCATTATAATTATAAAACTTTCAATGAAAATTCTTGCAATCAGAAAAGAAAATTCCAAAATTCTATACTAATATAATCATCTAATTTTTTGTATAATTTAGAAGAAAAATTACTGGATGTTTTTCCAATTTAAATCTTGGCTAAACATTGCTTAAAAATTTGAAATCCTACAAATCAAAAATGTTTAATAGAATTTGCTGAAAAATTCAAGAATGAAAGGAAATTGTAAAACTAGAAAAGAAAATGCTAAATAGTAGCTAATACACAAGCACTAGAAAGTTTTAAAACCTTTGAAAATTGTTGTAACTAGGAAATTAAATTCCTGGAATATTTCAATAAGATAAAAGAAAGAGAAGCATTGTTGTAATATTTCAGAAATCTTGGAGAAGTATTTCATAAAAATTGTAAATGACAATTTCAGAAATTAGAGAAATGAAGTTCTAGAAATCGGTAAGAGAGATTTCTAAATTATAATCGTCCAATTTTTATTTTTCGTAAAATATAGAGAAGAAATTGCTGGAAGAGAAAGACAAAACTACCATAAGGAATTTTTAGAATCTGTGGAATTTCGCAAGAGAAATTCCTAGAAAATTCCGATAATATTTTCTTCATTAAAACCACTGCAACCTTTATTGAAAATTGTTGCATTTAGATAGAGAAAAGCATAGAACAGAAAATACTGAAAAAACAGAGAGAATACTAGAACTAAAATTTTTTAAACTTTAGTAATTTAAATCTTGGATAAAAATTACTTTAAAGTTTGGGAACCTAGTAATTCAAGAAATCTAAAATTGGAATTGCTGAAAAATTCTAGAATAGAGGATAATTTAAAAAACTAGAAGATAAAATGTTTGAAAAACAATGAGAAGCTTTTAGAACCCCGCAGCAAATTATTGCAACTTGGAAAAGAAATTTCTGTAACTTTCAAAAAGATCGAATCAGAAGGAACATTGTTGTAAAATTTTAGAAATCTGGGAGATAACTCACTTATTTATGATCTGTAGGTTGAAGGGTGGGATAGAGGCCACCCACCCTCCCTACATATACAATGAAACATTTATTACTATAATTATTTAAATTCCAAAGAACACAAACAAAATTCATGTAGATGTTTTTAATGATATTAAAGGCACTGTTAAGGCATACATTTTTTTAAATATGTAGGGTGGGTGGGTGGCCACTATCCCACACTCCAACCCATAAAACATACGCGAGTATTCTATTAAAAAATATTGAAATAGAAAAGTTTAAATCTTAATCTACTACAAATATTATTGTCATAAGAAGAATAATCAACCAAACACTCGTTTATAATTTATAGGTTGGAGGGTAGGATAGAGAGCAACCCACCCACCCTACATATACATTAAAACTTTTACCACTGTAACTGTTTTAGTTCTTTGAAATAAACACAGTAATCATATAGATGTTTTTAATAATTTTATAAACACTGTTATAGCTTAAGTTTCTTTAAATATGTATGGTGGGTGGGGTTCCACTATCCTACTCTCCAGTTTAAAATTTTAAGAAACGGTTTCCATAATTAAAAAAATATTAAATTACAGAAGTTGATATTCTTAATCCGTATAAATATGTTTGTGATCAAAATAATATTCAACTAAACACTCTTTTATGATCTATAGGTTGAAGGGTGGAATAGAGGCCACCCACCCACCCTACATATATAATGAAACTTTCACCACTGTCAGTGTTTTAGTTCTCTTAAACAAAAACAAATATAATATCGATGATGTTCATTATTTTCGAGGCACTGTTGTAATTTAAGTTTTATTAAATATGTAGGGTGGGTGGGTGTCCACTATCCTACCCTCCAGTTATAAATTATAAACGGAGGTTTGCTTATAAAAAAATAGTAAAACGCGACACGTATACATGCTAAATATATTATAAATCAAATGTAATTAAATTAATACTTAACAAAACATTTATCAAAATCTTGTATTTGTTTCTCATTAACACTTATCTATAATATACAGAGGATAAATATGAAGGATGGGTGGGTGACTATCATCAATCCTTACAGTTTAAAATTTTAGGTGACGGTAGTATCAAAAAGGAACCACTATCCTACCCTCTAGATTGAAATAATAAGCAAGAGTTTTTTGATAAAACAATATTTAATAATAGAAAATTGTGCATGTTAAATCCAGCATAAATCTGCTTGTGATCAAAATACTATTTAGTCAAACAGTTGCGTATGATCTACAGGTTAGAGGGTGGGATAGGCGCCACCCACCCACCCTACATATACATTGAAATTTTAACCACTGTAAGTGTTTTAATCTCTTAAACAAAACCATAAATTATATTGATGATATTCATGATTTTAGAAGCACTGTTGTAATTTAAGTTTTATTGAATATGTAGGGTGGGTGGGTGGACACTATCCTATCCTTCAATTTTAAATTATAAGCAAAAGTTTACCTACTAAAATATATTTAAAAAGATAGTAATAAATAAGTTAAATTTTGTATAAATATACTTGTATTAAAAAAATATTCAGCGAAATACTCGTCCATTATTTATAGGTTGGAGGGTGGGATAGAGGTCACCCACCCATCCTACATATTTATTAAAATCCTTAACAATTTTAATTGACTAAAACAAAAGCAGAGATTGTGTAGATGATTTTAATGAATTTATAAACATATTTTAGCTTAAGTTTAAATAAATATGTGGGGTGGGTGGGTGTCCACTATCCAACCCTTCAGTTTGAAATTTTAATCGAGAGTTTTACTCGAAATAAATTTTGTTTAGGTTCAAGTGACAATTTGTAAATTCTTTCTATAAATTCTGTTATCATAAAAAAACAATGTTTTATAAAAATAGAGAAAACCTTCAATGAAAATTCGTGCAATAAAAAAGAAAAAATATTTTAAATCTGTAAGGAAAATCGCTCAAAATTTTATAAACGGTTTTATTCGTAAAATATAGAAGATAAGTTGCCGAACAAGAAGGAAGAAAATACAATTAGAAAATTTTAGAATCTGTGGAGAAAGAAATATTTCGATAACATAGCAATTTCATAAAAACTCTAGAAAGAGAAAAACCTAGGACAGAAAACGCTGAAAATAACTACCGCTGGCTAAGTTTTGTAATTTTGGTGTTAAATAAAAATTTATAAACGATTTAAAAATCTACAAATTTGGCGAAAAACTCTAGAATGAAAAAAAAATTAAAAGGAAAGAAATTTTTGGAAAAACAATTTTAGAACACTTGAGGAAAATTATTGCAACGTATAAGAGAAGTTTCTGATACTTTCGATAAGATGCAGTACGAAGAAATATTGTAGAAAATTTTAGAAATCTGGGAGAAAACTTTCATTAAATAAAATCAAAGATAGTTAGTAATTAGGGAAAAAAAACCTTTAGAAAACTGTAAGGGAAATTGCTAAATGTCCTATAATCATCATATTTTTTTCTTCAAATATAAAAGAGAAATTGCTGGAAAAGCGAGAAAACACTATGATTAGTAAATTTTAGAAATCTTGGAAATTTTAATTAATTAGAAATGTAGAAGAAATATTTTATTAAAGTTGTAATAAAGTTTCTTACTATAAGAATAAGACAATTCTAGAAATTTGTAAAAAAAAATTCTTATATATACAGATTAAAAATACCAAATGATCAAAATCATCATCATCAAATGTTTAGGGATCATTTTGGATCTACAAAACAAATCACTTATTGAAAAAACTACTTCTCTGGCTAATACCTCGACAGATATTGAATTATACAATTTCTAATAATTTTGGAAACTGAAAAATCTTGGATTATAAATTATAAAGGTGGATAATTGAATTTGGTATGCACTTTTAGAAGATCTTCAAACTTCCTTAAAGCAATCTGAAACGATTTTAGATCATACTGATTAGGACACCGTGCATTCGTGATACACCTTACAGCAACGAGACATTTTCAATTCATTACAGGCCACAATTATGGCCCACATTTATTGAAATGTCAGTATTGTGTAATCGGCTAGTTGCAAGTACGCTCACGACACACGTGTCAAAACTGAAAAAAATGGCTTAATATTTCACGTAGCGACTGCTTACATTACACTCCCGATCTTATTATGTATTAGTAATGGAATAATTTATTATTACTTAATGTCGGGCCGTAAATAACCGCCTTGTTTTAATTCCAATTCCACATTTTTACCCCCTCGTAATTGGTTGTATGGACATTTTCACTCTGCGCATAAATTAGTGCTGGTAAGCTGTTTGTATTCGGCCAAATGACATGTCGTGCTTATTTGAGTGGTGTTAGGTTACCGAATTTTTGTGTCATCATCATATTTTTTGGGCGCCGATTATCGCCTTATCGTATTTCCTACTTGTATTATTAATTGTGTTTGTTCACACGTCCAGGTTATTATGTTACCTTTATGTAATATTGTAGTGAAATTGTTTCCGTGTAATATAAAATGTGTAATATTCATAAAATGTATAGATATTATGGGACAAATAAAAATTATTTCCTTAATTGCTCATATATATACAATATCGAAACAAACATATATTTTACCTTGTCCAATTTGAAAATATTATTCCATTAAGATAATATCGTGTATAATATGTAAAAGAAATCAGCCGGTTATAATTAAACCACTAGAAACATATGAGGATGATTACTAAAAACTAATTATAGATTTAAATAAAATTTAAAGAAGTTGAATTATTTTTTCACACGAGAATAATTTATAGTTAATTCGCATATTTAAGTGCCATGATTTTGTTTCTCTAGAAAATTGCCCTCTCACTCATCCAACTGTAGACACCATCCTATATTTCTTAGCCTAACAGTGATATCAACTTTTGGTACTACTTATTTTCAAAACTAGCTAGAGAGAAAATATTAAATATATGTGAAACAAACAAAGTGATTTTAAATTGAGAGAAGTTATACACTTGTTGTGTTCCATATATATTTAATCAGATTCTTATAGATCATTACCAAAGTTAAAGTTAATTTATAAATAAAAATTTTCAAGTGATTTTTAGTAAAAACCTAGTTAAAACTGTTTTGATTAGAACTTAAGTGAGCAATTAATTAAATATCTAGTAAAAACTGATTTAACTGCTTTGATTTAAAAATTGGGAAAAGTAAAACTCTTATCATGTTCCATTTCTTTATTTAAAACTGTTTTAACTTTGATAATGATCCATAAGGACCGAAACACGTGTCAGTTGTCTGATAATAAAGAAATGGAACATAAGAGTTTTACTTCTCCCAATTTAGAAATTTGGTTCCATCAAGAGAGTAACAGAACAAGTATCGATTGCTTCGATTTAATAATCAATATTTTATTCATTATTTATCGTGAGAAAAAATACCACAACAGAAATACATCACTTTAAACTACACTAAAACGCCATACTTCATTCCATTTGTTTGCATCGGTAAGGTAAATATGTCAAAATTAAACCTCACAATACAAAATTACGACTTTCCACCGCAAAAGTAACCATTTCTCATCTTATTTTTCCACTCAAACCTACCGAGAGAGGAAAAAAAAACACTGTGACGGAATACAAAAAAAAAATCGGTATGAATAGGGGCCGTGCACAATGTGAATTTCGGTCCCCTGACATAAACACCTAGAATTTTCAATTGAATACATTTCGCCCTCTTTCAATCAAAAGTGAGGGTTCGGTGTCAAGGTGTTCTGGATGCGACCCTCGAAGAGTACAAAAAAAAATATGAATTATTGAATTTGTACATATGCACGGGTGAATTGAACTTAAAGGAAATCAAGGAGGTAACTTTAGACTAAATGGAATTACTTTGCATGGGATTTACATGACAATTTGCCTATAATTCGATCAAAGGAAATGAGGACTAGTTAATAGTTCGGTGTTTGTTGGTTTATTCGAGGGCGAGGGGGAAACGCTACTGTATGATTTTGAATGGGATTTGAATGGCGGGGATAATTTTCGGCGCGTTTTTATCTCCGAATGGTTTCACGCATTCTAAGTTTACTAAAAGGTGTGTTTATACGGGTATATACCCATCGCTTTTTTATTGCATCCATGACAGAGTCTGTAATTCATAACAGATACATAGAAACTCGGTTAGATAAAATAATATATAAAATGTATTAAAATCCTTTAGTTCGTTGTAGAAAATTAAATAATAAACCAAACGTTTTCGTATTTTTAAAAATAATATATTTTTTAGAGCTTTTAAAAATACTACTTTTACTCTTGAGTCATTTTTGATCGAACAAATTAATTTTGATGTTGATGCACAAAATTTTATTAGATTTTTTTCCTAAATTTTCTAATTTCTTATTTTTCTAAAAACTTCTCTTCAAAATTTTTATTATTTACTAGAGTTTCTTGTCTTGTTGTATTCGATTTCTCTAGAAGACTCTTTTTAGGAATTTGTCTTTTAATTTGCAAAACTTTCCTTTCAGCATTGTTTTCTTATCATAATTTTCAGCAGTTCCTCATTCCTAGATTTCCTTTAAAGATTATAGAAATTTCAACCATTTTTCTTATAGTGTTATATTTCTTGCATCATCACATCGGAATCTTTCAAATTCTTTTACTAGATTTTTAAATTTTTTCAAAGAATAAATAAAAAATGTACAAAGGAAAACATATTATTTCATGTTTTCCTTTGTATATTTTCGATTTATTCTTCAAGAAACTTTTGATAGCATTTTCAAACATGTATTATTTTATTTTTTCTGATGTTAGTATTTAACCAAGTCAATTCCACCAAAAGTTAATAAAAACTCATATAAAATAAGACAAGAAACTTTTGTAAATTATAGATTTTTAGAAGAGAAGTTTTTAGAAATTCCGACAAAATTGGGCAAGAGATACTACAAAATTCTAAACATTTCAAGAAAAAGTTCCAAAAGAATTGATGATGTAAAGCACCGACTTAAATATAATTATGAAAGTTCCAAAAGAATTGATGATGTAGAGCACCGACTTAAAGAAAATTATGATTAAAGAAAAGAAAAACTATAAATAATGTTTAAGGAAAGTTTCTTAAAGAATTGAGCAGAAAATTTACCAAGAGAGAAATTTGAAATTTTTTAAAAAGCTACAAAATTGCAATTTAGAAAAGATAATGAGGAATTTTTGAAGAATATGAATAAGGTAAAACAAGAAATGGACTACTGCATTAAATAATGGTAATGCTTGTCACCATCATCTTCATCAATAGTCTACAAATTTAAACTGCTGCATAAATCTGATTTACAAAGAAAAATTAAATCGTTGGTAAATTTAAAAAAGATGCTGGAAATATCCGATAAAATAATATTAAAGAAGAAATGCTGTTATATATTTAAACTTTTAAAGATATTTTTTTAGAAAATTTAGTTTTCATTTGTTCATTTGTATTTGTACTTTTGTATTTAATACTTCGATCCTCTTACAATAAATAAATTAGATAGATAAATATGTACTTATAATTTTGATGTGCAAAATCATGGGGGTGGGGTTTACTCGGCAGAATGTTTTAAGGTCTTCAGTTGATCATATTAGCAGAGTTTCCATTTTTTACTTCATTTTGCTTCGAAGAGCATTATTTAATAACTGAATTGCGCTCATTATATTTTTACTCTGATGTTAAACTGACATTTCATTTCATTCGATAACGTTCAACTCGCTTGAAGCCTTTCATCACTGAGATGGCAAATTTGGTATCGGCGTTAGCTTTCACAATCTCAATGACGGCTTCTTGTATCCTCTCGGTCAAAGCTTTGAGTTTATCAGCTGGGAATTCATCTGATGGATTACACTATTTGATTACTCTAAGAATAATGCCGGCGTGACCTCCAATTACTGGGACTTTGACATTCAGAGGTTTAAAGTCTTTTGCTTCTGCAGTGAAGGTATTGGTATGCAATCAAAGTGGTGATGCCGAAGATCCGTTTTGGGTCCAATTTTCCAACTTTATTAAATACTTCGGAAGCAATTGGTATTGTTGCCTTGACTGGGTTTGACATGATGGCGAGGACTTCAACGCAAGCTGTTGCTATGTCACGTATAATGGAGGCATTTCTGTTGAAGTCATCATCCCTGGTCATACTTGACTTACGTAGAACACCAGCTGGAATAACTACAGCTATTAATTATTAATTATCTTATTTATTAACTATATCATCTAAAATTCCCTTTTTCGTTATATATTACATTATTTATTCATAACATATTTGTATTATTTATATTCAGAAGAACGTTTCTAAATGACAAAATTAAACATAATAATCACTTTGTGTATAACGAAGTAGAAGCCTCCATCGTCAATGAGTTTCTAAATGAGCTTGTTTTCTTATGTAGCATGATTTCAAAAAAAATCATGGAGTGACAGTTCTGAATTGACCTTATAGACTCTGAAACAAATTGAAATAGCAGCCTCATTAGTTGCTCATTAATTCAACAGTTCGAAAGAATATATCTAAATAAATTTGTCTCATTTCACGTAACGTCAAGAAATTCAGATATTAGTGTCTAATGGCAGTTTTAGATTAACCTTATAAAACTGGAAAACATAGTGGGAAAAGTATATATGTATAGTTGATACTTCTTGGGCTGTTGATTAAACCAGATATGAAATGTTTAAACTTTAAAAATGATCGAGTATGATCAAAACACGTGTCAGTAAACTAAAAATAATAGTAACAGTATGGAATATTACAAGTGGTTTTCTTCACCAAAAGTAAGGTATAGTTTATATTTTATAAGTGAACATCTTCAAAAGTTTTAATTTTTTCTATATTAAGTTTTTATTTATCTCTTTTAGTTGTTTTGATTATTTCTTTACATTGGCTTTTCTATATCTATGAATAATGCCAAATCATCTGTTAATAAAATTTTTCTATATGAGTACCTTTTCTAATATTCCATTGTACTTGGTTCATATTATCCTTGTTTAGCAGTTTTTACCAACTATGTTACCAACTATGTTGTGTTTGAATAGTTCTTACAGATAAAGGCTACAAGAATTATATGTTTATACAGTATACGAAGACATCATATATACATTGATGGGTTGTTGGCGAAAACAGGCGAGGTGTAGGAATTTATTGCAAAGACCTGTCCATGAAACCTGAAAAATAGTACTGTACTAGGTTGAGAGTACCAAGAAAGGTGGAACTTGTGAGTATTCTATATGGAGTACAGGTAATCTCTGATAAGAAGATCAAAGGAAAAAACAAACACATCATAACGAACAGCAGAGCAGCAATTTCTACCAATAATACTATATCATTCACTACTAGCTGCAAAATTACCTCAATTATAATGCTGGAATGTTGCAAAGCCTTGGAAGAAGTGGCTCATGAAAATAAGGTGTCCCTGTGCTGGATGAAAGAACACAACAACAGCATAGGTAACTGAATAGCGAGAACCCTTTGAAGTCTAATTTATTTTCTGATAATTCTAACAAATAATTATCCATGTGTTAGTTAAATGTGAAAACCTTTATTATAAAAAGTACATTTCATAAACCTAGGAAAGCCATTATTTCGCTAAGTGTCGGAACTTGTGACCTTCAAGTGGGACCAATTATACCCTATAGAATATAATTTTATTTTTTTCTCGAATGTATAGAGTATCAAACATGTAAAACTTTACTGCAAATGATATGTAGTGAAACATCTTTTGCGTAATGGTATATTGCACATTTGGCATTAAGTTTTCGTTCTTCTCTCTTTCTGTATTTGTGCTCATTAGGAGAAGCGTCGCCTTGTTCAGCCGTCAACGGGAAGATGGTCTTCATTTCTTCCTTCCAATCAAATCTTCTGCTACAGTAATGAAAAACAGCAAGAATGAAGATTTTGTCCGCCTGTCACCATCATGCAAAATATGTGCATTTCTAAGAGCTATCATGAGTATTTTGTAAACAAAAATCTACCACTTTTTGGATCTTCTATCAAAGCCATATAATTCAACCATTTTATCTACTAGATCTCCTTCTTGCATATATTTATTGTATCTTACTGCCATCTTTCATGGTTCTTTCTATCCTACTGATGTCATCGGAGAAGCAGTTGCTAGCACATCTTTTGTATCCTGCTATTTGCAAACTACTGTACCGTTTTCATTGAATTAGTGGCATTCATTTCCTTGTCCGCATATATATTTAGATCGTAAAAGTAACTGAATAGCAGATGGTTTGGCGAGGAAGGCATCAGGGTGAATAATATGTGTCTTAAATCTGAGAGAACACAAATCTTTATAACTAGTTTTATGGCCTTCAGTGGTAAATACTGCTTCAGCGACGATATACCTTTGAATTTTGTCTTCTATTAAGTATATACGAAATAGCAGAAACATCGTTAGATAGGCTAAATCTTGCAGTAAATTGTTGACTATTGCTAGTCCAAAATATCAAATCTGAAGATGGTTTTACGGTCGCGTTCTCATTTATTTCATTTTCTTCTTACTGATTTTAACCTCATTATTCACTTCATTGGCTATAATTTCATTTTCATTGATGAATCCATTATCATTACAGAATCTATGCCGCTCTCTGATGGGGGTCAATATTCATCTGAAGAATCATTACTCATGGTTATCAAACTCAGCGGGATAATTGTGTACCACAATAAAAACTGAAAATAATCATATTCAATAGAGCCACTATAGCTAAAATCAAGTTTATCGCTTACGAATAATCTAGAAGATAATATAAAACACAACTTGCGATGGCTTGTGGTGTCTCACTCACTTCATGATCAAACTGTGGTGTTATTTGAATAGAAGTAAGATGAAAAAAATTGCTATGCGTTGTAGGACTGGTAAATTCATTTCTAATGTATAAACGGGATCTATTTGTATCAGTAGCTGTACTAATTCAGTGGGTGGGACAAATATGTCCCGAAAGACTCCAAAAGGTTATATGACAATGATATTGAAATCACCTTGATCCTCAAATGACCTTTACTTTCAAATGACCTTCAAATGGCCTTGACCGTCAAGTCACCTTGCCCTAAAAAACACCTGGTATGAGTATCCTTCTCCAGTGGGAGAGAGGGAAACGGTCAAATAAAATATATTAAAAGGCAATAGATAATCGAAATAAGTAATGGAAAGTGTTTTACCCGCCTTAATTATTTTGGTTGTATCGATTTATTTGCAATTCGCTTAAATGAATCCATTGATGGTACGAAGAGTAGGTACAGCTAGGCAGCATGCTGTCACATTCTGAAGCCATTAGAATGTATGTTGAAGCAGTAGTGGAAACACCTGAACTGGGTGTATTATGATGAGAGACCGCTAAAGTTACGCAATCATCGACTACATTTGTAGTGTTAGATTTTGGAAGGCTCATGAATATTTCCTGGAGTCGAAGATATACCATAGTGGAAAACAAAAAAGTACAGTTTAATAATGTAACATAGCTCAAGTTTTTGATTAGGATAGGTCAAGAGTACACTAGGTCAATTAGAAATTTATTGAGAGAGGTCTAGATTATGCGACGTAAAAAATGGTTTATTCGATTAGGTCGGGTGTAATTAATTATTTATTAATCTAGGAGTACAATAGGCCATTCTGTAATTTGTTGGAATAGGTCAAGAATACGATACGACAATGAATAATTAATAGTACGTTATGGTTAAATTAATTCATCACCTGTTAAGTACTTGATATTTTTAATTTTTTGAAAGTTCTAATACATAATATGATAGAGATTTTTCCCCTAACGGCAAATCTCATTGTGTTCATTACTGTTTACATAAATATTACTTTATTTTAACTATGTGAGTATATATTCAAATAAACGATATTTACCGTGATATTGCTTTAAATAGTACAATTTTGAAAAATGAAATTGAAAGCATTATTTAACACTTGTAGATTACACAACATAAAATACATCAGCTAACTAACTAACTTCTTGTTTGAAGAGTCGCCAGATTGGATATCGTGTTAGAATTCAGGCAGATAGAAGTCGATCCTGGCAGGAACTTCAAATTTAATTTTTGAAGCTCGTTGGTCATTACTTTTGAAATACCTTTAATTATTTTGGGTCTACATAATAGAAGTCAAGAAGTACTTGACTAGCCTAAAGAAAGTCTGGTAGATTTCTGTGTAACTTAAAAAAATATCGATGTCATCAACTAATCAGCGATCATGAAGCAGAATATTCTTGTGCTCTTAAAGTCCTATTTAGGGAATTCATTTCTTTTGTTGGATACTTAAAGATATATGTCACCTGCTTACCAGAAACAAGGGTTAGAGTGGAAGATCATCGCAGCTGCATGAACTCCGCCCAGCTTCATCCATCCGAAATTTTTGTATGTTTTGTATATTTTTGTATAATCGTATATATCTGTTTTTGGAAAGAAGCTAAAGTCTAATAAACATAAACATAAACATAAACATAAACATAAACTTTGTGATTAAACTTAAATTTGGAACTTTATTAGATGATGAATAAAACTGTACTTGGTTAATATAATATACGGGATTTATTCAATTTATTCAACCTTTACAAGGCTTAAACTTACCGTATTAGTTTGATAATGACCTTGTAAAAGTTGAAACTATAGTTACTGAATAAATCCCGTATGTGATATTAACAAAGTACAGTTTTATTTATTAATTGATAAAGGTCTTAATGAATTGCTTCCAAATTCGCTCTTCTCTTGTTCTAGTATGACTCATTAGTACTCATGTTGTTTCTGCCCTCGAATAGTCACAATCTACCATTTTGTATTAAGCAGCTCGATGATAGATAGTTGTTGGTCATCAGAAGACCATCTACTGGATTTTATAATAATAATATCTTCATTTTAACAGTAGTTATTTTTCAATAGAATTATTTATCACAGATTTCGCTTATCAGAAGATAAGTAACTTATTGGTTTACAAATTCAAGGAAGTGCATTAAACAACATTGTTCCAGTGATTCTTCGAACCCTCTAGATGTGAACTTGGATAATATAACTAATAGCAGATATTTGGGTAAGTTCTGATAATTCAAATAAATGTCTAGATGCCATACCATCACCAGCATAAATCACATTGAGATTCGTCCAACCCGAACTAAATTGCTGGTACAAGAGGTCATCAGTTTTATATAAAAATTATCTGTCCCGCTAATAAGGAACGGTATATGCTTCTATTACAAGAAAAATCGATTTTATTTCATTGAATGAATTTTCTAGAGAGAAAATATGGTATTATGAAAAAATAGTACTATCTCCTGGAATTTCATTTCAGAAATCTATCTTTTTTTTTATTCTGCATTAGGGAAATTAAATACTAAAAAGTTTATGTAAAATTTTATCAACCGCGAAATAAATAAGTCAAATAATATTTTATTGCTTCAGTTCAAGAATATTTATTTTTGTGCATGTAAACTTGAAATACTTCATTATTGGGAAATTCACGAAACAACATTTTGTTAAACCAATCTTGGCATATTTCACAATCTTCTTAATTCTTACTCATTATCTAATCAACATTTTATTAAACCTAGATTGTCTGTCTAGATTCTGATAAGAGCATCCACTCATCAAAATATTCATCCTTCAAAAACAACTTCCATTTAGTAATACTAAGATTAATTGTCTTTTATTGAGCTCTAATGTAAAATTCTTACAGTTTATGTCACATTAAAGTTGAAACTCTTTAAGTAAATTTTAAATTATTTACATGTGTATATTACTGTTCATATTCGAGTTTTTTGGAATTTGTAAATGTTTTTACAACTCTTGTTATGTAATTTACTATAATTCAGCCAGGCTGATTGTTTGGTTGAGAAGAATACAGACGACCAAAATTTGTTTCCTGTTTGGTTCTTAACAGGATGTATCTAAATGGTAGCTTGATTACTTACGCGGTCGTTAATTTTGTCAATAAGTTGACCAGTACTCTGTAACTGCTGATTAAAAACTAAAGTTTTTGAAAATTGCGAAGGCATTTAACGCACCTTGATTGAAATTGAGGAGCAGCCTTTTCTTTATAAAAGATCGAACCTATGTTTTACAATAATTAAAAACTGAGGAATATACATTTGGAAATAACTAACTAGCCTAATAAATTAATACACTTTTACTTGTTTTCCATGTTGAATTTGCAATAATTGCAGTTTTAATGTTAAAAACAGCATTTTAAAAAGTTTATCGTCCCATCACACTAATACCTATCATTGGAAAAATGTATGAATCCCTTCTTAAAAACAATACCCTATCTCTAATTATCAACCAAATTCCTAAATACCAATACTCCACCAAGGCTCTTCTCTTTCACATCTGTTAACAACATTTTTAGCGTCGATATCTATAACCCTGATCCTCTCTACTCCAATCGTTTCAAATATATCCTGCAATAAGCTCGACCTTAGTATTCAAATGGGGCCTAGGACAAAATGTAGTTCTAAAGTAACTTAAGCAGGCGACCTTAATGTAAAAGCTTTACAAAAGGCATCACCCGCAAGAGATTGCAGAGAAGAGTTATTGTTGAACATATTGGGAAACTTGAAGCTGGAGATCGCAATATAGGAAGCTTACTGATATTCCGTCGCCTCATCTTAGATCTATTTTGAATGTAACAGTGGTCTTAGCAGGTGCATAAAGGGCTGAAACTAATGAGCTACCAACACCGCAATATCTTCGCACTATCGTATGCAAAGGAGGACAAAGCACCATCAACTACGGCACCAATGACTTTAATGTGATGAACAAGTACAGTGGATTTTCAACAATGGTAGGTATCAAAATAAAACATTGATTTAATAATAAATACAAATTTTGTAGAAAAGACTTGACTTGGTCATGTTACTTTGAATAAAACTTGGGAGCATTCGTAAATAACTGGGTAGTCGTTTTTTACTTGTTTTCGGTACTTAATTGACAATTGCAGCTTTGATATTAAAACCATGTAGGTATATCCAAGAGGCAAAGGAGGGCCAACTGGTGATGCAATGAGGCAATTCAAAGAACACTTGAAACGATTGAGGATAATGTCGGAGGATTAGCCTAAAGATGCTGGGTGAAGTTGTGTGATAGGTACCATTGGTATGTTGCCAACATAATCTGTTATATTTTGATGCTCCTGTTCATCAACCATGCCACCATGATCTGTTATATTTTGATGAACAGGAGCATCAAAACATTACAGATTACTTATGCGGTCGTTAATTTTGTCAATAAGTTGACCAGTACTCTGTAACTGCTGATTAAAAACTAAAGTTTTTGAAAATTGCGAAGGCATTTAACGCACCTTGATTGAAATTAAAGAGCAGCCTTTTCTTCCTAAAAGATCAAACCTATGTTTTACAATAATTAAAAACTGAAGAATATACATTTGGAAATAACTAACTAGCCTAATAAATTAATACACTTTTACTTGGTTTCCATGTTGAATTTGCAGTAATTGCAGTTTTAATGTTAAAAACAGCATTTTAAAAAGATTATCGTCCCATCACACTAATACCTATCATTGGAAAAATGTATGAATCCCTTCTTGAAAACAATATCCCATCTCTAATTATTAACCAAATTCCTAAATACCAATTTGGTTCAATTTCCCATCGGTCAACTTCTTGAAGGTAGAGCTTCTGAAGCTCTATTTCTGGATGCCCAGAAAGCTTTTGACTCTATCTGGCAGCAAGATTATACATTATGCCACCTTCTACATATCCCTCCTATCATTGTTATCATTAATCAATTCCTCTCTAATAGATCCCTAAAAGTGAAAATCCACAACTCGTTCTCTTCTTTTGCCCCTGAACAAATACTCCACCAAGGCTCTTCTCTTTCACATCTGTTAACAACATTTTTAGCGTCGATATCTATAACGCTGATCCTCTCTACTTCAATTGTTTCAAATATATCCTGCAATAAGCCCGACCTTGGTATTCAAATGGGGCCTAGGACAGAATGTAGTTCTAAAGTAACTTGAGCAGGGGACCTCAATGTAAAAGCTTTACAAAAGGCATCGCCCGCAAGATATTGCAGAAAAGAGTTATTTTTGAACATATTGGGAAACTTGAAGCTGGAGATCGCAATATAGGAAGCTTACTGATATTCCGTCGCCTCATCTTAGATCTATTTTGAACGTATCAGTGGTCTTAGCAGGTGCATAAAGGGCTGAAACTAATGAGCTACCAACACGGCAATATCTTCGCACTATCGTATGCAAAGGAGGACAAACCACCATCAACTAACGGTCAGATTGGCCTAAATTCAATAAAGTTTATAAGTTCTCTACGGCACCAATGACTTTAATGTGATGAACAAGTACAGTGGATTTTCAACAATGGTAGGTATCAAAATAAAACATTGATTTAGTAGTAAATAAAAATTTTGTAGAAAAGACTTGACTTGGTCATGGGATTTAGAATAAAACTTGGGAGCATTCGTAAATAACTGGGTAGTCGTTTTTTACTTGTTTTTTGGTACTTAATTGACAATTGCAAGAGGCAAAGGAGGGCCGACTGGTGATGAGATTACTCAAAGAACTAGGTCCATCTCTGAATTTTTACAAATCGGTAAATCTCGGAAACAACACTTGAAATGAATAAGGATAAAGTCGGAGGACTAGCCTGAAGATGATGAATGAAGTTGTGTGATAGATACCATTGGTATGTTGCCAACATGATCTGTTATATTTTGATGCTCCTGTTCATCAACCATGCCACCATGATCTGTTATATTTTGATGAACAGGAGCATCAAAACATAACAGATCATGATTGCAATACTGCAAGTCGTCAGCCTTTTAGTGGGAATAATTTTGTTAAAGAGTTAATTTAAGCCTATAAAAATCTCAAAGTGGAATAAATTACTTTACAGAAGGGTTATATAACACTTATTTAATATTATCGAACAAAAAACTATATGAAATCTCAAAGCTGTTTTGAAGCATTGTAACATCTGTAAATATATTTTTAATTATTGTAAGTAATTAAACATTATGAAATGTCAACAAAAGGTACAATTTTGGCCCATTTTCTAATCACATGTTTACACTACTGATCGTATGCATATTTAAACTAATAATTACTAGGAGTATTTTTTTTTTCATACCGTATAATTTAAATTTAAAATTTATAAATTTCCGTTTCAGAGATAATCAATGCTGCCAACATAAACACGCCGCTCTATTTATACGTGTGCATTCATTATCAACAGCCGGTGTACTGATGCGTAAATAATGTGCGAATAATCGATCGTTTAAAAACTAATCAAATCAATAAAGTAATCGATGCACAAAAATCGTAACTGATAAGTTGATAGGTCGTAATAAAAAATCGATATACTTCAATGATCGAAACGACTACAGCTATTATATAAAGATATTTTTATTTCTCTAATTCGATTGTGTTTCTATTTAAGTAACACTATTTTTGTATGAGAGGAAAGACATTCATTATGGACACCCTTATAGTAGAAAGGTAGAGTTAAACCCTGTAGACTCTGTTGTGACTAGTTCGGGTCTTATTTTAGTTAGAACTTAAGCGAAATTATCGCAAAGATTTGCCAAAATTAAAAAAATAAAAGGTATGTAGTAGTAATATGATCCAACGTAAGAAAAATCTTTTCTTATGATTTAAATTAAAGAAGTTTACTCTGTTTATTGTTAATAATCAATACAAATTTGAAAAATTTTGCTAACACATAAATAACACTACGTAAGGACCATATGGTCGATAGCCAATGACTAATACTTCTTAGAGTAGTAGAAATATATACCTGTTTGATTATAATTTAGTGTAAAGTATATAAAATACACAAAAACATGTGTTGCTAAAAAATCGATACTTGCTAATCCATATCAGCTGATTAACTCGCTCAGGAATAGACATGTGCGTATGACAGTGTGGATACTTCATTAAGTGCAGATTTACAAGGGCCAATAAACGATATCTGGCCGATATATGAGCGGATGGCCCATAAAGTTTTATCGGCCGTACAGGAGATTGTCGAGTGCATGCAGCATTCATTTCGCAATAAGCAGAACACTAAACTTTTATACATCATCCACCTCTTCATAAACTATTCAATTCGATCGACTTAAGTACACCTTACAGTGAGACTTTTATTCCGCTTTACGAGCACGCATCGCACCCCATACAACCCCATACCGCACACAACTCTCACACTTTATTGTCTCCCTTATGCACCTGCATTACCCCACATACCAATTCCATTACCTCCTTACCTTCCCGGCTTACGGTTAATTTAAAGTTTAATTTTTTTTTCCCGGCCCCGAGATATTTCGATGCCCCGAGATAGGGATGGGTCGCATCGGTCGTTAAATCACAGGGGTGTTAATTTATGGGTGTTTAGGCATGTAGAGCTGAGGTTTCGCTCCATATTTCTTCTTTGAATTTCAAATTTCGAACGGGGGGACGTTTAGGTGTGGATTTGGGCATGTACCCGGTGTCAATTAAAATTTTACTAATTTCCTACCAATTATCTCGGCACGGAATTAGTTTCTGGAATTGTTTAATTGGGATGTTATTTATGTGTGCTCGTTAAATGCGCGATAACGACTTGTTTTCTTTCTCAATCAATACGAATTTTAATTGAATGGGTTTTATAGGATGCATTCTTATAGACGCCGACGCGCACTTTTAATCGCTTTATGTTTATCATAAGCATGTCTTTAATATACTAAACTATGTTGTTATTAATAATTAACTTTATTACTACAACATCATCATTGTTAAACAATTATTAAATTAGTTTATTAAAAATTGTTGAAATAAACAAAAACAAACATACAAAAAAGCTACAACACTATTGTTTGAGCTTCAACACTTCAACAATTGATGGAAAATCATCATTTTTAGGCTGTAAGACCTTTGGTCGAAGCTGTGAATAAGGCGAAGAAGCATAATAATTATTGTTATAACTAGATAATGTATATACTAGCTTTAATAAAAATTAATTATTATTATTAAACTGAACTCAAATTTCAATATTTAATTTATATATTAATAAAAATGTTTTCTCTCTCTCTTTCATCATATATTAATACCAGGAATCTATGGTTCAGCCATTTCTTCACATTATCAGGATACCTTATATGTTATTTCTCTTTCCTTAATTCAGATTAAATTTTGTAGATTAATATTACTACATTATAATTTTATTCTCAAATAGAACCGATTTGTTTACAACAATCCAATTTTAAATGGTGGTTTATTATTATTAGATCCATCCAATTGCACGACGCAGTGTTTGCACGCCAAAATACATATAGTCAGTGATACAGCATACACCGTACTATTACAGTACGTCAATAGTCGATGCATAAATAATCAGCTTGCCACGAATCACACACAGATATATGTGTACATAGACAAACAGACTAATCTGTACATTATCTTTCGCCGTGACCACCGCAACAAATAAACAAGACGTGTAAATTATGGCCGGCTCAATCAATAACTTTCCACCGGAATCAATTCCCATTACATTAAAAACACATATATCAGACATGATTCGAATATCTAATGAGTACGTGTCACCATTATTATTATCATTATTATTATTTAATCATATGGTGTGCGGTTTTTATGCGGACATAAACATTAATATGTAATCAATTTGTTGCTATAAGAATAATGCCATTTTTATAAAAACGTATGATCATTTTTGGTGATATTTTCAGAATCTTTAATTTTGTAATTTTATTTGTCTGTGCTATCATAATAACATATTAATATAATCAAAAATATTTGAAGGTGTGAAGATGGATATAAATTATAACAAGTTATTTTATTCAATATTATATATCTTCACGTAATTCACCAATCATTATTATGAATATAAATATTTATATGTTTCATATTAATATTAATAATTCATTGATTTTTTTATTTTACGAAAAATATTGAATTTTACACTTTTAATCCTATTTATATAAATGATCGGATATTAGTGCATGTATCCTTGAAATTATTATTATCAGGATTTAAAAAAAGTTTACGCTGCGAACAGGATTCGAACCTGTGCGGGCAGAGCCCATTTGATTTCGAGTCAAACTCCTTAACCACTCGGACATCGCAGCTGTGCCAAAATTGATATTACACATAAAACTCTTTCTCCACGTTTCTCAATAGATAATTCAATTGTTTTAATTAGTAAAATTCAATAATTATTATAATATTTACTTTTTAAATATTATTAAATCTTTACTTCTATATTAAAAATTGCAGTATAGGCGAGATATTCTTTCTTAAGAATTCAAAATTGTTTTCTAATAGTTTATTCATTAAGAAAAACAGCAAATATGAAGTAAAATAGTATTCAAAATAACTAAATGTATTAAATATAGCTGATATGTATAGTAAACGACAATAATCAATTAAATAATTAGGTTGCTATTACATTTCTGTGGATTAATAATCGTAATATTTATTTTGTTTTGAATACATTACCTACAAATAGTAATTATTGTTCACTTTGGTAAATTTTCGTAAATGAAATACGATAACACTTTCAAATATTTATTTTGCTGTGTTATCGTATTTCATTTACGAAAATTTACCAAATTGATTTGAATATGAACTTTCAACAACTAACAGCCTCAACTATTCAGTAATTATTGTTGTTTATTCGACAACTATGGACTGGTTTCTATATTTAGCTATCATCCCCATAACATGTCATTATAATACAGTATAAACATGAATGTATCAATTAAAAAATATCTTAAAATAGTTTAATACAATTCACATTTTATACTAAGAAATTTCTGTTATAAAATAATATTCAGTACATGGTGTCTTGGTAAAAGATTCATTTTAACGATGTAAATGTTTTTTACCTTAAATATTTCTACTTAAAACACTTAAAATTTTCTTAAATAAGCCAACAAGAACAAAAAAAACTATTAGTGGAGTGTAAATACCAATTTGGATTTCTTTCTAGCCTCAATATTCAGACTTAAAGGTAGAGCTTCTGCAGCTCTATTTCGATTTAAAATATTTCACACTAATTTAAGTTATTGTATTACTATTACGCAATCTAAATTTACTTTATTCATACAATGTAATATTTAAGTTATCCTGTAATTTACCTTCTTGGCTATTGGATTATATATAAATAAATAAACACTTGTTATCTTACATAATAATTTTATTTCCTGCTACGAGACGATGATAAGATTTAGAATGGATAAAACTGCTCTATAATTGTTGTTGGTGCAATTAATTTATTTTACCACCATATATTTTAATCATTTTGAAAATGTTAACAGAATACTTAGAATATTACAATTATTATATCCATCTCGTTTTAATTTACCTACCTAGTGATTCATTTATAAGAAAACATAATCATTTAATGATGCGATCAATAAAAAAACCCTAGAATCTACATAAATTTTTTTGATTGTACATATGATTCCATTTCTAATAGTCTTTTCCTTTTTTGTTTCAAGTATATTTCAGTATTATGTTCCAAACATTCTTAGAATTTATCATTTAATGTTGTCTGTCGTCATTTTCTATCCCAAATACCCTTTTAATATGTCTTCACATACAGCTCAACATTATCTACCACCTTACAATTTTAGCAAAAGTCTTTCTTTTATCTTGAATCTATTAGGACCATGTTCACTTGTGGATTTGAATTAATAAAAATATGCCAACAATGACAAGATATTGTCTAAATAGTTGAAAACTTCGGCGAATGAGGAGACTATCAAAAGTAAAATTGTAAGAGTATTATGTGAACTTCTTGTACTCTAAATTGTTGAGTATTAAAATTAAATGAATAAATCAATCAATAAGAATTTTTGTCATATTGTCAGCCTTTACTATACTGATGTATTTTTTTAAATTTTCATCAAAATTCAATCTCTCCAAATTTCTTCTTCAACCATTTCAGTATTCTCTAGAATATTCTCCTTTCAACAGTGTCAACATGAATTTATTTTAATGTTCAAAATAAAATTAAACAAATAACTTTGATTATATCACTTTTTTAATAACATTTGTTACTATAACACATTGCTCAATAAGTGTCCGGTCTAACTAAGAAAAACCAATTCTTTTTTGGAAGTTTCACTTTATTCATCAATTCACTCCTTCAAGAGTGATACATTTATTCCAATCCTCCTTTAACTTTTCGACGCCCTTTATGTAAAACGATTTGTCTTTGCTCTCAAAATAAGCCTCAGTTTCGACAATCACTTCTTTATTTGACCAAAAAACTTTCCCTGGAGGATCTTTTCAATGTCTGCAAAAAGCTAATAGTCTCTGGGGTCAAATCTAAAGAGTACGGTGGGTGGAAAAGCAATTCAAAGGGTAATTCAACCAATTTAGACATTGTTTTCATTGACTTGTGACACGGGGCATTGTCCTGGTGAAACGGCACATTTTTCTTTTGCATGTGGAGCCGTTTTTTCTTGATTTCCGCACTCAATGGGTCCAATAATGCCATGTAATATTCATTATCGATAGTTTTGCCTTTCTCAAGATAATCGATGAACATAATTAAATGCACGTTCCAAAATACGATGCCATGATCTTACCCGTCGACTGTTGACTTTTGGTCACTTTGGATGACTTTCACCGGCTGCTGTCCACTCAACTGACGATCTCTTTGATTTAGGCGTGAAGTAGTGAATCCATTCTTCATCTATTGTCACATACCGATGCAAGAAATCCTTTTAATTTTGCTTGAACAGCTTCAAAGATGAGTTGTTGTTTCTGGTTCGTTATGAGCAAACGCGGCACCCACTTCGAAAGCAACTTGATCAATTTTCATCTAAAATTGCAAAGAAACTACCTTCTGATATCTACTAGGTGTTAACTATCTCACAGAACTTCATGTTACGGTTTTCTAAAACTATTTTGCAGACATTTTTATGTTTTCTGGAACAAATACCGATTTTGGGCGAGTAGAGCGTTCTGCATCATCAGTGCTTGTACAACCGGGTTTAAATTCAGCATACCAGTTAATAATAGTTGATTTCTTTGGTGCAGAGTCCCCAAAATGCTTATCAAGTCACTGTTTAGCTCCAAAGTATTTTTCCCCATCAAAAAACAGTGTTTAATCAACACACGAAATTTCTTTCTATCCATCGTCTTAAAAATTCCAAAACCGTGGTAACTAAAATGACTGTAACTTCTAAACTAACCGTCAGAATCGCATTAAATTTTTATCACGCACTGTTTGAAAATTAGTACTAATCGGAAATTACATGGGTCTGTCAACAATGTTTCCATATATGTGTTAGAACGGGGACTTGTTAAGTGACGTATTAGTTTCAACAAATTCAGCTTGTCATTATCAAACAATTAATTGTTGTCGAAATTATAGCAACAAGTGTTATTAAAAAAGTTATATCGAAAAAGTCATTTGTTTTATTTTATTTTAGTTTTATTTTATCATAAAAATGTATCACGATGTGAAAGCCTCTACAATTACTTATTGTTTTAAAATTCTCTTCAAAAATCTCTCTCAGATTTCTACAGTTTCGATCTTACATTCTTGTCAAATTACTTGAAATGTTTCTTTTCAGAAATCGCAGTATTTTCTGGCAAATTCATATCCACTTATCTAGAATTTTTAGGATATATTTCAATTGCTTTTCAAAAATTTGAGTATATTATTATTCTTCTAAAATTATATTCAGCATGGAATTATTTTAAAATGTATTCGAAAGTACTTTTTAAAACTTATTATTTTCATAAATTGCTCAATATCCACAGTTTTCTGCAAATATTATCTTTAATTCTTTTTTCTAAACTCTTCTTCTTCTGCCTGTATTTTCCAGCAATTTCTCTTTCAGAATTCTATAGTTTTTAGGACGTATTTCTCTCTCCGTTCTTCTAGTATTTGCTAGCACTTTCAGTAGCTGATTAAGCTGATTATTATAGTTTTCAGCATGCGTTTATCTCTTCAGATTCTCTTTAAAAATCATACTAAAATTTTAGCAAATAATTAGAAAAACACGTCAACATTTCGTAAATGTACAACAATTAGTCTTACTAAGACTACAAAACAAATCACTTATTGAAACAACTACGTTTAATCTAGTATCATAGCCTTCCTATTTATAACACTCAAATTACTTTGTAAAATTGAATATCTATCGAGGTATTAATAAGAGAAGTATCAATGATTTATTTGTTTTGTAATCTTAGTAAGACTCATTGTTGTAGATTTTTTAAATGTTTATGTATTTTTTTAATTATTAGCTAATTTTCTACAACGTAAAGGACTTATTAATACATTTTTGTTATAAAATTCTAGCAAAGTTTTCTCCAGATTTTTGTAGACTTCAGCATGTATTTCGTCTAAACTAGTCTTTAAATACTTTGTTTTTTTCCAAAAATTTCTCTTACAGATTTCTACAATTTTCTTTAAATTTTTTCGAAACTTCTTTCTACAAATTTTATTTCCCAGCAATTTCTTTTCCAGATAAATAAAGTTTTTACCGCGTACTTCTTATCAAAAAACTTCTAGAATTTTTTTTAACAGACGCTCTTTTAAATCTTTAGTTTCTACAATTTTTGGCATGTATTTCTCTTAAAAATTTCTTTGAAACCTCTTTTCTGAATTTAAAGCTTCTCCTAAGCAGTTTTTCTTTCAGATTTATACAGTCTTCAGCATGAATTACTCCTTGAAGTTTCTCCAAAATTCTCTCAAAGAAAGTAGAATTTTTTAGCAATAAAAGATCAAACAGTTGTTTTCAAAAATTCCAGTTTGTGAATGTATGATTTTCTCATTCACATTTATAAAATTTTTAAGTATGATTTTTTCAAATTTCTTTCAAAATTTTCTTCAAATGTTTCTATATTTTCCAGCATTGTTTTTTCTATATTTTTTTTTTTTTGGGTTGAAAGCATGCATTTCAATTTAAATTTTTTTCCAAACTTCTCTTCAAAAACTCTATTATTTTTCAGTAAATTTAAGTAATGGACAAAATATAGCTTAAAATGGCTAAAATATACTGATGGTGAGGATACCATCATCCAGTAATATGGGTCTGAGTAGAAGACTACGTGAACTTCGCCCACCTTTTCTCGGTTCTAAATTGTGAAGTAGTATTTAAATATATATATTAATTGTTAGAATATATTTTTTTAAATTGAGCGTGTAAAGTAAAATGAATAAATCAATATAGTTACTAGCTCTTATTTATTTTTAAAATTGCTTTCATACTACTCTTCAAGAATTCCAGTATTTTTCAGAAGTTTCTTCTCTAAGTTTCTTTTAAATATTTTTTTACGTTTCTTAAAAACCACTCTTATATTTTAGAATTCCTCAACGATTTATATTCAAGAATTTTACAGATTTCAGCATTTATTTCTTTTACACAATGTAAAGTTTTTTCCAGCAATTATCTTTCAGATTTTTTTTCAATTTTTAACATGTATTTCTTCCTTAATGCTTTTCCAAATTTCTCTTAAAAACTAAAAAACGAAAAGAATATTTTCCAGCAATTTCTCTTAGAAGAATGTATATTACTTTTGAATTTATTTTAAACTGTCCTTCAGAAATTGCAAAAAAGTCCAGCATTCGCTAGCAATTTCTCATCCTGCTTGTTTACAGTTTTCCGCATGACTTGCTATTTAAAGCTTTATCAAAACTTCTCTTAAAAAGTACAATATTTTCTTACAATTTCCTTTTTAGGTTTTTACGGTTTCAGCATGAATTTCTCTTTCAAATTAAACCAAACTTCTCGATTGGATTTCAATTTTTTTTTCTTTTGAAACAATATTTTCTGGTTGAAAAATTAACAAAAAAAAGTAGAAAATTATTTACTAGTTTCAACTATTAGCATGATTTTAGTTTTGATAATTATAACTGTCAAAACAAAATATATCAGAACATTTTTAAGAATGTGTTCTGTTGGTAAAATTGACATTTTGGGAGTGTCAAAATGAATAGTTTTTTTCAGAATTAGGTAGTAGACAGTAGATTGTATTTATTTATCCATTGTATTCACATAATTAAATTCAAAATACAGATATAACAATAACTTCTTTCGAATTTTTTATTATTTATAATATTTTATTTTCTGTGGATTTTAAAAATTTTAAAATTAAGAAAACTGACATTTTCTACAACTATTTTCTGTTTTATGAGCGCCAAAATTAGTAATATCAACTATCAGTAAGATTTTCTTCGCTCGTTAGTAAAAAAGTTGTTTCTTTATTTGCAATAATAGTTAAGAACTATTTTTAACAATCAATAATAATAAATTAGTTTATTCGTCTGAAGAAACTATACCAAAAAAATCTTATTTGTTAGTACCAGCTTTTTTAAACTTCAAAGAACAATATTTTCTGGCTGCAAAATAACTTCAAAATTTGCAATTTACTGTCGAAATTGATTTACTAGTTTTCACTATCAGAAAGATTTTCTTTGGGTAATTTCTACCGTCAAACTAAAAAAAATATCGAAACAAAAAAGAGCTATTTTTGTTTTTAAAATTGACAGTGGAAAATAATATTATTTAGTGTCATAATTGTGTCAGAAACCAAGATTTATTTTTTTGATAAACAATACATTTTGCTTTACTAGAAAGATATCAGAATCCAAGATTTCCTTCTTTTACTCTCAAAAGTTTCCAAATTTATGTTTTTTTAGTAAAAGTATTTGACAACGAAAAATATTTTTTTACAATCATAAATCATAATTAAGTATATTCGGCTGTCAAAAATCTTTAAAGAACAATATGTTCTGGCTACAAAATTGACAGATTGTGCAGTCAAATGATTTGCTAGTTTCAACTATCAGAAAAATTTCTTTTTTATAATACTAAAAATACTGGCACTTTATGTAGCTATTTTCTATTTTTAAAATTGATAGTTCAAAATGACATTATTATGACCCTCTAATAATTGAGAGTTTTGTTAGAATTCAAGGTTTTATTGCTAAATAATTTTTGCTGCATTGACATTTTCACCAACAAAATATAAAAAGTAATTTTTGGTTTTTATTCTTAGAAATGACTTTATCCAACAGACAGTTTCGGTTCTCAGACACATCTAATAAAATTTGATATTTCCAATTTCAAAAGTAGGTAGTTATTACAGATATGTTTTATTTGTTGGCAGTTTTTCTGTTAATTATATGTTAATTTCTACTGCCTGAGCTTCAGTTAAAAATTAAATTTTCAAAACTGGAACAAAACTGTTTAAAATGACTTTTTTGCTGCCTAAATTAACAGTTGAAGCTTACTTTTTCTTTCGTCTAAATTAATAGTTAAAAATGTTTTTTTAAACAGGTACTATCAGTTGTTGTTAGAAGTTATAAGAAGATTCTTCATAATTTCTACATTAATCTTTATCAAAAATGTTTTTTAGGTTTAAAAATCACAAGTTATTTTTGGTTTTTATTTTTGATCATTGCTGACTAACAGCTTCTGCTTTTTTACACCTTTTTAATCAAATTTTCAAAGTTTCCAAAATAGAAAATAGACATTTTCTAGCATTTTTGATAACCCATAATCAATTATTTCTACAGTTTGAGTTTTTGTCAGAATTTAAACTACAAAGAATGACATCTATGGCTATATTTTGTCAAAATTAATTCTTAAATATAACATTTTCTGTTGTCTAGATAAAAAGTTAAAAATGAGAGTTTCTGTTGTTTACATTAACAGTTTAAATTACATTTTCTATTTGTAAAAACTAGTACTATCAACTGTCAGACTTTAGTATATTTATACTGAAAGCAACAATTTTCGCCTTAATCTTCATTTTTCATTAGTAAAAATGGCATTTCCGCCATCAATATCTATCACAGGTTATTTTTAATGCTTTTATTATTAATGCATAATAATACGAATCTTTAGATTCGATCAGAAAGCTATTATGTTGTGAATGATAAAATTTGGAAAAATGTGATTTGGAAACTAAAAAGAATTAATAAATTGATTGATAGAGTTACGTAAAATCAAATTAATTTGACGAATATGTCATTGAAAATTTTCAATTTTTGAGTTTTTGAATTTCTGAATTTTTTAATCTTTGAATTTTTGGATTTTTGAATTTTTTAATTTTTGATGTATTGAATAACTACTGAGAGATTCTCAATCTTCTCATATAAGCAAAAAAGTAAAATTCAATTTTGACCTATCACAATAAATTTTTCATTAGTCCTGACTTTGACTGTTGATTTTATTGGTTGTTTCTACTAATATTTTATTTTTTTTTGTTTGGTTAATTTTCACTAAATTTAGATTGTCAACTGTTTTTTACTTATGTTTTTTTTAAATTTAAACAAATTTTAAAACTTCTTAACAAATGGAAAATTTTATAATATTTTACGAAACTTACATCTTCGAAATTGTAAAATTCGTGAAGCAATGAAAGAAGGTTGGTATTGTTGAGCTAAAAAATCAAAATGTGTTAATACGTAACTTTAGATTTTATAGATTTCTCTATTTCAATTAAGGGAGCTACTCATTTAGGAAGAAGTTTGAAAAAAAGTAAGAGGTCTTTAATTATGTCGGAAATTACAAAATTTTTGAAGAAAGTGTTATTTAAAAACTGAAACAATGAAATTATTCATTTTCGTAGAGTACTCCTGAACTAGACTGATAAATTATTACAAATTAAACACAATAATTACTTTGTTTTTTATAACAGTTATTTATTTAAACGGTGCCCAATGGTTTCAATACATTCACGTATCATTTTCAAACCGAAACTTTTACGTGAATGTATTGAAACCATTGGTCACCGTTTAAATAAATAACTGTTATACAAAACAAAGTAATTATTGTGTTTAATTTGTGATTAAAATGTATAACGAAGTAGAAGCCTCCATAGTCAATGATAAATTATTTATTGTCCTAGCAACTCTTGACCTACCTCAATTATTTAACTAATGTTTCATCTACCTATAAGTGTTTTGAGATTGGTTAAATATTATTGAAGGTAAGAAATTTAGAATATTTAAATTGTTTTTAACATTTAAAAATTCTAAATACAAACATTTTATTTATCTACGACGAAGTTAGCAAAATATTTCACGAGTTATGTTTGATTTCAGTTCAGACATGATATAAGACGTCCAACGCGAACTTCATCGTTGATTTTTGTCAGACAATCGTTATTAGCAAAATACTAAAATATTAAAATGATTCCATTAGAGTATTAAAATTATATCAATCCAGACAAAATATCACTGCTATAATTGATGTTTGCTATACATATTAACAACAATAAAACACTGTGCGACTGATAACCCATGTTAATAAAATTTACGATTAGTAGGCTGTGGAGTGCGCAACGAAAGAAATATCTCAATCCGGAACGATTTACGATACACGGGCGAATCTGCGTCGTAAATCATCGCCTCTGGCGGATCTATCAAACCTATTAATTTGTTATATTAAAACAAACCGAATTAAATGTAAACACGAAACTGTAAACATTAAAACGGCGCATCGGCACATAAATCAACGCGGGACAAATTTTATGCGCGTCCAGCGTGTGCCCGCGATAAGGACAATTAAAACCACATAAAGTGATAACTCCAGATGGAATAAAGAATGCGGACCCCAGCCACGAATATTTTGTTTATACACTGAACGTACTGAATGTGTAAATAAATTAGGCGTTTATGTTGCCCGATAATTTCCACGCTGAAATAATGTGCCGTTAACATTCATAATAAAATAAGTTATTAGTAATAAAGATTCAATTTGCATATCTGTTTCTACGGAATTTCGTCTATGAGTTGTTGCTGTTACAACACCATTTAGTTTTTATTACGTTAATAAATAACTAATGATTATACTTATCATTGTATCGGAATTTAGGAAAAATGTTTGAATCGTTTTTTTTTCTTAAATTAAATTATTGCGAATTTTATAGTTAAAGATAATAATAATAATACCCACATATATTATATGATTTATATAGCGAAATTAGGATAATAATACTGCAAACAGTTAGTCAAATTGGCAGTTATAAGAAAAATCGACGATCAAGTTGGTGTTGACAACCTAAAGTCATGTCTGAGATAAAATCACACTAACACGCGTAAAATATGTGTAAGAAATGTCAATAACTTATAATTATCCTAAACGTTTTAACGTTTTCTGAAATGTATAAAATAGTTATGATTGAAACTTATTTTTGCAATGAGAGAAAAGTTGGTACCAAGTTATGTTCTTAATTTTATCTTGACGTTGATGATAACTGTATTCTATGTGCCAATTCAGTGCCTTTTTTCTTACTAACAATATCAGTGTTATGAGAGGTCAGTACAGTATACCAAAGCATTAGTTGGTATCTGTCAAGAATTTGTAGGCAAAATTAATAAATTTGAATAAAGAAATTGGTTGATAGGTATAGCAATATCCTTACAAAAAATAAATATCTCCTTCAACTATGAACATTTGTTCTAAGAAACTTCAAGAATACAATTTGTTGATCATCATAGCAAAATCCTAAAAATTATCACTCATTTACTTGAACTGTGAAGTCATAACAAAAATAAAAGAAGTGCAGTGGCTCAGTATAAAAATATGTTGATGAAGTCATCAAAATAGGGGATTTTGCTCTAAAAATAATCAGCTTCAGATAAAACTAAAATCTAAATTAAGCGCTCATTAAATAATATGTACTACTAATATTTATTTGCAAACATTTTTTTGGAAACGTTAAATCATTTAGAAAAATCGACTGTTTCTTTTCCAAAAAAATTTCAATTTTAGTTATCATTAATTAGAGGTCAATGTTCACAAAATTGTGAAACAACACAAAGAGTTTAATTAACCCCTAATTAATATAAAAATGCTTCACCACGGGTTAAGTGAGAATTTAATTCATCGTACGTTAGCATTTATTATTTTTTGACATAATTCAACTTTTTTGTAATGTAATATTTCAAGTTTTCTTCAACCCATTATAAGAACTTATTTGTTGACTAAATTTTGACTGATTTTAAACAAATTTTAATTTTTGTTATTTTCTGCTAACAAATTCAATTTTATTTTTTTGTTCAATTTCAATTGCTTGCAAAAATTTTATGATGATTTCCGCACTTTGAGCAATTTTTTATTGGTGTTTGTTTAGATAATTTTGCATTATTTTTAAAGTACTAGTATCCAAGGATAGATAATTTAAATTCCCTAATGAAGAAGATACAGAAAATTCATTCAAATACGAAAGCTGGAGTTAAATTATAAAAGGAATAACTCCTCATTTTTGTACCAATTCCTCATTTTGAGATCATTCAGCCAGAATATCTTCAGGTTTTGGAAGAAACCATGTCTGCGTTTATCTTTTTTGTAAAGTCTTGAAAGTGTAGAAATGGAAGAACGTTTTAATTAAAATTTAACTAAGAGTTATTCTAAAAATTAGGAAAGATAAATTTTAAAAAACCGGAGAAAGTAAATAAAAAGTAGTTCAAAAATTAAAAAAAAAACTTTATATCATATAAAGTTAATCAAAAATTAGTGTAAGATAATCAAAAAAGAGATCATATATATTCTAAAGATTGCTTATTGTTTTTCATTGCCGTAATTTTTAAACCACTCTTTAAAATTAAGGTTTATTTAGTATTGTCTTTCATCCATATAACGGAAAGTAGTTAATTTTATTCTCAACATATTTTGCCACATTCTTAGAAGTTTCTAAAAGTGTTCTTGTAAATACTAAATAAAAATTTTCTTTAATTATTTATTTATCTATATCTTTGGTCTACTTTAGAAATACTTTACTAACAGAGAATTCCATCATCTGAAGAAGAGGATGGGATGAAGAACAGCCTTAATCAAGTCACCAATTTAAGTATCGGTATGACAAGTAGTGTCGAATAATAATCCCTTTTTAGGGCGAAAATGACACATTTGGCAAATCATTTCATAAATTGTCATCAAGAGCGTCCTTGTGGAGAAATTGTCACCAGGAGAATACAAGGTGAGAATGGAAGAATACATATTTTGTGAAGAAAAGGAAGAAAAATGTTTGAGTTTAATCTCAACTTCCAATAGTTTAAAATACAATATAAATTTGAAAAAGTCTTCGACTTATATAAAAGAAGTATCATCCAAAAGTATAAATAAAAATAAACATAATTTTTTAACAGTTGATAAAAAATTATAATAGGATAATCCAAGAATCCAAGAAGAAGTCATCACGTATTCCGCAGATTTTTTTGTATTTTTTCGTGATTTTCGAATTACTCTGTAAAATTGTTTTATTATCGTCTCTCTCTCTCTCTCTCGCTCTCTCTCTCGCTCTCCCTCTTATAACACCGGTGATTTCTATGATCAATAAGTTTTTGATGCCGCCATTAACGTTTTTACAACATTCCTATGAGTTTCTAAAGCTAAGAATTTGGTTCTGTATTATTGGAGAAAATTATATATTCTTATGAAAAACATTAGAAACAAGTTTTAAAATTTTTTCCAAAATGTTTTAAACATTAAAAAAAGTGCAAAAGTAACTAAAATTTGAAATTTCAAAAAGAAATCAATTCTTTATATAAATATTATATGTTTATTTCAACAATTTATATATAATTATTTATTGATACATTTTATTCTGGCTAAGTTTCTGCCTTACCTGATTATAGGAATTACAATTGAATGCTAATTAAGGGAACTGTCTAGATATGATCTAATGAATTCATGAATTGTGTTTGTAGGAATATTGAGATTTCGAGGGATACCAAATTTATTGATGATGAATAGGTTAAAGGGTTTTGCTGCGATTTTTTCACCAATAGCTAGTGTATGTTGGTTGATGGGAGTTATGGGTGTGGATTCGTATAATAATTCGTTGGGTGGGTTATGGAGAGGATTGAAGGGTCCAGAGTGCGGATCTTTCGGTTGCTTAGATAAGATGAAGGGTAGATGGATGGCATTATGCAATTGGGATAGAGCAATAGTCTAAAATTACTCCAACATCAGCATATTTATTTGTATATACTAACGGTGGTTTTCGTCGAAATAGTCTGGTTCCTTTATGCCAGTGTGATAAAATGCCGGTTTCTAGTTTTGATTTTGACTTTAATGGATTTGACATGAGGTTTGAAGAAAAGATTCGAGTCGAATAGAATTCCAAGATATTTGCAGGTGTGAGATGAAGATATTTCCGTGTAGTGAATTTTAATTTTAGGAGATGTTAGAGTAATTATGTAAAAAGCAAGGAAAAGTTTGGTTTCATTAGGAGAAAAAAATACTATATTGTCAAATTAATTTATTGTAAGGATTTTTTTTTGAAGAGATAAGAAACTTTTTGTAAAGATTTATGCACCTGAACACACACTCACACGGGCTAAGTTTTGTTTCTTCGAATATTCATTGAAGAAAAACGAAAAAAATCTATGTTATCACATGTAACGTAGAAAATGTTTTTTTTTTGTAAATCTTCAAGAGATTTAAACTAATATTTCGAAAATCACTGAAATCAGCTTGCATTATGATACATAATAAATAAAAAAACAAACCAATTTTAATCATAAGGATTGTGGTGACAGTTACTACGTGGTAATTCATGATAAACACTTAACTAACGCTTCACTTGATAATGACATTAAACCGTCGAAACTTAAGTCGTGCGTTTTTGTAATATATGTATATATTATTATATTAGTATATATTACATAATTTTTAGTGGTTAAAACATAGTAAGTGCGTTAGTTAAGTGTTTAAACCAATTTTACTAAATATTTCATCACATCGATCACATTTTTAGCTTAAAGCATTATATTTTGCAATACATTAAGGTAATTAATACTTAATTATAGGGAAGGTGATTGAAATATGCAAAGCCATAAAGTCAGGGAAAAACATGGTTAATGACAACGATGATGATATTTGGAACTTCCACATATTAAACCCCATAATTACTTGATTTACCGTTATTCCACTTATATACCTCTTAATTCGTTGGTAGATCATTTTTGATAATGATTAGGTTAAAACTGGTCGAAAATTATAGAACTATTAGTGTAGTAAAGCAAATGTTTACATATAAATTATAGAACTCCAGTAACAAGAGAAAATTATTCGTCAATCTTTCTGGAAACGACATTCAAGAAAAAAAAAACTTAATAGAAAAATATGTTAATCGAATCATGTATAACTGAACATTGCAATTAATATTTTGTGATTATAAACTTTAATAATTTTAAACGGTGGAGGCTTTTACTTTGTTATAATTTCACAAATAAAATACGTTTTAACTTTGTTTGTGTAACTGTGACTTTATTAAATGACTATAGTTTAAACTTATAGTTTGAAAAGGACCATTTAAAATTTTCAACTATAGTCACTTAATAAAGTCACAGTTGTACAAACAAAGCTAAAAAGTGTTTCATTTGTGATTAATAACTTTGCCAAAGACCTATAATATTTGAAAAAAGTGAGGTTTTATTTTTTCATAACAGAAATAAAATAATCGAAAGCAATTCTTAAGGTTGTTGAGCAAGTATGGTTAATCTGTTCTGATTAATGTGCAGAAGTTAACAAACTCAGTATATTGTAATTTGTTCCTTTACAGTTTCTTTATAATACTATTCAAAGTATCGTAATTTTTTTTTTTAGTATTTTGACATTGATAGTGAGAAGTTGTGTTTTAATTGTGATATCTTAATTCTGGGTTTTAAGCTATATTAATACGTTTATTCTGCTGCGAACGTGAATATACGAATATTTGGTAATATTTTCCATATAATATACACATGCACATCCATAAATCGTGAGTATTTATAGTAGATTTAATTTTGAAAAAGTACATAACCTATTCCTTTGTTTACATTTTTGCGGCGGTCGCCCGAATTAATAGCGCTGAATCTGCTTTGCGCCACGCCGAATCACTTTCCTCTCTTCTACAGGACCGGACTCAAATTATTTAGAAATTGATATTTATTTTAGTTTTTACTTTTATTTCAATTAAACAACTTTCCTTTGTTTAACATAGAATCCTATCCGTGGCCCTTTTCGTTTGTCGATTTTGTTAGTCACCACGATAGGCCCCGTCGGTGCGAAGCGTGTGTCCCTGTCCGACTCCACTCCTATTTAATATTTAATTTTTAACTTTAACTTAATACTTTAAATAACAACATATACCGACTATGGTTAACAAGTGTGGTATTTGTAACCAAGGTGTTACTCCAAATACCCCATCTATAAAATGTTATGGAAAATGCAGGAAATCAATTCATGTCAGATGTTCGGATCTCAAAGAAATAGAAATATCTTTTATTAATAACACAAAATCAGGATGGGTATGTAAAAAATGCATTCCCTCCAGTAATGAGCCTGTGAGTGAAATAATAACTGTCGAACTTCTTAATAAAATATTGGATGCAAAATTTGAAGAATTCAAAGTTGAATTAAGAAATACCATTATCGAACGCCTAGATACTCTTGAGTCTCGTATAACAAAACTGGAGAATGCAAGCATGTCTCAATTAAGAAGTGGCGATGCCGACTTCGTATCTACTAGTAATTCCTACATTGAAGATGTACTAAAGGAAACTGCCGACCGGAAGAGTAGATTATGCAACGTTTTGTTATTTAATATACCTGAATCTTCCTCAATCGACCTCGAAAATAAAATGAAAGATGATCACAACACCGTACAGGCGATTTTGGAACCCCGTGGAGTAAATATCAAACCACATAAAATTTTGAGGCTAGGCAAAGCTCAAGTTGATTCCAGACCCCGACCATTGAAAATTATCTTCAGGAATGAAGCAGAGGCGAAAGAAGTTCTAAGGAGCAACACCAATGATACTTCCATATCTCATCATTTCCGACCGGATCGTACTAAAATGCAAATGGATTATTTTAAGAAAATAAAAAGTGAACTTATTGAAAGGCAATCAAATGGTGAACAAAACTTAATTATCAAATTCAGTAATGACATTCCCTACATCACTACGGTCAAATCTCGCATTTCTGGAGCCCCAAAAAACTAAATGTGTACTATCAAAACTGTGGCGGTATAAGAACCAAGTTAATTGATCTGATGCTTGCTGTTAATAACAACGATTATGATGTAATCATTATAACAGAAACTTGGTTATACAGTGATTTTTCAAATGCTCAATTACAATTGAATAACTATAATGTATATAGAACAAACCGTACTGTATCTGGTAACGTTAGAGGGAGGGGGGGTATTTTAATCGCCATTAAACAAAGCTATTCGTCATCTCTCATTTCAAGCAATTCAGAAATTGAACACATTTTTATTGCTTTAAAGATTGCTCACATTACTATAATTATCGGAGGTGTTTACATCGCACCTGGGTCAGCTATAGATAAGTACACCAACCATACTGTAATCCTTGAACAAATCTACGAAAATTATATTAATCCTAAAGTAGTTATATGCGGTGATTACAACTTGCCGACTGTAAAATGGAACAAAGACGGAGCGATTGTTCACACTATTAATCCCTCAGATTTAAAAGTTAATTGTATTATTAACAGCTATAATTTTTTAAATATTCCTCAAATTAATACATTTCCAAACTCAAGAGGTATATTTTTAGACCTGCTTTTTTCAAATATCCCTCATGCTGAAGCCAGACTCTCTGATGACGCTCTTTTAAATCTAAGTCAACATCATTCCGCGTATGAAATTTCCTTCTCTCACAAAATTTATAATGAATTTAAAAGTACCAAACTAATATATTTATATCACCTTGCTAATTATGAGTCATTGAATTTATATTTTAGTTCATTTTTTTATTCGGATCAATGGATAAACTTACTAAATACTGCGAATATAGACCTAATTGTTGACAAATTTTATGAAATAGTTCATTATGGTATAAAAACTTACATCCCAACAATTAATCGAGTAATATCTCCAGGAAAAAAGTACCCTATTTGGATGACAAATGAACTTATAGCAACTTTACGTCAGAAAAAACAAGTTCATAAACGTTTCAAGGAGACAAATTCATCGGTTGATTATGTTTAGTTTTCCCATCTACGAAGTAAATGTAAATCTCTATCGAAAAATTGTTACAGAAATTACTTGAATAAAATAGAATCAGAACTTACTGTTGATCCTGCAAACTTCTGGAAGTACGTAAGAAATCAGAAAAATGATAATGCGATTCCTTCTGTAATGATGTATGAAAATACTATTGCATCCGAAGGGGAGGACATAGTTAACCTATTCTCAAAATTTTTTTCTTCTGTTTATACTGTTGATAACACTCACTCACCCAATACTACCTGTTTTCAAAATTCCGTAAATAATTATAAACTTTGTGTGACCAAGGAAGAGGTATTTAATCTTATTTTACATCTTAAACCGAGCAAACGAGAAGGACCAGATGGAATATCGAATTATGTTCTGTTGAATTGTATTTATTCATTATGTGGTCCTATTCATGACTTAATGTCTAAGTCACTAGAGTTAGGCAAATTTCCCAATAGATGGAAATTAAGTTATTTAAT
Organism: Ontholestes murinus; assembly: GCA_963969525.1. NCBI lineage: Eukaryota > Metazoa > Arthropoda > Insecta > Coleoptera > Staphylinidae > Ontholestes > Ontholestes murinus. The sequence goes on along the minus strand of OZ018387.1, from coordinate 19,418,393 downwards.
ACCAATATTTAAATCCGGTGAGCGTAATTTAATTCAAAATTATAGAGGCGTTTGCATTCAGGCAACAATTCCAAAAATGCTAGATAAACTAGTTGCCAATGATTTGGCTCAGATGTGTTCTCATTTAATATCTTCACAACAACATGGATTTGTTGCAAAAAGATCAACTGTAAGTAATCTTCTTTGCTATAAAGAGTACTTGTCAAATTCTTTAGATCAGAACATCCAAGTTGATTCTATATACACAGATTTTCGAAAAGCGTTTGATAGAGTCAATCACCGTGCCTTATTTGATAAATTATGTAGTCTAGGTTTTAATCATCAAACACTTTCATGGATCCAATCTTTTTTAGAAGATCGAACACAAAGAGTGTGCATTAATAATTTTGTTTCAGAGGATATTGTTGTGACTTCTGGCGTTGCGCAGGGTTCACACTGTGGACCAATTTTATTCGTACTATTTATAAACGATATCCAAGATGTAATAAAAAATTGTACCTTTTTAATGTACGCTGACGATCTAAAAATATTCAGACATGTAAATAATATCGATGATTGTAGATTAATTCAAGATGACATCAATCGTATAAATGACTGGTGTATATTAAATAAACTTTCAATTAACACAGATAAATGCTATTCAATCTCTTTTAAGCGAAATTCTAATTTTAATTTCATTTATACAATTGATTCATCCCCTATTTCATATGTACCTGAAGTTAAAGACTTAGGAGTACTATTTGATGAAAAATTATCCTTCAGTTCACATATAACTCAAATTAGAAATAAAGCACTAAAAATGTGGGGGTTTGTATGGCACGTTGGTAAACATTTTAATATTGAATGTTTAAAAACTTTGTATTGCGCTTTAGTCCGTTGCCATCTGGAGTATGCATCTGTAATATGGTCACCTTATACCTTAGCTAATACAAAATCTCTTGAAGTTGTTCAAAATAAATTTTTTCGCTCAATAGAATATAAGCTAGGTATGACCCACATTCTTGGAAATTATACTGATATTAAAAATATATTACATATGCACTCTCTTGAAGATCGTAGAATCGTCTCCGACTTATGTATATTACACAAACTAATCAACGGCTCTATTGATTGTTCATTTATTTTAGCACACTTAAATTTCTACTTTACGGAAAATTATCGTTTACTAAGATCTCGACCGTTATTTCGTGAGCAAGTTTATACAACCAATTTCAGTCATAATAACTCTGTAGCCCGTATTATGAGATATGCGAATAATTATAATGATTATGAATGGTTTGACCTATTCAATAGCTCTTTCCAAAGCTTCAAATTTAATATTAAACGCAACGCATTTAAATAAATGTATTAATCGTATTTTATTTTAATTTCACGAATTAAATTTTGTACTTATTTTCACTAGTTTTAATGTCACAACATGTATTATATTGTATAAAGGGGTTTCCCGTTTATAATAATAAATAAATAAATTCATACCTTTGTAAAAATTTAGAATCATTAAAGTTTGGAATAAGTATGATTATTAACAGTTTTAACATATTGAAAAACTACCTACTTTAAATAACAATTGATTATTTGTGTAAGGTATGAAATTATGTTTGAACAGTACAGTTTAATAATCGTAATATTAACACCATTTAAAGTTGAAGCATTAAATTGTAAATAAAAGGTGATGAAAATTATAATATATCATAAATATGTTATATATTTAAACACAATATTTTTTTATATTATAATAGTAATCTATGCACAATTTAAAAAAATAACATGGTTAAATCTTATTTTGTCCGAAAATCCGATCACGCTATATAGAATAATATTTTATTTTATTATGTTTTTCAAATAAAAGTATTATTTAGTTGTTATATTTTTTAAATAAAGAATATTAAATTTTATTTTTAATAAGAATAACAGTGCACATTTTATGCACGCTGAGTCGTTTCGAACTGTACAGCTGCGATGTCCGAGTGGTTAAGGAGTTTGACTCGAAATCAAATGGGCTTTGCCCGCACAGGTTCGAATCCTGTTCGCAGCGAATTCTTTTTTAGTTTTGTTTTGTTTAAATTAAATTGATATTTTTTAATATTACATATTTTTCATTCAGTCAACGTATTTTTATTTTATAAACATAAAATTAAAAGACTCTCAGTTTTTAAAAACTAAAGTTCCATGTTTTATTTGTATAAACATATATTTTGTTTGTGTCTATACTCTTCTTTAGTTTTTTTTTGATAATTAGAAGAAGTAAAACTCTTGTTATGTTCCATTTCTTTTTTTGGACAGTTAAGATTTTTACATGAATCGCAAATATGTTTTAAGCTGTATTTTCTTTAATTACAGAATACGTACAAATAAAGTCATGAATAAACATTTTTTTTATTTAAAGGTTAAAAAGACTATCGACCCGCAGTCTCTCGGCCTAAGATTTTTTAATTTATTTTGCTTTTTAAGGACTTTATGTTTAGTACTCTATGTAATATACCGACTGTTTCTAAATACATGTCGGGGTTTTAACGTTTTGTAAATGATAATTAATAGGTGAAATAAAAGTGCAACTAAAACAGTTCTGTTTGTTAGGTAGTAAAAATTGCAACTAGTGAACAGAAAAATATTATCTGGGGTTCAGATAATCCTGACAAGATGATATAATTGTAACGAGACTCCCCACAATTTAATGTTTTTTATGCCATATATCGACGGAAAGTATGGGCTTTTTGGTTTGGTTTTTGTGAGTTACGTGAAGATAAATTTGATTTATTGGCTTTTTGGTTTGGAAAAGTAACTAAAACTAGTACTTTCTATTCTGATTCTATACAACCAGGTTATTTGTTTAGAAACACCCTTCTCTATTTTTTTTACGTTTAAAGCTTAGAGTAATTTCACACAAGAAGATCTAGAAATACAATTTTCAGTATAATTTTCTGCTATTCTTGCAAACTTTATTCTTTATTTTATTTATTCTACAAACTATTATGTCCTTATTTCTTTAGAGTTGGCTTCTCTTTCATTTCAAATATATTTAATAATAATAATAATAATAATGCTTATTTGCCCAACAGAATACAAATTCCAATTACAGGACAACATAATTAAATATAATTTGCATAGTATAAAATAAAAATTATAAACGGGCAATTTATCTTAATACAATTTAATTAGATTTTTCTAGTCGTCTATCATTGAAATTTTGCGTCTTCAGATTTCTATAAAAAATTAACATTAACTTTCTCATTAGCTCTATCATGTTTAAACACTTTCGAGAGGATTATAATTTTCCACAATTGCCTTCACTCATTTTTTACCTTATTCCCAGGGCTCTGATTTTTTGAAGCAACTTCTTCTACCTCATTTTAATAAATTTTTATTAAGCTTTCTGAAATATTTATCTTTTATCTTTCGTTTTCTAAAACTTACAAACTCTCAAAATTATTACTTTAATTTATTTAAATTATATGAACTAATTATAACTAAACTTCTTCAAAGACTATTTATATTTTTATTCGTTGAGGTCAATTACAATTACTCTTTCCCTTTGAACATTTCTTGCCTCATTATTATTATTACATGCAGTCATAATTATTTGTATATATTTTTTTCTTACGTTTTGTGTACAATTATATATTTATTTATGTATGTATGTTAGATAAAGGTTAAATACAATATACAATATATTATTTTTTTAAATTTAATATTATTAACCCTCTCATTAGCTCTAAATTTGGTAAACATTTCCAAGAGGTTCAACATAATTTTTTCCAAGAACATTTCTTGCTAATTTTTTAAAATTTCTTTCGTATTTTCTTGTTAAGCTTTTTTGAATTTTTAAGGGTAGACTAATAGACACCCACCCATCCTTTATTTTATAATTGCGTATGTTTATTTGTAAAAAATCAAACTTAATTTATAACTAAACTTTTTAATACTAAAAATCATTTATTTGTGAAATGAATTAATAGCGCATAAAGTAAACTTTAAATTTTATTATTCCATCGTTTGTGGGAGGGTGGATTAGAGGTTGTCTACCCCATAAGAAGAAATTACAGCAATATCATATACTTCCATTGAATTGAACGCATTTTCAAATGGTGTTATATTGCCGACAATTCTTCTTCATCAAACGGTGTATTAAGAGCACTTTTCACAATATAATCTACAATGATTTCATCATGTATCATGATACATGAAGAAATTGTTTTCTTTCTAATGTTCATAGAAGACCCAGATTGTTCATTGTTAAAATCTTCCACCAAAGCAAAATTATTTAATAGGACAATTTCTGTATTTTGTGAATTAAACCCTATTTTTATAGTGGAGACATTAATATCATTTACTTTAATATTTTCTCCATTATAACTAATTCTGCTACAATCTTTAATTTCTAAGGCCTCTCTATCAATTTTACTCTCCCTCATATATCCTTCATAGTGGGTCCATTACCATTATATTTTCCATTAATATTACAGTAAGGTTAATCAATCATATCATTAAATTAGCAAGAAGTATAAAAATTGATTTCACTTTTTGTATTCTGAGAGTTTTCTCTTGGGTATGTGCAAACAATTCCAACGTTTCTGGAGGTACCAGTGCAGGTTTAAATTTGGATTCAGTCTGTTGTTGATTTTTTTCAAGACATTCTTAACAAAGTTTAAAAGCCTTTTATTTATCAATGCGAATTGACATCAGCAGGTCTGTGTAGGAGCGAAGCATCAAATTTAATGTTTCTTTCAAATAAAACAACACAATTGAGATGATTCCACTTTGATTGTTGAACACTGAAACATGTTACAGTGTTCAACAATAACAGTGCAACAATCTCAACTGTGTTGTTTGATTTCAATGTATTATGGAGTTACAGCATGTATCCGCTTCAAAAATTCAATATTCCGTGTTTCTGTTGGTTTCTACTTGTTCTTTATTTCCTCTGCTAAGCCCATACAATTTTTTTTCAAAAGTCTAATAATTGGCCTCTTGGTTCCCAATTTCTTAATTTCGTCAAACTCTTGATCAAACGAATCTTTCTAAAAAAGAAACTCTGAAACCAGTAATTGTATATCTGTAAGTCCTCTTTCTCATTACCTTTCCCCTTGAACTTTTACTTCGAAAACAAACTGGCTAGTGCTGTAAGGCATCTGGGCCCTTTTAAGGTTTCTATACTTAGTTTTGGTAATAGATTCATTATAAATCTTTAGATTTTATCATCTTCCTTCGGTTTTTTCTTATTCTGTTTCCGACCCTGAAACTGTTGATCTATTAAGATGCATGTAATTATATTAGGCTAGTTTAGGTTTGTTGTGGATTTTTGATTCTTTTCTTTTGGTGTTGCCATTTGTATTATTATTGGGTTAACTGATTTTGTGATTGTGCCTCCTGTGATTACTTTTATTATCTTAAATCTTAAAAGGAATTGGAGTAAATATTAATTGGTAAGGTTTAACACCTTATTTACAACCTCCTGAAAATAAATAAACAAATGTTTATGTTTGTACTACATATAACAAAAATCACTTGCCAGCAAATATCAATAAGTATACTTTATAAAAATTTAAAATGGATTCACAATGATGAATATTTATCAGTTCATTAACTTATACACTATTTAATTATTCAATATATTCCGCATTAAATAAAACACGTGTTGTGATTTATTATGGGTATTATTTTTTCATTGAATTAAAAAAAAAATAGAAGCACATTCAACCTATGCTACCCACACACTTAATCTGCAGCTTAGTTAAAGCCACCTCTAATAATCAAACCTATTGCTATTAATGTGGGTGAAGATACTTATATAACTACAAGTTTATCCCACACAACTGAATATTAAACCAAATCATATGACATTTTCCAATTCTTCTGAAATTTACAATTAGTAACATTCTTAGATCATTTTTTTCTTTTTAATTTTTTCCGATCATTATTGTGGTGAAGTTATCACGATACTTTTGTTTATCATAAGTTTATATATTATATTTGTAAAACAAAAGAAACTTAAAGTGTTTAATTTATTATTATTTAATATTGGATTGATGAGGCTTTTACTTACCCAAGTGTTGTATTTATCACCTATTAATATTTAAGATGTTTAATATTTAATCATTTTGTATTAAAATAAACATCAGTTAATATTTGACTAGTTCTATTGTGTCACATATAAAATTTTACATTTTTCTTTTTTACGCGAGCGCATAAATCATTTAGAAAAAACTATCGATCTTGGATTATATTGCTTATCTCGCGAGGACGACGATATATCATTAAAGATCTCACCTATCACGAGCGTGTACATATTTTCCAGAACAGGGAAAGGCAGTAAATTTCCTGGGATTGTCGGACGTCGAAATGGGACTCATCGCCGCGGCACGCTCGTTACTCGGCGATAAATCTCAAAATTTCGAAAAAAAAAAAAACGGTACGTGGAAGGCGACTCGGCTCGACGCCCATTCGAGATATTTCATAGTTTCGTTGACTTCATTATTGGAAAATGGGTGGGCTGCGACAAATCGTGCCGTCCTGCCCGAACGTGTTACGAACATATAAATTCTAGAAAGTTTAATGTTCGACACAAAAAAGGACACGATCGTTATTGATGGGGAATTTCATGTTAACCGCGGATATTAAAAGTTTACATCTTTATTTTACGTCGAAACGCAACGTTTTGACCTTTACGACGATTATTACTTTATTCCATTCTTAGGGAAAAAAGTATAAAAATGCAAATGTTGAAATGTTTTATACACAATTGAATTGAGCGAACTTTCTTGTTTAACTGATTTACAATTTAATTTGATACTTTCTTTTTAAATCGACTTCGAAATTACAATCTTCTTAAATGTAGTAATAATGTTGAATTTGTTTTCTTTCCAAACACATTTTAAACTCTGTTTTAATGTAATTTTTTGATTACTTGAAAAATATATTTTTATGTATAGCTTCTGATTCAATTACTTATCTTTTACTGTGTTTGATAATAATTTTATAGTAGCCTGTTTTCCATATTAATCCATCCAGCATCAATTTGATAGATCAGTTATGAGAGAATCCTGTTAAATATTGCATACTGTTAATTGAATTTTTATTTATTTTAGGATTGCAGAGAAGAGAACAGTAATAATTCCAATATAAAGTGGCACTATATGTAAACCTTGAGGTACACCAGATACGTCCATGGGCAAAATTGGTGTATGTATTTCAAAGTTGTTTAAAATCGTCGTAAACGACCTTAGAAAATTACATAAACAATATTTTGCTATATTCCATAAAGGTAAACCAACAAGTATTATTTGCAACTAATATTAAATAGATAATAATAATAATAAATATAGAAAATATTGGTTCATTATTTCTTAAATTTAAATCTGTGAAATTTAAAAGACATATTTCTTTCATCACATATGTTGTAAAATGAATAATCATATTGTTGATGTAATATATCTTTTTAATTTATAATTTAAACAAATATTATGATTTTAATATAAAAATTATTGACTTTTCTTCACATATATAAATGCGACTAATGTAGGCTAGAACCACTAACAAAAATATAAATTCTGAATTGCTAATTCGTATAAATCTCAACAGATATAACTCTAAATCAATTGAAAGGAAACAACACGCAACAACTATTTATAAAACAAAATGTTATAAATAACAGTTTGTAAACACAAATATTAATAATTTAATATTTCTAAACATAATAATAATAAAGTGGGCTTATTTAGAAATGAATTGAACGGAGATAATATAGATTATTGAAATTGTTATTAATTGAAGTCTAGTTATGTTTTATAATAATAACTAATGTAACTTTTTCTAAATTGGTGCATATCTATATTACTAATATCATATCGACACTCCTTATGTATCTAGTCATTTAGAATGAAATTACAAACCTATTTTAATATTTAATACTGATATGATTAGAATTGTATTAAAAATATTTAATTCTTACCTTATTATTGTACTTTTGTTTTTTACATCCCAATAGTGTCTTTGCCAAAACAACAATGAACTCCGTTATCACTATTTCCAGCTCCAACATTAACCATTAATCTATTAATCTTGTCACTTCAACTTCATAATGGTTGTGACCGTTACTAGGTGGTAATCCATATTTAAACACATATTGAAACACTTACTATGTTTTTACCACAATTAATCACAATCACTTCAGGTGATCTGTTAGGTCTCCTTACATATCCAGCATGGTCTATTTCTTTAAGAGCAGGTTGTGCAGAATCTGTGTAATTGCGATTTTGATTTTCCTCTTCATGGCATTATCTAAAAAGACAAGTGAATAAAGGACTTCAAGTATTCAATATCTTCGTTCATCAAATATCAATTTAAATCTCCTATATTAAAGGATTACAATGCCTTTATGTCTATTTGGTTAAAATTTGTTTCAAATGTTTGGAAGCATGACAGTTCTTGTTCATCATAACTGCTACGTAACTATTGTGATGTACTTCTGTTTCTGCATTTTTTCAAAATTCTCTGATTTCCTAGGAAGCAATGGACTACGAAATCAAATACAAATTTAATATTTCTCACTTTACATTCCATTGGCATTTTTACACTTATTCAAGCTGTCATTAGAGTATTCGAAACTCCTTTTACATTCTTCTTCTATGATACCTGCTAGCACTTTTCTAAAGTTGGAATTCGAGATCGGCAAAATGTTTAAAAAATGTCGTACACTAAAAGCCGAGAGTGCGGAGGGTTGTTACTCACCGAAGTTCCTCAAGGTCAAACTTCTGCAGAAGCATTTTAGAATTTCAAAATTAAATTGTTGGTTTATTATCTGATTTTATGATACTTTTGTAAACAACAGATCAAAATCGTTTGCACATACAATTTTAGATGCTGAACTTTTTTGGACTCCTCTGTAAAGATTTTGTTAGTAAAACTTAGATCTTTTTTGGACTCCTCTGTAAAGATTTTGTTAGTAAAACTTAGATCGTTTTTATAAGCGAATTTAAATCATTTAATGAAAGGTTTTTATTGCGATGAAACCTTCATTTATTTTATTTATTTAATCTTTATCTATCATACATTACATAAAAAAATATACAATTAAGCAAGTAATATATAGAAATAATTGCATCACTTTGATCTTCAGTGAGAAGTCTTGACATAAACATTGCTACTACTCTTAATATCCATAAATCAACAATAAAAATATTTAGTATACGTTGAATCACATTAAGAATAGAATTTGAATTGCATTAAAAATACTCTAATTGTATCTTATTATTGTAATTTTGTTGTTTAAAAATTTCCAACTCAACAAAAACCTTCTTGTCCCTTCAGGTGATCTACAAAGTATCCTTCTGTGACCAGCACAATCTTTCTAGTAATTTAGAAGTCTCAGACTTTTCAGTAGTTGTACACCTTTTAGAAAATAGTTTAGTTATTTAAGGGTAGGTCATAGAGAATCTTTGGAATTGTGATTGTGATTTGCTCACCATTACTGTTACATAATTATTGTGGTGCACCTCTGACACCAGGTGTTTATGATTTTTTCATGGTTTGGAAGTCTTGTATTTTACAGAAACCGTCCTTTGTCGTGTAAATTTTATGTGAATTTTATTTTTTTAAATGGCAGACACAATTTTTGGCAGAACCTTATGCATTCGTTACCCTTACTTGTCATATACTAATATAAATGCATTGACTCAAGTAGTCAAAGTTTAGAATTTGTTAGATCTCTGGGTGATTCAATTCAGTGTTTACAACTTACATTATCAGTTTTGTGTCCCTTTGTATCCAGTAAGATCTATTGATAGCTTCGAAGTCTTTTAGAAGTAGCTCTTGGTCTACTTTATGAATTTGTCTTTTGAAGGTGGCAAGCCCAATTTCTGATAGAACCTTTAGTATGCAATAAATGAGGGTCTTAAATATTTTAAGTTTTACCAGAAATTGTGCCTGCCATCCTCAAAAAACCAAATAACAAAAAGACCTTCATTCGAACTATCTTCAGGATTTTAAAAATTAAATATTAAAATCTTTTGAAAGAATAGTAGTTTTGTTTGGCCACAATGATTTACTCATAGATGTAGACGCGCTTCTATATAAATCCTTACAAAAAATAAATACTTCAGGTTTTTGTATGTTAGCTTTCAGAGAATTATTTTGTTTTCATAGATTCCATATACGTAATTTAAACTTTTAAAGGTATACATAATAACATTTTCTTTTTTTCTTGGTACAAATCTATTTGATATATAAGGTACTTATATCAAGAGTGTCCCAAAATGAACGCAAGATTTGAATTAAAAGGAAAAACAGTTTTTAGTTCTTAATTTGTCATTTTTTTATTGAATCATAAAGTACATAGGATGAAATGTTTAATTGTGGAGGCGTTTACTTTGTGGTACATCTTGAATATACTGGACAAAGAAAACAGGATCACTTTGTTTTACCACTTTTATTTAACAAAAATACACATGTATAACGTGTATTTTTGTTAAATAAAAGTGGTAAATCAAAGTGATCCTGTTTTCTTTCTCCAGTACATAGGATGAGGTTATTTATGGAAAAACACAACAGACAAATGGCCTCCACGGCTTTGATGCGCACTTTTTGTCGAACTTTTCCATGGTCATTATGCATCAATTTTGTTGATGCAGCGTTTAATGTCCCCCTGAAAGTCACGGGTGGTTGTGGGCTTGTTTAACTTTGATTTCAAATATCTCCATAAAATGAAATCTAATTTTGTTAAATCAAACGATCTAGAGGGGCAATTCATATAACAGAAACAAGTGAGTACACAGCCAGAAAATGTCTCATGCAGTAGTTGCATTGTTTCACGGTCTATATTGTAGGTGGCAACGTCTTGTTGAAATCACATATTGGCCACATTAATATCATCCAATTTCACCAGAAAGAACTTTGTTATCATGTTACCATTTACGTTTATTGTTAGAGACACGGGTAATATAATGAAGACGGACTGTTTCCCGAGTGTCATCGGACCTCCAGTAACCTCATTTTCAAAAAAGACAGGTTATGGATGCAATTGTTTTTCAATAATCACACCTGGCTTCTCTATACCCCCAAAAAACATGGCAATTAAAAATTTTGTAAGCAGACAGATTTTTTTGAATATGCGCCGTAAAGAGCTTCTTAAAATTTACAATTCTTGTCGACGTCAAAGATTTGATGTTCTGAGGACGACCAGTGTGTTTGGCTTCTCCAACTGATTCAATCCTGAATTTTTTAATTAATCTCTTTTTAATAATAAAATATATAAGTCCTTTACGTTGTAGATAATTCACTAATAAATAGAAAAAACACGAAAATATATTCGTAAAATCTACAACAAATGAGTCTTATTAAGACTACAAGAACAAATCACTTTTGAAACAACTACTTCTCTAGCTAATACTTCGACAGACATTGAATAATACAAAAGTAATTTGCGTGTTACAAAATAGCAAGGCTATCAAAGCAACACTAGTTTGAACGTATTTCTTTCTGTAAAATGAACTAATAATGATTGAATGTACGTTAAAATAGTTTGTGAGTGACTATACTATGGTAATTTGGAAAAAGAAATGAATTTAGGTTGATGTAATTAAAAATAAATTAGCAAAAGCAATTAAATAATTCAATCTCTTTTTAGTTGAGGAAGTTGAAACACTACTCTGACCATATTTTTTATAAAATTTGCGAACTGTAGCCGCTGAACTTATTTTTGGGATATTGTTAAATAATGAAAACATCGTGCAAAGCTCAATTTTTACTAACCCTAAAGTTTTAGCTGTCAAATTGTTCTCTTTTCTGGGTTGCGAACAATTTACTGCACAAATGGCGGCAAATACAAATCTTGCGTTATTTTTGGGACAACCTTTAGAAGGCATTAAATTTTTCTAAATACTTTATTGTCTTCAGGTTATTCAATTTTTCGAATTGAAGGCATTGTTACACATAAATCTGCGACGAAGGTACTGCAGCTCAGATAATTGTATTTGTATTTAATACTTTGAAAAATTAAATTGGTACAAATTAGATAGATAAAAATATGTACCTATAATTTTAAAGTAAGAGATCCGGAGAGAGTTCTCTCGGTAGAGAGTGGAAGATCCACTCCAGCCCAATGCTGCATTTTAAGATCTTCACTTGATCTTCAGTAACTTGCAGATTACTAATTGTCATTTTGACTGCATTTTGCTTCAAAAAACATTATTTAACGACTGAATTTTACTTGATTTACTTGATTGATTTGCTTGCTAATGAATCACTATTAGCTGCTATAATTACAATGCAGAATTAGAATTTTATATACTTTATTTATTGATTATTTACTTTAAAATATCTTCTTAACATTTGATATAAAAATTTCAAGACATATATTATTTATTACAAAAAATTTAGATCACGGGACTTGGAGGTTTACGATGCGTTCTTCCACTCAGAGGACCCCTCTTCTACTTCAGATGCTGGAATTCTCTGTCAGATAAGTATTTTTACCATTCAGGCAATATTTTGGCAATTACTGTTTTATTTATGTCCATTTTACCTGTAGATATTTTAATGACAGTTCTAAGCGTAATTCTTTTTTAGGTATCGATTGTCTTTAAGCTCTTAAATTTTTCAAATTGAAGGCTATTCGATACCAAAATTTTACTTTGAAATTATTAGCACTCCTTGTTTTCCTGTCATTGCAATTCTATTTAGCATTAATTAGTTTGTGCAAACAACACAAATCAGCATTCAAAATTAAGATTTTATAACTTCACCATGTTTCTCTATATTATGCTGATTTCGACCACCTCAATATCACACTGCAAGTAAAGATACCGTACTGTAGATGTAGAAAGACAAAAATAAGCTCTCTGTACTCTCATTAGACGAAGACGTATCTATATGCCAAAAAAAACAAAAAAACAAAAATTATTTTATCTACTACACTGTAATCCTCTCTTTTATTCGATTAAATTTTTCACAATCTTTGTATTAACCTTAGACCTTTTACAATCCATAATATATACACCCTGTCTTAGGTTAATTTATGGTTTATTCAGGTAGGTCAAGATAACTCTGGTTCAATATACTGTGGATTGAGGTAGATCAAGTGTAGGCTACGTGTATATAACTATTATTTTAGGAGTAATATAGATTAGGTAATTTTAAATTAGAACACTTCTTATGTTTCAAATTGTTCTAATTTTAAATTACCCCATGTTATAATTTCGCTTCATCAAGAGTGCAGTGAATTTTAATTTATTTACCTATCGTACTCTTGACCTACCACAATCAACTGCCCTAGGTTAATTTCTAGATTATTAAGGTAGGTCAAGGTAACGCTCGGTCATTGTACCGTACATTGAGGTAGGTCAAGAGTACGCTAGGTGAAAATATATCTATTATTTTATGTTAGTAATAATTTAATATTTATTGAGAAAGGTCAAGTTTGCCCTAGGCTTTCAATGGAATGAATTGAGGTAGGTCAAGAGTGCGCTAGATTTATATAAATTTTATAAAGAATGGTGAATAATACACTAACAATTATATATTTTATCGACCTGATTAAATGATTAAACATTTTTGTAATGAGTAATAAAATCAATTTTGAACCGTATACTGTGTTAGCATCTTTATTAAGTACTAAAAATTAATGGAAAATTAACAGGAATAATACAAAAACGTTATAAAACAAGCTTTTGGAAAGAAGCCGATAATAATAAAATACCATATTAAAATTGAACATTCAAATAAATCAGGAATTAATGGGTATAAAACCATAAATCTTGAAAACATAACCTTAATGATAAAAATAAATCAAATAATAAATAAACAAATGGTAAATAATATACATTTCTTTATTCAAAAATATATCATTTGGAAATTCATAGTACATTAATAAATATTAACAAAGTAATAAAAGAAATAAGAAACGCTGAAAATAAATAATTTAAATTAATAATACTTAACCTAATGAAGCTAATTAAATCCAAAAAATATGATGAGAAATACAAAAACAGAGACACGATTAAATAGAGGAGTATAGAAAAAAGAGTGGTTAGAAAGAACTTTTACGTGAATTTAAAAGATCCAATACCAGAAACAAGAAACAAGGGAAAAGTAACAGGGGTATTAGACAATGATGACGAATTATTTTTCAGTACGTAGTAGACAAAAATTATAATTAAGCACATGTGACAAGGTCATTAATAAAAATGAAATTAATCCATTTCTCAACTTCTTCTTCCGCTTTTCGAATACTATTTGTTTCGTTCTTTGCAAAACTCTTTGAATGGTAAATATTTTAATTCAGACGATTGTGTCAAACAGCACTTGCTTATTTTTTTGGTGAGAATGACCAGAAGTTCTTTGAGCGCGGCATCATGATTTTACCCAAAAGATAGAAAAAGGTCATAAAAAACAGTTCGCTAAATTAAACGGTTACATATCTAAAGCTATTTCTGTAACATCAGGGGTTCCTCAAGGATACCATTGTGACCCAATATTTTTTTTATTGTTCATCAATGACATTACTACGTATGTTGCTCATTGCAAGTTACTTTTATTTGCTGATGATCTCAAAATGTTTCGCATCATTAACAATCCATCTGACCATATCCTAATGCAGACTGACCTTGACAATTTAAGTCGCAGGTACTGAAGAGAACGAAAGTTCGAAATACGTGTCTGCAGATGGTTATAAAATTGAGTATTGAATTATATAATTGCTTTTGCTAATTTATTTTTAATTACATCAACCTAAATTTATTTCTTATTCCAAATTTACCATAGTATAGTCACTCATAAACTATTTAGTCTTAATAAGACTCATTTGTTGTAGATTTTACGAAATATTTTCGTGTTTTTTCTAATTATTAGTGAATTTTCTACAACGTAGAATGAAAGAGAATTGCCAAAACAATGAAATCTTTTAACAGAAAACAATTGAAAATACTTGAATAACAATTTATAATTATTACAAGCAAAAATTGTAACACTATTAATCGGTAAAAGCATTAGAATATTATTAAGGCAACTAAAACTCGATTTAAGTAAAATCAGTTGTTCTAATTAATAATAGGTGTAATAATAATAACTATTTGTCACACTTTCATTTGAATTAACAAATGTACCCATAAAGTGACCCAAAGTGATCAATAGACTATCATTAATGTGCAATAAATAAAAATTTCGAAAATCAACCATTTGTTATTAATTAGATGTAATATGAATTTTCAACAAAGTGCTTCGTCAATAAGTTTATTAAACTCAGTTGAATTTTCCAAAACGTTAAAACAATTCAATATTACTCTAGAAAGCAATTGAAATTATTAAATATTTGCAAAAAGAAAACAATTCCTATTGAAAGAAATATCAAAAGAAACAGTTGGAAAATTTAAAGGAACCAAAATAATGAATTTCCGCTATAGAAAATAATTTAATATGTATTTATTCACAAAAAATATTGATAGTATTATATAAATTACACTATTAAAGCCTTTAAATAATTTTTAATTCTAGTTAATGAAACTATTTTGGCGTTTAATAAATCTCCAACACATTTTCTTCATTAGATATATTAAATATTTATCACCAGCGCCATAAGTCATGTGCGTTTATTTATTTTCGTGTATGTAAAAGAAACGTCCAAGTTCACAACTTCTTCCAATTAGTAGTAATAATGAATGGCGTCGTCGTCGCGGTTTCGCTTAATAATAATTAGTCTACTTAAGTCGGTGGCTATTTCGGAGTGGCTTGGCTCGTGTGTGGTCATGCATGTGAATTATTTTCGGTAGTCCCTGAATCTCAGCCTTACTCTATTCCAGCCCAATAAAACATCAATTGACCCAAATTCCACGGCTCATGACCCATTCCAATTGCGTTAAGTGGATTTAAATAAAAACAATGTAAATAATAAGGCAGGCGAACCGGAGTGAAGTCATGGCTCTGGATAAAAATAAATCCATTGAAATGATAATGATAAAGTATAGATTGTATTTAATAAATTATAATTATATTATTATACATTAAGTTAAATTCTTGATAGATGGTTAATTAAGTAGACACTAATTACTATTAATATTTTTTATTTTTTCTATGGCTGGTTATAAATTATAATGAGCCTATTTTTCTAGTTATTTTTATATTAGATTATATGTGAATATAATTAATGGGGACGACTAGAAAATCGGGATTTTATTTTATTTTTTTATTCAGGCGAGTGCATTTAACTCTATTTATTTATTACGCATTGCAAGTCGTTGCGTGCCCATAAATAAATTTAAATTATGCCACAAATTGTGTTCACGCCGAGATCGTAACGTGTTATTCCATTCGAACCCATAATTTTCTTCTTCGTGGTGGTCTCGATGAGCCTCTATCTCAAACTATTTGGTAATAGTTGTGTCTAGATTTGAAGGACTAATGCAATAAAATATATAATTTTTAGTTATCTCTTAAGCATATTTACAACTTACATATAAGGCCAAAAGAACTATGGTAATTCAAAATAAATAAAACAATTAACTGTATCGGTATCACTTCTTTAAAGAATTGTTAATTGTTTTATTTATTTAGAATTATCAAAATGTATCACGTAGTGAAAGTCTCCATAATTACTTATTTACTATGGTAATTGTTTCGAATAAGTATTTAATTTGTAGTTCATCATAAATATATTTTCAACTAATCTGCATTTAATAGGTAAATTTTTTTCAAAGATTTCTTAGTTTTTCAGAAGCTACTTTTCAAAAATTCAAGAATTTTTCGTCAATCAATTACCAAAAAGAATCCGAGAATTTTACAATTTTTTTGTATATTTTCCGTATTTATAAGTTCTTTACTTAAATTTTTCTAGAAGTTACAATCATTCTTTTGCTTAATCTAATATAAATTTTTCAACAATTCTTATTTTCCTGAGAATTTATTTTCTAAACAGCAAGAATTTTTAGGAGGTTTCTGAAATTTCCTTACAAATTGTAAACATCTCCATCATTTCTTTCTTCATCACATCGGAGTTTTTAAGTATTTTGTTAAAGTTTCTCTCTTCTCAGAAAACCCTCTTCTAAAATGCAAGAATTTTCTTCGTGGGTTCCAGAATTAACCAACAATTTTTATATATAAATTTTTCATACTTCATAAAATCGGATTTTTTATATATTTCTTATTTTATTTAATTTATTTATCCATGTTTTCTTTCCCCAAAATTTTTCTTGTAAATTTCAAGAATTCTTCTGCTTTATGAAATGGGAATTTTCAAATATTTTTTGTTTTATATTTTTCCTTATGTCAAATTTCTAGAATTTATGTTCTAAATTTCAGGATTATTTTCAAGAAGTTCAAGAATATTCTAGCCATTTTTTTGGTTTTCTCGAAGTATTTTACAAATTGTATCAATTTTTCATTAATTTTAGAAAAAAATTGCTGGAAAATTTATATAAAATTAAGAAAAATACATCAGTTATTTATTAATTTTATATAAATTTCCCAGCAAGTTCTCATCTAAATTGCTAGAATTTTGTTTCGGGTATTCTAGTATTCTAGAATTACTCAACAATTTTTATCTAAATTTTTCAGTATTTTTTCTAATAATACAAATTGCAAATCCAAATATACAATTACTTTCTTTATCAAATCGAAATTCTCAATTATTTTCTTTGTATAAGAATTGTAGAATTTATCTTCTAAATTGGAAAGTTCTAAAATTTTCCAGAATTTTCTTTTAAAAATTGCAAAATTTGTTTTCAAAATTTCAACAATTTTGTTTTTAGTTCTCTAGAATATTACTTCCTAATTGTCTTCTAGAATTTTATAATTCCCTAGCAATTTTTCTACCATTTATGAGAAGTTTACATTACTTCTTGCTTTTTGTTGTCAATTTTCCAGCAATTAAAAAAAATGACTATTTCTGGTTTTATAAAATCGTAATTTTAAAATATTTCTTACCATACCATGCCAGAGCTCCAGTTTACTTGACGGCCGTCACGATAACAAGAAAACTCGTATCATTCCCCGACACTTGCAACTGGCCATCCGTAACTACTTTCTGGCGTTACGATCACTCAAGGAGGTGTGCCATCCAACATCCAGGCTGAACTCCTTCCCAAGAAGGTTCCATTCATCAGTAGCAGCAGAAGTTTTGAATTGCAAAATTTAGAATTTTGCAGCAATTTCTTCTACAAATACCAAAATTTTCTACGATATTTTAACATTTTTTGGCATATTTATTTCAGATTATTTGGAAGATTTTATAGTTTTTCAGAAATTTTGGTTCCATTTTTGAAAAGCCTTCACCTATTTTTACTTTCTTTTATGTAATAATTTTTTCGAGGGTTCTAGAATTATCTTACAATTTTTATTTGAAGTCATTACAAATTCTTCTTACAAATTATAAGATTTGTTTACCATTTCTTCCTTAATCAAATCGAAATTTTCAAATGTTTTATGCTTTATTTTATTAATTTTTCGTACCAAACTTTTATAATTTCTCTTCTAAATTGCATTCTTTTCGGATTTTCTTGATTTATTTCTCTTTTTCTTTCCTTTTTATCAGATTCCTGTAATTTCTCTTCTAAACTGCAAGGATTTAATATGAGAGTTCTAGAATATTCAAGTAATTTCTTCGAGATTTCAATAACTCTTAGCATTTTTTCAGATCTCTAGAATTTACATTCAAAGTTTTTTTAGCAATGTTTCTTTTATTTTCAAGAAGCTAAGATCACTCGCTTTATTTTATATAAAATTTCTACAAATTTCTCTTTTAAATTGCCAGAATATTTTTAGAGGTTTCTAGAATTACGAAATAATTTTTGAATTTTTCAGTAAATTTTCTTACAAACAGTAAAAATTTTCTACCATTTCTTGTTTCCGAAATCGAAATTTACAAAAATTTGTTTTCTCTTTTTTAACTAAATTTCTAAAATTTCTTTTTTAAATTGCAAAATTTTTCTTATTTTATCAAATCGGAGTTTCTTGATTTATTTTTCTTTAACTTTTCTTTGTACCAGATTCCTACAATTTCTCTTTTAAACTTCAGGAATTTTCTTTGAGAGTTCTAGAATTTTCAAGTAATTTCTTTTATAAATAACAAAAGTTCTTTTGGAGATTTCAATAATTTTCAACAATTTTTTTCCAGATCATTAGGATTTACATCCAAATTTTATTAGAAGAATTGTATAGGTTTTCAGCTTCTTTTGAGTTTGCGGGAAGCTTACATCAGTTCTAACTTTATTTTATGTAAAATTTTTAGCAATTTCTTCTATAAATTACATTTTTTTTTCAAGGGTTTTATAATTACGTAACAATTTTTATTTGAATATTTTATTAATTTTCCTTACAAATTGTAACAATTTTCTACCATTTCTTGCGAATTCGAATCGAAATTTTCAAAAAATTTCTGCTTTATTTTATTGTTAAGTTTTCTCTTTTTTGTGCAAAACTTCTATGAAGTAAGAATACTTAGAATTTAGAAGATAATCTAAATTGTAAAAAGTTTCTTACTTTATTAAATCGGAATTTTCAAACATTTCTTGATTTATTTTTCCTTTTTTGAACCAGATTCCTATAATTTTTCTTCTAAACTTCAAGAATATTTTTCGAAATAAATAATTAATTAAATTAAAATAAATTATGAAATAATTTCTTTTTCAAATTGAAAAAATTCTATCTTGAATTTTGGAGGCGTTTACTTCGTAGTACATTTTTAATGAATAACAGAAAAACGTTTAATTTTTTTATACTACTTTTTATAAATAGCAGTATAAAAAAGTTAAACGATTTTCTGAAAAGATTCTTTTCGAGATTTCAAGAATTTTTTCAGATCACTAGAGTTTTCATTCAAAATTTATTCAAATATTTTATAGTTTTTCAGCAATTTTTCTTCCATTTTCGGGAATCTTATATCAGCACTTGCTTTATTTTATGTTAAATTTTAAGCAGCTGTCTTCTAAATTGCATGTTTTTTTTCGAGGGTAATTGCCTAACAATTTTTATTTGAATATTTTATTAATTTTCCTCACAAATTGTTATAATTTTCTAACATTTCTTGCTTGCTTTATCAAATCGAAATTTTCAAAAATTTTCTTTATTTTATCGAAGTTTCAAACTTCAAAAATGCCTCTTTTAAATTGGAAATAAATCAGCTTTGTCAAATCAGAATTTTTTAATATTCCTTGATTTACTTTACCATATGCCTATAATTTCTCCTATAAACTTCAAGAATTTTCTTGGAGAGTTTAAGTAATTTCTCTTCGAAATTGCAAAAATTTTCTTAGATTTTTTAACATATATCTGCATTTTTTTTAATTTCTAGAATTTCACTTCGAAATTTTCTTTTCGAGGGTTTCACAGTTTTTCATCAAATTTTCTTTTATATTACTTTTCGAAAGGTTTAAATCAGTTCTTGCTTAATTTTCTAACAAAATCCTTTCTAAATTAGCAAACAAATTTGAGAGTTTAGAATTATTCTATAATTTTTATTTTAAGTTGTTTTTCTTAAAAAATGCAGAAAATTTATACAATTTCTTGCTTTATCAAATCGAAATTATCAAATATTTAATGCTTCCTGATTTTTTTTTTATCAAATCAGAAAAGCATTTCTTGTTTTATTTTATCTCTGTTCAAGAATACTTTTTCTAACTCGAAAGAAATTTCTTTCTTTATGAAATAAAATTTTTCAAACATTAAAACAAATTTGTACCAGATCTAGAATTTCTTTTCTAAACTGTAAAATTTATTTAGAGATTTCAACACTTCATCAGTATGTTTTATTTGATTTGTAGTATTTTACTTCTAAATTTTCTTCAAGGGTTTTATAATGTTCCAGAATTTTTTCACGTTTACATTATTTCTGTTTTATTTTACTCAAATTTTCTAGAAATTTCCTTCCTAAATTGATAAAGTTTTGTCTCAATTACAAGAAACTACTTCTAAATTCTAAATTTTTTCACCAATTTCTCCTCCAAAATACAATAAAAATTTAACAAATTTGTATCCATTTTTGAAGATTCCTTTCCAAATTCTAATAATTTTTTTCTTTCTTATTCTATCTCAATAGCGTCACCAAGAGCAGCAGCAGTTTAAAATTGCAATTTTTTATGAGCCCTAGAATTTTGCAGCAATTTCGTTTACAAGTTTCAAAAATTTTCTTCAAGATTTCTACAATTTTTTATTTCAGATTATTTTGAGGATTTTATAGTTTTTCAGCAATCTTGGTTCCATTTTTGACAAACCTACATCAATTTTGACTTTATTTTATGTAATTTTTTTTTTCCAATTGCCTAACAAGTTCTCGAATTACCTAACAAGTTTTCAGAAATTCTTCTTACAAATTATACAAATTTCCAACCATTTCTTCCATTATGAAATAGATTTGTTTATATTTTTTTTGTTTTATTTCTCTTGTAAATTTCAAAATTATTATTATCATCATTAAAAAAACTGACAATTTTATTCTCAGAAACTTCATTCTATTTTAATTATGTCTTGCTTTATCACATCAAAATTTTCTAACAACGAATGAATTTAGGTTGATATAGTTAAAAATTATTTTTAATTACATCAACCTAAATTCATTTCTTGTTCCAAATTACCATAGTATAGTCAGTTACAAACTATTTAACGTACATTCAATCATTTTTAGTTTATTTTACAGAAAGAAATACGTTCAAACTAGTGTTGCTTTGATAGCCTTGCTATTTTGTAACACGCAAATTACTTTTGTATCATTCAATGACTGTCGAAGTATTAGCTTGAGAAGTAGTTGTTTCAAAAGTGATTTGTTCTTGTAGTCTTAATAAGACTCATTTGTTGTAGATTTTACAAAAATATTTTCGTGTTTTTTCTAATTATTAGTGAATTTTCTACAACGTAAAGGGCTTATATATTTTTATTAGAAAGGATTAACTTATCATTAAGTCGTATGATCGAAGTTTCAAGAAATTTGATCTTTAGAGGTTAAATGATTTGGATCATTACTTTGTTTACACACGTTTTACTATACGTTGGCAATGATCTAAGGAGAGTTTGCATTAGAATGTTTAATAAATTCAGGTCATCTTTAAATAATATTGTAATTATAGTGTTTTTCCTTTTAAAATTATATTTAGATATCACAACAAAATCGTTGAATTTTCCTATCACGCTTACCCCAAGACATTGCACATATCTGTCTAAATGAAGTTATATAATTCCCATTAAAGTGTTCCTAAAACCACATAACACGTGTAGTTTTTTTTTTTGTAAGAGAGCCCGTAATCAGTTGAATTAAATCAGTCGTCCATGGGCAATTATAATAACTCCTAACTGTAATCGCAGAAACAATCAGCATTTAATGTAAATACCGAACAGCATTTAAACGGAAATAATAGTATCATGTAATATATACCATTAAAAGCGTTTATTATTTTATTACGTCCACGTTCAAATTCAGCAATAACAATAAATCAAGACGAGGATATTAAATTATAAAAAAAAGAAACACCATTCGCTCGGAAAATTTAAACATAATTAAGACCTCTCCAGTGGGACTTAGAAAAATATCGCCCGTTCTTTTCTAGGCGCTCTCGTGTGCGTGTGCATGCACGTCGGAATTGATTTGATTTAATTTATTTTACGGCCTGTAAACTTTATTATTATTGGCGGAATTGATTTATTTGTGGCTTTGTTGAAAACGCGATACCATAAATCCCGGCCGGGATTATCTAGCGTGGCACACTTAAAATACTAATGGATAAGAATTGATAAGTTTCTGAATTGGTATTCCGTTTCATGTTCTCCGTGTCGTGTAGTACTGTTTCGCCTCTTCAAGTCGGATAATAAATAACGATTGCCAGTCTCGGACAGTTTACCCATGTTTCTTTTGCTATTAATTTAATTAATGAGTCATTCGGATGATGTCAAACGGTGATCTAGAAACGCCGTTCCTGAGATAAGTTCGCG
Source organism: Ontholestes murinus (assembly GCA_963969525.1). NCBI lineage: Eukaryota > Metazoa > Arthropoda > Insecta > Coleoptera > Staphylinidae > Ontholestes > Ontholestes murinus. The sequence goes on along the minus strand of OZ018387.1, from coordinate 19,395,494 downwards.
ATCGTGGAATTTAATGCGTCTGTCCTAAAATAAATTATAATTAAACACGAGATTTTTTTCGTAACATTATACTTATCTCGTATAACTCAATTAAGCTTTATAGCAAAGAAAATATATTTCAGTGTTGCGTTTTTTAACCTGGAAAATTTATATATGTTCATGACTATGTGTTTGTGTTAAGAATAGGAATGAGTTTCTATCAAGGTTTTATTTTTTCTTGATAACCCATAAGTAAGAGAATGGAAATTTCAGTTAATACGTAAATAATCCACACTAAGAAATGATTACAATTTCAACAAAAAGTCATGATAACTTTTTCTTTAATTTCAATAATGAGTTGCTCCTACACGATTTCTGGGCCTTCAGCAACTCACCTAGGCATACTAGAAATCAAATTGTCAATGTCTGCTTGAGGGATTGCATCTCAAGCTTCTTGAATTCGCATCCTAATATCAGGTAAAGTGAGTGGGGGTGGCTGAAGATGGCTCAGTCTTCTGCCAATTGTATCCCACACATGTTCAATAGGCCATATGTCTAAAGAACGAGAAGGCCATGGAAGTAAATTAACATTAGCTAGTTCCAGGAATTCCATAGTAACCCTAATTGTATGCGGCTTTGCATTATCCTGTCGGAAAATGAGGTTTTCCAACCTTCTCAGATAGGGCATTAATTTTGGTTCTAGAACTGTGTTAATGTAGCGAATTGCTTTTAATATTCCTGGAATGAACACAAGAAGGGACTTACTTCCAAAACCGATCGCCCCCCATACCATCACCCCGCCTGTAAGAGCTCTATGGCGTTCCACTGCAAACTGTAATTTCCTCGTTCTCCTCGGTGACGTCTAACCAGTTTACGACAATCGTGGACAAATAATCAAAATCTCGATTCATCGCTAAAGATAACCTGTCTAAATTAATCGACCTATTGTAGTCTCCCATTGCACCATTCTAGACGGCACCTCTTATGGCGGGGAGTTAAGAGCAAACAAAAAAAAAGACGGTATGACTTGAAACCAAATGATCGAACGGAGATTTGGTTAATTGATCTCCAGATGTCTCCAATGACTCTTATTGAAAATCGATCCCGGACAGCTATGAGCCGAAGAGCTCGATCATCAAGTTCTGTAGAGTTTCCAGGGCGTCCTTACAATTTCACCAAAGTTGATTAGAAACCAAATGATCTAACATTTTTGGAATTAAGGATTGTAAAGATACTCCCTTATAGTTTTCAACATCCTCTTTGTTCATTTTTTTGAAAATTGGTTATATAAAATTACTTTTCCAGCAATTTGGAAGAGATCCTGATTCTAAAGATTGATTAAATATTTTGTAAATCGGTTTTGCAAGAGAATATTTACAATACTTTAAGAAATACCCCGGGATGCCATCAGAACCCCCACTGCAAAATTCAAGTAAATTAGATAAAGCATTAAAAACTTCTGCAAGAGTAATATTTAATTTGGTGAAGTTCACTGACCAATCACATTGAATTTTAGGAAGCGCATTATCATAATCCTTACAATAAACTGACGAAAAATGATCAGCAAATAATTCTACCGCATCAGGTAGCAAATTAGCTGTCTTATCTCTTAAAAATAAAGTTTTCGGAAGATCAGATGAATTTCGAGATTTATTAACAAAATTCCAAAACATCTTAAAATTCCTATTTATGCTTGCTTCCGTATGGTTAATATACTGACCATATAGAGTTTTGTTTAATTGTTCGCATTGCAACCGTATATTATAGGTTTATTTGTTACTTAATTTACCAATTCTAGTGACTTTACTTGGAACAAAATCAACGTGTGAATCAACAATATTTCTTAATGTCTCGGTGTCCTTTTCAATTTTCTCTTCAATAGCACCACTATGTTCAGGAACATTGTAGACAATTATATTCAATGATCGGCGATTCCTTTCCTCCATTTCTTGAATCATACTTTCATTCATAGTTGTAGAGGATGAGGAACTAGATGAATTACTTGATATTGACTCAAGTGTAAGAATACGGTCATTCAAGTCACTAATCTCGTAAATATGGCTTTACCATTTCATGGCGTTCTGCTAGATATGTTTCGATTAGATAATAATTACAGTGTACCTATGCAATTGCCAAAATACTATAGATTGATCGATGTTGCCAAAAGCTTAAGTTAGATGCTGGTTTATTGCTATAGAATTTTTTTTAAACTATAGTTCCCTGTCATCAACAGTCAAGAAACGGTTTCGATCAATTTTGGATCTCAACAGTGTAGAGCAGCTGGAGAGAGGGAAGCGCTTAGACACTAATCATATCTTGATCTTTTCTTCTTTTTGTATTTAATATAAAGTCTTGTTAGTAAAAAACATTAGTAAAGATTGTATAAAAATTTAATGGAAAAGACTGGAATTATTAAAAAGTCAATATTCCATTGATAAGGCAATAGTACCTAACTAGTTTCTACTGACATAAATTTACAAAAAGCGTATTAAATAATTCAATAGCTCAACAATTTATTTTTAGTCTTATCATGACCGTTTATTTTTAGGGTCAGTTATGTTATGTTAACGTGCGAGTGGTACTCTTCAAAAGAGTTCTCTACAGGGTCTACTTAACTCCTCTCCTTGGTCCAAATTTACTTTTTTACGGCCATCTTCGTTTTAATTTTTACGATTAGTAATAATGTTCTCATGTAACGGTTGGTACTCTTTGAGAAAGTCTACAGTTCATAGTCTTATAAACTTTTGCCCTATACTAGCTACTGATGTATTTCCTAATCAATTCCAGAAGATAAAAAATCATATTTCTCACCACTGTCATCTCAAAATTATCAATTTTTATTGGAAGGATAACTTCTTTGAGATATTCTAAATCAGTGTTTCCCAAACTATTTTGTGCCATGCCACACCTAAGCCTTTTTAAAGTTCTTATGCCCCTCTATGTAACATATACAAAATTTTTATTAAAAAATTGAATTGATCGCTTAAGAAACTTAAATGATAGGTTTTAGAAAGAAATCACTAGGAAATTCGAAACAGAATAAGTAAATTTTTAAATCATGTAATGAGAAACTGAAATTCAAATTCGAAATAATTCTAATAAAGATTTTTCTATAATAATTTATTATTTTAATTTAGTGTGATCTTTGCGCATGATGCTTGCGCAGAGATTTTATGTTAGGTTTCAATTTGGTTAGCTTCAGCCTCAAGTCTTCCCGTTGTGTTATATCCAGACGATTTCTGTTTTCCCAGTAAATCATTTACACACTAATTCCACATTCAGCTAAATATGAAGATGGAAACGGTAACAATTCTTGAACATTTGGTTGAATTTTGTATTTGATTTTGTTTCCTCGCAAAGCCATTTTACATTTCTGCGAGTTCTTCTTGATACTGCATATTTGATATATCAGACAAATCCACTGCATCATCTATGCTGGAAAATCAATTTGTTTTAAATCAGAAAATCTTTCTTTTAAATCAGCCGATAGAATTTTTAGATGATCGACAATAACAAGTATAGTAGTATTATTTACTTCACAATTTTGGAACCAATGAAACTGTTCAAAGTTTTTGTTAATATATTTTCTGACAATTTTCAATAAGGGCAATGAAACCAAATATCTTACCTTTTGCATCGACAAGAGTTTTATTTGTTCTTTGAAGTTGCTTATTTAATATAACAGGCCTTATAAAATGTCTCCGCAGGTTTTCGCCACAAGTCGGTTCTGATACCCGATCTCGAGCAACACTCACCCGATTGTCTTGGACAAACATATGCTTAAAATATAATATTCCAGCTCACATTGTTGCTAAGATAGTTCTCTAATTCGTTTCTTGCGTAAAAAAATTATATTAATTTAAAAATGAGTGAAATATCTGAAGAAATAGAGTATGTGATGCCTTTTTATTACAAAAAAGGCAAAACTGCTGCAAGAACATATCAAAAGTGTTAGTGAACGGAGGGCCCAGGAGTAGTTTGCTAGATTCCGTTCCGGAAATTTGGATGTTAAAGATGCACATCGCTCTGGCCGGCCAGTAACTAAAAACGTCGATGCAAGACCGACACGCAAGCTATCGCGAAAAATGACAGTTTGGAATCATTTAAAGAGAGCAGGCTACAAAAAGAAGCCCGATGTTTGGATACTACATAAATTAACAAAGAGATTACCATCAGTGATATGTTAGGCTGGAGACCCTCCATAAACAACTTCGTGGCCTGAATTGACGACAAAAAAGCTTCTTTTAAGTGTTTGGTGGGACTAGAAGGGAATTGTCTATTATGAGCTGCTTTGTCGCTTAAAAAATCACTAAGAGTATCAAACAGTTACACAAATCTTTTCAAGCAGTTCCCTTTAGAGAGCCATCTTACTTCAGTGTGAAGTAAAAGTCTCATAAGGTCTGCATTTTGTTCTTCACAAAATAGCTTGAACAGGCGCTCTCATTTGGCATTAGCTTTAATAGCATTGATACACTGTATTACTGAATGCAGTACTTCATTTAGAACAGGCGAGATGTTTTTAGCTACCCAGGTTTACCCATGAGTAACACAATACACAAGAATCATTTCTGGATTCTCATTTCATCAATTTTAAGCAGCCATTTTTCTTGCCCACTACATTAGGAGCACTATCTACAGCACAAGATGTTATATTTTTCATTGGTATATTATTGACATCTAAGTAGTTTTTTTTAGCTTATTATATATATCTTTGGAAATAGTGGTGCTTTCTAATCTTGTACAGAACAACATTTCTTCAGCAAAATTCCCTTTATCAATATATCTTACGTAAGTTATCAATATTGGCTCACTGTCTCTCAAAGTTGATCCATCCAATTGAACTGAGAATTTTCTTCTTTTCAGCTTTTCAACAAGTTGTTTTTCAATATCTTCACTCATTTCGTCTATTCTTCTGCTAACAGTATTTTTAGCTTTTACATGTCTGTCATCTTTTTTGAGAACCGTTTTAAGAAATGCTGATATTGGTTTTATTAAGTTCTCTTCTATAAGATTTAGCGATGAATTAAGAAATTTAATAACTAGCCTCAAGAATATGATTATGAGTTGAAGTATGAGCAGTAAATAGAGAAATCTCGCATTGCATTTAAATGGCTCGGAGAAAGAGAGTTAAACTCCCGTCGAGTCGATTTTCGAATTGCCCCCCTTAACAATCAAATTGCCCCCCTGTGGGGCATGGGCCCCACTTTGGGAAACACCGGTCTAAATCAAACTCAAAACGCATATAACCAGCTAATGTTAATACCCTCACCAAATCAGAGATTAAATGAAAAAAAAATCCATAGCTAAAACTTCTCACTTTGGATTGGAGGAGAAGGAAAATATGTAGGGTAAATACAAAAGAGCTAACAGAATCGCGACATGTTCAAAGTCTATAAGCACCTGAAAAGTTTTTTCATGAAGTTCTAGACGTAAAAATTTACAATAAGTATATCTGAAACAGGTTCAGGCAGATATAAGACCAAAAATCAGAAGTGCATTATATGGGAAAATAAGAACATATCGCATCAGCATCTTCAATCCTTCCACCTACAATCACGAGTGCGACTCATGTCTAAAAATTTAAGCACGAGTTTGTCTCGTGGTGCGTCGCATCTAGAACGGTGCACTTGCTTTGCGACTAGGGTACGCAAATAGCTCAAATGCTGAAGGTTAGATTTACATATTAACAGGCAAGGGGTGGCATTTTCAAGAACAACCACTAGAGTTTGTGGAAATCTACCTTTCGCTATTATTATATTAATAAGCCTTAGGAGATTTCAGATCACACAGAAACAATGGATAATAGTCCGTAACTTTTATTCCTCCGATTGAAACTTCGGGTAGGAGGGAGTTAAATGATATAAATTACTGAGCAACTGAAATATCACCCAAAAAGATTGACAACGTTGTTCTAGACAATACGCGGGAAACACTAAATATACATTTATTCTGACTAAGTGGCATACAACGGCCAGGATCAGGCTAATATAAGTCCAAAAGGGAAAAGGTGTAGTAGACGAAAAAACAACAACTCATCGCATCAGCATTGTTTATTTTCTAGTAAGAAGTGCTATTCTTCAAAAGACACCACTGCCTTTTGCTAGATTCTGCTTCTTTAATCAACTCCAGAAATATACACTTGGAAAATAAAAACACTAACACTTTCTTCAAAATTTAATTTTAATTTGCTAGATGTACATTTCGAGTACTATGTGCTCATTATCAGTACATAGTACATAGTACTCGAAATGTACATCTAGCAAAATAAAATTAAATTGTGAAGAAAGTGTTAGTGTTTTTATTTTCCAAGTGTATAAAATAAATCTTCACGTAACTCAAGAACACATTTCTACAACTCCAGAAAATTCCAGATTACAGAAGCAATGTCTTCAATCAATTCAAAATATTCCAGAGTTTAAACTATGTCAATATAGTCTATATATTTTCAATATTCCTATAATCTAAAGGGTCGAAAAGGGAAACTGTCAGCGAACGTGATTTCGTGTATGACAGTTTTGTGCAGAGCTGCGAATTAGTCACGGAAGTTCAAGTTCTTTTTCGTTTAACGAGCTTTTGTGATGGGTTAATGTAATTCGTAGTAGGGGCAGTCTATTGAAGAAGAAGCCATCGGGGCCATGTGGCACAATTTAAAATCCGGAGAACGTGGAACTTGTAAAGTAGGCTATGTTACGTAGTCCACAGCGTTCAGCTCGATTGCATTCTGCAGCACAACGAATGTCCAACATTTTGGTAAAGCGAATTCTTCCAGATTAACGTATTCGTAACCAGTAGAAGGAGGTCGACTAGTCACAACGTGCAGCTTTTCCTGAAGCAATGCTCATTTTCACCTCAATAGTGTTGTGAATTGTCAAAACTTTCGATACTGAGCCTCTGAAAATCCACAAATTCTACATGGAATTACCACAAACCCAAAATTACGATTAATTGCAGCACCGGGAAGTTTGGTGTCATATGGCCCTATTTTATGAGGATAACGGGAACACTGTTGCAGTAACAGCTGATTTTAACGCAAATATGATGAACAACTTCTTGAAAACTGAGCCGAGGGGATGACTAATCAATCTACGAAATATTTTGTTTCAACAGGATGAAGCTACAGGCCATATTTCCTGAGTGTCGATAGCTGCTGTTAGACAAATGTTCCCTAATCGCATTATTTTCAGATCCTTATAGGGATATATGAAACTAAACTTGGTACACTGGCCGAACTGCTACAAGCGACAGAACAAAACATAGCTCAGATCGATCGTCATCTATTGGAGAGATTGGAAGTTATCTTCACGCATTTGTCAGCGTGAAAATGGACACCATCATAATGACGTTATCTTTCGTACATTGGTAAATCAAACTGCATGTACTGACCTACTTATTTCTGCCAATAAAATTTGTTCAAAGATATGAACAAGGTTTCGGAATAAATAATACAAATCATGTTATATTCACATAATAATAATTATAAAGGATAATAAAATAATCAATACATAGTATAATGGCTACATAATTCATTTTTTATTAATTTTTACAGATTTAAATTTCCAATTGAATCTGATATGGTTTGTATTTTTTGAAAATTCTAGGAAATATTTAATTGTAATTTAGGTAGGCTCGTCTTGACCAGCTCAACTATTTTTGACCGATATTTGTTAACACGGTTGTATATCTCATATTGTTAACTTTATCTTTTGTATATTGATCCATAATATCGAAATCAAAACATTGCAGTCTGCACTGTATTGAGTTTGAAATTATGGACCAATATTCAAAACACTTTATTTCTATGCTTAGATATATATTTCGAGAGTTAGGCGCCCATTATCAACAACTGATTTTTGAAGCTTTTAACTGTTTTTTAATAATATTTAACTGTGTTTTATTAGTTTTAAATATTTTTCAAAACTTCCAACTGATAATGTTTATGTTTTCTGAGGCTGTCAACTTATTTTTAACAGTTTCAACTTATGTGATCTTACGATGAATTAAATTCTCACTTAATCCTTGGTTACAATTTTTTATGTTAATTAGAAGTTTAATGTCTATCGTTTCACCCTTCCACTCTAACTCTTTTATCGTTCCCTTATTCCTAAATCTCATCCATTTCGTTTTTTAACATTCACTTGCAAACATCTCCTGTCCATATATCCTTATACTCTCTTTAACATCCCTTTCATTCCTTCCCCTTGCCTTGCCATTAGGGCCATATCGTCCGCGTACCCTAGCGTCCATACCTTTCTCTTCCCTATTACCATCCCACCATCCTGACTTTTCCTCAGTACTTCTACCAAATCCACCAAAAATATTTAAAACTAAATTAAAGGAAGAGTACTTGGATTATGAATTTACATAGTTTATTGTTTTTGTTCTTATATTTATATGTTTTAAGCTGATTGTAGTAATTTTTAATTATTTCTTTTGTTATGACCTGTATAAACGTATGTATTAACATCTATTTATATATAAATCCCCAATGTGTAAATTGAAGAGCACCGGGCTCATCGGGCAACCCTGCTTCAGACCCTTCTATGTCTTAAACCTTTCCGCATACTTCCCTCCCATCTTCTCATGCCCCACGTTTCCTCATATATTCTCCTTATAAACTCAACCCTACCTCCACCCGCCCCCCCTTCTTCTCAGTCGCTCTGTCAATCTTTCTCTCGATACCGAATCATAAGCTGCTTTCAGGTCCAAAAATACCGCAAACATACTCTTCCAACACTCGTTCCACTGACCTGGCCAGGGTAAATAATTGGTCACTGGTTCCCCTGCCTTTCCTAAACCCTCCCTAAGTTTCTTCTAACAGGTTTTTCTCCTCCGACTCCTCCTCGAGCCTCCTCTTTACTAACAGCATCGCGATCTTACAGCCTGCGTTTATTATAGTAATTCTTCTCCGGGATATTCTCCTCCCCTCTCCAGATTTGGTTCATGAGGGTTCTAAACCTATTCCCTCCTTCCCTTCCAATTTCTCTCAATATTTCCGCTTTTAATCCGTCCGGTTCCGCTGCTTTTTCTTTTTTTAGCTCCCCAAAGGCTCTCTCCACCTCCTCCTCCGAGAATTCTGCCACTTCCCACCTTGTTTCCACTTTCTTTTCTACATTTATCCGCCCACTCTTTTATCTCTATCCCAGTTTGCTTTGCCTCTTCTCCACTCTTAGGATCTTCTACATCTCTGCCTCGTTGTTACATGACTTTAGTTTTTTACCTTTTTTTCTATCACCCTTCTTTTCTACTCTCCAAACAGCTTGTCGTACTTTTTTTTGCTTCCCACACATTTCTCTCTTCGCCGTTTCCTTCCTTGTAATTGTTTCTCACTCTCATCATCTCTGCCTTTGCCCTTCTGCACTCCTCATCGAACTACTCCTCTTTCGCTCCCCCTCTTATTCCTTACTCCGACCAGAACTCGTTATGGCTTCCTCCATTGCTTCCATTGATTCAACTTTCTCCCACTTGATCATCTTCAACCTCTCCCTCATCCTTATCGCCGTTTCCCCGCTCTCAAGCCTCGTCTCTTCTTGCTGTACTCCCTCTTCCTTCTTGTTTCCTGACAATATCTCTACCCTTATTGGTCTCTGCATCCTTCCCTCCATCCTTTTCACGTCCCTCCTATCGCATGGTGGCGAGGGGCCACCATGTAGTCAATTACCGACCCTCCCTTTGGTCCCACATGAGTTAACCTCCCTTTAAAGTCTCCTTCCGTACATCCCTTTAACACCTCCCACCCTTCCCCCCATCGCCCATTTTGGCAACCTCCTTCCCTCAGAATTCACATACCTATCTTGTGACCTCTTCTTGATCCCTTCTCCTTCTTCATTTATCCCTTCCTCTAATTCTCCTAAGCTCGCCTTCATTTCCCATCTAAAACCTCCCGGTAATCCCCCTCTTACTTCCTCCCAGTCTTCCCTCATCATCCATGTCTCCAGCAACCCTACTATATCCTTTCCCTCTACTTATTCTCCCAACGCTTTTTCCTTTTCCTTCCCTTTAGTCTTGTCCTTTATTTCCGCCACAATCCACACCCCTATTATTAATACCTCCCTACACCTGCTACCCTTCCCCTCCCCTCTGTCCACCCCCATACGACCCATCTGCCTCTACTGTTTTTTTGTTTCTTCAAGTAATCTCGCTTTATCATTGTCCCATCTCCATACCAACCTTGCCGTTCTCCCCTTTTCCCGTTCACTCTTTGCCTTATCTCTAATTATTTTTTTGTATCTCCCTCTCGCCATTTGTCATATTGTCATTTATAAATATCATCTCGCCTGTTTTTCGATTTTTTTTCTTGTTAACTACATTAATAAAGACATATAATAATTTTACAAATTAAACCAATTTTTTTAGTATCGAGAGAGTTGATTATCTCAGTAAAACTGAACATTTTAAATGCCAAAAAGAACCTTTTTCAATATTTGTATCAAATAAATATTTACTTAAATTTTAGATATTTTAATTCGAAATCAATGTTCATATACACGTCTTCCATTATTAAACCAAACCATGGCATTACTAATGACGATCGATTATTGAAATAAAACCTGGCGGATGGAATATTAATTAGACTATAAATTTTAATAACCAATCAAATGTAATTAAAGTTTCACTGGCAATTAGCGTGCAAACATGCGACCACGGTTTCCACTAAAATTGTTAAATAGAGAGAAAAAAAAAATCGAAGAAATTAAATATTTAAATTCAAAATTTCTAGTAAAGCACCTGTCTGTTCCGCAGGCATGCCAATTTTACAACGGACAATCACGCGATTGATTCCATTCAAAATTTGCATAATTCTATCAGATTATGTTCACGAAATTTGAACATGAGAAATATTTATGTAGCTGTAATCCATTGAAACCGATGCAAGGGTTGTTTCATATGTTTATAAAGGTTATTTAATTTAGATAATTCTAATTAATTTATATGAGTGGTTATTTATAGAGCCTAGACATTTTTATTATCTAAAATAAAATTGCTATGACTTTTTTAAATAAAGGTTGATATACAAGGGAAGGAATATATTTCAGCTTTCTTCTCGTCATTTTACAATTCATTATATCTGTTCTGGCGAATTCCCTTGTGTCATATGAAAATATTTTCAGTGTTTTTTTTTGCGTACGGTCGACCACGTTTCCCTTTAATTTTTCAAAGTTTAAATATAGCCGAGCATCCGTGCACATTCCCATCCCTACGGTATGGCAATCTAATTAAGAGATAAACGTGAACCGGCGAACGTGTGTGTATGTGTTTCGTTTTTGGGGGTGTATGTGTGCGGGTGTATTTTGGTAGTTTCCATCGGATAGTATGGATATTTGACATAGTGCTAGCTAATTTTATCCCTGTAAATGTGTGAACATGTGGACGGAGAGGGTGTCTAGCCTCGGATGGAATGCGTCTTCTTCCGCCATAAGTCACCGGTGAAGGCTCCGTTTAGGCTCCCGGATTATTCGACTATTTATTACGTGTCTGCACCTTCTTATTCACGGTACGCCACCCCCTTTTGTCTTGAGGGTCTCCCGCCCCAGCCCCCCTTAGGAAAAGATGCAGGAGGCATTACCGGCGGGGCGAGAAAAAATAAAAATTCGCCCGGATTACAATTACGCCCTCATCCACCCCGGCGTAAAGATTTTATCTTTACGACGCACTACGCCATCACAATCACTCCTGGAATAGTTTCGGCAGAGAATAAAATCAAGGAAAACATCCCCATTCACGGGGGCATAACAATTACTATATAATCGGTGGGGAATCTTCCGTTACGTACCCGTCGAATTACCATAAAAAGCGTCGCTTATGATCAATTCATTTCGATTTTACAATCGTAGCAGTGATTTTTTATATGAATCCTATTGCTTGTTCCAGAACTATATAATAATACTCAATCAAGTTCTTAAAATTTATGCCTAAGTGTACTTTATCTCTTCTGAATATGTGTAATATCTGTTCTCTATATCAAATCGTCATATTTCTCTTACAGAAAATAAAATCAAAAATTGTATTTTTATGTTTACAACAATATTTACAAGAGAGAGAGAGAATTTACATTAGTTTTTTGGTAAATTTCTTTGGTTATTTTATTCTAATTTTGAAATGTTTAAGCTTACTTACTTGTATTTTCAAATTCCAGATATTCTCTTATTCATAAGGAAAGGCCTCCAAAAGACGTCCTTGATGATAATAACTTAAAGAGGTTACAAAACCTTGAAATTTAATATCCTTGCCAATTCATCATTAAAGTTAAATTCTCTTAAACTTTTTTTAAAATTCTCTAGAGTTCTCATAAAATTATGGATTAGGCAGTAGGAGATATTGCTTCTATACTTGAGAGATAAAGTAGAAATAAAAATGATGAAAATTATTTTTTCTTTGTCTTCCGAACAATCTAGAACTCCATTTAAAAATGCAAACCACGAAAACTATCAGATTGTTAACAAAATTATATATTATTTTTTGCCTGTAAATGTAAAAAGGATTTATTACTTCTGTGCTTCAAAAGGTATTAAAATATGTCCAAAATTTGGTGGCTTCTAATTTCTAATTTCGGAATTATAACAAAATCTCTGGAATTATAATAATAAACTAAATCTTAAAACTAGGGATTTGGAGTGCAAAGTATTTTCGCCATATTAATATATGCCTTAGAGATCTGTCCAAAGAAGAAATCAAACATTCAAAACATTACACTATCGGCCCAATGTGTGGCCCGAAGAAGGTAAGAACGCTCCGTGGCTCAAGAAAACAGTAGTGGAAATCAGCGAATAACAAGATCTACGGCGACGAAGAAGCCAAAACAAATCGCAAGGATGACAAAGACTTCCAAATAAAGTTCATGGAAATGCTGAACAAAAACTGGAATAGTCAAACGAAAAAAGGCTTTGCATCATGCCCACATAAATTTTTCGGAGAGAAAAATCCTCAACAGGTAGAACGTTTGATCAGGCAGATTACACTATTCAAAGCGAGCGAGGACATCACGGATGACACCGCACTCGAGAGATTTGCAATACTAATGCGTAAAGAAGCAGCAGACTGGTGGGAGAGTGAGCAAACAAATGTAACCACCTGGAATCAAGCACTTGATCACTTGAGAAATTACTTAGCTCGCAGGAAATTGGCGTAGAAAGTATTTTTGGACCCGCAGAAACTTTCAAGTCATACAGATGAATATCAAACGACAAAGAAGATACTACTAAAAACAGTAACACCAGAAATAGCTGAGGAAACTATCCTTGATATTCCATACGCACTGATACACAAGTAACTGAAAAATCGATATCCACGGGCAGGGATAAAATCCTACATAGAACTAGTAAGTCAATCCAGGAAAGCGGAAGAATTTATTCAAGACCAGCGAAGAAGCAAGCTACCCGCAGCAATCGTCCCAAAGACAAAGGATCAACGAAAGCTATGCTATGCTATATGCCTCCTGTCGTCTCATCGGTCACACATGGGAAGAGTGTAGAAAAAGGAAAACAACATTTGCTGGCCCCGCAGAACACAATGAGGCTTTGCACTTCAAATGTTTTGGTTGTGGGACACCCGGGGTAGTCAGAAGCAGATGCTCTAAATGCAATCCGATCAACATCGGGAGAATCAATATTCTGGCAAACGCCGAGCAATTCTCGACACAGCAGCTGAATTGACGTTAGCTTCACAAAGGTTGCACGCAGCACTATTACAACGTGGAGTTCACTTTATAAAGAAAACTGGCAATATCAAAATGGCCGACGGGATTGCAAAAAATCAAGAAATCCAGGCTACAACCATTATGTTACAACGCAGAAACATAAACGTCTCCTTCTACGTGCTACGAAACACCCGCGCTAAAGAATCTATCCTGGGAATGGATTTCATCCACGTAGCTGGGATCATTCAGGATACAGCACAAGGCACATGGAGATTTTATGGCGTTTCTAGATGCTTCGATTGCGTAACTTGCAGAAATCGAAAGTACCGACCCAGAAAATTACGGCCCTAGCCCGATCTACAAACGCCCTCGTCACGTTAGTTCCGTCTCAATACGACTCATGAATGCCCAGAGGTAAAGGAGGCCAACAAACTCAAAATCAACGAATTACTACAGGAATTTAACGACGTTTTCCAAGAAAATGGACCACCTACAACTTAGGATGCCATGAAATTCACACCAAAGACGCCACACCGGTACAAAGCAGGTCCTACTTCTTATCACCATACAGAAAAAGGGAGTTAGCCAAGCAGATACTATAAAAGGTCAGGGAATCATTCAACCCTCAACGTCACCATGGTCAGTACCCATTGTAATGGTACCAAAAAAGGACGGAGAATTGCAATTATGCATTGACAACCGAGAATTAAACGCCGTCACCGTCGCAGAAAAATACCCACTACCACGGATGGAGGAATTACTGCACAGCAGGATATACATAGTTCACCACCATCGATCTACGATCTGGATACTGTCAAGTCAAACTGAAACCAGAAGAACATCTAAAACCGCATTTACTTCATGCTTTGGATTATTTGAATTTACTCGGATGCCGCTTGGACTACGCAACGTACTGGCTACCTTTCAACGCTTAATGGATCGACTGTGCCAAGGAATGCTGGTCACCGTATATGCTTATTTAGAAGATATAATATTACTATCAACTACCTTAAAAAAGCACCAAGAAGATTTGCGAAAGATATTCCTACAACTATAGTCCAACAATCTCAGGCTGGCCAGTTGCGCTGTGGCAAATTTGGTACATCATTGACAAAATTATCATGGAGTTTAATAGTAAGGTGACAGGACGCGTGCTGATAATAAACCGCCCGACTTTTGTTTTCGATTGTACTCAGAAAAATATATGTGCCTCTCGCTTAGATTCTCATATATCGCTCTCTGCGCGGCCTGCCTCCTCGTTGGCCAGGCTGAGTTTGTTGGACTATACGTACACATCAACTTAGAGCAAATCGGGAGAAAACCCAACGGCCGTGTCGAACCCCGAGAAATGTGAAGCTATCGCCAGTTGAAAGCCACCCACTAATAGCAAGGAAATTCTCAGCTTTGTGCAAACTTGCTCATGGTATCGTCGGTCTATACCTAACTTTACAGATGTCGCTAAGCCCCTTACTGTAATATGGGCTTTAAACAAATATAGAGGATACGTCGAAGGAGCTTCTCTGACCATAGCCACTGATCACCAGCCGCTAAAATGGCTGCTAGGTTTAAAAGCACCCGCCGGAAGGCTAGCACGATGGGCTCTACAAATCATGCCTTGTCATGCTTCGGTTGAGTACATCCCAGGACGAAGTAACATCGTTGCAGACGCACTATCACGCCCTCCACAAGAGAAGGGAAGTCCGCAAATACGGCACATACAGCTAACCGCCACGCCAATATTACAAGAAGAGATTAGTTCCTCCCAACCAGAAGACGAAGGTCTATCCAAGATAATCACCACCGTAGAAACAAGGCCCACCAACGAAGATACCTTATACAAATGGTATATCATGGATAAAGAAGTCCACCACAGGCTTGATCTTGAGGGAGACACTGAAGACAACAACCAACAATGTGTTCCAAGACAAAACACCAAGGAAGTAATTGCTGTATATCACGATGACCCAACGTCATGCCACGAAGACTCGCCTCGCCATACTGGTCGAAGTGGACCACATTTCCTGGCCATTGAAGTTAGCTTTCATTATACAAACAACAGGGAGAACTCTTGCCTATCTTACATTCGGGAGAGAACTCAGAACCTCATATGAACTCATTCACGATTTACGAGAAGTCGTCGTTTCTCAGAATCTACATACAGAGTTAACCCCAAGGTTGCAAAATTTGACAGAAGTAGATCGAAAACAGGACCACAGGAAGGACTATGTCGATAAAAACCGTCGTCCAAGCCCTCAATTTAAAGTTGGAGACCTAGTATTACTCCAAAGGCACAACCTCAGCAACGGCAAACAAAAATTTACAGGAAATTTTGCACCAAAACGGGATGGATAATATCGGACCTTGAGAAGACACGCACCTGCCAGCTGTGAATTAGGCTCAGCCCGACCACCTCATGAGACCATTGGGAAGTACCAAGCTTCCACCATTCAAGCCTACTACTTGACCCAAGAGATCCCGGAAACACCTCGCAATCCCATCTGCAAGAGAGGTCGTCCACGGAAGGAGGATCTGGCTGGTTCGCCGAGTCGTCTTCAAAGCTAGGGCACAGTTTTTACGTTTTAGAAAACACCAATATGAATTCTGTTGTTGTTTTGATAAAATTAATGTTTAAAAGTGATTGAAATAAAGATATTTATGTAGGGTAAGTGGAGGTCCACTAACCCACCCTTCAATTACTACAACGTACGCAAAGGTTTTATTGATTCAATGGTTGCTAATCCACCCTTCAATCACTAACACCCACCCTACAAATAAAAAATAAATTAAAATTAAAAAAGTTAATTAAAAACCTTCATATCAATTTTGATGTCGTTTTAAGAGAATATCAATTGATATTTAAATATATATGTAGGGTGGGTAGGTGGCCTCTAATCCACCCTCAAAATACTAGAACATACGCAAAGATTTTATTAAATTAACTATTATTTTTGAAGGAAACGTTTAGATTTTATCACTTAATTTCTTTACCACATATTTTTTTCTCGGAAACACTTGTTCATATTAAAATAATTGAAGGGTGGGTGCACTCTAACTTACCTTTCAATTATTAGAACATACGCGAGGTTCTATTTATTTCTTTATTAATTTGTATTAAATCAATTATTATTTTAATAAAAAAAGCCGTTTCCGTTTTTATACCTAAAAATTTCCTTGTGTAAATTTTCATCCCTGTGAAAATAATTAAAGCGTTGAATAGTGGACAACCACCCACCCTGCATTGCATTTATATTCATTCGAATGTAAAGCTAGAACACAGTGTTTAGTTTATAAAAAACTTCAATATTAATACTGCTGTTGATTGAAATGAAATTGTAAATGAAGGGTGGGTGGGTTAACTCTACCCCGATTACAGTCACTAGATTATAGATGAGAGTTTTATTAAATCAAATTTTATTACTTTATCCCTGAATATTCTCTTCCAAGAATTTCTGTCGTAAGAAATACACATTTATAATTAAAAGATTGGAGGGTGGGATAGTGGCCACCCATCCACCCTACAAATACAATTAAATTCAAAGCTAAGACACAGTTGTTAATTCTTGAATCTTCTCGGCGTTAACTTCGTGGTACATTTTCAATTTAAAAAAAAAAAGAAAACAGTTTTTACGTTTTAGAAAACATCAATATGAATTCTGTTGTTGTTTTTGAGAAAATTAATATTTAAAAGTGATTGAAATAAAGATATTTATGTAGGGTAAGTGGATGTCTACTAACCCACCCTTGAATTACTACAACATACGTAAGGATTTTATTGCTTCAATTAATATTTAAGAAATAAAACGTTTGAATATTTTACTACAAGTAAAGTGAGAAATTAATTCATCCTATAAGTGAAACTTCAATTGCATATTTTTTTTTCTAAGAAACACTAGCATATTATGATTAGAGGGTGAAATAATGCACACCCTATGAGTATATTAAATTGACACCTTAAACACACTTTTTGTTTCTAAAAACCTTAAATATAAATGTTGTTGCCGTTTTCTCGTAACTAAAGATCTAAAAGTGATTGAAATTGAATTGTATATATGTAGGAAGGGTGGATGGCCTCTAACCCACCCCCCAATCACTAGAGCCTACGCGAGAGTTTTTTATGAATTAATTTTTCTTACTAAGAAAACGTTTACTTTTTTATTCTTGAATATTCTCTTCTATTAATAATTTTATCTCGCTTATATTAAGATGATTGAAAAGTGGAATAGTGGTCACCTATCCATCCACAAATATATTAAAAATTTAAGTATTCAATTTCTGTAAAACTTCAATATCAATTCTGCTATCGTTTTCAGAGAACTACAAGTATGAAAGTGATTGAAATGAAAATATATATGTAGGGTGGGTGGGTGGCCTCTAACCCACCCTTCAATTACTAGAATATACGCGAGGGTTTAATTGATACATTTTATTAATAATAAAACGTTTACTTTCTTATTCCTAAATATTCTCTTCCATGAATTATTTTATATGAGAAACACTCGCTTATTTTAAGATGATTGGAAAGTGGGATACTGGCTACCTAACCACCCTTCAAATATATTAAAAATATAAACTTTAATTTCTGTAAAACTTCAATATCAATAATGCTGTCGTTTTCAGGAAACTACACGTCTGAAACTGATTGAAATGAAAATTTATATGTAGGGTGGGTCTCTAGGACCTGCATAGTTTTTAATATGTCCCCCTATTACGATACTGAGGAGGCGTTGGTAAATAAAATTTTTGCACTAGGCCTATTTATCAACATAAAATGAGCTTTTGACAAAACCTCTTTCAACGGCATAGAAAAAGCTCAATTGTGGATTAAAATATTGAAAAATTTGTGAAAAATAATTTTGAGAACGGGTTAAGTGACAAATTAATTTATCGTGTAGGAAAAACTCTCCCAATGCTCGGCATTCTAGTCGAATTTAGTCGATAAAACAGATGCTAAGCAAATGGACGGATCAAATATCAATAGGAAATGAAATCTCCAAAGCAAAGATGACCTGCGGCTGTCCACAAGGAGGAATTCTATATCCTCCCTTGTGAAACACTTTCTAATTAAACTAAATGAATCTGGCTTTCCAGCCATAGGATATGCAGATGACATGTAAATTCTGTTTAAAGGCCTCTACGAAGATGTACTCAGCGAACTAATGCAGAGAAATTGTGTACAATATACTGGAGAAATGGTGTACAAATAACGCCCTCTCGGCAAATCCAACACCACAGTAACTCTGGCTTCACAGGTAAAGTATCTGCTGGTTATCTTAGATCCTAAACTAACCTGGAGTAATGATCTTTAAATCAAGGAACAGAATTTCATATTTTCTGTATGTCAATTTTGTTATACTTATCAATGCTAATGCTTCTTTTGCAGAATACTGACGCGTTTGTTGGCCTGTGCTGTGAATAGCTTTCTTCACTTTAGTTGTCCTTTGAGGACTTGAAACCAATTGCTGCACATAGAAGCAGCATCCCTTTTGCCAGATTGCCTCAACTTAACACTGGTAGCAACAACTAACTCGCTTAATGAGTGATCTGTGTGTAATTTAACTTCAAGTCACTTGAACTAAAGTCTCTTTTCGGTCGGCCTCTTTTTTGCACCCCACTCGTACTGGGTGCATCCAAATTAATTATTGTAACGGTAGTATTTAAACAATCATTGAACTTCTTTAAAAACACATTTTTATTGCGATGACACGTCTTCCATCTTTGGTTGAATCCAATCGTGATGGTTTAGTTCTTCTAACATTATTTGAGAACGATGATGTATGTTAACTTTACTTTTAGGGTAATCCACAAGTCTATTTTCACGTGTAGAAGAAGTTGATTGTGGGTTATTACGTCACTTTTTAACACTTCGTGTAATTTGTTCCTTGAGACATTTAGTAACGTACCTGTAAAAATGTGGATATTTTTGAAATACGCAATTTATTGCATTCAACATTTTATTGTGAATATTCTAGATGGATCCAAAATCATAAAAAATATAAAATTATGGCGTGCAAAGTTGTATAAAAATTTTGGCAGTCTAATGAAATCACAACTAAGTAATTTTTGATTATTTAACGAATATTCTTTGCTAAAATTTTATTAAGATACAGATTATATATTTTGCTAATGGCTTATTTAGTACCCCCAGCTAAGAATTTAAAAGAAAACATTTTATATGTTGCTTTTATGACTTTTTTCTTCCTAGATTGGCAAAATCCCACACTGTGCGGTGGTGTCCAAAGCGTCTCAGGCGGACGCTCTTCTAGGGAAGTGTCAAAACTGTGCTACTCTGACCTACCTTTTCGAAAGACACCATACGTCACAAAACTTTGAGGCTCATGAAGCTACTATACACATATTCACGGATGAAGGAAAAACCAAAAAGGAACAGAACTAAAAATACCCTTGGAGGAACACTACGATCATCCAGGTAGAACTCACAGTTTTTTTTTTGAGTACCAAGCCCCCAAAAAAAACTGAACTAGGTATTGAACGAGAAAACATCTACATCCACACAGACAGTAAAACCAATCTTGATATCTTAACACATCCCAAGGTGGTCGTCAATTAAGACTGGCGAATGAATCTGGCACTGGAGATGCCATCTGTAGATAACAGAACTGATCTCAAACACGTGAAGAAACGATAGGGCAAATTTTCTAGCAAAAGGGAGCATCTTTGAAAATCGACAAAAGGCTGTACCCCTATCCAAAAGCAATCTTTCAAACATACTTCAAGACATGACTCTAGCAGCACATAAAACAAGATGGAAGAACGTCTCTACCTTTGCTTATTTATTATTATTATTGTCTTAATCTATCCAGGTCAAATCTAAAATCCATGGCGGGTATTTTAACTGGATACTGTCAGTTAAAAAAAAACACCTATATGTATTAAAAGTAGTTAAAGATCCCAACTGCAGAGGGTGAAACGAGGAAGTGGGGTCGGTGGAGAATATTCTGTGGTAACGTCCCGCACTGGCAACATTAAACAAGATCCTGCTGGGGACATCATGGCTAAATCGGTCGCCTAGGAGGCCTGTTTCTCGGCAAAATCCTCAACTTTATCAGCAAAGCAGCTTACTCAGTTGCAAAGGATAGCATGCCTCAGCACGACCGGAGCAATGCGAACAACACCCACTGCAGCAATGGAAGCAATGCTCTGCCTTCCACCTCTCGACTTATACGTAGAGGAGATGGCCACGGCGGCAGCACTACGCCTAAACTCAGTTGGACTCTGGTACAAAGGAGGCAGGGCTGGCAGACACTGTCACCTTTTAGAGGAGGCTGTCAAAAAGACACCCCTCCTTGAAAGGAAGACAGACAATTTGCCACCCTGCTACGTCTTTAATAGACCCTATAATGTATCGATAAAAAGAGGAACCCGGAGTGCAGAGGGTGGGGAAACCCTCCGAATTTACACCGATGGTTCTAAAACCAAAAGAGGATCCAGGGCGGGAATTTACTCGCAACAAATAGACCTCTCATTAGCTATACCCCTAGAGAAGCACACAACTACTCTGCAAGCAGAGATCGTTGGCATCATCCAAGGGGCGAAAGAAATCCTACACCGAGACATCCGTGATAGGAACATCCAAATCCTTACAGACAGTAGGGCAGCAATACTAGCAGTGAGTAGTCACAAGATCACCTCAACACTAGTAAAAGAATGTTACAACACCCTTAAAGAAGCAGCACAATCAAACAGTATTGAGCTGCGCTGGGTCAAGGGACACAATAATGAAGAAGGCAACAGCAAGGTAGACGAGTTGGCGCGAGCTGGATCGGTTCTCAGTGATACCACGGACGGGCCCCCGATCGCGCCAACATCGAAATGCCTCACTGATATCCTCAAACAGAATACTCTCAAGATGCTAAAACAACGTTGTGACAACATCTCAGGCTGCAGACAGGCCAAGGAAGCAATACGCTCACCCAATCTGAAAACAGCTGAATATTATTTGCGACTATCCCGGGGGAATCTGCGTCTTATCACAGGTATCCTTACGGGTCACTGTCAGCTAAGGAAACACTTGTTTACTATGGGACTGGTGGAAACCCCCATATGTAGAGCATGTGAAGAAGAGGACGAGACAGTGGAACATGTGTTAACCACCTGCCCGACTCTCGCCCACCTTAGAGAGTCCATGCTAGGGGAGCTCTGGCCGAACATGGCCAACATTTGCTCGCCACCTTGGGTGGCTAAATTAGTGATAGAACAACGCAGGGCTGTCCCAGTCAGGGGGGCACAATGGGCCTAGTGAGGCCTAAGTGCTCTGGTCAATGATTTGATCACCCTTGGCAAACTCAATCCAGATCCAGATCCAGATCAAAGGGGTAGCATGGCTGGAAAGCTAATCGTCCCATCAATGGAGATCTATAATTGACCTAATCAGCGGCCTGGGTACTGTGACTTCGTTGCCCTCCTTTTTATCCATATCCGTAGGTTTTATGTGAATTATTCAAAATCTCCAAAATTTTCGAAACATTTCCAAGATTTTGGATTTCTGTACGTTTTCAAAATTTTTATCATTCCGATCTGATTTTTAAAAATACATACCTAGAACTTCTAAATTTCTGTTTTGTCTGAATTAAGATTATTGTTCCTCTAATTCCTTAAATTATAATTAATTTAGTTTAAATTTAAATATTTACATATCTCGATTCATCAAGAGTGTAGCTCAACCAGTATCAATTAAATTTACGTTTTAGAATACTTTCAATTTTGATGTTCTGGCCAATAAAATAATTTTGAAAAGCACTAATAGAAAATCTTGAAATAGCTCTAGCGTCAGCTAAAGTAATTTTTTCTTCTTCTTGAATTAATGTTATTTTAAAAATGTTCATATTTTTTAGGCATCAATTATCATGCAATAAAGTAATAATAGGTTATGATATCGAATTCTAACAATTACGATTGTAATCACTGATCACTCCTATAGTTCCCGAAGATCTGCATAAGATCAAAAGTCACGTTACTTAATCCACACACTGATTAGATCAAAAAACGTGCACGAGGCACGTGTCGAACGCTCGATTAGGTTCCTGCATTTAGAATGTCTTGTATAATATCCCAATTGTGTAAACCGATACCAATCAGGTTCCTTTTCTAAGCACATCGAAAATCGGATGGATTGAAATGATTGATTTGTTACTCTTTTCAATTGGCTCGCAGCCGCCATTATTAATAAAACATATAACGCAAGGTACGACTAATAAAGGCAAAACGATGAGTCATCTCGCTTGATGGCGACTTTATCAAGTATTAGTACTAATTTTATGACGCGTAAAGTTTTTAGAACGGGCGACAGGTAAAAGGATTAAAGCGGAAAGTAATGAGTTCAGCGAATCTGAATAAATAATTCAGAAACGTCTGGAGCGGCAAGGGTTGGTAGGCGGCGAAGAGGTGATATTAAGTGTAACAATGGTGAATATTTAGCACCTCGGGCGAGGAGACGTCCGGTGGGCAGTGGTCGGGTCAGGTTGGGTCATGTCACCCTTTCAGGACCATTAACAAGACGCAGAGGCTCCGATGTTGGCAGAGAATCCTTGTAAACAAATACGTTTTCAGTAGATATACCGGGTGTAAATCGGGCGGACACGTACAAATTGCGAGATGCAAATCGATTACAGGTGTGGGACATTGGCGACGTGCATTACCTACACCTAATGCGGGGAATTACAATTATCATATATTATGGTGATACGTGACCACGGAATTCCCCCTCAGTGCATAAAAACACCTTAAGCTCGCCTTCTCCTTCGCCTCGTCCTTCTCCATCTTGGCGTCTTTAAGCACCGTTAAAATGGCAGTTTATTGGGCCGAGTTACAACCGGAATAGAAGGTAATTGTACTTACATAAATAAGTATTTGACATTAACATTTTATTTTATTATATTTAACTATTTTGGAAAGTGATATATATTTTTTAATTTCTACTCTAACCAATCAATTACCTTTTGCATTTAAAGAAAGTTTCATTTTATTTTATAGCACTGAATTAATTAAAACTTTTATTTATTTATTAAAATTACCATCTTAGCGATTTTGCTGATTTATTAATCATATGAAGGGACGTTCCGATAAACTTATGCGTTAAACCGGTCTTGGATCGATGCAGTCTCAATTTTCTAGCAGCCAATTATATCGATGATAAATGGGGGATTGAAAAAAAAAATTGGGGGAGGAAACCCCATTAAAATGTGTGCACATGTGTAATAAAATATTTATTCTCTTTTCAGGGATATTAACCGGGATGCATTTTAATATAAATCGAGTGTAAAATTTCACCGCACCAAGGCCCACATGATTATGGGGGGATCGAATTTCAAGAAGGAATTTCCAGAATCGATAAGTCGCGTATCACGTTCGCACACGGGAACACGGGGATTAGGGGACGGGAAAACATGACCATTCCCAGGGCGAAAGAAGAAAAAAATTGTCCCAAATTGTCCCGGCCGCCTGAATTATCGACCTGGTGGGGTTTGCGGTCTATTTTCGAAATTTCCTCGTGAAAATTGTGTCCCGTGATAAATTCGGAATGAACGTGCGGTTGCCTAGTTTCGTGTCGTCCAGTTGGCCAGCTGTTGTTCCCGGTTTCAAGTCGGGGGAAAAAAAATAACCCCTTCGGACTGTGGCCGTATATTTAAAGTTATCACGTTGTTCGGTTTGTAAGGAAGCAATACTACAGAAAGTTTGATTATATATAATTTTGTGCTAATACGTATATTTTGGTTAAAGCATATAACAATACGAATATTACTATACACCAGGTGTAAAAGACAAACAAATGATGTTATGAGTATTTATGCATTTTTATCTATATGTTCATTTTAAATTATGAACTTACACAAAAATTAATTGTTGTCGAATATGATCTGAAACCCGCAAAAAAATACATTCAATCGTTGATCTTCCGTATCTAAAAAATCTATATATGTTTAATTAGTGAACAAAAATGCTTAACTATATCCAAAAATCAATTACTCCATAAACATACTTATTTCTTCCTTTCATTCAAACCGCTGCTCTTTCTAATGAGAAACCGGCAAAAAACTCCCATCATGATAAGAGTTTCTTACCTTGAGAGCATGTATCAATTTCTGTAGTATTTTGGACATGATATCTTACTGGTTTCTTCACTTTTGATTCATAATAAAATATCTGCATCATTTTGAAAATAAGTCCATGCTGCCAACATTGATTAATTTAAATACCAGCAAATTTGTCTACTTTATGGATCATAATGAAATTTTAGAACTCACAAATTCAGAAAATTAGAAAAACAAGCGTTACCATTGATTTTTGGGTTATTAAATAAATTATTTCTTGAGTTTTGTTTTCTAATCAAATAATGATGGCATTAGAAGATATGTCATTAGAGAAACGATGTCTAAAAATGATTTTTTTTGTCTTTTTTCAACATTCATTTTTTTTTTTACTTTAATGTCAACGTCAAAATGACAAAGCTGTATTAAATCGCCCAAATAAAGGGAAAGTAAGCATTTAAAAGCTAATATATGTATCCAAAGCTGATGAACTGCGAATCAGCGGAGGAGGGGTATGGGTTTGAGTGGAAGATCATCTACAAGTGTGAACTCCGCCCTTCGGCATGCTGTTAAAATTATATGTATGTTTTTCCTTCAATTTTGTATATTTTAGTTTATTTGTATTTTATAACGGGTGTCCAACAATTATTGCAGTCCCGGGTGGCGTTGGAATCAAAAACGTAGGTCGATTCTTACATGTGCCAAATAAATGAACTGACATTTTAATTGTCAAACATAACCTAAACGTGCATTTAAAGTCTTGTTTAAATGCACGTTTAGGTTATGTTTGACAATTAAAATGTCAGTTCATTTATTTGGCACATGTAAGAATCGACCTACGTTTTTGATTCCAACGCCACCCGGGACTGCAATAATTGTTGGACACCCGTTATAATCATGACCGATAAAGCCGATGAATAAATAAATAAATAAATAAATTCACATTGTATGTTAAAACATCAACGTAAGACCAAAGATAGAAAGAAAGAAAACCACGTGGATTATCGAAAAAGAACCGTTTAATAATATGTAGTATCTTATTCTTCGTTGTTATCATCTGCCTAACGAATGTTATTAATAATTTTTCTAAATATTTTTGCAGAAGCATTGTCTGAAGTAAGGGAAGATATTAACCTTTTCTTCTGACAATGCTCCTTCAAAAATGTTGTTACTACACAAAATGATTAGCACTATATCTTAACCATTACCTACTATATCTTAACTTGTTCATTCAGATCTTTTCTAATATTTGTTAACGTGTATAATTATTCAGTTCTGAAATGAGCTGCGTGTAGTGATTATGATTACTTTTTGTTCTAGTCCATATCTTTAACAAACGGTGTTTATTGTTTTAATTAGGTAGAAGAGACCTTCTGTGCTGATACCGCCTGTCTAAATAATGTTATTAATGATTCCACTGATTATGATTCTTCCTCGGTCTCTTTCTATCAATACTTTTCTAAAGATATTGTGACTGTGATAATGTAAATATTGTTGGCTTTACTTCTTTAATCAGGTCTCATCCGACTTTAAAATTTCTACCAGAGATGAGAAATAATTCTTATAACTTATATATAACGCATATATTATTCTTCCCTAGTATCACTATCAATTAATAGCGGTGTAATCTGTCAAAAAACTTTTTTGAAGTCTATATAAAAGATTTTGTGGTTAATCTCTGAAAATCTACCTTAAAAATAATAAACAATTTTGTTTAGAGAACACTAGAAAGGATATTACTTAGAACTGCTTTAAAAATTAAGCATAATCTGATCTGCAGAAAATTAGAGAACTAGAAAACTAGAGAAAACTTTTAGAAAACGTATGGCAACCAATGTGTAATAATCAATAGGTTTTTTGTATCAAAGATAACAAAATTAATTTGGTCTTTACATAATGTACCAATGTTTCAAAAATAGATTCTTCAGGATTTTGTTATATTTCTATTTTTTTTATTTATCCACTGCGCTTATAAATTAAAATCGAAATACCCGTGTAACAATAAATTCTTATAGAGATATTTTGATTGCAATTGGAAAGGCTTCAGTTCATAATAAAATTTTCTTCCACTTTTGCCTGCTTCGATGCCAGTGCTTCCACAAGGTTTCTATGAATAGAATGGTATTATTCATACTAATAATAGATCATTTAGAAATTTTTTCTTCATGAGGTGGTGTTTCTTAGTTTCTCTGCACTGCAGTCTACGTGGTCCTTTTGTGCTCCTTTTGATGTTTTACTCTCTGTGTACTCCTGTGTCTTCTATGAAGTCCAGAAGTTTTTGGCTGTTCTACAGAAAGCACAGGATTCCCGAGTTTCATCATGCGTTATTGTGTAGAAATACTTAGTGAAAAGAAATTAGGAATAATACACTTGTTTTGTTTCATATATTTACTATCAGTTTCCTGACACGTGTTTCGGCGATTGCTCGCCATTCTCAAAGGAGTATAAAAATTAATCCCTGGATCCCTTTTAGAAGTAACCGACTAATCATAATCCTCTTATCTTAAACGACGCGCTTATTGTAACCCCACGTATATATACCAGTCAGTGAACACTTTTGTACTCCTTAGATTAATTTTTATACTCCTTTGAGAATGGCGAGCAATCGCCGAAACACGTGTCAGGAAACTGATAGTAAATATATGAAACAAAACAAGTGTATTATTCCTAATTCCTACCCAGTGATTTATATGTTTCATCAAGAGTGTAGCAAAGCAAGTATCAATCATACTTAGTGAAAAGAAATACTGGGCTGAGTGTCCGGTGTAGACATCAACACTTAATCATTTTATATTACAAAAAAATCGTATCGTGTGCTGAACGCATGTCTCTCGCGAATACGGTATAAAGTAGTAATGTTTTGCTAGTTAAAACTATTTGTTTTAGTTCAATTTTAATCAGTAATATAATTATATAGTGCTGAAAAAGTTGTGTTAGTTCCGATTAATTAAAAGTGGTGTTAAGTGTGTGTTTGATTCATTTAAATAATTCTTCACGAGGCTCGCCGTTTTACTATCGGTGCGTTTTTGTGTTCATTTGCGTTTTTACCTGATAGATCATTGAACTTGGCGAAGAAGACAGAGCCGTATCGAAATAATAATTATTATAATTTTCTCCTCTGTTCTCTATTGTTTACCCTTCCGTGGTCTACTTACCCTTAGTTTGTCTTAAAATAAGTCGTCACTACAGACCCAGTGACGTGAAGCATTATATTGTTTATCCCAGTTCCATATTAAATTTGTTATTCAAGTAAAATGAGTCTTATTTGTGTTTGTTGCAATTCTAAAATAGAACAGCATAAATCTGTAAATTGTGCTGTCTGCAAAAACGTATTTCGGGGGTCTTGTGTGGACCTTTCAAACACCGAGTTACGTGCATTAAATACTAAAAAAGGTTTGA
Source organism: Ontholestes murinus (assembly GCA_963969525.1). Classification (NCBI taxonomy): domain Eukaryota; kingdom Metazoa; phylum Arthropoda; class Insecta; order Coleoptera; family Staphylinidae; genus Ontholestes; species Ontholestes murinus. The sequence goes on along the minus strand of OZ018387.1, from coordinate 19,367,438 downwards.
AGTGGTCATGTACTAACTGTCAGAAAATAAGCGATGATATTACTGAATTAAAATCCTTAATTATTACACTTCAAACAGAATTAAAGCAACTAAAGAATGAGCCGTCAGCATGTAATATAACAAGCGAAACTAATATGAATGTAATTATTAATGAAATGATGGAACGTCATGAGAGAAGGAATAACATAATCATTTATGGTATACAAGAAGGGAATTTCAACACAAAACAGGAACAAACTAATGAAGATAAGAAAGTTGTTTCCTCTATTTTAGATAAACTGTCTATAAATACTAATACCACTCCGGTAAGATTGGGTAAATATTTACCAAACGGTGGCAATAAGAAACGACCCATTCGCATTACTCTAAATAATACGAAGGACGTATTTACAGTTTTAAAGAAGTTTAAAGATATACGTAATAACGATATATTGAAAAATATATCTATATCATCTGATCGCACCTTCCAACAACGCCAATTCTACAAAAATCTGAAGGAAGAATTGGAACGACGCAAAAAAGATGGTGAAAATAATTTAAGAATTATTCATAAAAATGGTGTGCCTGAAATTATTTCTTTAAACTAGAAAATCCCAGCAGTTATAAATTAACAGAATTTTCATTGTATTATCAAAATGTGCGTGGACTAAACAGCAAAACGAATGAATTTTATATCGCATCTAGTGACAGTGAATATGATATAGTGGCCATCACTGAATCATGGCTAACAAATAATATTAATTCAGAGGAATTATTCAACAATGACTACGTTGTTGTACGAAAGGACCGGAACTCTTTATTGACTGGTAGGAAGCGTGGAGGAGGTACTCTCGTTGCGTGTAAGCGTAATATATTTTTTCGCGTTCTCGATCTCTCCCGGCTTAATATCTTCCCATTGATTGACTGTTGCGGAATTATTTGTACACATAAAAATTCTAAATTTCATGTCATTGTAATATATATTCCACCTGATATTAATGTAGATTACATCGATAATTTTTTTGATGTTTTGTCTTCCTGCATTAATGATGATAATATAATTATTATTGGGGACTTTAATGCTCCCAATTTTACTAACAATGTATTAGATAATAAAACTACATTAATTCAATCATTTATGTCATTCAATAACTTAACTCAAATTAATGGGGTACTTAATTCAAACGATAAACTATTAGACTTGTGTTTAACAAATATTGAAACAAATAATACAACTAGGGAGACTAGTCCCTTTGTGAAAGAAGATATTTATCATCCTTCCCTTAATGTTAACTTTAATATTTTAACCACGAGTCGCAATCATTCAGAATTTAATAATTTCAACAAAATATTTAATTTTAAAAAAGCCAACTTTCCAGAATTATACAAGGAACTTGCAAGTATAAACTGGAATTTCTTATCAGATTTTAATGATGTTGATATTGCTTTAGATCAATTTTATAACTTGCTTTATGCAGCTTTCAATAAATATGTCCCGATAAAAAAATACCGATGTGATAATAGTTCTTGTCCGTCCTGGTATTCGTATGACTCAATTCGATTAATAAAAACTAAGAAATATTTGCATGAGCGTTATAAAAGAACTAAACTACAACTCGACTATTTTGAATTTCAAAAAATTAGGAAGCTGACTAAACAGAGTATACGTGACGATTATAAAACATTTCTTTGTAATTCAGAACAAAATATAATTAATGATCCAAAAAACTTTTGGAATTTCGTAAACTTGAAAAGGAGTTCATACTCAATCCCAAACATATTAAGAAATAATGATGATTTATTCACTACTCCTCAAGATATAGCTGATGGTTTTGCACTAAATTTTAGTTCGGTATATGAAGATAATAAACAATGTACTTTAGATAATACACAAAATTCCTATTACAGTTCTAGTTGTACTCTTAACCATATCACAGTTCAACAAGTTAAACATATGTTAAAAAAGTTTAAAAATAATTTCGTCTCTGGATTGGATCAGATTCCTAGTTTTCTTGTCAAAGATTGTGCAGAAATATTCGCGGAACCGCTATCTGTTATCTTTAATATGTCGTTGCGTACTTGTAATTTCCCATTACTATGGAAAATGTGTCGTGTAATTCCCGTATTTAAAAATGGTGATCGGGGTGATATAAAAAATTACAGACCAATTAGTATCCTGTCTAACTTGTCAAAGGCTTTTGAAATGTGTATATATAGTCAACTGTATTACCAAGTACAACCATTCTTATCTCCAAATCAGCATGGATTTATGGAAAAAAAATCGACAGTTAGTAATCTACTAACAATTACTCAATTTATAAGCGATAAAATTGACAAACGTTTACAAGTTGATGTTATATACACCGATCTATCTAAGGCGTTTGACAAGGTAAATCATAGTATAATGTTAAATAAATTGTCGAATTTTGGGTTCAATAATAGTCTTATTAACTTCTTTTCTAGCTATTTAAATAATCGGCGTGTATGTGTAATTCATAATAATTTTAAATCGTTTGAATATGTAATGAAATCAGGTGTTCCTCAAGGCTCCAACCTTGGACCTCTGTTATTTCTAATATATTTCAATGACATTCTTTTAAAACTGAAATGTAATGTTTTAGCATATGCCGATGATCTAAAAATGTATTGTGTTACTAAGTCAGACAACGACAGTTTCTCTTTACAACAGCAATTAGATATGTTTGCAACGTGGTGTAGACTTAACTGTTTGACATTGAATATAGGCAAATGCAAAGTTGTTAGTTATACCAAGAATAAATCACCAATCATATTCAGATATTGCGTTAATGGTACAGCTATTGAACGAGTCGAAACTTTTAAAGATCTAGGGGTCACTTTCGACAGTCATTTAAGTTTCAGGTACCATATTCTAGACATTACAAAATCTGCTAGTAAGTGTCTAGGTTTTGTAATTCGTCAAACAAGAGATTTTAAAACCATCCAGTGTATTAAGTTGCTTTACTGTACTCTAATTCGATCAAAATTAGAGTACGCGTCGATAATTTGGACACCACATTATAATCTATATATAAAACTAGTCGAAAGGATTCAAAAACGTTTTCTAAAATATTTGCACTACGTAACAACTGGTAGTTATCCTGTCCAAGGCTACTCCTATCAAGATCTATTGAACAGTAATTGTCATGAATCCTTGTACCTTAGACGCATAATTGCAAATGTTAAGACATTACACAAAATTGTTAATAATAGATTGGACTGTGCTTTCTTGCTTTCCAAATTCTCATTTAACGTACCATCTAACTTTACACGTTCAAATAATACATTTTATATTAGCGCTTCAAATACCAATATTGGTTTACATTCACCAGTCAACGATATGTCTGGCAATTATAATGTGATTAGTGAATATTGTGATATTCATAATGACAAGATTGACATTATATTAAAAACTGTGAGACAGCAATTTATAGAACCACCACATATTACATAAATCAGTCTGTTTTTTTTTCTCATTCTCAGACAGATATGCATATCACATTTCACTATAACATATAACATAGTTTTATTTTACATTAGATATTACGTTAGTTTAGCATAAATGATTATTATATAAAATTTAGGTTATTGTTTATTTCATTTTATACAAATTTAATTTATTATTTTGTCCTGTAATTGGAATTTGTATTCTGTTGGGCAAATAAATATTATTATTATTATTATTATTATTATTATTATTTTGAGGTTACGTGAGGATTTTTTTTGATTCCCCTTATCGGCCTTCTTCACTTCTCTTGCTTTGACGTCTCATCAGTTCTCGACTAGATCGGGCACATTCTCCTCATCCTTGGGTACCATTTTGCTGACACCAACATTACCCACTGAGCTTGCCAACCTGACTGACAGTTGGTTTAAGATACCAGGCAGAATTTTAGTGATTTGTTTGTTTTCGCCATGGACAGTTATGACATATCTGAGTCTTGGGATAGTTGAAATGAATAACCATGCCATCGTCTTTTATCATATTAACCTCCTGAATGAATGTTTTTTTTTTAAAGAAGACTGTAGTTTTTTTTTCATCAGTTGCCTGGGTGAAGTGCACGACCTTATTCTTGCCTCTGGGTGTGCTTTTACCGCCAATCCTCACTTGCGTCTGCATTTTCTTCAGATTGTAAGGGTTTATCGTATGTTGATATAACCAATATTAAATTGCTGACAAAGCACATGTGTAGCTGAGAGTAGACCGGAGAGGGAGGCTGCTCCTCGAGAGCATAAACCTTTTTGACCTGGATTTGGAAAATAAGGGGCAGGAGCCCACACTAGTGCGCGGGAACGTGTTTTACAATAGATGTTACCTTGGTCTCGGCAGGAGCCCTGGGGGCAATCAGCGATTGGAGGGTGGCGCAGGAAGGTTCACTGAGCCATAACAAGTACATCTACTTCGAAGTACTGGGAGATAGGAGGACACCTGTGTGTTAACGGTAGATGGAAGAAGTCCTGGTGATGGACTGGCAAGGAAGTAGCACTGCGGTACTCTCTGGAAACAACACGCGCTGGAGGCGGCACAGGGGTCCCTCGCGAGGCTCATCATCGCTTAGCAGCCGCAGCTAGCGGCTAGATGTGAAAAATAAACAGAACAAGAGAAAAAATTGTGTAAATTACACATGGCGCCGGAGAAGAAGAAGATATATTCCAAAAGAAAGATAGAGTTATATACAATATATACAAGAAGGGCAAGAGGCTTGAATCGGCGGAACCGACCAGGCTGACCGCCGCTTCTGATGGCAGACGACTGGTAAAGAGCGAAGGTATGAGCCTGGTTTTATACGGTGAACTTCGGCTTTGTTTCGGTCACGTAGGCACCGAAATTCCTGGATCAGGTAACGAGCTTTCTTCGCCGAAAAGGGTCCGTTTTATTGTTCTGCACTGGCAGCTGCACATTTTGGAAAATTATCTCATTTGGATTATTTCAATAATGCGGAATTTATGCAAATTATTATTAGGAGCAATGGATAGCTCATAAAATGAATCAAAATATAATTACGCATTTGTCACGACATTTAGGTAAACTGACCGCCGGTAACACGTGGCCGCAAGGAAGACGGTGAGATGGGACATAAATAGGCTCAACCCCGACAAACTACGGAGCAGGCCACGATTAAGTTATATTCAATCAATGCCTCAGGGCGGCCTGCAATGTGGCCATCCTCAAGAAGAAAAATACGAGGGCGATATATTGATGGTCAGACGGGGTGGCCCTGGCGAAGGCCCGGGCGAACGCAGCAAGGAGGGATGTTGCGAGGTGCAGAAAGGGTGGGGGTGACGTAGAGGCTCTTGAGGACGCCCTCGCAGTGGCGAAAACAGCCATAAGGAAGGCGATACTAGACAGCAAGAACACGAAGTGGAGACAGCTACAGGAGAAGGTTGACAAGGATATCTGGAGAAGGCCTTACCGGATAGTCGCCAAAAAGTTCGACACTGGACAAGCGAGCGTGGGGATCCAGGTAGAAGGGGCCATGGGCGGTGGGCGAGAACCCCCTGGAAGAGGAGCTATTCTCGGAAGAAGAAGTACAGCAGAACTGACAGGGGTAATAAACCAGTGCTAGGACCCCTCCTCTGGAATGTGGCTTATGATGGAGTATTCAGTATTCAGAGGGGGTACAACTGACTGGATTTCCGGATGACCTCCTGTTTACAATTAGGAAGAGGAATATCGGAGAGGTTAGGACTGCAGCTCTAGAGGCGGTAGAGGCTATCGCACAGTGGCTGGCACACAGGAACATCGAGGTGGCCCCGCAGAAGACAACTGCGGTCTGGTTGGCCAGGAGGAGAGCTGGAAGAGAACACAATGAGGTACTAAACTCGTTGGGCCATGAGGTCGAAATCAAAGGTGGTACGAGGTAACTGGGGATCACAATCGAGGCAAACTCCCAGTGCAGCAAATAGATTCTGGAGGCAGCAGCGGGGGCCGCTAAGGACGTCAGAGGAGTGGGGGGTCTTCTGGCTAACTTGGGAAGACCCTGTGAGAGGTCAAGAAGACTGTTGGTGTCAGCGGAAGCCGCAAAGCTCCTATATGCCGCTCCAGCATGGGAGAGGATCGTCCGGTCTAAAAGGAACGGGGGGAGGGTCTGCGTGGCACTGCGCCCGGGTGCCTTCAGGGTGATCAGAGGATACCGGTCGATTTTGACAGAAGCGGCGCGGCGGAGATGCTCGCGTGGTCCCCTCCTGCGGACCTACTACTGGCCGCAAAAGGGCGAGGATTTTCTGGGTACAAAAGGAGGGGACACCCAAGCCAGAGGCCAAGGCAGCGGCGAGAGCATGGTGGACTACTTCGTCACCCCTAAGCTCCTAACTGGACATGGGTGCTTTGCTAAGTACTTATGGCGGATTGATAAATTGGAGGGGGCGGAGTGTACATGGTGTTCGTCAATTTGCAACTTCGCAAAGGCAGTTATCCTATGGAAGGAAGTAATAAAGCATGTATATATATATATATATATATATATATATATATATATATATAAGTGCAGCAAGTACTGGGCGAAGTACACAGTTCCGCCGGGGTACCATATTTCAGGGGGGGCACTGTCAGCCGTGCGCAGTCAAAACGTTTCTGAAAAAAAAATTAATTTCTTCTTTGGATAGACCTCTAGTTAATATAATAAGATAGGAATTCCTAGCACTTAAGTATCTATGGTTAGCTTATTCTGGCTTAGGACTCTGTTTCTTAATATTTGTCTGTTACTCATTAGTCCAGTATTGTTCATACGCCAGCCTTAATTGCTTAATCGACATTTCTTGTGTTTTGTGTTGTTTGTGATATTCCTATATTATACATGTTATCTTTAGTGCCCTCAACGTTTTATTTACCTGCATCTACCAGCGTTTCTATGTCTTAATCTATATTGTTGTTTTGAGAGATTAAAAAAAACTTTTAGCGTTTTGTCCTTTCTATATTTTTTGTTTCTTTGACAGATTTATAGTAAATTATTTTTAGCTGTATCATCGAACTTTTCGAAGTCACTGTCTGCTTCAAAAAATGTCTTCTTTGATAAATGGATGAATTAAAAAATGAGCTTGAAGAAGTTTAATGCATACCTTTTAAAACAGACGTTTCAAAAATGACTCGAAAATATTCTTTGTTTCAAAAATTTTGAATTTCAAAAACAACTAGATAATATATCGAATATTTAAAGAAAGAATTATTAATTTTAATTTGACAGTGTCAAAGTGATAATATTTATTTGCTTTGCCCCTTTATTAGACTTTATTGTTTCAATATATGTATCCGAAGCAGAGTTCGTATATGACGTAACAGTGCAGGAAAGGACCTACGAGGTTAGATTGAAATATTTCCGGAATGGGCAAGAGATGGTGCGCGTATCGTGAAATTGTTATGATGGTTGTCAAGGCTAACCTGTTTTAGGTAAGCTGTCAAGTTTTTGTTTACTAGGATATCTTGTGAAGCAAGTCAGGCACTTTTGCAAAAATGGATAAAAACGAATTTCGTGCAGTCATCAAACATTTCTGGATGGATGGGATAAAGGCGACGGAGATACGAGATATTTTGCAGAAAGTTCATGGCACATCCACACCTTCATTTTCGACTATTAGTTTCTGGGTGAGCGAGTTCAAACGTGGCCGTTCGAGCACCAAGGATGAACCACGCAGTGGACGTCCAAAAACGGCCACAAATGAAGAAATGGTCGACAAAGTCCATGATCTCGTGTTAGCCGATCAACGAGTGAAGTTGCGCGAAATAGTAGAGACCACGGGCATCTCATATGAACGTGTGCAAAATATCGTGCACGAACATTTGGGCATGCGGAAGCTGTCGGCGCGATGGGTGCCGCGTTTGCTGACTATGGACAACAAGCGAAATCGTGTGACCACTTCGAAAGAGTGTTTGGCCTTGTTAAAGCGTAATCCAATGGATTTTTTTCGCCGATTCATGACCGTGGACGAAACATGGATCCACCACTACATACCAGAAACCAAGTAGCAGTCGAAACAGTGGATTTCTCCGAAGAAGGCAAAGACTGTCCCATCGGCTAGAAAGGTCATGGCCCCCTGCGACTTCTTTTTGTTCACAAACATGAAGACTCGGAGGCAAGCTCTTTACGTCAAATGAGGAGGTTATCGACGCCACTAAAGCTTATTTTGCAGAGTTCCCGAAATCATATTTTTCTGAAGACTTAAAAAAGTTGGAGCACCGCTGGGAAAAGTGTATCGCCCTGCAAGGGTACTATGTTGAAAAATAAAATAAAAACCTGTTTAATTACTGCGTTTTCTTGCCCATTCCGGAAACTTTTCAATCTACCCTCGTATATATTATAATGAAAGAATGTTCTTAAAGAGTGAACTTTGGTTTTCAGCTTGCTGACAAAATTATTAGTATGTTTCTGTTGAGTATTTTATGGATTTTGAATTATATTTATAAAGAAAATTATTCAAATGAAAGTATTCGAATAAAATAATTTAACAGTAGCAAGTGGTGATGGATTTAGCAATGAAGCAAGAATTCATTTGTCAGCCAAGGTACAAATGAGTGTGATAATAACAATGTTTTAATTAAAATATTTGAGTCTATAAATACTAAGACACGTTATAAACTCTTAAGGACTATCGTTGACTGTCTGAGCTATATATTTTATAAATTTTATGTGTGACCTTGATGTCCAGTAGATGTGCTTACTGCGCAACTGGTCCAATAATTTTGATATTATAAACATAGAAAATAAATTTAAATCATGCCATTAAAATAATTGTTAGCAGCGCACTCAGACTGTTACTACATCATACATCAAGAGCAACAAACGTCGGTGAGTCTGAAAAGAGCAAAACGAACCGAACACAATTGTACAACCTTTTTGCCAGCAAATATTCAACAGATGCAGACGTACGAATTTGCATCCAGGGCTTTTTGCGCGGCGGTCTCTCATTAATAAACGGCGGTGAAACTATTCCTCCGGTTTGGGTTTTTCAGAGGCGGCCGTTTTTCCAGTCCGATTCTTTTTATTTCGGAAAAACTTATCGCCGGCTCCGATCTGTCGGTTTCGTTTTGTAATCTTGTTTATTGTTTGACTAGATATTTTAATGAGCCTCATTACGTAGCGAATTTATGCTTTTAGCGGGATTGCGGACTACTAGTTTCGCTCGCAGCAAAAAAAAAAAAAACAATTAAATTGCGCAAATTAATCAGTGTTTATATGACTTGGTGCGGACTGGACGCATTTTTCCTTAATCCTTTCTTATCCGATCGTTATCTACTATAATATAATCTCTCCGCATCATAAATTACGCACGTATAAGGTATAATTATGTAAATGAAATTTGGATTTTTCCAATACCTTCTAAGATTAACGAAATATATCCTTAGTAAATGTAAATAAATATTAGATGTTTAAGAAAGCAATTATTAGGGACATTAACACGTCAACCCTACAGTTAATCAGCATAACGGCGGGTATTATCAAAAATTAAAAATTTAAATGCCTCTATCATAATGTTATTCAACGCGCAGAAGCCTCATTACTTAATTCCACTTAAAATATGTATCCCGAAAAGGGAGTATTACAAAAATAATGCACACTTACCAAATAACTCATTCGTAATTAATTCCGAGCCTCAAAGACGGCCCGAAAGTTTTACATAAATATGCTATTCGACATTCTGTGCATCGTAATGAATCGGAAAACTGTTTAAAATATCAATGACATGTTCAAATTAAGGTATATACTTTTTATTAAGATTTTAAATAGTAAATTATTACCGTTTATTTAATGGATGTACTTTATATCTAATCAATATTTTTGATTTTTTTAAACTATGATATCATTCAGAAATTTGACAATTGCAGATAATAATTATTTAACCACTTAATATTATAATTTATCTAACTAATATTTTGCGGATTGTTTTCTTATATAGAACATCATTTTACTAGAATTATAATATTCTAAATTAAATAAATTTAATACTTATAATATCTGCAGTTATAAACTAAAACCTTCCCTATGTCAGTTTGTAAATAAAAATGATCCATTTCTCGTATGCATATGAATGTATGTCAAGAAAAATTTAGGATTCAAATATAATGGAAATTCTATAAATTTTCTATGCCCCTAATTATAATTCAGTTTAGAATTTTGTCTCCTTTAGTTTTACAACAACTGCTTAATAATTAGGGGCATTTAATAAATCAGCTCTACTTTCGTAATATTCAAATCTAAATAATTTTTTGATCATTAAGTTATTATTTCTACACAATATCTCTTTCACTTCTGAACAAGGTATCAAGATATACCACAAGGTTTCTATTTACCACCGATAATCTCATCATTATTATTTCAAACAATTTAAACTCATTTTCTTTATGAGCATTTCTGCACTTATGTTTTACATTTTAATGTAAAAACTCCAGCTAACAGTTAAAACAACTACTTTAGTTGTTTACTGTTAGTTGGAGTTTTTACAGTAAAATGTAAAACATAAGTGCAGAAATGCTCATAAAGAAAATTTAATTTTCTCGCTATTAATTAATATTATTAAAACTGCACTAATATTTCAATATTTAATTTGTAAATTTAAACTCATTTTATTTCATCTTCGACCATTTATAGATAAAGCAACCTTAGGTTCTATGGCTATAAAAAAAGTCAGTTTAGTTTAGACATTAAAATGAAATTACAGATTTCTTAACTACTCTACACAAAAGAAATGATTTTATATGCTCAAAATAAACCATTATTGACAGCACTCATAATTGCTATAAAAGAAACTGGACCAAGTCCCACCAGATCATCATCGACTATAACAATAACCACCATCAAAAATATAACATTAGCTGTCTTTTCCGAAATGTAAACTATAGTAAAAAAATATTTTTTCGATTTTGCACAAACTAGCCTCAATAAACTGGGACGTATTAAAACGAAATAGTAGATCAAATGTAGATGACTTATGGAATAATTTAGTGAACATATATAGAAAAATATTTCTTCCTACTTTTATTTTACATAAAATTCAAAACCAAAAATAGAAAAAAGAAAATAAGAACGGCGAAAAAGCACAATATGACAGCAATAAAATTGATAAGTCAGGATGAAGTAAAAAAATAATTTTATAGAACTGGAAACTCACCAAGAGCAAATAACTTGCTTCCTTAAATGATGAAATAGAAGGAGAAGGGGTTAGAGTAATAGATGAACCATCGAAACGTAGGAAGAATAGAAGGAAGCGGAAAAAACACTGAATTTTATTACTAATGCATAGGAAACGAGATAAAAGAAATCGTGAAAATTAGGGAGGTTGATATTCCTTGCAAAATGTTAACAAGAATTTTAGAAAAAAGAGAAAATCAAGAAGGGACAATAGAGGACAATCAGGGTGGATTCGGAATTTTTAGTGTAATTTTTAATAGAACCAATAAGTGGGAATCTAATAAAGAAAAACAGAGAAATGCATATAAGTTTTGTCGATTTAGAAAAAAGCATTGGAAAAGATAAAGAAGAAAGATTATGAAAAGAACTGGAAGATAGAGGTAGGGAAAAACAATGATAGATCTACTAAAAATCATGTATAGTGAGAACAAAAATATAGTCAAAATTAACAATGAAACATCAAAAACATTTGAAACAATTAAATGAGTGAAATAAGAATGCTTGCGAAGCTTACTGCTATCTACACTAGTAGTTTTACTAGTATTAGACAGAGTAATGGAAGAAGCAAAGCAAAATAAGAAAACCGCAGAAATTAAAAGCTGGACATTGAAGTTAATATAACTGACAGAGATATTATTTCCAGATGCCATGGTGATAATGGCAAAAACAAAGGAAAAAACTAAATTAAATCTTGAGAAAAGAAATATCATGATGATTGTACACGAAAGAGAGAGATAGAGAGAGCATAAAATAATTAAAAAAGACACATATATGTGTCTTTGGTCTCTTTCTTTGTTTTCCTCAAGAATATTTAAATGTTTTCAAGCAAACCAGAATTACCATTAGATAAAGAATATTTAAGTTGAAATCAAGCCAAAGATAGCATTTTACCTATGCAGCAGTATAAAACATGTTCTCTTCACTATTTAATTTTAAATAGGTTTCTTTTTTCTTAGAATACCTAGAGATGGAAAACCAAAATTGCAATATAAAATATTTTTCTTCTCTACTTGAGTTTGATTTTGAAACACTTTAGCACAGCTATAGCTAAATTCCAAAGGTTTCTTATGAAACAAATTTAAGCCTTCAATCAAATCAAATAGCTATCATGTTGACATAATATAGAGAACGATTTGTTCTAAAATGAAATTTATTATAAAATAAGAAAAAGCGTCTAGCATCGCAAAATGTGTAATGGAATGTCCAATTACTGGAAGAAATCAGGGTTTGAGTGGAAGACCATTTCGAAACAGAGTGAACTTCGCCCAGGATTCTTATACCTAAATTATTTGTACGTTCTTTCTTTTTTAAATTTTGTAATTAACTTTTCGAAATATAATGTATATAAGAATACCAAAGTATTAATAAACAAACAAATAAGAATTCTAAGTAGAGTTTTTGAAGCTTTAAAAACGACAAAAATGGAATGTTTATAGAAACTACAGTGTAAAATATATGTTTTCTCCTCTACTCGATTTTGAATTTGTTTTCTTATTATAAAATATCTTAACGCAATCAAAGGTCAAATTTTAAAGAAGCGGAAATAAATAAATATTTTTTAGTTTCAACAACGACAAACTTTCAATCTAATTTCTTATTGATTTTGTGCATTTTAATTTTCGAAAAAGATTTATGGTACAATAAAACAGACATTTTTTAATTTTAACAATGATCAAGTCAAAATTTTCAGTCTAAAATATTTGATTTTTGTTCTATTACCAATTTTCATAACAAGTACTAATATTTACCTTCTTCATAATCCTATTTACACAATTTCTATAACTAATGAAAACATTAAGTGAATAACATGCAAAACCCTTAATAAAACAACATCTCGTTTAAATAACAATTTCTAATAATTTCATAAAAAAATATATCATTTCTTAACACACCTATTCGTTTTCAACTCGTAAAGAAACCAAGAATACATCTATTTTTAAATCATTCCACTAGATTCCTGTTCTTTTGACTGTTGGCAGTTTCCTGTTATTGTTATAATAATAATAATGTAAAAATATAGAATAATTATTTCTCTGCCAACAAAAGCCAGTTTTGATCTATATGCTGAGGCCATACAAAATAGATCAAAACCGGCCCGTGGATACTGTTTACATGAATAGAGGGAGATTTTATTATCGGAGGAGGAGGTTCCAGAATCTTATTTGAGGAGGAGGTAAACGAGGTGGAACAGGGGTAAGAGGCGCGGGGAGGTAAATGAAGACGAAAAGGGGAATGTGGAAGGAAATCGAGTCTTTAAAAAGGAAAGGGCAGGGTAATTAGATTAGAGGCCATCCTCCTTCAACTATCTAAGGAGGAGGTTCCAGAATCAACTGTCTGGCGTGAGGAGGTAAACGAGAAGGAACATTGGAATTAGTGAAGGAAAAGGAGACATCGAAAGGAAAGAAGGTGGAGGTTCTTTCACATCAAGTAGTGATCATGGCGGTCGGTAAAAATAAGTAATTGTCGAAAGGAGGGAAAAAGGAAGTTAAGAAGAAGATTGTATATCCTTTCACTAGGAAATATTGGTACGATGTTAAGGCCCCCAGACAGGTTGGAAGGTTGGAAAGACCTTAGTCAATCGTACCCAGGGTACCAATATCGCATCTGAAGGTCTCAAATTCAGGGTGTTCGAGGTCTCCCTTGCTGATTTGCAAAACGATAATGATGTTGAACGTTCATTCAGGAAGTTCAAGCTCATCGCCGAAGATATCCAAGGCAAACAAGTGCTTACCAACTTCCACGGTATGACTTGACTACTGACAAACTCAGCTCTATGGTTAAGAAATGGCAGACCCTGATCGAAGCCTCTGCTGATGTCAAGACTAGCAATGGATACTTGCTTCGTGTATTCTGCATTGGATTCACCAACAAGGACCAGCTTTCACAGAGGAAGACTTGTTATGCCCAACATACACAAGTCCGCATAATCCGCAAGAAGATGGTGGTGATTATCAACCGTGACATTACTGGCAGTGAATTGAAGGAAGTTGTCAACAAACTCATGCCTGATTCCATTGCTAAGTATATTGAAAATGCGTGCCAAGGAATCTACTCATTGCTCGATGTGTACATTCGTAAAGTGAAAGTACTGAAGAAGCCCCGTCTCGATGTTTCCAAAATCATTGAGTTGCGCAATGACGGAGGTAAGGGAGGATCCACCGAGGTAGGTGAGGGTGGTGTGAAGGTAGACCGCCCAGAAGGTTACGAGCCACCGGTGCAAGAGTCCCTGTAATTAGATTACATGTTAAAGTACGGGAAAGTGTGTTATTTTACAAAGCAAAAAAGTGTAAAAAAATTATTGCCTTACATTATATTTACAACCAAAAAACTGTTTTGATCTATGCGCTGAGGATATATAGAATAGATCTAAATCGGTCCGTGGCTGCTCATGGCAAGAGAAGAGGGAGATAGGCGATTCTACAACTTTTTCCAATTATCGAAGAGAGAGTTTCTAGAATCGGCTATCTTGTGTGACAAGGAGGTAAACAAGGAGTTCCTACAAGAGGCAAGGGGTACGATAGGGTAAATAAGAAGGAACAGGGGAATGGGGAGAGAAGGGGGAGGCATTGAAAGCAAAGAAGGAGTAATTAGATTAGAGAAGGCAAAGATGAGGAGTTGATATTAGAGTAGGGGGAAGAGTATTATTTTAAAAAGCAAAAAAGTGTGATAATGATAGTCTTACAACATGTTTACAGCCACAGCCCAGTTTTAATCTATACGCTGAGGATACACAAAATAGATTGAAACCGGTTGGTGGCTATTAATAACAGTAGTAGAAGAAAATAACCGATTCTACAGGGTCCGGTAGGGATGATGTTTTTGGAACGCGCAGGGGGAGCCTAACGTTTTCGGAATAATTGATATGTGTCAACCCGACCTTGCCATTTTGTTTGATTTAGTCGTTATCCAACTATGGACGCTAGAGCAGTGCCTATTTGTTTACGACACTTACATCGAAATTGGGCGTTCTTTTAATGCTTTATAACACAATTCAATGTTGGAAGGCACGGTCATGTTTCTACGTGAAACACCATCCTAAAGTAGGTGCAGAACCTCCGTTAAAGCCTGAAATACCTCGAGAAATAGGTTTAGAAAGAAGTGTCAGAACCCTTGAAAATGTGATCCGAGTAAGGGCAGCTAGCAACTTCACGTCAATCGTGATTTTCTTCCTTCCAGAGTTGACATTAGAAGAGTCTTTTTTCAGCAAGATGGGGCAACTTCTCACACTTCAAGGGAGTCTATGGCATTTTTGAGAAAACATTTTCGTAGACGACTCATTTCGCTACGAGGGGACATCGAGTGGCCCCCACAATCGATCGCCTAATCTTACGTCCTGCGATTTATTTCTGTGGGGGTACCTAAAATTGAGAAATCACGGACACTTAATTAGCTTTCCAATGCTATCACCCAAGAAGTTAAAGCGATTCCGGCCAAAATGTTGGAAGGAGTGTGTGGCACATCACTTAGATGACATTATGTTTTTTTAACCGTTTCTTTATGATTTTTTCTCTGCCGGACCCTGTAGAACTTCCTCTAACAATCGGAGAAAGAGGTTCCGGAATCGGCTATCTTTTGTGAGGAGGAGGTAAATAAAATAGAACAGGGGAAACGGCTGCGGGGAGGAAAATGAGGACAAACAGGGAATGGGGAGGGAGAAGAGGAGGCATCGAAAGATGAGAAGAGGTGGTAATTAGATAAGAGGAGGTAAAGATTAGGAGTAGATGTTGAAGTAGGGGGAGGAGAATTATTTCACAACCCAAAAATGGAATATGATTGTCTTACATCATGTTTATGAAATAAAAAATAAAAAATTAAATTAAATTCTAAGAGTAATAAAATATTTTAAACTATTTTTTTATTAAAAGTATAGAATCTGTAGATAACTTTCATTTTGTTTCAATAATTCGTTGTTAACTCTATCAACTGGATTATGTACCAGTATTATTCACTGTTTTATGTAACCCGTTAATAATTTGAGAGATTCTGAGGTAGCAGGTCGCTCCACAACCTTCACCTTCACCTTCACCTTCAGAAATTTTTCAAAACGTAAACGACAATAAAATCATTTTCATTATTTGTCACTATTTCTAGGATCAAAGCCCTAGGTAAAAGTTCGAAAGGTGTCAGTGCTCCCTTTGGACGTTAGTACAGGGAAACGTATACACTTCAGCGCCATCTCTAGTTTCAGATTCTATACACTCTTCAAATATTGGCGTTTATCTACTTGGTAAGTTATTTATTATACGTTATTTGCTCTTGAATCGATGAGGCGAAAGCATCTCGAGCGCGTAGTCTATAACGATATAGCACATATTAGGTATAATTTATCCAGGCTAACTTGGGAAGCCTGAAGAATAGAATTAAAGCCCGGTGAGGACCATGCTTATTGTTAGATTATTTGCCTTCTTTGACTACTTAATAATACTTATGACCGTTTAAAATACGCAAGAGGTCACACGCCATCTTTGGCCAAACCTTAACTACTTTAGAAAATTACCTTCTAATTATTAAATAAAAATTCCTTCTTTGTGTTAATGGACAAATAATCACGAAGTAACTCATCTTTAGCTTATATATTTAATGAGGAGAAGGAAAAGGTATAATAATTCTTCAGATGTTTCAAAGCGGCACCTCCTCCAAATCAGGAGGTTTTTACTCATTTCATAATGAAGAAGGATTTTCTTCAAAAAGTGAAGGAGGTTCTAAAATCGGCGTTCTCCCTCTACTGGCAGGGAAGCAATAGTTCAATATTTTGTAAAAATTCTATTGGGAGCGCGAACGTTGCAGTTAAATTTCTGTAGTGAATAGTTTTTATTAATAATTAAAATTAATCAATATCACAATTTGGCAAAAAAAACTTCAGCGATGATTTGGCATTTTGGTGAAGAAAAACACTTTCCATATTGTTAAACTTTAAAAATTATCAAACACGTGTAATCAAACTGAATATAAAAGTAACGCGTTAGAATTCACTTTCTTCACAATTTATTTTGTATTCACTAGATGTACATTTCGAGCATTAAGTGCTCATTATCAATAGCTAACTGTGTTTTTCTTTACAAAAATTACATGTCTGGTTCCATCAAGAGGGTAGCTCAACAAGTATCAATTATATTAAAAAGTGATTTGACATTTAGAGAAGTCATCAAATGTTCAGCAAAGAAAAATAAGACCAGCCAGTACAAACAATGACAAGAGATGATAGTTGATTTCACCATTGCAAAAACTTCACGAGTTATGTATAAACTACCTAAAAGCTGGTTAGTGGCAACCTAATCAAGATAAATCCCTGCCTTTTATTAAAGGTCCTTTTTTGCATTCCATAATCCTCATGCAATATTCTTTTCTTTGTTTTAGTTATTTAAGTGCTCAATAGAACAATTTTTGTTTCAATTTGTAATTTTGCTTCATTTTTATTCTAAATTAAATAATCGAAAATATAATTTAATAAATAATATGCTTGTTGGGTTCAACGATGAATATGGAACAATAGATTTTAATTAAATGAATAAAATTGTTTTTACTTTTGATTGATTGATGATTTATGTGATACTTATAATTATTTTTAACGATTCATTTCAATTTAATTATAAATTAGATTAGAAGAAAATTATTGCCACGTTTCCAATTTGCATATGAATAAACAAAACAAAAAATAACCAATTATAGTATTTGTTTTATTTCTCGATACGATGAATCACTTTCGGTTTAGACTTGTTTGTTTTGTCTATGTGGAATTACAATTATTTCTAAAAATATTTCAAGGGCAATGAATATTATAGTACATCAGATCGATTAATCACAGTGATAGCAGCGATAGGAGTGTACGGAGAGAGTGAGAGAGAGAGCTCGGCACAATGGAGCAGATTTTCGAAATAAAATCGACGTTTATAATCTGTAAGGCACGACGATCGGTGAGCAAAAGTTCTCACGATGGCCGACAGACAATCCGGCGTATGACGGTCCATGATTGTTGTTCGAACGAGCCAAGACATGTGTTGCAGTCAAAGCTTAGCCGCGGGACTCCAACAGATAACGTCCAAACGGCAAAAAGAACAAATTAAAAAAAAGCCGCTTCGATCCCATCGCTTCGGCCCCGACTATTCAAATGCCGCCGCCCCAGCCTCCGACTCCCCCCGTCCCGGCCCCTACACACTACGTCGGTATCGGCTTACAGAAACAATATCTACTTAGACTTGTATATACCCTTCTTCTTTCTTCTTGCTCGTTTTCGTGCTCTTCATCTTCGGCTTGCTCCATAACCTTTTGTCTATTCATCGTGACTCTATCACACACGGCCATATGCACTCATTATAATACCTGCCTTTGCAGTAAAACGCTTTTAAGAGGATCAACGGTAATGATGGCATATCATCAGTTGATCAGAATTGTTATAAAGAATTTTAAAAATCAAAAAAATGCATATAGAAAAGTTATAGTCTAGATATTAATTTTATAATCTGCTCATATTTCTCCAATCAAAATTATTGCAATCTACTAAACAAATAAACATAATACATCCGTGACAGTCACACCTTAAACTAAATCCTTGTCGGCGCAATCAAATCCGAATCACATCAGTAGATGCGCGTACGTGTACGGGCGTGTAATTAATTAGTCATCGAAGTGTAATCAAGAATAGAGCGAGGTAATGATGATGAATCGACGGGCCGCCGTTATAAATATTGATCCGGTAAAATTTTGACAAGAACACACTGCTACCATTTAACCGATCCGGCTCCACTTTCGACGCGACTCAAACTGTGATACATTTTCCCCGGCTGTTTACATGCTGTCATTGCGCGACTTTTCTACTTCGTTTTGTGGCCGTACAATGATGGAAAATGCGAGAGAGCGAAAGTTCTGCACTAAATCACATGATCTATCGTGTTTACGATCTATCCACTTTATCGGAATGTCGCATTATTGCCGGCAAAATGTTTCGTCGAATTGATATCCGATGTTTTGTTATGAATATGGGGGGGGGGGGGTACTTAAGTCTACAAAAAGTTGGAATTCAGTAAATTAAAAAAAAACATTATACAAATTCGTTTAGTTATTCTAGACACATGTTTTTAAATATGTAATTGAAATATTATAAAAATAGGGAGAATACTTCTTTTTATCAATTTAAACTACATAAACTGACGCTTGTTTTTGTTGGCAAGTATAAAAACTAAGGCCTTTAAACGAACTTGTGTAAAAAGTATTATTCAGTTCTAAGATTTTACAAGCATGCTTATCACATCATCATACCTTTCGCAACTATCAAATAATAAGCGAACAAAACTCCACCAAACAATTTAAATACATGTCATGACCACTGAAGTAATGATTTCTAGGTTCGCTCTAAGCTAGGGGAAGACCATTAAACTAAGAGAACTTTATGAAGTCTTCATCTGAATATTTTCTTACTCACTTAAAATGTTTGAAAGTGATGTTAAAGCTGAATAACTTTAATTCTTCAAAGCCTACAAAATGTTCTTCATACGTATATAAACCAGACATCTTGAATGGTAATCCCAATTAACTAAAAACACGAATATTGTCAAATACAATTTACAACCCACCAGTGTTATAACTTATAAGTTAGATATCTCTTTCCTCACAGTGAAGAAAGGAATGTCTAACTTATAATATTAAGTCTCTTCACGTAATACGAAACAGAAAAAAACTCAACAGTAGTTAGTATTTTATTTTTACAACCAGATTTATTAAGCTCAACACTACTGATAATATCTGGATGTAAATTGTTTTTAATTCAAGTTTTTTGCTGCATTGCCCTTAAGTTGATTTGAAAATATTTGTGAACGTGTCTTCAGATAATTAAAAAATGTGTAGAAATTATATTGTTGAAACTTATAGTATGATAGGGTAAATTATTATTATTAATAATAATATGAGGAGGAACCTTTCACATATGGTCAAAAACAAACATATTAGAAAGTAATATAAGAAAGCTTTACAATTTCACAGTAAATAAATGTAAATATTTCGCGCACCTAGTGAAGATTTTGATGTTTTGTTCCAAATTATTATAATTTTTACGGCCAGTAACGTTGGTTAAATGAAACATTAAACATCTAATTATAGCTGCGTTGACAAAAACAGCCACCAACCAGTTGTGATTTATTTTGGATGTCTATAGGAAAGTGTAGTTTTTTAAGCACTCGCCATGTCTTTTTTAAATTATGATTTTGATTAAACTATGTCTGCTTGCATTATTATATATATACAAACATCTTTATTAACAAACACAAATACAACTAATATAATACATGAATGATACAATTGGCGTTAGTATGTTAGTTTGCTAAATGGCTATCGACCAGCGGTCTTTCAGCCTGGATTTGTCCTTGTCGACATGTTTCGTCAGTCTGTCTCTGATGATGGTGATGGATGATGTGATGCGATGAATTCAAATGTTGTGAATGAAGGGGTTTTGTATTTTGGGATTTGGTTAGGATTTCTGCGCAAGCAGTAAAGGGAAAGGATGTGATGGTTAAAGGGATTTTTGGAGAATTTTTCACTGAGGTATAGAAGGCGTTCATTAATGGGAATAACAGAGGTAGAGTCATATAGGAGTTGGTTAGAGGGATTATGCAGAGGATTATTAGGGTGGCGGATTTTGGTAGAGAGAGTAGGATTGCAGGAGTGGGAGAAAAGGACATTGCCATAGTCGAGTATAGGGTGGCAAATCATTTTATAGATTTTAACAGCTGATTTGGTGGAAATTCCCTTGTTTTTGTAGGTTAAATTTCTGAATAATTTAGCCCTGGTGATGATTTTCGTTTTGTTTAGAGCTGTGTGATTTTTGAAATTGACTTTTTGATCTATGGTAATGCCTAGGTATTTTATGGATGTAGAAGGGGAAACAGTTGTGTGGGAAATATGAATATTGTGAGCAGGATTATTGTTACGGTGGTAGGGAATTAGAAGCTGGGATTTATGGGGATTGATTTTAATTCGCCATTTGCAAAACCAGTGTTGTAGGGTGTCAATAAGCTGCTGGAGGGATTGAAGGGCTTTGGGTACAGAGGGTGCATAGGAGATTAGGGCTGTGTCGTCTGCAAATTGAAGGAGGTATTTAGAGGGATTAAAGTACAGAGGATCCGGGTTATAGATATCAAAGCAGAAGATGTTGTAGAGTAGAGGAGATAGAGGGGATCCTTGGGGTAGACCTTGTACAGGAGTAAAGGGAGGGGAGTAGGAGTTGTTGATTTTGACTTTAAGGGATCTGTTGGAAAGGAATTGCTTGATAATGAAGATAATATGTGTCGGAAGCTTAAGGAGGTAACATTTGTATAACAGACCTTGATGCCACACAGAGTCAAAGGCTTTTTGTATATCCAGTAGTAAGACGGCTGATGAATTTCCTTCAAGGTGTGTTTTTTGGATGTTTGAGGTAAGGATGGTAAGTGGAAGGGTAGTGGATCGTTTTGGGAGGAAGCCACATTGGTAGTTTGGGATGCGGTCACGGATGAGGGATAGTATTTTGTTTTTAAGGAGTGATTCGTAGAGTTTTCCAATTGCATTATTATTATTTTGTTTTTACAATTACATAATAACTTGTATTGTTGAAATATCATTTACAAATTAACCTATTAGATAATAATGTTTTGGGCATTGGTTACTAAGAAGTAATAGTTGGCCGTCATGACCCTTATTTTAAAAATATTCAAATTTTCATGAAAACAATACTTTTCCTATACAGGGAAAGTAAAAAAGGCAGGAGGGGGTCCATGGTTAACATGAACTAATAGAAACATAAAGTGCATGAAGTATGATAATTCAATATTTTTATTTTTATTTCTGTGTTTCATAAAAGATAATTAAGGTAGAATATACTTGTCTTATTTAATGCCACCAGGTGATAAACATTTAAAGGGAAATATGCAACATCTTTTAATGAATATATTAGTTTAAAATTCTTGTATAGTGGCAGCGTTTACTTAGTGGTACATTATGATAACAAATTTAAATAAGACAATATAGTAGTTTAGATGTTTCGTTTATCTTGCGATCACATTCGAAAATTATACTCCTGTGATTTATTCCAGTCCACATATACACAGAAGATCTTCTTTGAAATTAATCTTATGAATGCGTTTAGGCAAGTTTTCATGGTTTCCATGGTTGGGCTAATAATAATGGAGAAATTTACTATTTTTTCATTGTAGGTATGCCTAAATATAACGGGTGTCCAACAATTATTGCTGTCCCGGGTGGCGTTGGAATCAAAAACGTAGGTCGATTCTTACATGTGCCAAATAAATGAACTGACATTTTAATTGTCAAACATAACCTAAACGTGCATTTAAAGTGTTGTTTCTAATGCACGTTTAGGTTATGTTTGACAATTAAAATGTCAGTTAATTTATTTGGCACATGTAAGAATCGACCTACGTTTTTGATTCCAACGCCACCCAGGACTGCAATAATTGTTGGACACCCGTTAGATAAACCATTGAATTAATAACAATTATCTTATCTAATTTCTGCTACCCTGCTTACAACAGCCACGGACCATTTTATATCCATGTTTGTTTTATTAATATAGTTAAATAATTATTAAATAAAAACACGACTGTTTAGAGTTTTGCTTTATTTGCAGATACACTGCTACAATTGTTTCACCACACTGTCGCTTCATCAGGCAAATGAATAATGGTTTTATTTTAATACAGTAGCGACTTAAATACTAGTTTGGATATGTGGGGGTGTTACAATTATAAGTTAAGTATTTACGAGTTAAAAACATCTGTTTGCTCGTTCAATAATATATTACGTTTTTGAAATTTATTGATCTACAACAAATTTAATTTTTTCCCTTTTTGGCACGTGTGTAAAATTTTGAATTCATATTGAATTCATGATATTCTTCTAGGAGGTGGTTGGCGTATGTTGAGGTTGTTTTTTCTTGGATGTAACTTTTCCTGTGTTCCCTAATTCGATCTTCAAAACTTCGGCCTGTTTGCTCCACATACACTTTAGGACAATCGCCATACTCAAGTAGCTAGAAGCCAGACTTGTTTTTGTCAATTTATCTTTAGAATTATTAATATATTTGTTTATAGAGTTGCTAGTCTTAAAAGATGTTTTAATATTCAATAATTTTAGTTCTTTGCTAACTGCTATGGAAAGAGAGCCAATATATATTAATGAGCAGTAATTTTTATTTGCTGCTGTTTTTGTTTGAGGGAATATTAAAGAATTAATTTTTCGTTTTTGTTTTTTATTTCATATATTGATTATTAACTCGTAAGGGAATCTGTTGTTGGTGATTGTTAATTTTCTGTTAAATTCTTTATTAAAGTTGGCCGTCGATAATGGGGTATTTATGAGTCTATGTATTTTTGAATTATATGCTGCAAGCTTATGGGGCATGAGGTAAAAGGATTTGAAATTAATTGTTGTATCGGTGTTGGTTGGTTTATGAAATATATTTTCTAATTCTAGTTGATCAGTTTTATGCGATATGTTAAGATCTAAAAATTTAATATATTTATTCTCTTTTAGTTCTAATGTGAATTTTATATTGTGGATTGAATTTAAATTAAATTTAGAATATAATGCCTTTAAAAGTTATTCTTCATAAGAATTATTGTAATTTTGAATTATTATTGGAATTATCATTCGTTTAAAATGTAAAACTCTTCAAAACACCTATCAATTGTTATTTTAAAATACTAGAGTTTAACGAATGAAGCAATAGGCCCGCCGCTCAGCTCCTTATTCGCCGAAATTTTCATGGATAACTTAACAAAACAAATACTAGATTCTCCTATAGGAAGAAAACATATTTACTGGTGGTTATGTTGATGACATCCTTGCATGGAACAGGCAAATCAACCAATTTCTACATTTCATCAATTCCATTCAGCTATCAATTACATTCGCAGTAGAAACCGAATCTAACAATTCACAAATAAAAAAACTTTTTAACTTGGTTTGTATAACATTGACTTTATTTAGTGACTATAGTTTCGACAATTTTAATTGTGAAACGAATAAATCTGGAATTTATAGACTAACTTTTTCTTTACTGAAAACAACCTTTCGAAACAGATGTGGTTTTGGTAATCCACTTAAAGAACGTAAGAAGGACATACTAGAAGCGATTGAAATTTTTAAAGGCAAGACTAACCCGGGAATTCCCCTGCTTAACGACCAGATTATTACGTACGTAACTGCTTTATATAAATAGATTTGATTTCTTTGTTATATTGAAGAGTATTTAAGAGTTTTTTTTGTAAATATTTGCTTTTAATGTTATATATACAATAATCTTTATTTTTACTAAGTAATACATAGTAACAATAACAATGAATATGAAAAACAATAAATGGTGTTAGTCCGTCTGGGCTATAGACCTGAGGTCTTCTGCCCTGTCTTGAATTTAAGGTGAGAAAATTAGTATCTTTGCTAGCTAGCTGAACTGTCCTGATGATTCGTACAAATGAATTGATGAATTGTGAGGAGGGGATGTTGATAATTTAACGTTATTTATTGATTGTAATTATCAAAATTTTTATTCATTTTTTATTTCTTTTGAATAATAGCAATTACATTTTTAAATATGTATGTGTTTAATGCCATATTTTGACCCATTTTACACAAGTTTAATATACAAATGCTTTTATTTTGAGAATTTGCATCTATTACCGCTATATGCTAAAAACAGTTTTTGGTGATGGTTATTTGTTTTCTTTTTGAAAATTATTAACGTTTGATTGTTTGTATAATATTAATTAAACAATTTCAGTTTATTTAAAATTTGTTCTTTTTAAATAGATTTAATTGGTGTAAATATGTATTAATATACAGCAGTTTTTATAAATTTTCACTTCAGTTATTTTTTGACAAATTTTAGCTGTGTTTATGAAACTATTTTTCAATTATTCCTTACTTGTTTTTATTGTGACTGTCTTTTAGGAACCATTTTTTTGCCAATTTTCAACGATTTGTGACTATACAACTGATAACTGTTTAAACAATTTTTATTTCATTTGTTTGTTATTTACTATTCAATTATTTTCTGTAATAAAGACCTATTTTTTATATTCGACAATTATTTTAGTAACATAATTAGAGTTCAACCAAAAAAAAATGAAAG
This sequence comes from Ontholestes murinus, assembly GCA_963969525.1. Classification (NCBI taxonomy): domain Eukaryota; kingdom Metazoa; phylum Arthropoda; class Insecta; order Coleoptera; family Staphylinidae; genus Ontholestes; species Ontholestes murinus. The sequence continues at coordinate 19,342,202 of OZ018387.1, read as the reverse complement.
TTTAAAGTAAAGCTGAGCTAAAGTACCTCTATTTCTTAAATAATTTTCTTGCTTATCTTTTGGTGAAACATTATTATGTAATAATAGGTAAAGAATTGATAAATGCTTGGATTGTTTCACTGATTTTGTATACTTACTCAACTTATTTTGCTTCTTACAGCATTATAAAAAGTGATATTAAAGTACTGATTTTTATGTTGAAATGTCAGATTATTTAAACAGCATTATATGCGTGTGAGCCTAGTGCTCAAATAACTCAAGAAAATTAACGATAATTCTTCGTCGATTTTTGTTGACACCTTGTTATAAATGTCTTACACCATAACCATATGTTTTTTTTTAAATAAATTATTTTTGAAAATGCTGTTGTTGACAACATAAAAATAATTATACAATTTAACACTCAAGTTTGTAAACATCATTCGGTTGTACTATTAATTATATTCTACCATTATTCATTATTATATATTTTTTGAAACAATTTTTAACGATTGTCATCTATTTTTTCTTGATAAAATTTTCCCGATCATGTTAAATAAACTGTTTGAATGATTCGTATTGATATTTTTCGTTTCTAAATATGTAGTTTAGGTGAGTAAAACACAGTTTGGCACTTTTTTCACTTGTTTTATTAAATGCTAGATGTACATTTCGGTTACAATGTTAGCAAATTGTTGTTGATAATGGTTACATTGTAACCGAAATGTATCTAGCATTTAATAAAACAAGTGAAAAAAGTGCCAAACTGTGTTTTACTCATATCAACATTTTCACGTACTCAAATAACCAAATTAATGTAGTTTAGAACTACTTTGAATAAATTAGTATTAAAATTATTTTGTACATCAATCACTTTTTAGAAATGTTCAGATAATACAAATTAAAATGTGGGTCTTGCAGTATAATATAAGTTTGGCATAATCTTTTAGATATGTAACATTTTTTTATGAATTTTTATGAGTTGAATTATCTTCTAAACCAGTTGCAAATGCTTTTTAACACTTTTTAATAAATTGTATAATTTATAAAATACTTATTACTAATTTGAAAGATAAAAATCCTACTCTAAGAAATTAATCATTGTATGATTTATAAAATATCTAGTACCTAATCTAAAAGTAAGGCCGTTTTTTCTACTACTTTAATTAAGAAATTTGACGTTGATTAGCGTCAAGGGTTGTTGTACGAGTGTCCTCTTTTAAATATACCTTTCATATAGTATTTATTAATCAATAAATCTCTCCATTAATATTTGCAAATTAAAACCAACAACTTAATCTTAGCTTCGTTCATTAACAAGCAAGGACTATATCAAATTTCTCTTATTTTAGCTTCACTGATCCCTTATTTATTTCTAAATCCTCTAAATTACTCTTTCAATTTGATGATCATGTTATTGCATTATCAAAACCATTTTTCAACCAATGTTGAAGGAGACCTCTTAAGTTAGGTTAGGTTAGGTTAGGTTAAATGTTAGTTGAAAAAAGAAAGTAATAAAAATATTATCTTCTAAATTTATACTATCGCAAGGAAATATCCATCATAAAATTTGTATATTTTATACAATCATTTTTCCTTTACTTAAATTTCTTCAAATTTAGGATATAATCACAAATTAGCATATAAATTTCAAAGAGCTAAAATGAAAACCAACGAATCGTCTAAGGCAATGTTTTGAAAATTTAGGATGTAATAAAAATTATAGCTGCTAATCTTTATACAGAAAAATATCTTCCGTTAATTACTTGACTATGGTTATATAATAACCCAATACTCAAAATATTTAGTTTATATAGCGTGTATGAATAACTAAGCTGTAAAATATTTCATCATCATTAGTTCCATAATCTATAGGCAAAATGTTTAATTTTTGCTATTTCTAGAATTTTAGAAGTTAATGAAGGTTGGGAGTATTTTATTTAGAAATTTATATAGGTTATATGTTGGGGCATGTATGTATGAATTTACTATCATAATATTTATTGAATGAATTTACTATCATAATATTTATTTCCAATAAGAATAGTAAATTAATACATACATGCCCCAACATATAACCTATATAAATTTCTAAATAAAATACTCCCAACCTTCATTAACTTCTAAAATTCTAGAAATAGCAAAAATAAAACATTTTTGCGGATAGATTCATACATACATGCCACAGCATATAACCCATGTAAATTTGTAAATAAAATACTCCCAACCTTCATTAACTTCAAATCGCCATATTCAATTAAAAATTCCATAGAGCTAGTCAACAAATTAAAAACTCTCGTCATCCTTCCAAATGCAAATTTAATATCTTTCGATGTAAAAAGCTTATTCACATCAATCCCAGTAAAAGAACTAAAAATTATTCTAGAAAAACATATCAACCATTCTGATAACCCAGAAATAAATAAAAAAGAAATCACAGAACTAATTCACCTCTGCCTTAAACAAAATTATTTCGAATTAATGATACTATTTACACGCAAACTGACGGTCTACCAATGGGCTCTCCCCTTTCACCATTACTTTCTGAAATTTTCATGTCAGAATTTGAAAATAATCTTTTAAATAAAAGTGAGTCAAAACATATCTATTAGTGGACAAGGTATGTAGATGACATATTCTGTATTTGGACGGGTACATCTAGACAACTAAATATATTTGAAAATTTCTTAAATTCAATTAACAACAACATTCAATTTACTTCAGAAGTAGAAAACAACAATTCCCTCAACTTCTTAGATTTAACCATAACTAAATTAAATAATAACTTACAGTTTAAAATATATAGAAAATAAACTTTTATCGATACCATCATTCCAGTAGATTCGAATCACCCCAATCAAATTAAATTTAGCACTTTTCATGCATACCTCCATAGATTAATTAATATCCCTCAAAATAAAGAAAATTATTATAAAGAATTATCAGTCATAAAAACAATAGCCAGGAATAATGGCTACAATACAAAAATAATAGTATAAATTACTATACAAGAAAAAACAGACACAACTATTAAGATATTTTGATACACCACAATATGAACAACAAAAAACGAAAACTGGATTAAATTAGAATATGTTAATGATCTATCTGATAAAATTAAAAATTGCGTAACTGGGAATGAATTTAACATTATATGAACAAATTCAACGAATATCGGCAAACTATTAATAAATAACAAAAAATTAATAGATAAATCCAACAAATGCGGCATATACGAGATCCAATGTGGTGAATGTGATGCGACATATGTTGGCCAAACCGGAAGAACCTTCAGTAGAAGATTAAAAGAACATAGAAAAGCCATATTAGACAATAAAGGCACCACCGGTTTCGCCAAACATTGCATCACACATAACCACTTCTTCGAAGAAAATAATTTTAAGATTTTACATGCAGGTACCAAGAGCCGTAATCTAAATCTCCGAGAGGGATTAGAAATTAACAAAGCGCTAAAACGGGGAAAACACCTCGTAAACGAAAACGATGAAATCTGGAGTTCCCCAATTATGACCGCCTTCATTACCTGAATGTATAAATTTTAGTATTTAAGCAAAAATATTTCACCTTCTGTACCATTCCTAGATTGATGTAAAAATCATCATTTAGATTGTTTTGTATTATTTTATTTATACAACATTTTATAAAGCATAATTTATATATCTCTTTAGACAGTATGTAGTATGTATACATGTTTTTTGACTTTTGAAAACCCTTGGTATTAGCAATAATAAATTATACACTTACTTATTTATTTGCTTGTAAAATTTTTTACAATTAAATTATTTTTTATTTGTATAAAACATATTTTCATCTGCCTACGCATGAATTCTAACAATTCATATCTGCAATGGCGGAGGCGACGGGAAGAATGGAAAAGGCCGACCACGTATCGGATAATAACGGGATTATCGGTAATTCCTCCAGATCTTTCCCAGTTCCTGAAATACTGAAATATTGAAATGTAGGTGTGTGTATCTGGTGTGTAAGTGGAGGCGCCCGCAAAGAGCTCTTTCCGAGAGAGCAGATTGAGTTTGATTTTTAAGACACTTTACATCTCATTCCGAATGACGTGGAGTGACGTGCGCAAATTGAGCAAATCAGCAGTGGCAGATGCGGGAGCGGGACGGCCCGACGCCCCGGCGTCCCGACGTCGATCATATTCCCCGATATGCAATATTCATAACTCGGCGCGCACCTACCACTTTTTGCACCACTCCTGCCCACCGCGAGGCCCTTTGATATATCCCCTTCGCCGTCGAGATAAATTTTAATGCGAATTTCAACTAATAACCGATCCATAATTCATTAAAACGCGACTCCTTTTTTCCATCGCGCCGTATTCCGATCGCTATCGATTATGCCCAGATTCTTCACGGTTTTAGCATAAATTTTCCACATGTTTGTAAAATGTAGAACAAATATGAATACATTACCATATATTTATCAGCTCGCCTCTTGATGTATTTAAATTTTATTTGCGTTACCATATTTATATTTAGCGCCGATTATTTGCACGGCACTTTTTTTCCCACCACGCTCGCCCAGAATAACTGTTTGCAGACCGTTGCGCTAAAAAATAGCGACAATCATTTCCTTTCCGCGTCGGCGGTGATTAAACGCTGCATAATTATGCCATAGTTTGTCTAAAAATATCTGAACACAAATGACCCATACGGTGATTTTTATCTGGAAATAAATTACGCCATTGCTGAAACTCTATTACCTCATGTTAGCCGAGATATAAATGACTGAAAATTTATAAGCCTTAAAAATATGACAAAAAAAATAACATTTTTTAGGAAACATATGTGATATTTATTGAAAATTTAAAAAATATAATTTAGTAATTATTAATAAAAATAAGTTCAACTTTTACTTTCACTTGATACATATTCATATTTAATGGGAGATACAATAATATTTATTCAGACAGTTACAGTGTGGCGAAACAACAAGTTATTTAAAAATTTGAAAATCAGCCACTTATTATTAATCAGTTACAAAATACATATAATACCAATGAATATAATTTTATAAAATGATGTTATTCCTTATTGATTACCTGTTTTGTATATTATGCATTAATGTTTGAAAATTATTGTATAAGACAGACATATGGTCAATTACCTTTTATTTCAATATATATATATATATATATAGGATTATCCAGATTAGACATTCGGATTTGAATTGCGCGCCCTTTTCTTTCTACAAATGGTGGAAATTTGCACTAACACTTGCTATCTAAACACATGGCAAATTCATCATGGCGTCGTACAGCTGCACGTAAATACTGTGCAAGTTTATTATGAAAACAGACGATCTGTTATAATTACGCCAATAAACCACGATTTGAATGCAATAATATTCCAAGTGAGCGTGCAACTCGTGATCTACTGTAAAATTTTGAAATAAAGTGTATGGTTATTAATACACCAAGTGATGACTGATCGTACAGATCAAAATATTGCTCATATACGTGATAGTATGCAAGAAGAACTAAGTACACAAGTCCGTCACCATTTACAATAATTCAATCTTTAATAATTTTCTACAACCAACTAAAGAATTTTAATACATTTTATAATTCAATCTTCAATATGGCACTTCTCAAAGAAAATGAGCTGCAATTAAAGGGGTATAAAATTCAACTGAACTTAAACCAGCACACAACCAGAAATGCCCTAAATTTGTGAACTAGGTTTCACAAAGTAAAGAAGTGGATGCTAATTTTCACAAGAAAATCACATGGAGGCTCGTTTTCATTTGAATGGATAACTGAATCGCCAAAAATGTCGCATCTGTAGTAGTGAAAATGCGCATGCTATTTAAAAAAGGTAATACATCCAGAAACAGGCACTGCTTAATGTGAACTGTGGGAATCATTGGTCTCTACTCTTTTGAGGACGAAGTCAATAGCACTGTTAAAGTCAACGGTGTACTCTATCTGGAAATGCTAAACAACTTTATTTTCCATTAAACCAATTATTTGAACTTAAATTACATTACAATTCAAAAAGTTGGAACCACATGTCAGACAGCACATGAAAAAGTCTCTGTACTTAAAACCAAATTCCCTGGTTATCTAATCTCTTAAGGGGAGGCATCAGTTAACCAGAGAGATCTTGCAATATAACCCCACTAGATTTTTCTTTCTATGGGGTTATTTGAAGGAAAATCTGCTATGATTCCAGAAGTAAAAGAGATTATTGGATGTGCAATTGCTGAAATGGGACGCATTTATTGGAACTTTCGGAAAAGAGTGGTGTATATCAGCAGTGTGGAGGGCATTTGGACGACATAATATTTTATATATAATTACCAAGTCTATTATACTTTGCACTCTTGACAACAAGATTTAGATTTTCAAATACCTTTTTTTTTAATTGAAAGTACGTGTTTCGTGTTTTAAACTTTTTATAAAATTTCAATAAAGCTTTATGATTGTAGCAATTAGAAATTTAAAACAAAAACTTGAAGAAAGCTGTAAAAATTTCTCCAAAAAATTGATAAAAACATTCAAACATTAAAAAATAATAAATAGAAAAGTTCCAATTTCCAGGGAGGAAAATAAAAATTAAAAATGCGAAGTAATTAAAAACTTATTAGTTAGATTGATAAATTAGAAAATTATTTATTCTTTAATTTTCCTTACCAATTTTGGCTAGGTAGGACCCAAAGCAACCATGCCCTTAGAGTTATTGGACCAAGAAGTAGTCAAGCTCGCTGTATTCGCGCCGCACCGTAATGTTCAGGATTAACCTGTAGTTCACTCCCTCTTTACCGCCATTTCTCACCTAGCCTGCCAGCTAGCTAACGTCCTGCTCTTCCTGCTCTCTTCTGATGCGAGCCTTGCCCGCACCAGTTATCCGGAGGTGTTGTAACTGCCAGAACCTCAGCTGCATCTGTAGTTACTTTTCTGTACGCTCTAACTACTCTCAGGATACTAGATCTAAAAGCGGCGTTGAGTTTAGCTCCAAAGAAATCAGCACAGGCCGGAGCGGCATGGAGGAGCTTTGATCTGGCCAACTCCAATAAAACTCTTTTCTTTCGTTCCGAGTGATCTCCAGAATTAGCCATTAGCCTGGGCTAAAGCCCTGGTTGCTGGAGTATCTATTTGAGTTGACCATGATGCCGAGGTTCATTAAGCTTTGAGATATCGGCACCTCGTGGCCTCGTGGAGTCATATCTTCCTACACCTACTCTATTCAGCTATTCTGATGGACAGCCAAACAGCCTCTGTCTTGTGTGCCGTAACTTTCAGCCCCACGCTACTGAGCCAGGTGGTCACTGTCATTGTCGTCTCCTAGGCTGTGGCCTCGAGGACATCCATGTCACGCTCCCTGATGATGAGGAGCAACTCGCTGCGTAGGCATATTTAATGTCCAGTGCTAACCCTAGACAACGCCTCCTCTCGCGTAGCAATCTAGCGTTAGCTTCGCCAACTGGTCTTCCCAGCTCCATAAGAGCATCTACGATGGACCGACCCTTTTTAAACCCGTACTGGTGACTCGCTAGCCCTCCTTGCCTGACAACGTGCTCGTTTAGGCGATTTATCAGCAGCTTTTTTAGGACCTTTCCCAATGAGCCTAGGAGGCCAAGAGAGATTAGGAGCCCTCTGGCACTGTTTGAAGCACTCAGTGAATCTATTAGGGTACTATTATATAAGGTGCTAACTGCCTTGCACGAAAGGCCTTCGGAGCCTGATGCCTTGCCACTGGGTAGGTCCTCAGCCGTCCTGATGACCGCCGCTGAAAATCGCTTCGAAACAATACGATATAGTCGCCCCCAATCGTCTCTTTGAATCTCCTCTATGAGAAATTTCCACTTCCGGCCCCTGTATTAGGGTCAGTATGGCCCTCTGGCACTGTTTGAAGCACTCAGTGAATCTATTAGGGTACTCTCATATCAGGTGCTAACTGCCTTGCACGAAATGCCTCCTGAGCCTGATGCCTTGCCACTGGGTAGGTCCTCAGCCGTCCTGATGACCGCCGCTGAAAATCCCTTCGAAACAATACGATATATTCGCCCCCAATAGTCTCTTTGAATCTCCTCTATAAGAAGTTTCCACTTCCGGTCCTTGGACTTGGCAATTTCTATCCCTAGGTTCTTTTGCGTTGGAGCACTCTGCCTCAAGCCTTGCCCTCTTGCCTTCTTATTTTGGCTTTTGGCCCTGCTTGCCCTTCTGCTCGCCATATTGCCCAATCTTTAGCCGCCACCACTTCATCGCACCATCAGAACACCGGCTACAGCCCCGGTCTAGAAGGCCGTACCCGCGACCTGACGCCCTGTGGATATCCCCAGACAAGATCCTTGGGCATTACCTGAGATCCAGCAGCTTTACTGACCTGTACGAAGCGCATCTCCGCTCGAGCATCAACTTTGAAAATATACAGCGGTGGTCGCTGGTCACTCAAGCAGAGTAAGCGCGGGCAATTAATAATTTATAATAATTGACGCTGGGGTAATTATTGATTTATTGGGATGTCATGAATGCGGAAATAAGTTTTTGAGATAGGTCAGGGTTACGCCATGACAGTAAAAATAAATATTAGGATAGGTTTCTTAGATACAATCACGCTGCAGCAATGATATATTTATTGGAATATACGAATATTAACATAAGAATAAAATATTGGAAAGAGTAAAATGTACGTAAAAACAATTTATTGGCCTAGGTCAAGACTACGCGAAGGAAAGAAATGCTTATATCATGAACACATTTTCCTAATCTCGACACACGTGCGGTAGCGTTCGTTTCATAACCTTCGTAAATTGCTCCTCAGTGAAGCGATATATTCTCCGAGAGGCTGTATTTGTGTAATTTATTGAAGAACTACCCTGTTGAAAACTTAGAAATGGCTGAAGAAGTAAACCCAAAAGCTTATCCACTCGCCAAGGCAGCCTTGACGGCGAAGATCCTTAACCTCGTTCAGCAGGCCATGAACTACAAGCAGCTGCGCAAGGGTGCCAATGAAGTTACCAAAACTCTCAACAGAGGCATCGCTGAATTCATTGTTATGGCGGCCGACGCCGAACCCCAGGAGATTTTGTTGCATTTACCGCTTTTATGTGAAGACAAACACGTTCCTTACGTTTTCGTCCTTTCCAAGCAAGCCTGCGGCGTGACTCGCTCCGTTATTGCTTGCAGTATGACCATCAATGAAGGTTCCCAACTCAAGCCTCAAATTAGAGCATTCAACAAGAAATCGAGCGCTTACTCGTTTAATTTTTTGTAACCTAATAAGTAAAAAGTTTTCTGACTTTCCCTAGATATTAGTATATTTTTTTTACATGAGGAATAAATACGCCAGGATAAATAATAAATTAATAGAAAGGGAAAAAAATTACACTAGATAAAATAAAATAAAAAGGTATTGGTCTAGAGTGAAGTTTTTTTTAAATTTTGTTATTTTATTGGTCTAGAGCCTAGACTTCAAGTTTTTCCATCGTAAGTTCTTTTTATTAATTAATCGTGCGATGAATAATATCAATATCAAGAAGTTCTTCATATACTTCATAACTTACTCCTCGAATAAAAATCAACACCTGAGCCATATCTGACACATCCGTTGACTCATCCAAGGTTAGAGAAAATCACTCAAGATGTTCATTTTTGTCAGACAGTTGAGCTCATATATTTTCTGCACTATCTTGTACCCTCCGAGTCCTAGCCACGATGTTTGCTGACCAACTGACCGTTTTAAATAAATTTACCTTTTCAGAGCATATTTCTTCGGCTACTTTGATCATTTATCCATCAGTGAATGGTTTTCTACGTTTTGCTATTTCAAGAGTCACACGAAAGCTGGCACAAGTTGCAGCCTCTTGTTCAGTATTGACTTGACTGGGCGACTAGTTTAGAGTGATGTAAAAATTATAGATAATCGCAGAAAAATTAAACTGTTTTGGTCCAGACAAAGATGCGTTAATGAATTATTGTAAAAAAATATTTGGACAACTGAAAAGTGTGACAATAGAAATAAAATTATTAGGATAAAGTTATGGTAAAATAGTAATAACTGATCAGGTTAGTTCAGGAGTACGCTGAAATGAAAAATATTTAATTGGGATAAGTCAATAATTCGTTAGTGAACCAATGCTTTATAAGCTTAGAAGCATTAAATTATTATTTACCATACAAAATTAAATAATTAGTTTGGCTGAAGGTTCTACAGGGTACTCAACAAATAATTAAAATAGGCCAATAGTATCCTGCATCAATGAAGAAAGCATTAATTTATTTCAAAAATACTCTAGGTGATGAATAAATTATTGCGTGAAACTGTAAAAAGTTGTAAAGGAGAAACTGCATTCGAAATTATTGTTGCTTAAATTTTACACTATTTATATACAATTTGTACTTAGAAAAATTAATTTTTTCTTGCATTAGTTGTATATTCTTTGCGTTGCCGATAATGAGTGGCCTATTAGATAAAATGTCTCAACGGAGGTAAGCTAATCCACTGAATTGGACATATTGGGGGCCTCAGGGTTAGGGTGCCATAAGACGGACAGTGTGATGTTGATTTTGTTTGCACCATCACTCTTGTTTAATTTTTCATTCTTTGAATGTTTCTTCTACTTTAAACTCTGTTCCGTCGTCCTCTCTTCGTTATAGCATTTTTTTTCTCTTCACTTGTAGAATCCTTTTTAGATTTTTTTTTGTTTCTTTCATTTGAGCATCTGTTGTCGTCTCCTCCATTGTTATTTCTTCCATTTTTGTTTCTGTCGTTTCTTCCATTTTAGCACCTATTACTATTTTTTCCATTTCAGAACGAAACCTCATTCGAGTTTTCTTCCTTTTGAGCATCTGATACGCTTATCTTACTTAAGTAACTTGTGTGTGTTTTTTATTTTCTGTCTTTATATCTTTCGTTTTTTATTTAACTTCACCTGGGCACATTTTGTAATTTACATTCATTGCCTTTACTTTACTCTCTGATTGGTTTTTCAATCTTTGAATCGATTTCAGTTTCCTTATCTTTACATTCCTCAGTCTTAGTATATACAGAGTTACTTTTTCTTGAGTTTTTATTTAACCTGCTTTAGTGCTCTACTTTGGCAGTTGGCTTTCAGATTTTTAACAGAGTCGATTTGTGCATTCTCTTCTTTCTTCTTAACTTCTTCTTTATTGGTTTATTTATATTCAGTCTTTACTTTAATGTCATCTTCTATTTGTTCATCAGTTTTCTCAGCTTCAGTCTTTATTTCATCTTTGGATTTAAAACCTCCATATGTAGAGCATGCGAAGAAGAGGACGAGACAGTGGAACATGTGTTAACCACCTGCCCGGCTCTTGCCCACCTTAGAGAATGCATGCTAGGGGAGATCTGGGCGAACATGGCCAACATAATGGATAACCCTCCAAGCGTTGTGCTGTCCTTTGCTCGCCACCTTGGGTGGCTAAATGAGTGATAGAACAACGCAGGGCTGTCCCAGTCAGGGGGCACAACGGGCCTAGTGAGGCCTAAGTGCTCTGGTCAATGATTTGATCACCCTTGGCAAACTCAATCCAGATCCAGGTCTGTGGATTTTGGTATGTCTTCAACCTTTTCTTCACTCCATTTTCCTTACGGGTTTAATTGGACTATTTGAGTTCAACCTCGTCTTTGGCCTTTTGGTCCGTCTTGACTTCGAGGGGAGCATCTGTTGCTAGGATAAGTTGACATTTTACTCGGATTGAAAAACATAATGGATTTCCTTCTTCAGCCTTCTTACCTTGATAACCTTGTTTCTATCTTGTATCCTATATGTGAGGAAGGTAGGAGAATGATAGTCTTTATGTATTATATTTTTAATCTAAATAATACACTAATGTATATAACTATACAGACATTAATAGGTCACCAAGTTTCTGTTTTTTTTTTCTTCGCTAAAATCAATGTTTATTATATAATAGTTCCTTTAATATATATTAAAAAAATATATTTTTATTCGTCAATAGATCTCTCAGCTGGTGAGTTATTCTAGCCGATGACATGCACATTCCTAACCTAACATTTATCGGGCATTGCATAAATATCATCGGTCATGCGATCTAGCGGCGTGGCAATAAAGCAACTGTGAAATGATGTGAATTGCTGGGACAAATTGCGTGCCCGCGGAATAAGTGCACGTTGCAATGGAAATTTCATATTTTCATAAATTATAAATCGTGTGCGAATACAACATCAACACAATCGCTTAGACGATTAAAAATTCATTCATGAATAAATTACGCACGTACAAATGTCCCGGATGATATACAAGATATGGTATTAATACGGCTATCATTACCATTGAAATAATAAAAGAGTAGATAATGTTCGGTCTAGTAAATGCTAAAATCAATTATGGACATCTTTCAATATTGTTAATTGCCTTGAAAGCAAATAATTTATATCAGTAATGTATTTTTAGTTACCTTGTATGAATTGCGATCGTGAATTTTTATTTTATTTTTATTTCATGATTTAAGGTCTCCTTAATACACTTAGATCATTTTTGAAATGTATGTTTGTCTTATTGTCCATTGGTAATGTATCTCAAGAATCGTTAAAGATTTTAAAATGAAATTTTATACTAAAGGTTTCTGTTTATATCCGAATAGTTGAAATGCTTCTAATTAAAATTCGTGCACAGCTTTTATTTAATCAAAATGTTCCTAAATATCTCGATTTTTAAGATATAAATTAAAGGTAAATACTTTTTGATAAAATACAAATCACACCGATTTAATTCATTTTGATGTAAAAAAGAGTTTTTATTCAAAGAAAGCTGTTCAGTTTTCTATTATTTATAACCTTTATATGAAAACTTTTATAATTACATTTGCCTTCACTTTCAAATGAATTCCAAACGAATTAGGATTCCATTTTTGAGATTGCCATCGGAAACATTACCTGCGCAGATAATGAAAAATCGACGGAATCGTTAATTTTCGTGAATGGCCCGGATGTGACTAATAAATTCCACTGCACCGAACATAATTCCTAGCCACTTAATGATCCTAACATTAACGATGTTGCAGCGGGGAAAATGAAGAAGAATTTGGACGCGAGATCCTCGGGCCCGATAGCATTAACACGAGGCTAATAAATAATATTTGGCATTATTTATGCCGCATCAATTAATCACGGGCTTTATCGACGCAGAAGAACCATTTACATCTTTATTAACATAAACAGTACATCTGCGAGGAGGATAATATATCGACGTGCAGAAAAGCAAACAATGCGTTCACCTGCTTCGGAAGAACGTTATAAGTCATATTTTGAAGGGTTTTTTGCGTGCCGTTCAGCACGTGTCTGTAACAATTTAGAACATGTATATCATAATAATTAAATTAATTCATTGTAACATTGTTAGCAGTACTATTAATAAATTTTGAAAAGTTTTTAATAATACAGGTTTTAAATTATTTTCAATTATTCAAAATTTTCAATAGTACAGTGTAATAAGTGTGACCACAAATAATATACTGAATCTAAGAAAATCTGTAGGTATCTCATAGGAATATATAGTAAATATATAACTTATCAAAGAGCAACTTTCAAATAAAGCAATTGCCTATTCTTACTACTGAGCATCTATAGTCTGTTCGTTGGATCTTTCGTCGTACGTCACAAACTATCGCTTCAAAAAACGACGAAAGTTTTATAGTGCGTTCTTTTTCTAACGGATTTGATTTACTTTATCAGACTGAATGTTTTTGCGTCGTTTCTCTAAGCGATAATTTGTGACGTACGACGAAAGATCCAACGAACAGACTATAAGCATATTTGTCTAGTGGGGAATATGAAAAGGATGGTTAATTTTTTAATCAGAATGCTTAAACTTTTAAACGTCAACCACCTATTTTCTTTAAAGGTTAATTTAAATTTTTGTAATGTGATGCCTTTTTGACAAGACCATCTGAATAAATTACTTTCGAGATAGTGGACTGATGGACTACTATCAAACTGCCATCTAGTTCTACGGATTTAACTGCTCAGACTACTTTCAACTGCAAGATTTAAAAAGTATAGTCTATGATACAACATTCAGAAATGTAGAAGATCTAACAATACATCTTATTATTTATAAAATTAATAAAAATGTTTTTTAGATTTCTATTAATTATCGAGATATCATATTGTCTAATGTTTTGCCTGCTTCTATTATAACAAATGAGATAAAGAAAACTCTACTTTCATCTTTCTCCTAGCCAAGTGCAAAATAAGGTTCTAGTTGAGATTGCAGAAGATATTTATAAAAGTTCACTTATTCTTTGTTATGTAGTTCACGAAATGGTGTCAGGATGTACGGGAACTAATTATGTGTCAATGAAAATATTTCGAAAATTGTTTTCAATAGCTTTATTATATTTTAGAAAAAGAATTCTAGAAGTTGAATAATTATTCAAATTATCTTGACCCAATACTGCACTCTCTGTGATAAACAATGCACTCTAGCTATGAATTAACACTTCCTCAGGTAAGACATTTAATTCGTTTGGTTGATGCTTGTTTGCGACTATTTGAGACACTCGTCAGTAATCCTACATAGAAGATTTTGCAAAAATTTGATCATATTGTCAATGCAACATATTTATGTCATTACTGTAGATCATCTTAGGTAGCCAAAACTATCAGTTGTCTTAAATTTTGGATTTATCAAAAGCCACACTCTCAATAAATGTGAATTGAACTGATTTAGGATTAAACCCTGAATACCACTTATTTGCTAACTAGATGAAATTTCTATTATGATAAGATCATGGTGCTAAATTTTATCAGAAGCTTTAGAAACGTTCTGAGTTTAATCATAACGAGCAGCATTGGCTATCAACCTATCAGGAGAAGCCATTTAATAAAAAAAAAACTATTTAATTCAATGTTTTTTTTTACCAAGCTAATCAACTTTATTACTATATTAATTGATGAGTCTGATCTGCATTCTCTTTATTCATAACAGGTTAACAATTGGACTTAGTACATGCTTCTATTTATTGGGCTACTGTATAGACGAATGTTTTTCTCTATTCTCAATCATCAGTAATTAATAAAACTAAAGATTATGTCAAGGCGTGTTAATGCCTCTGCACACTTTTCAGTTAATTCCATATAGTCAAAGCATATATAGATCTAGACTTCATCTAAGCGCGAGTACTGTGACTATCATCTATCACCTGTCATCTGTCATATGGAGCATACATAGACCTAGATTCCAGCTAATTGCGAGTGTTTGCTGTGACTGTCATCTATCATCGGTCATTTGTCATCTGCCATCTGTAGCATAAATAGACCAACTATATACTAGTGCTAACTGTGGCTGTCTCTCTCATCTGCCATTTGTCATCACTAACACCAGATAAGTACAGGTTGCTAGCTGTGACTGTCATCTATTATCTGTCATCTGCGAACTGCCATTTGTAGCATATATAATCCTAGCCTTCAGCTAAGTATAAGTACTCGCTGTGACTGTCATCTATCATATAATTTCGTTAATTGTTGAGGCACCTATTTTTTGAAAATCCATATTCACTGTGTGCCGAATTTTTGTTCTAATTCCCAAATATTTGGGGAAATGAACAATCAGAAATGATAAACCTATATATACAAATGAAATAAAAAAAAATCCGCTTAAACAATTTTATTGAAATATATTCACTATGTGACTCTCAGGTAACAACGGTCTATAATGTTTGCACTTCTGTATATAAAAACTTAAGCGTGGATTTCCACGAAACAGTTTACACTTGGCGTTTAACATCATTTAATTTCGGAAGTCTTTTACTCCAAATTTTTTGTATAATAAAATGTATTAAAATCCTTTAGTTTGTTGTAGAAAATTAAATAATAAAAACTAAGACTACAGTCTTAGTAAGACTCCAACGAACAATAACCAACAGATCGAATTACCATCGACAAGCACAAATAAGCCTCAAATACCGAAGGAGTTACACCCGAGAGAGGAAGAAAATTGGACGCCGGTCATACATCGCAGACGTACATCTCACTTCCGAGGAGAGGGACAAAGCAATAAATTACAAGTATGTACGCGGATCGAACGCAAGTGGATTTTCGTATCAAGAATCAAAAAAGGAGTAACATCCCAACAAGTGAGGGATTTTCTAGAAGAAAAAACTATGAATCATAAACACAATACTTTAAATAAATCAATTATTATAGAAGAGTTACAACCAAAATTTAAGGATGGAGATTATGCTTCATTTAAAATTGGTATTCCATGCGAACTTGCAGAGTTTGTTATTAACCCAAAATTTTGGCCAATAAATACGTTTGTTAACAAATTTTATAATAATAAAAATTTTCAGAAACCTCCAAACCAAATTCAAATGAAGTAATAATAAATAATTCATATTTTGATTTAATGTTATTAAATATACGCTCTATTAACGATGAGAAAATTAATCAAATTAAAGTTGATTATGGTAATTTAAAATTAAAATTTATCTGTCTCACCGAAACTTGGTTAAAAAATAGCAATATACCTTTTATCAAACTAAGCACTTATGTTTTAGGCTCAAAGTACTGCAGGAATGGTCGCGGTGGTGGAGTCGGCATATGGCACAAGCCTGATCTAAAATCAGTAGATTTAAATTTAGAGGAATTCTGCATTGATGGCATTATTGAAATTTGTGGATTAACTTGGACAAATAACAACTTTAAATTAAACATAATTACCTGCTACAGACCGCCAAATGGTAATTTTAATTTATTTATTAGAAAAATACAAGATGTACTAGAATACGTAAATACTATGAATACCTTAACAAAGACTATACTAAATGGCGATTTTAACGTAAATTCTAATGATCAAAATGATGATTACCTCTCATTGCAAAATTTACTCCTATCATTTAATTTATTACAAGTAAATAATGAAAACACTAGAACCACCCTAACTAGTTCGACATGTCTCGATCATATTTATACAAATTTATCTTCTAGAAACACACTTACGGAAGATAATGTCATATCTGATCACAAAACTATATTTTATAAATTCGACTTAATCTGTAATGAGACCAAACCTATACATTATGTTAGAAATTATAGTCAATTAAAGATTAACAATTTTCTCTCTGAATTACATACAGAAAACTGGGCAGATGTTTTCAACCAAACAGATACAAACAAAAAATTTGACGCTTTCCATAATATAATTACACACTATTTTGAAAAACATTTTCCTCTGCAGACTAAACAAATCTCTTACAAGTCCTGGGTAAATCGTCAATTGAAGCAATCAAGTCAAAAACTCAGAGACCTTTATTTTCTTCAAAAAAAACATCCCATACTCACACCCTATTATCTAGAGTCTAAAAGAATTCACACGCGTCTAGTAACAAATACAAAAAAATCATATTATCAAAATAAAATTATAAACACAAGTAATGTGGGAAAATCAACATGGAAAGTTATAAATGATCTTACAAATAATAATAATATTAAGACCAATATCAAATTAAACCACGATGATATAAGCACTGAAAACCCAACAGAAATTGCCAATTTATTTAACAAATTCTTCAAAAACGAGCCAATAAAAATTGTAAAAAATATAACTGATGGAAATAATACTAGACCTAATATGATTTCTCAATTACAATCTTTTTTTCTCAAACCATATAACGAAGAAGAATTATTACTCATTATAAACAAATTAAAAAACAAGAAAACAAGTGGTTTCGATAATATTCCAGATTTTCTCATAAAAAATTCAGCTACTTACATAATAAAACCTCTTTTACATTTAATAAATCTATCGTTTGAAAATGGCATATTCCCAGAAAGATTAAAGCAAGCTATAATTGTACCTATATATAAAAAAGAAGATCATAAACAAATAAAAAATTATAGACCTGTAGCACTACTTTCATGTTTCCACAAAATTTTCGAACTATGTATGCACTATAGATTAACCGAATACCTTCATAAATTTAAAATCATTACGAACTCTCAACATGGTTTCCGAAAATCATTTTCAACAACCACAGCTCTTCATGACTTCTATAATAATATTATATCATATTTAGAACTTGGCGAATACCCTATTGGAATTTTTATAGATCTGAGTCGTGCTTTTGATTGTATAGACATCCAACTTCTTCTAGACAAATTGGACAACTATGGGATCAGAGGCGTGGCACACTCTTGGTTTAGTTCCTACCTTAAAAATAGGACACAAAGGGTTAAGATAAATCACTTAGCTGGAAATATTTACAAAGATCACTTATCACATAAAGAAACAATTAATCTAGGGGTTCCTCAAGGTACAATCCTCGGTCCCACATTATTTATAATGTACATTAATGATCTGGCATATGATATTTCAAACAATATATTTATGTACGCCGATGACACCTCAACCATAATTAGTCATTCTGTAACGAAAGATCTCGAATATAATAGTAATAACTTGTTAGATCAATTTTCTTCGTGGTTTATAAAAAACAGGCTCGTGGTAAATACGTCAAAAACAGTTTACCTTAGATTTAGAAGCAAGCAGTCAAAACAAGACCTTAATATAAGCATCAAAATGAATGAACACGTACTTTCTCAAAGTAAGGCCACAAAATTCCTTGGGATTTATTTAGATGAACATCTCGACTGGGCAGTTCATTGCAAACATCTAAGTTCATCAATAAATAAATATTGCTACAGTTTAAAAATTTTAAAGACATATTTACATCAAACTCAATTGAAAGAATATTATCAAGCCATTATTCAATCCAGACTAAGTTATGGGATATGTTTTTGGGGAGCCTCAAAATCATGGCCCTCTGTCTTTATAGCTCAAAAAAGGATTATCAGATGCATGGCAACAATTAATCGAAGAACGTCTTGCAGGTCCTACTTCAAAAAACTTGGATTACTAACGTTGCCGTGTCTATTAATCTATGAACTGGGTCAATACATATATAAACATAAGTCTGAACTGGTCATAGCTCGACAAATTCACAACCACGATACAAGGTATAACTCTAATATTTATATCAATCATTATAGGTTAGATATCACAAAAATTTCTCCCGCAGTACTTGGAGCGAAAATTTTTAACCATTTTCCAAATGAAATAAAATTTTCTTCAAATTTAAAATTATTTAAGACCGCTTTACATGCATTTCTCATTGATAACGCATTTTACAGTATTAATGAGTTTTTTACCTCAAATTATACTTTAATATAGTTTACATTATTTAATTCTAATTCTATTGTTTATCTATGTAATTCGACGTGTCTGTATGTATCTTTGTATGCATTAATAGGCTATAAATAAATATTATTATTATTATTATTATTACTCACTATTGTAGATTCACGAAATCTTTTTGTATTTTTAAATTTTTTGTAACTATTGGTCATCTCTGCATTGTTTGTTGCATTGGCCTATAAATTTCTACTAAATGGTATTTTTGATTTTGTTACTTTCCATCGCGTACAACTCATAGTATTGGCAACAGCAGACACTCTTGTCTGTGAATTTCAGCTCTCGGTCAAGGGACATACAAAAACAGCAGCCAAAGAATTGTTTGATTTCATTCACCGAAATTGCCAAAAAATTCTTTGAGGTCCTGCATTCTTCCTCATCCAACGAGGATTGAGTACTATATTTTTCGTCATTAGCAATGACATTTAATCATCGTCGGGGAAATAATATTACATCTTCATCAGACTCCGAATATAATAATGAATCATCGGATCTATTACCGGTAATGCCTCTAATTTTAATTTTTTTGTTTCTTTCAGGACTTTTATTCATATTTTGGGTATATGATGTATAAATCTGAAAGCAGGATAAACCACAAGTTTTATCCTAAATGTACCGAAATCTGCCATAATAGCCCACTGTAACCTCAAAGTTACAAAAGTGCATCATAAAAAACAGTAACAAATCGAAAATTGATATACAAACAAGTAGGTTGTTATTAATATACACACCCAAAGTTCACTATTTTGAGTTTGGTAATCACTGTCAAAAACACAAGTAATATCAATTTGATCAGATAGTTTCATTTATTTTTGCTGCAGACCGTTTGCAAAGCATTCGTTTCGTTATTTCAGGTTGATGAGCCTAAGAACTGTCACAAATATTGATATTGGTTATTTGGCAATATTATAGAATTAAGACCTATATGCTATCTTACAAAAACGCGGTAAAATATCGATAAACCAAAATATGACCTGAAAGTTACACGTGACCATAAAGAGTTAGGTTAATTATCATATAATTTGTCATCTATTATATGGTATCTGTAGCATATATAGACCTAAACTCCAGCTAAATACTAGACATCTGTTATCTTTCATCTACAGCATATATAGTCCTAGATTCAAGCTAAGTACAAGGCCAGCTGTGACTTTCTCTTTTATTTGCCATTTCTCATCTGCCATTTGTACCATATATAGACCTACACTCCACCTAAGTACAATATGCTTGCTGTGACTGTTATCTATCATCTATCATCTGTCATCTGTAGCATATATAGACCTGGACTTCAGCTAAGTTCAAGTTACCTGCTGCGACTGTCATCTAACTTCTATCATCTCAAATCTACTGTCATCGCCCATCTGTAGCATAAATATACCTAGACTTTAGCTAAGTACGAATTTTAGCTGTGACTGGCATCTATCAGCTGTTAGCTGTCATTTGTTAACTGTAGCATATATAGACCTAGACTCCAACTAAGTACTAGTGCTAGCTGTGACTGTCTTTCTCATCTCCCATTTGTCATCACTCACTCTAGCTAAGTACCGGTTGCTAGCTGTGACTGTCATCTATTATCTGTGAACTGCCATTTGTAGCATATATAGATCTAGACTCCAGCTAAGTACGCGGTGCTTGCTGTGACACTCATTTATCAGCTGATATCTGCCATCTGTAGCATATATAGCATATAGAGATCTTGACTCCAGCTAATTACGAGTGCTAGCTATGATTGTCTCTCTTATCTGCCGTGTGTCATCTGTAGCATATATAGACCTATACTCCAGCTAAGTGACAGTGCCTAGCTGTGACGGTTATCTGTCATCTGTCAACTGTCATCTACCATCTGTACCATATATAGACCTAGAATTTAGCTAAGTACGAGTTGCCTGCTGTGACTATCATTTATCCTCTGTTACTTGTCATCTGTCATCTGCCATATGTAGCATATATAGACCTAGATTCCAGCTAAGTACGAGTGCTAGATGTGACTTTGATTTGCCATTTGCCATCTGCCGTTTATACTATATACAGACCTAGAATCCAGCTACGTACGAGATGCTTGCTGTGATTGTTATCTATCATGTGTCATCTGCCGTCTGTCATCTGTAGCGTATATAGACCTGGACTTCAGCTAAGTTAGAGTTACTTGCTGTGACTGTCATCTAACATCTATCATCTGTAATCTACCATCTATCATCTGTCATCTGCAATTTGCCATTTGCCATCTGCCATCTGTAGCATATATAGACCTAGACTTCAGCTAAGTACAAGATTTAGCTGTCACTGTCATCTATACGTTGTCATCTGTCATTTGTTAACTGTAGCATATATAGTCCTAGACTCCAACTAAGTACTAGTGCTAGCTGTGACTGTCTTTCTCATTTGCCATCTGCCATTACCCAGTCTAGCTAGGGGTTGCTACGGGTTGCTAGCTATGACTGTCATCTATTATCTGTCATCTGTGAACTGTCATTTGTAGCATATATAGACCTAGTCTTCAGTTAAGTATGAATACTAACTGTAAGTTGCTTGCTGTGACACTCATCTATCAGCTGATATCTGTCATCTGTAGCACATATAGACTCCAGTTAAATACTAGCTGTGACTTTCATCTATCATTTCTCATCTGTCATATGTAGCATATAGAGACTTCACTTCAGCTAATTACGCGTGCTAGCTATGACTGTCTCTATCATCTGGCGTGTCTCATCTGTAGCATATATAAACTTAGACCCCAGCTAAGTGGAAGTGGCTAGCTGTGACGATTATCTATATGCCATATGTAGCTTATATAGACCTAGATTCGAGCAGACTGTCATCTATAATGTCTCATCTGAATCATATATAGACCTGGACTTCAGATAAGTTCGAGTTACTTGCTATGACTGTCATCTAACATCTATCATTTGTAATTTACCTTCTGTCATCTGCCATCTACAATCTTCCATCTGTAGCATATATAAATCTAGACTCCAGATAAGTACGAGTTTTAGCTGTGACTGTCATCTATCAGCTGTCATCTGATATTTGTTAACTTTAGCATATATAGACCTAGACTCCAACTAAGTACTTGTTCTAGCTGTGACTTTTTCTCATCTGCCATTTTTTTTCTAGATTTGCGAAGTACAGGGGGAACCTTCAAAAGGTACTCGCCTGGGAAAAACCTTCTACCTGCCAGACGAGTTATGTGGGATTTTTACCGCACTAAACCCTAACCTGCACCTCAAACCCTGCTCTTGGAACGGTGGTTCCCCGGCGGCACTCTTTGTAAATAGTACTTCGGCGGGGCGTTCTTTCTTTATGTTACTGCTGTGTGATCTTGACTTAATCCTCGTACGGTGCGAAGATTTTTGCATCAGCATACACCCCACTAGGTTTTCTGGACTGATGGAATGGTCCAGATTCCTCTCTAGTTCCACCAGTCGCATCATCAGTCGCATCGCGGTAATGATGACAATTTAGGGAGTCGCTTCTCTTGAATCTGTGCAGGTATGCCCGAAAGCATCTATGTCCAGTCAAGAGTTGGGTGATGTAGTACCCGACCTCTCCGTGTACGCGAGTGACCCATTTGGTGACATCTGGGATCAGCCGATGTGTCCACCGACCTTTCGTGGGGCTGTCCCATCTCTCCGGTCTTTCCTCTTCACAGATGACCCTTCGCTGCTCTTCTTTCTTCATACGGTGTGGACGTTGCCGTTCTCCTGCCAAGATGTCGATGGGCGAGCATGATACAACGGCAATGACCGCATCGTGTGATACCGTTCGATATGCTGACGCCACTCTGATCGCTGGGAGCCGCTGGACTGATGACATTGTCTTGCGGTAAGTTGTTAGTTCTAGCGATGTGGCTCACACTGGTGCTCCGTAAAGCAGGACGGAGGTGACTACAGTAGTCAGTAGTCGTCTCCGGATTTGCCTGGGGCCTCCGATGTGGGGTTGCGACTGGACGTCGTGGTCGCCTACCCTGACGGTGATGGTCTCCGTTTTCTTCCGGCTACTCACAAGGGGTGCTTCTGTCTTATATTCCGCTAAAGACAAGTCTGCCGATCGCATCCACTGTCTTATTCTTCTGATGCGGCTTGTAGCTCCTCCAGTTGTTTCACTACAAGGACAACCGCCACGTCGTCCGCGAAAACCACGAGTGTTGTGTTCTTCCAGACGGAGTAGTCCATCGTACATGACGTTCCACAGGAGCGAGCCCAGGACAGAGCCCTGAGGCACCCCTCCCGTGACCCCATGCACTGCTGGTCCCTGATCCGTCTTATAGTGCAAAAGTCGATCGCTGAAGTATGATCTGACCATCCTTCATAGGTAATAGGGCACACCCATGTTCTCAAGTGCCTCCAAGAACGCGTTCTTGATGTCCAGAGTAACGATGAGGCAATATTTTTTGGAACCGCCTTTCCACCCCTTTCCTGAGATGGCTTCCTTCGCGATGTTCGTGTTCGAGTTCCAGTGTGTCGATGGTCGATCTCCCCTTCCTGAATCTCAATTGGAATTCAGAGAGTTGAGGATCAATGCATTGCTCCAATTTGTCGGCCACTATCCGCTCCAGGTTCTTTCCCTCCGAATCCAGCATGCAGAGTGGACGAAACGATGCTGGGTCGTCCGGTGTTTTCTTCCCTTTTGGGAGAAAAACCAACCTTTGCTGCTTCCATCGGGTCGGAAATACTCCTTGTCGTAGGCAGGCATTGTACATGCTGTTTCTCGTCTGCCGTGTGTCATCTGTATCGTATATAGACCTAGACTCCAGCTAAGTGAAAGTGGCTAGCTGTGACGGTTATCTATCATCTGTCTT
The DNA here is from genome assembly GCA_963969525.1 of Ontholestes murinus. Taxonomy (NCBI): domain Eukaryota; kingdom Metazoa; phylum Arthropoda; class Insecta; order Coleoptera; family Staphylinidae; genus Ontholestes; species Ontholestes murinus. Next base: position 19,318,204 of record OZ018387.1, on the reverse strand, counting down.
CTGCTATCTGTACCATATATAGACTTAGATTTCAGCTAAGTATGAGTTGCCTGCTGTGACTATCATTTATTATCTGTCATCTGTCATCTGTCATCTGCCATATGTAGCATATATAGATCTAGATTCCAGCTAAGTATAAGTGTGACTCTCTTTTTGATTTATATAAACTTAGACTCCAGGTAAGTGCTTGCTGTGACTGTAATCTATTATGTGTCATCTGTCATCTGTAGCATATATAGACCTGGACTTCAGCTAAGTTCGAGTTACTTGCTGTGACTGTTATCTAACATCTATCATCTGTCATCTGCCATCTGCCATATGTAGCATATACCATATAGACCTAGAGTTCAGCAACCTAGAGTACGAGATTTAGCTGTGACTGTCATCTATTAGCTGTCATATGTCATTTGTTAACTGTAGCATATACAAACCTAGATTCCAGCTAAGTACGAATTACTTGCTGTGACTATGACATATCATCTGTCCTCTGCTCTGCCTCTATACTATATATAAAGCTAGACTTCAGCTAATTACGAGAGCTAGTTGTGACTCTCACATTTGTCATTTGTCATCTCGCAGCTATCATCTGTAGCATAAATCTATATCGCACTATATTTGACAAATCTGAGGCACGTTTCGTCTTTTATTTCATTCTGTCCCGGTCATTCTAGGATGATAATAGAACGAGATAAATTTAAATGCTATACCGTTCTTAGAACGAAAATGCATGAGTAACAGTTAGCTCTCGACTATCTATCATCTATCATCTAGCATCTATCATCTATCATCTATCATCTATCATCTATCATCTATCATCTATCATCTATCATCTATCATCTATCATCTATCATCTATCATCTATCATCTATCATCTATCATCTATCATCTATCATCTATCATCTATCATCTATCATCTATCATCTATCATCTATCATCTATCATCTATCATCTATCATCTATCATCTATCATCTATCATCTATCATCTATCATCTATCATCTATCATCTATCATCTATCATCTATCATCTATCATCTATCATCTATCATCTATCATCTATCATCTATCATCTATCATCTATCATCTATCATCTATCATCTATCATCTATCATCTATCATCTATCATCTATCATCTATCATCTATCATCTATCATCTATCATCTATCATCTATCATCTATCATCTATCATCTATCATCTATCATCTATCATCTATCATCTATCATCTATCATCTATCATCTATCATCTATCATCTATCATCTATCATCTATCATCTATCATCTATCATCTATCATCTATCATCTATCATCTATCATCTATCATCTATCATCTATCATCTATCATCTATCATCTATCATCTATCATCTATCATCTATCATCTATCATCTATCATCTATCATCTATCATCTATCAATCATCTGACATCTGACATCTGACATCTGTCATCTGTCATCTCTTATCTGTTATCTATTATCTGTCAATTGACATATGTCTTCTGCCACCTATCATCTGTTATTGTTATCAATCATTTGTTAAAATTTGGAATTTATGATTTGTGCTTTTTACGATTATTTAATTAGAAATTGTTGTATACCTACCTGTTTGTAATATCTCAAAAATATTCTTTGTAGCAGCTTTGACAGATAACAGGTGACAGATGACAAATGATGGATAATTGATGACGTATTTTAATCTAGTAGTAACTGAAACAACGAACGAAAGTGGATTTCATGGTTCGATAAATGATAAAAGGCATTATTTTGACAATTAAAGTGTCAAATAATAACTGATGTGTAATAGTTGACTTGTCAAACAACAAATGATAATATAAAGTTGTTAAAAACTAAAGAAAATTTTTCATTTTAAAAATAACATACAAAATATATTCAGAACTGGAGAAACCTGATATTTTCTAAGGAAACAAATTACAACAATAAAAATTCAAATTAACCATAATCGATTTACCTGCAAGCTGAATAAAGTCTGTTAATAATTGTTGTTTAAATAATAAATGACTAGTGAGATGTAAAAGATGGCCTAACAAAATGTTTAATTATCAAGCATTGTTTTTAAAATTATATTGACAATTGACAGATAATAGATGATAAGGTGACACTTAACATACAGCAGATGTTAGATGATTTTATAACACGCCAGAAGGCAAATGGCAAAAGGCAGAAACAGATAACAGACGGTTTATAGATGACAGATGAAAGATGACAGATGAAAGATGACAGATGACAGATGACAGATGACAGATGACAGATGACAGGTGACAGATGACAGATGACAGATGACAGATGACAGATGACAGATGACAGATGACAGATGACAGATGACAGATGACAGATGACAGATGACAGATGACAGATGACAGATGACAGATGACAGATGACAGATGACAGATGACAGATGACAGATGACAGATGACAGATGACAGATGACAGATGACAGATGACAGATGACAGATGACAGATGACAGATGACAGATGACAGATGACAGATGACAGATGACAGATGACAGATGACAGATGACAGATGACAGATGACAGATGACAGATGACAGATGACAGATGACAGATGACAGATGACAGATGACAGATGACAGATGACAGATGACAGATGACAGATGACAGATGACAGATGACAGATGACAGATGACAGATGACAGATGACAGATGACAGATGACAGATGACAGATGACAGATGACAGATGACAGATGACAGATGACAGATGACAGATGACAGATGACAGATGACAGATGACAGATGACAGATGACAGATGACAGATGACAGATGACAGATGACAGATGACAGATGACAGATGACAGATGACAGATGACAGATGACAGATGACAGATGACAGATGACAGATGACAGATGACAGATGACAGATGACAGATGACAGATGACAGATGACAGATGACAGATGACAGATGACAGATGACAGATGACAGATGACAGATGACAGATGACAGATGACAGATGACAGATGACAGATGACAGATGACAGATGACAGATGACAGATGACAGATGACAGATGACAGATGACAGATGACAGATGACAGATGACAGATGACAGATGACAGATGACAGATGACAGATGACAGATGACAGATGACAGATGACAGATGACAGATGACAGATGACAGATGACAGATGACAGATGACAGATGACAGATGACAGATGACAGATGACAGATGACAGATGACAGATGACAGATGACAGATGACAGATGACAGATGACAGATGACAGATGACAGATGACAGATGACAGATGACAGATGACAGATGACAGATGACAGATGACAGATGACAGATGACAGATGACAGATGACAGATGACAGATGACAGATGACAGATGACAGATGACAGATGACAGATGACAGATGACAGATGACAGATGACAGATGACAGATGACAGATGACAGATGACAGATGACAGATGACAGATGACAGATGACAGATGACAGATGACAGATGACAGATGACAGATGACAGATGACAGATGACAGATGACAGATGACAGATGACAGATGACAGATGACAGATGACAGATGACAGATGACAGATGACAGATGACAGATGACAGATGACAGATGACAGATGACAGATGACAGATGACAGATGACAGATGACAGATGACAGATGACAGATGACAGATGACAGATGACAGATGACAGATGACAGATGACAGATGACAGATGACAGATGACAGATGACAGATGACAGATGACAGATGACAGATGACAGATGACAGATGACAGATGACAGATGACAGATGACAGATGACAGATGACAGATGACAGATGACAGATGACAGATGACAGATGACAGATGACAGATGACAGATGACAGATGACAGATGACAGATGACAGATGACAGATGACAGATGACAGATGACAGATGACAGATGACAGATGACAGATGACAGATGACAGATGACAGATGACAGATGACAGATGACAGATGACAGATGACAGATGACAGATGACAGATGACAGATGACAGATGACAGATGACAGATGACAGATGACAGATGACAGATGACAGATGACAGATGACAGATGACAGATGACAGATGACAGATGACAGATGACAGATGACAGATGACAGATGACAGATGACAGATGACAGATGACAGATGACAGATGACAGATGACAGATGACAGATGACAGATGACAGATGACAGATGACAGATGACAGATGACAGATGACAGATGACAGATGACAGATGACAGATGACAGATGACAGATGACAGATGACAGATGACAGATGACAGATGACAGATGACAGATGACAGATGACAGATGACAGATGACAGATGACAGATGACAGATGACAGATGACAGATGACAGATGACAGATGACAGATGACAGATGACAGATGACAGATGACAGATGACAGATGACAGATGACAGATGACAGATGACAGATGACAGATGACAGATGACAGATGACAGATGACAGATGACAGATGACAGATGACAGATGACAGATGACAGATGACAGATGACAGATGACAGATGACAGATGACAGATGACAGATGACAGATGACAGATGACAGATGACAGATGACAGATGACAGATGACAGATGACAGATGACAGATGACAGATGACAGATGACAGATGACAGATGACAGATGACAGATGACAGATGACAGATGACAGATGACAGATGACAGATGACAGATGACAGATGACAGATGACAGATGACAGATGACAGATGACAGATGACAGATGACAGATGACAGATGGCAGATAACAGATGACAGATGACAGATGACAGATGACAGATGACAGATGACAGATGACAGATGAAAGCTGACAGATGACACATGATAGATGACAGATGACAGATGATACGAAATGAAACAAAACATTGGACCATATTAGAATAGAAAGGAATTAAATTGTACTAACCACAAAATACAGAAGATGAGCATAACAACAGCGAAATCATTATTTGAAGAATTAAAAAATGTTTTTATTTCTTACAAAACTCGTTAGAAGTTATTTCTAAAATTGATATACTTACTAACATCTAAAATACCACAACAGACTAGAATATATAAGAGCAGAGGAGAGCAGAGAAACGTAGAGGAATCAGAGCGAAACAAATCAGAAAGAATAGAAAGAAAAAGAGAACAGAAACTAAATGGTTAGCTAAAGATATTTATAATTTACCATTCTTGCAGAAACCGTTTTATGTTTTAGTTTTGTTGAAAATTGATACATTTACCACCAACCAACTTAAACAGAATAGAACATATCAGAGCAGAGACGAGCATATGTTTAGAACAGACTAGAACGGGAACTAAAAAGAACATGCTTAGAGTCGAGCAGGCCATATGCCAGTAGAATAGATCAAGAAGAGCAGAGAACAAACTCTTATTATTGTAGAAAGAGTAAAATCAAAAATGTAAAAATTGCAGTTTATAGTTACCTGAAGTTAATTTCAAAAGTTTAAACAAAATAAATTATATCTCGGCATAATTACTTGTTAATATTTCGATTATTCAGGTTTAATGACATATTTTAAGAACAGTAATGATCGTGAATATAATAAAGAATTACTAAATATGCATCCTATTTAAAAGTTAATGATGAATGTAACACTTTGTTTTTATAAATTGGAGTAATATAAGAACGTTTCTGGTGTTCGGTATCAGCAATAAACAATTCGTGGGAGGACAAGTACCGAAATGACAGCGCAGGCGGCAACAGGTGTCCGATAATTTTTTTTCCTCACCAAAATGATATCTACTGTGTGTACAGTAGTTCTTCATTAAGGCCCGCGTTTAAGGGTGTTGCGGGATGATTTACAAGGGCCGTCCTCGGAGATCGGGAAGGTCCTTATCATCCCGCGCATACAGTTGCCGTGGCATTAATCCTTTAATATAATTTATAAGGGAGATGGCCTTATCAAATGGCCCGCTTAGCATTAAGAATTATATATGCGAGCAATTAGGCCTCTGTTTGCACCCTCCGCATGAAAATATTGCCCTAGCCGGGGAGTTTTATTATCGCACCTCGCGCCGGCTCAACTTTTTTTTTTCGTTAATGGAAATTAAACGGTAATGTACTTTCAAAAATTAATAATGCATAATGACGGGCCTTAAATTTTCACCTACGCCTAATGCGTTCGGTTACGTCTTCGATGTAATCTGGTTTAATAACATGAATTAGAGAGATGAATTGAAATTAAGTAATCGGGAGCGGTTAGATTAGTTGCGCTTAGAGGTAACCTATGTTATTAACGCATCAAAATGTTGCGCCCAGTTTTTTTTTTTTTCGGGTGTGTGCATATTACGTTTCCTCTAATAGTTAAATTAAATTTATTGATTCATTTGCATAATTAATATAAATATTTATTATGAAGATCGTTGAATAATTTACTAGTTGTTCTAATTAAATTAATAATCATTATAAAAGTCTAGTTTTTATTTTAATTTATTTTTAAATATAAATTAAAATAAACAGACTAGACAGTTATTATAATATTTAAACAATATTGGTATAATTTTTAAATCCAATGACAAAACAGTACTTGATAGAAAAACGTTACTTTTTTATATAATTAAAAAATTAAGGTTAAACTTAATTAATCATCAATCATTATGCTTATATGGGTATGTCTGCCAATTAACACGTTATTTTTATATTCTAAAAGCGAATGAAATTTTTACAACCAAATGGATTTACAGTAATTAGCAATCGCGGTTTAGGTTATGTAGGCGCCAACCATCGATTAGCATAGAATTAGTATTTATTGACAAATATTTACACAATTGTATCTCGTCAACGTGAGGCAATTAAGGATGTCAATATTTTACAAAAAAAAAGTTTCGATCGTTGGTGTTTCGCCAGAGGCACTAACGGAGAGACGGTGTTAAATGTTAAGTAGCTTGTTTTGCGGTACTTCCCGGAACCACGTTATACGCGATGATTAATAATGTAAACATAAAATTCGATACATGTAAATCTTAATGACATTAGAATCCGTGATTGTTCTAAGAATTTGCGTAGGCGTAGGTGAAGATGGATGACTACGGATTGTTTGGATTGGTACTGGTTTTTATTCGAAGATTGTCAACGTCCTTATTAAGAAAATATACCGTTTTTTTTTCTAATCAGTTGAAAACTAAATTTAAATAGGATACAACAGCACTTGTGAATTTTTGGATTTAAGCATGATGGATTAATAAATACATTATATTAGTAGTAATAGGATTAACATATTTTTCAAGAGTTTAGTTCGATGTCTATGGTGTTTGTTAATTACTTTCCCTATATAGTATATATAGTTTACTTTCCCTATATAGTATATATAGGGGAAGTATTGTTTTCGTGCGTGAAAATGTCTGTGGGCGCTGTATCTCAAAAATGAACTATCCGATTGAGATGAAACTTTAAACTTAAGGTTTTATCATTAAAAACTGGAACTGAAAAGCTTTTGGTGAACATTCATAAACCAGAAGTGGGTGTTTACTCGAGGCGTTTTTTGTTTTATTCTGATTTTTTTTTTTAATGGAAAATGTTACAAAATTTTTCAAACAAAAGTTAAAGGGAATGAGAAACTGAACATGTTTTGTTAAAACATATTTTTCATAAAATTCTTAATTTTCGAGAAAAAAAAAATTGAAAATTTTGACATTTTTTCGAATTTATTTATTTGTTTATTTACATACAATAATGCACAACGTAATACATACTTAAATTAACTTAAACTATATAAAGTTGCATAATAATTTAAAATAAGCTCAATTAAAATAAAATGGATATCATTAAATTAGAGTGAAAGTTAAATAATATTAAAGATAATATTAATTAAAATATTATAAATTAGACTTAAGTGTCCTTCTAAATTGGTGACCTGTACCACTATTATACAAATTGAACCAGGAATGAATGTTTAGATCATTTGACAATCTAAGCATACGACTAATAGTGTTATTATACGAAAAGTTCGTGTTGTACTTTACGTTTATAAAACATAAAATCTTACTCCTTAAAACGGTTGAAAAATTTGAGGGAAATAAACTAATAGCAGACAATAAGGAAGACGAATTAATATTTGAAGTTAATAAACCGTGAAGTGTGCATAGATCGGAAATTGATCTATTGATCTATTGCAACCAAACTATTGGAGCTACATGGAATTAATAAAAGTAAACAAATTACTAAGAATATCCTTTTTCGGCAAACCTCATAGTTTTCGAGATAAATATAGGGAAAATACTATAATGGCCACATCACCATTTTATAGATTATTAAGATGGTCTCAAAGAGATGAGTTGATTGGTCTCTATTATTGGAAAGAATTGCTGTAAAATTCTAGAACTCTCTCTCTATATGGTATATATTGATAAAATTAAACAAAGAATACTACAAATTCCAAATATTTGGAAGAGAGAACGTTTTGTAAAATATTTGATTGATGATGATGTCACTCGAAGACTTTAAGAAGAGATGTACTCTCAACTTACATCAAGGTACTTCACTCTGAATTATCTTCTACGCTACACAATGCAGAATTTGATTGCATTTTTGGAAAATTCTTAAAAATTGGAATAAATTTTAGAACCCTAAAAAAATCTGAAATATTGTAGTAAATTAAAGCAAAAGTCCATCAGATTATAGAAAGCTGAAAGAAAGAAGAAAAAAATAGATGAAAAAGTCTAGAATACTTATACAAAAAATATCGTAATTTGGTAAAGAATTTTTTGAAATTCTAGGAAAAGTGTTGAACAATATTTAAATAAGAAAAAAATTGCTAGAAAATTCTACAATCCTCAAATAACTTTAAAATAGAATAGATCCTTTATTGTGTTATAAACATTTAAGTTTTTACACTCGTCAGACATATTTTGAAAGGAAAACTTCTAAAAATCTTAAACAGAATTGTCTGGAAAATCTTCATTATTCACTAAAGAAATTAGAAAGAAAAATGTTTACCAAATTTTAACACTCTAACTAAATTGAAGAAAAATTTTGGAAAAAGCTGCAAGTCTTAGACTCTTGTAAAAAGTCTGAAAAAATCAAAAATTGAAATATTTATAACTGGAATAAGAAACTTGCATGAAAAATTGCTGCAAAACCTAAATAGTTTGAAAAATTACTGGAAATTTCAAGAGCCATAAAATAAATTTTCCACATGTTTCTGAAAGATACTAATGAAATTTAAAAAAGTATTAAGAAAATCTGAGGTGCTGCAAAATTCTAGCTGAAAAATTCCAGAATTCTTCAAAAGAAAATTTCAGAATATTGAATCATTTTAAAACTCTTCATAAACTTTATGACCTATTCTAAAAAAAGGAAGAAACAAAAGCTGTGAAATACATGAAAAAACAATTTGAAAGAGAATTTTTGGAAATTTTAAAATGTTAAATATTTAAAATATGAAAAAATATTCTGGAAAATTCTATCCTTAAAAAACATTTTGGAAATATGAAAGAAAGTGGTTAATTATTTATTTATTTATTTATCGATATTTACCCAATACCCAAAAGGCCAATTATTCTAGAACTTTCGAAAAAATTTCACAAATTGGCGTAAGAAATGCTAAATAATTCTAGGAGTCTGGAAAAAATGCTGTCCCTAAAAAATTCTTTGCAATTTAGAAGAGAAATTTTCGAAATTTCACAGATCTAGTTGAAACTTTTTTTGACGAATTCTTAAAATCCGACAAAAATGCTATAAACACTGAAGAATTAAAAAAACATGTGGAAAATTTCAAAAAAATTTCAAAAATCTGAAAAAAGTTAGTAAATTCTAGAATATTAAAATTCCACAAATTCAAGAATTTTGGAAAAGAAATGTCTAGAAAATTCTAGAAATCTAAAATAAATTGAATAGAAAATTTCATAACCCTTCAAGAAATTTCTCTTAATTTGGAGGAGAAAATTCTGGTATATTCTGATGAAAAACATTTTTGTTATATTTCATCAGATATTACAGTTCAATAAGGCGCGGAATATTATATGAGTCTGGAAGAGAAAATGTTGGAAAATTTATATCCTTCGAAAATTTTTTTTAAAGAATTCAGAAATTTTTAAGAATTATTGTAAAATTTTAGAAATTTAGAGGAAAATTTTCTACAAAATTCTTAAACTATGCGAGAAAATATTAAAAATAAAAACGACGATATATTTAGACAAAATAGAATAATAAAGCTATAAAATTCGGATGAAAAGAATTAAGAAATAGTGAAATAATGTAAGTCTAAAGAAAAAATACTCGAAAATTCCAGAATTATTAACATTCTACTAATTAGGAAAAGAAATTTCTATAAAATTCTATAATAACATTTTGCATTCTGTACTGTTTCTGTTTTGAATAATATTATTATTATTATAAAAAAAAATGTAAGAAATTATGAAGAAACATGTTGCCAAATCAATTCTAAGAAAATTCAAGGAATCTGGATAAGAAAATTCTGGAAAACCTTAAAAAGAAATTTCAAGAAAATTCCAGATATATAAAATAAATTTAATGGAAAATTCTAGATACCCTCCAAAAATATTCTTCCAATTTCGAGCAGACAGAGGCAGGTTAGAGAGAAATGAAAGATTTTTGAAAAAAAATTAAAGAAAATTGCAGAAATCTTTAACAGTTGTTAGAAAATTTTAGAAATTCGAAGGAAAATGTTAGAAAATTCTAGAAATATTGTTTTCGAAATTTAGAAATGAAATTATGGAATGTTCTGATAAAATAAATCAAAAATTCTCTGAGCCTAAAAGAAATTTTTTTTATCAACTCGGTCAAAACTATTGTTTCATCAAAAATTTCATTCTACAAATTTTGGCAACAACAATCCACTATGTAGAATACTTAGAACGTTCAATGTCCTCCATTATGAGTACAGTCATTTAAATGAATTAAACATTCCACTATTTTTGTTTTAACTAAGAAATTTTTATCGTTACTTAATTGATCTTATGTGCAAAAAATTATTATACCTGTTTTATTAGCTCTAAATAATTTAAACTGGACTCGAATAAGTTAGGTTGTATCCCCTTAGTCAAGTCATCTTAAATGTAAATGTATGTATTCGCTACATTTTTCTTATAAATCTATGTTAAATTTAATTTGATTATATTATATTACTGACTTCAACGCATCACTGTTGTGTTATATTGGGTTATATTTAAGTTATTGTTTATATCACTATTTTTGTTTGAGTTTACGTGAAGTGTTTTGTAAATGAAAATAATACACAGTTTTATTCCTTACTTCACTTGTTTATTTAAGGGTTAGATGTACATGTTTAGTTTGTAATTGATAATGTTCACCTTGTGAACGAAATGTACATCTAACGCTTAAATAAACAAGTGAAGTAAGGAATAAAACTGTGTATTATTTTCATTTATTGTTTACATGTTTATTCGCTTGTGATTTGGTTTAGAATATTGTTTGTGTAATTAAATGTAAAAGGTGTTAACCGTTAATAAATAAATAAATAAATTGGGAATATAAATTTCTAGCAAATTCGTAGCTAGAAATCTGAATTCTAGAACTTCAAAAACAATTCTTCTAATTTAAATGAGAAATTTTGGAATATGCTAATAAAATAAAACTAAAAAAATTCTAATAAAATACAGCAAAAAATTGTTTCTAAGCGAAAATTCCACATTCTTTGCAAAAATTTCGTAGTTAGCAAAAGAAATTTCTAGAAAATACATAAAATCTATAAAAAGAAGAGCTAAATTTCAAAAAAGAATAATTATTGTCAAAACCTAAAACTCTTTCAAAAATAATTCAAATAATCCAGAAGATAAGCTTCTGGAAAACAAAACAGAGAAATTTCTAAAAAAAAAGAAAATTTATTCGAGTAAATTGCTATAACTTATGGTATTACTTGTGAATATTTTATAATCCTTACATTCTCCTAATTGGCAAAAGGAACTTCTAGAAAATCCATAAAATCTATTAGAAAAAAAGCAGATAAGTGTGGAATAAGAATAATTATTGCCAAAACTTAAAAACTTTTTAAGAAAATTCAAAGAATCTAGAAGATAAGTTTCTGGAAAACACGAAAGAGAAAAATCTAGAGAAATCTGAAATAAATAAAAAGAAAATTTTTCCAAAAAGAAAGAAAGATTGCCGTAAAATTTTACAACTTTTGAAGAAAATTCTAGCAAGTTATGATCCAAACTTTTAAGGAAATTCCGGAAGTCTGTAGAAACAACTGTTGGGAAACTTTGGAAATCTAAGAAATAAAAATGGTGGAAAGTTCTATAGATATAAAGTGTGAAGAGAGAAGACAACAGTGTTATTACTTTCTCTATATTTCTAGAAAAAAAAAATTGTGTCTGTGTGTGTCTGTCGGTGTATCTCAAAAATGAATTATCTGTTTGATATGAAACTTCAAACTTAAGGTTTTTTATCAAAAACTGGAACTGAAAAGCTTTTGGTAATCATTCATAAATCGGAAGTGGGTGTTTTTTTTCTGATATTTTTTTTAATATGAAAAATATTACAAATATTTTCTAACAAAAATTAAAGAGAATGAAAATCTGAATATATTTTTCATAAAATAGAGAAAAATAAAATAAAAATTGAAAATTTTGAAATTTTTTGCCCATTGCTAATAAACTATTATAGTTACATGAAACTATTTAAAAAGAATTCAAATGTGAACAAATCATTAAGAATAGCCTTTTTGCGTAAATCTCATAGTTTTTGAGTAAAATATAGGGAAAGTACTATGATGGCCACATAACCATTTTTTGTATCTGTGTGTATGTCTGTCTATCTGTCCGTGTGTGCTGTATCTCAAAAACGACTGATCCGATTGAGATGAAACTTTAAACGTAAGGTTTTATCTTTAAAAATTGGAACTGAAAAGCTTTTGGTAAACATTCATAAACCAGAAGTGGGTGTTTACTAGATGCGTTATTTGTTTTTTCCGATATTTTTTTTAATATGAAAAATATTACAAAACTTTTCAAACAAAAGTTAAAGAGAATGAGAAACTGAATAAATTTGGTTTAATATATTTTTCATAAAATTCTTAACTTAACAAAAATTGAAATTTTTGACATTGCTAATAAACTATTGAAGCAACATTAAAGTTATATAACAAATAATTGTAGAGAATTCAAAATTGAATAAATTATTAGGAATAACCTTTTTGCATAAACCGCATAGTTTTCGAGTAAAATATAGGGAAAGTACTATGATGGCCACATCACCATTTTATTAATCGAAATTGTAAGTCACGATAATTGATTGAAATTACTTTCTTAAAGATGGATATTAAAAAATTAGCTGTCGATGAGCTACAATATGAACTACGCGTTAGGTTTCGATGCAGAGGGCAATTGTGATTCAATGAGAACATGTCTTTAGAAAAACAGTGAAAAACATTTAATTGTGTACCGATTATAGATAATGATTCTGAGATTAAAGTTTGTGATAAGAAAGTTTCTGAACTCAAAGATGCAATTGAGGTGTGCGTTTTACTAGTGATGATAATACTCTAAGTGTAACTTCTTTTCTTGAGAGGGTAGATAAATTCTGTGTTGCTAGGAATATTTGTAAAGATATTCTTTTTCATTCTACTATTGACTTATTTTCAGAAAATGCCGCGTTATGGTTTAAGGCTAATAGAAATTTAGTTTCTAATTGGGATGAGTTTAAAATTTTATTACTGCCTAAATTTTTCACCCTATGATTATAATGATAAATTATGGGAACAAATTAAATCTCAAATAGAAAGTGATAATGAAACCATAGGCGTCTATGGTTTCATTATCTTAGAACTTAGTCTCTCGTCTAACTATTCTCGTTAGGATGCGTGTTCTTCTGAAAAACATTTTGCCATATTTTCAGAGTCATCTTAGCTTAATTTATATTACATCTGGAGCTCAATTAGTAGGTAACTCCAGGTTACAAAGGATTCTATCAATGCTTTTAAACCTCCTTTGAGAAATTCTGATTTAGAACGTCAATTTAGCTATCAATCAACTAGTAGGCAAGTATGTAGTGATGCGGTTGCAGAATCTCGAGTAATAAGAGCGTGTTTTATTTGTAAGGATCTAAATCACGCAGCTTCCCAATGTAATAAACGTTTATTAAGATGTTTTGGTTGCGGTAAAGTTGACGTAAGGAAACCTCAATGTTCACACTGTAATAATTCGGGAAACGGAAGAAAGAGTTCTTAGGGGATCGGCTAGGCTTCTCTTCAAAGAATCTGATCAAAAATTCTAATTTTTTGAATAAATGTAGTGTCAATGTTTCAGATATTTCTCCCAGTAACGAATTAAGTAAAAAATACTCAACCAGTATATATTTTTAGCACAAGTAAGAGGATCGGAGTGCGCTTGTGTTAAAGTTTCGATTTATGGTAGAGAATTTTATGGGTTATTAAATTCTGATGCCAATCAGTGCTGTGTAAATCAAGATTGTTGGGACATCTTGAAAGCAATGGTTGGAATGTTGGAGAAATCTCTTGTACTCTTGTGAACGGGTATGGTAGTGTTTTTGTCGGAATTGTTTCAGTCCCAATTAGATTGAAAGGTAAAGTTACTGTAATTGATTTGTATATAGTTCATAAATTAAAATATATGGTAGTTTTGGGGATTTCTTTTTGGATTAAGATGGGTGTTGTTCCTGATCTTCGACGTGGAGAGTGGTATTTTTCTTCAGAAAAATTAAATAGTTGTGAGATAAATTCTTTAGAGTCGCGCGAGTAATTATCACAGGGTATTGGGTGATGAGTTAAATAAACTAACGTTTCAAAATTTCGATTCGTTGGAACGGACAAATGTTGTTCAACGTAAAATTGATGTTGATAGTCCTCCAAATTGATTGATTCCCAATTAGATAATATGCTTCAACTGGGTGTAATTGAGAAGTCTTCAAATGCTTGGTCGTCGCCAATTTTAATAGTTCCAAAGAAGAATGGTACTTATAGATTTTGTGTTGATTTTAGAAAATCAAATAGAGTAAACATCTTTATTCTTTATTGTCCTCGTTTCTTCTACTTACAAAATTAAATCCTTGTCACTAAGTGATTGTGAACTTATTATTTTTGGTGATTATAATTTACCAAATTTTACCTGGAAAGATGGCGTTTCCTGTAAATGTACACAGGAAATAATGTATGTGTTAACATAATCATTGAATCATTTTCTCATTTAAATATGCTTCAAATTAATTCAATACCCAATAGTAGGGGATCTTATTTAGACTTATGCTTCTCCACCTTACACAATATCTTCATTGGTTTGGCAAATGATAACATCTGTGACAATTCCTTGCATCATTATGGTTATGAACTTTCATTTTCTTTGTTTTACCACTATATTTTGAATAAATGTGACTAGTTTCGATCATAAACTGATCTTTATCAAACATAAAGTACCTAAATTTATTACAAACATTGCTTATATACTATCGAAAAGAGGAGAATACATTACGTCGGTTTGGTCATTAAGGATGGAAAAACCCGGAATAATTTTGGCTTTATGAATTTCGAGTGCTTCCAGTAAATCCATTTTACGACCTTTATCAGTAAAGTGGATTACTGAAAGTACATCCTTTCCAAAAATGTGATTGTTTTCTAATAAATGGTTTGCAAAAGTCGAATTGTTATATTTTAAGCGACAAGCTCGTTCATGTTCTTTGAGACGCGTTTCAAAATTCCGACCAGACTGACCAATGTAAAATCCTTTACAAGACCCGCATATTAATCAATATATTCCTGACCTTTTCATTATGTTAATTTGGGTTTTGGATTGTAAATTAAATTTGATATTTTATTATTTTTATTTGAAAGCTACATCAATTCATTTCTTAATTATTTGGGAAATTTGATGTTTTTCAAAATTGGTTGCATCTGATTTTTGAAGGGTAAGTTCTGATTCAACAATAAGAGTTTGCTTAAAAAACGGAACGTTAATGTGTGGACAGAATTTTGGGCCTAAACTTAAAATTGCTGTTTCCTTTTCGTTGAATGTTATCTCGGTGTTGTTGATAATTCTGGGATGGAATGAAATATAGTTTGTTGTTTGTCTTACTTGCCTCTGATGATTTTTAAGCTTCTTCAATTTCTTCTTTTGTGTTGTCATTTTTTGGTATCGAATACTGCTTACTTTGTTTCGAACATAGTCTTCAAAAAGATCGAGCACTACTGGGTGAAGATGGTGAGCCAGCTCCATGTGAAGAATTTTAATATATACCATTAAAATATCTCTTCTTTTAACCATGTTCGTGCTTCTTCTTTGAGCCACGTTCTCTCTGCTGCTTTGGAGGCCTTTACGGCCTTGTCTTGGACTTGATAGTGCGATGTAAAAAGTTAGGAATAACGTTGTATTTAAGACACTGTTGATTAAACCATGCGTTGAGTGAGGCTTGTTGTTTTTAATTCGTAACTTAAGGTACTTTTTCGCCTGAACTGCTACACTAGCATTAACTAATTCTTGTATGATGGCGGCGTTCACTTGGTGGTGCATTTTGATAAAAAGTTTAAATAAAACACTTTATAACTTTGTTTTATCACTATATTTTGAATAACTGACTAGTTTCAATTTTAAGCTGATCATTATCAAACATAAAGTACCTAAATTTATTACAAACGTTGCTTATTAAGGATGGAAAAACCCGGATTAATTTTGGCTTTATGAATTTAAACTTTTTATCAAAATGCATCACCAAGTGAACGCCGCCATCATACAAGAATTTCATTTTTTGTTAATTATATCGAGTCGAATTTAAATTTTACTCAAGTCATATAATTTTTCGAAGTGTAATTATGAGGAAATTAATAACTACCTGACAAATATTGACTAGAATCAATTACTGATTAGTGATGACATGAATGTAATGGTAATTTTTTTTTTACAATGTACTAAATTTTGCAAATGCGATGTATGTTCCACTTAAGCAAATTAGATCCTCCAGTTATCCTAAATGGTTTGACAAGAACTTAATTAAGTTAATAAAGCAGAAAAAAATTGCTCATCTTAAATATAAAAATTCTGAAGACTACAATGTTCTATACTAAGTAAACAACTTTATGTTCAACAGAAAAACGTTTAACTTTTTTATACTACTTTTTTATTTTTATACAACACTTTGTTACTAGTTTCGAATTCATTAAAAATGTACTACGAAGTGAACGCCTCCAAAATTCAAGATATAACTTTATGTTCGTTATTGTAATCATGTTGAAGTTAATATAAAAAGTAATCCTTCGCACGTTTGGAAATTTATTAATGAAAGGAAAAATGAATCTAGAGTTCCTTCTTCAATGACTTACAATGGTAATGTTTTATCAAATGGTACTGAGATAGTTAACTCCTTTGGTAATTTCTTCTCTGAAGCCTATCGCAGTATTATACCTAATAATGATTTTATTGAGAATTTTACATTATCTAAGACAGTGATGCCTGCAAAATTAGTTATTTCTCTACAAGAGGTATATGAAGAATTGGCTTTACTTGGTAATAATTTCAATGTGGGTCCTGATGGAATTCCTGGTCATTTTTAGCAAATTGCGTATGTGCATTGGCTAAGCCAATCCATAAATTGTTTCAGTCATCAGTTAATAACTTTTGCTTTCCTAATACGTGGAAGAATAACTACATAAGTCCTATTTTTAAAAGTGGCGATCGAAAAAACATAGTTAATTATCGCGGTGTTTCTTTGCAATCATGTATACCCTAAGTTTTAGATAAATTAGTAGCTTGGATGTCTAAAAACGTAATTAGTAGTCAACAACACGGGTTTTCGGAATTCAAGTCAACTATAACCAATTTGTTAGAATTTGAAAACTTTTTTCCTTTTCCGATCATAGGCAAGTAGATACGATTTATACAGATTTTTCGAAAGCCTTTGATCGTGTACAACATAAAGTCTTAATAGTAAGGATTGTTTATAGAAAGGCACTTGGTTGGTTTCACAATTTTTACGATTTATTCCGACTAGTTTCGATTTTTACATCATTATCTAGGAATGGTACAGAAGATGCAATTTTTACCAAGTGCCTTTCTATAAACAATCCTTACTATTAAAAAATGTTTCACCACGTGATAAACGAGAAAAAAATTCAACAAATATAAAGTCTTAATTCGAAAACTTGAAGCTTTAGGGTTTACGGACCAAATTCTTAATTGGGTTAATTGTTTTTTATCAAATTGCGTTCAAGTTGTTAAGATTAATAATCTATCGGATATCATTAGTGTATCGTCTAAAGTACCACAAGGATCACATCTAGGTCCTGTACTATTTCTTTTATTTATTAATGATATTGTAGATTGTTGTAATTACTCGAAATGTTTATTGTTTGCAGATGACTTGAAGCTATATCATATTGTGGATAAGGTTTCGAATTGCTTTGAAATCCGGTCAGATTTAGAAAATATATTCGCATGGTGCAGTAAAAATTACCTAAGTTTAAATATTAATAAATGCAAAGTAATAACCAATAGTAGACGACATAACATTTTAATATTTAATTATAAAATTAATAATGTTATCTTGATAGACTGGAAGTAATAAAAGATTTAGGTGTTTACTTTGATACTAAATTAACATTTGCGGATCATATTGATATTATTACTAAAAAGGCGCTAAAATTAATGGGGTTTTTTGTTTAGGAACTGTTTAATTATGATACTATAAAAATATTATACTATGGTCTAGTTAAATCTAATGTAGAATATGCGTCGCTTATTTGGTCGCCTTATTATAAGACCTAGAAGGAACAAGTAGAGCGGGTTCAAAAACGATTAATTTCTTATGTTATATTTAAGTATAATCATCAATTTAATTTCAATTCTTTTAATTGTGATATTGTCTGTGGTTTACTTAATATTGATTCTTTGGAAATTCGTCGAATTAAGTTTGATTTGTATACCAAAATTCTGAATGGTTTAATAACAGGTGATTTAATTCGGCTATTTAATTTTCAAATTTCAAGCTACTTAAGACCTCTGAGATCTAAACCACTGTTTAGATTAAGTAATTCTCATAATAATTACACTTATAACAATCCTATCAATAGATTGATGAGGTATGCTAATTTACTTAATTCAAGCGCTAATTTTGATTTGTTTTCTTCTTCTTTTTGTAAATTTAAGGCTGATATATCTACAGTGAATTTAAATAATTTATGTTAACACTTAGATTATAGTTTGTTAATTAAGTTTAGAATTAGTTTATAAATGTATATACTTTGTATAAAAGGTGTAACCGCTAAATAAATAAATAAATAAATAAAAGAAAATGTCCCAGGGATCGGAATAAATGGAAATACGAGGGTGCGATATCGGGGGAGTATGTTGGATGAAGCAGTACCTCCGACCCCAATTCATTAATTTTTGCCAGTATTCGTCTTGAACAGTGCGGTTTGGCATTTTCGTGTTGCAGAATAACGTCTTTCCTGTTGACAATCGCCGGATATTTTTCCACTCTGTCCAATTGTTCACAATAAAGGTCTGTATTAACAGAAAATACTCCAAGTCCGGCTTGAAGCAATACATTGCATGTGATGGATCGGTTGGTTTTGTTCTCTCTGCCATTTTACCTCAAATTGAAAAAAGAAAAGTTTAATATGGAATTATTTAGAAGCGAACAAGACACAATAACCTTAAAATGACTTTGGCACGCCTTCAAGATACACAATGGGCTGACAAATATCGACATGCGCAGAAACGATATTACTTTCCAGTCCCCCTATTATTAGTAACTCCTTCGTTCGAAAAACACTTCAAGATTTTGAAAGAAATATTCCTGAGATTAGAAAAAACGGGGTTAACCTTAAGTGAAAGCAAGTGTGTATTTTGCAAGCCTGAGTTGAAATATCTGGGCTATATAGTAAATCGTGGTGGTGTTCAGGTTGATCCAGATAAAGTTAAATCGATTGCTAGAATTAAACCCCCTTCTAATCAAAATGAAGAGAAGATTTTTGAGTATTTTTGCGGCATTAGTTGCACCATTAACTGTCTTATTACATAAACGTATAATTTTTGTTTTGCACTAATGATTGTGATCGTTCTCTCGAATGTATTAAAAATGCTCTAGTTTCATCTACTTTGGCATGTCCTGATTTTGACTTACATTTTGTTCTAAAGGGTGTCCCAAAATTAACGCAAGATTTGAATTTGCCGCCATTTGCGCAGTGGATTATTAGCAGCGCTGAAACAAAACCGTTTGAGAGCCAAGAGTTTGGGGTTACTAAAAATGAAGCATTACACGATACAACAACGTGTATTCATTATTGAACAATATCTCAAAAGTAATGAAAGTTTGGCGGCCACAGCCATACAAAATATAGTCGGAATAGTGTTTCAAATTCTTCAACTGTGAAGAGATTAATTGAAAAATTTAGAGAGACAGGCTCAGTTAGAGACGCTAAACATATTGATCGTCCTAAAACAAGCCATTCAAATGCCAATATCGAAACAGTGCGTAAGAGTTTTGGTGAAAATTCCAGAATATCAATTCGGCGTTGTGGTCAAGAATTACAAATTTCAAGAAGCTCTCTATAGCGCATACTCACAAAATATCTGTCTCTATGCTTAAAAAAATTCAGTTAACACAATAACTGAAGCCTAATGACCATGTACAGCAAAAAGAGCTCGTTGAATGGATCACTGAACAGCAAATAGTGGATGTTAATTTTTTGAGCAAAATCATCTTAAGCGATTAAGCATGTTTTCACATTAATGGTTTTGTTTATCGGCAAAATTGTCGTGTTTGGGGTTCAAAAAACCTACATGAGATTTTCCAAAAACAATAGCATCCACAACACATTGGAGGAGGTATCATTGGATCATACTTTTTTTAAAATATGGTTGGTCAAGCAGTGACTCTGACTGATGCTCGATATCGCAACATGTTTACACAGTTCTTTCTGTCGAAATTGGATCATGTTGATGTGGCCAATATGTGGTTTCAACAAGACAGCGCCACGTGCCATACAGCCCGTGAAACAATTCAATTACTACATAAGACATTTCCTGGTCGCGTACTGTCGCGTTTCTGTGATCAGAATTGGCCTTCTATATCGTGTGATTTAACACCACTAGATTACTTTTTATGGGGTTATTTGAAGTCAAAGGTCTATATCAACAAGCCCACAACCACCCGTGAAAATTAAACGCTGCATCAATGAAATTCAGCCAGATTTATGCAGAATGGTCATGGAAAATTTCGCGGAGGCCATTTGCCCGATTTGTTATTTCATAAATAACCCTACTCATGAATCAATAAAAAAGAACACAATATAAAGAATAAAAAATGTGTTTTCTACTTATTTCAAATCTTGCGTTAATTTTGGGACACCCTTTACAAACCGATGCTTCTGCTTATGGTATTGGTGCGGTCTTATCGCAATCTCATTAGTCAATCTTTCTCTGCCGCTGAACGGAAATATGGAGAAGTTAAGGTGTTATTTAGAAGGTTCTAAGTTTACTGTCGTCACCGATCACCATTCTCTGGTATGGCTGAATAATCTATTCAAACCCCAAGGCCTATTAGGTCGGTGGACGTTAAGACTTCAGCAATTCAGTTACAATTTTATCCATATAAATCGTAACGACCCATGACTGTTGTTCAGAAAATAAAATTGATAACGTAAATTCAGATTTTGTTATGTTATGTCTAGTCATTGATAGTTTCGAAGTTGGTGAGGTTGATGATCCTTGGCATGTCCTTTAAAATATCCTCAGTGGCATGTACACGATAATAAAATTTACAAGTATACTAAACATAATTCACATTTTCTTGACAGCGTCGAGAAGTGGAAATTAGTAATCCCTAAAAATTTGCGAACGAAAAATCGAGAAGCATGATTCTAATACGGCTTGTTATTTGGGTGGTTTCAACACATTTCATAGCTTTAAAATATGTTTGGCCTCGTATGAAAGCCGATATCACTCGACAAATTCAACGTTGTGTTGTGTGCCAACAATTTAAACCCGAACAGAAATGTAAAGCTGGGTTAATGGGTTAACGAGGCCTTTGCAGGTAATTTGTACCGATATTGTAGGTCCGTTGCTAAGATCCTCCCATGGATATTGCTATAAACTTGTTGATTCCGATTGCTTTAGTAAATTTTGTCTTACTTTCGCAATGAGGAGAGCTAGGACCGGTGTCTAGAAAAACATTTGGAAAATGATATATTTTTGATGTTTGGTATTATGTGATAATGGAGTACAGTATAAGAGTAGAGGGTTTACTCGGCTGATGGAGAAGTATGGTGTTGATGTGCTCTATAATCCTGTTTATTATCCACAGGCTAATCCTGCTGAAAGGGTTAACTGAGTCATTAAAACAATGTTGGCTTCGTATGTATCGGAGAATCAGTGAAAGTGGAATGAGAATTACCCAAGGTGGCATGTGCTCTTCGCGCTGCTCATCATGAAGACACATCAAACATTTCTCTGCCAAAATTTATGGAAAATGGAGTATGTGAGCCATTTGCCATAAATTTTAACAGAGAAATTATTTTAGATGGTAAAGATTATAGAATCAATAGTAGTCAAGAGTTTAAGACTGAAGTCAGAGAAGTAAACTGTTTCTAAGAAATTAATAAAAGCACATTGTCGTAGAGAAGTAGATTATGTAGAAGGTCATCTATTTCTGATGACACGAAATTCTATGCCGCTAAGTTGGGAAAAAAGTTTATTGGACCATTTCGTATCAAACGTAATGTTGGATACAATACTTACGAATTAGAAGACGAATTAGGAGTTTCCAAAGGATAAGGATTAAAGCTTAGTGCTGATTGAGTAATGAGAAAAATAGTTGCATTAGCTATCTTGGATTTATACTCCATCTTTGGTTGCATGTTAAAGGGGCGCTCTATTATTTTTCTTTTCTTTATTGTTATTTTATTTTTTTGGCAATAGTACTAAATCATGTAAATTATATAGGCTAATTAGAGAATCAGTTGATTTACTGGATTATTATATACATGATTGATCTGATTTCAAAATGTGATGTTTCTATTTACTTATGGTAAGAAAACTCACAATATGTGGAGAGTACATTGTTTAGTTAACTTTCACGTTAGACTTATATGTTTTGGTTTGTTTTCACTGTTAAAGAAAATATTAGTTAATATTCAATTTTAGTTAGGGACAAATATGAACTTTTATTTTTTTCTAAGTTAAGTTAGTTTCCTTACTTATTTTATAAATACTTATAAAACCGATTTATGTTTGTCTCACAAGAAGATAATTTTTCTTTCCTTTTTGTTCGTGTAAAATTTGGAAAACACGTTATATTACTAAGATACATGTATTTATCCAACAGAATGTGAAATTGAATCTATATTTAATAATCGTAATAATGAACTCACGCTGTCAAATGACGTCAATTTTCAAGTCGTAACAATGAAATACTGAAGCAGATTGTATAAACCTTGACAGTCCTTTAACATGATGATTCACAGGTGAAAATTTATTGGACAAAAATATATCCAAGGCTCATGCCAAAAATTGTTAAACCTTCATCTAATTTTCGCACAGCCTCAATCTCCTCACAACTCCTCCCGCATAATCAAGTCGACACATTCGAATTAGCGTCTGGGAAAATCGATGGACCAAAACAAGGCGGTAATAACGTATAATGGCCCTTCAATCATGCCGATATTTTATTACGCCGACGCTAATTTACGGCGATAATCTCGGGCCCGAGCGCAAATTTGCATCCGGCGGCCATTCATGTAAATGCAAAGTTAATTGATAATTCGATTATGGCCTTTGGTTGTTTTATTGCTCCCTTTAAAGTCCAATTAAGTCTCGATAGCGTGCGGTGTTAATCCGGCGAGGAGGAAAGATTCAGTGGTCCCGGTTCTTCCTTATTGCCGATGGAGACCAGCGCTTCCTGGATGAGTGATGATTTGTATATAAGGACCGGCTATGGGCTTTGCCTTTTATCAAGGCGGCCGTTCCCTCATTTGCATTAGTTTGTCATTTAGTGGATTTGCATAATTTCGTCATTCGACGGTCTCAGTCCTGAAAAAAATTACTTGGGCCCAATAATCTTCATTCATTATTTTATTACATTTTCATTTTTTTCATATTCACATAATTGAATATTTTTACTTTGAATAAGTATATGTTATTTGTAATATATTATTTTATTATATTGTAACAATACTCAGTAAGAAAATTATAAAGATGTTTAACAGTCAAAACTAACTAAAATAACGGATGATGGTTGCGACCGCTAATACGTGGTAATCCATAAGTCAGATTTCTTAAATTTAAAATCAAGAAGCGGGAGCCACTAGCATGAACCGCCAACAGAGGGCGCCCCAAAAATTAAACCGATGGAATGGTCGCGCGGTTCAGTTGGCAGTTGCCATCAAAAAGGATAACACGCAGATCAACCGGCGCATCGTCGTTAGGTGATCTATCTCACTCGTCATTTATAATTCTATAATACAACGTTAGTTAGTAGAGTTACAAAAAAACAAAATATTTTAAGATCAGTCCTCTGATTTAATAACTATTTGACATCACGTGTCAACTGTCAACTGATAACTGCCATCTGTTTTACTCACCATGTATAATTCCAGAATGCAACGTTAGTTAGTTGAGTTACAAAAAACCAAAAAGATCAGTCTTCCTACTTACAACCGATTTGAAATCAATTGTCAACTGTCATCTGTCTTACTTGTCATTTATAATTCTAGAATGCATCTTTAGTAGAGTTACAAAAACTAGAATATTTTAAGGTTAGATGTCTGATTTACTGACGATTTGACTTTATTTGTGAACTGTTAACTGTAAACTGTCAACTGTCTTACTCGCTATTTATAATTCTAGAATGCACCCAATAGTTAGGAAGGTTACAGAAAAAAAACAAAATATTTTAAGATCAGACCTCTGTTTTTCTAGCGATTTGACTTCAATTGTTAATTGTCAACTGACAACTATCAACTGTCATATGTGTTACTCACCATTTATAATTCTAAAATGCAACGTTACAAAAAAATATTTTAAGATCTGACCTCTGATTTAATAACGATATGACAACAATTGTCAATTATCAATTGTCATCTGTCTTACATTTTATTTATAATTCTAGAATGCAACGTTAGTAGAGTTACAAAAAACAAATATTTTAAGATCAGACCTCTGATTTATTAGCGATTTGACATCAATTATCAACACTCATCTGCCAATTGTCAGTTGTATCAAAATTAAAATTTTCCAAATGTTTCCAACAAGTTATTTTTTGATTTTGCCTAATGATATCTCAAAGTTAAAATACAAAGAATTACATTTTATATTGTCATGTGTTATCTGCCATCAATGGTTTATCAAACGTCAATTGTTATCAAATGTCAACTGGCAACTGTCAACTGTCAACTTTTGTTTTGTTATATTTATTAGCAATTTGACTTTAATTGTGAACTGTTTACTATCATCTGTTTTATTCGCCATTTATAATTCTAGAATGCAATGTTAGTTACTTAGTAGAGTTACGAAAACCCAAAATATTTTACGATAAGACCTCTGATTTATTAACGATTTGACATCAATTGTCAACTGTCAATTGACAACTGTCATCTGTTTTACTCGATATTTATAATTTTAGAATGCAACGCTTGTTAGTAGAGTTACAAAAACCAAAGTATTTTAAGATAAGGCCCATTATTTATTAGACCTTTGACATCAATTGTCAACTGTCGACTGACAACTGTCAACTGTCATCTGTCTTACTCGGTATTTATAATTCTAGAATGAAACGTTAGTTAGTTTAGTTATAAAAACAGAAAATATTTTAAGATTAGACCCTGATTTACTTGCGAGTTGACATAAATGGTCAACTGACATCTGTTAACTGTCAATCGTAAACTGTCATCCGTTTTACTCGCCATTTATAATTCTAGAATGTAACGTTAGTTAGTAGGGTTACAAAAAACAAAATATTATAAGATCAGACCTCTGATTTACTAACAATTTGACATCAATTATTAACTGTCAACTGACAACGGTCAACTTTCAAATGTGAACTGTCATGTGTATTACTCGCTATTCATAATTCTAGAATGCTAGAATACTAGTTAGTAGGGTTATAAAAAAAAACAAAGTATTTTAAGATAAGGCCTAGGATTTACTAGCGATTTGACATCAATTGTTAACTCTCAACTGTCAATTGTCAACTGTCATCTGTCTTATTCGCCATTTATAACTCTAAAATACAACTTAGTAGAGTTACAAAAAAAAATATTTGTAGATCAGACCCCTGTTTTACTAGCGATTTGACATAAATTGTCAACTGACAACTGTTAACTGTCAATTGCCAAGTGGCATCTGTCTTACTGGCTATTTATAATTCTAGAATGCATGGTGCATTCTAGTTAGTAAAGTTACAAAAAAAATATTTTAAGATCAGACCTCTGCTTTATTAGCGATTTGACTTCACTAGTCAATTATCATATGACAATGCTAATTGTCGGCTGTTAACTGTCTTAATCGCAATTTATAATTTCAGAATATAACGTTAGTTAGTAGAGTTACAAAAAACGAAAATATTTTAAGATGAAACCTCTGATTTACTAGCGGTTTGATATCAATTGTCAACTGTCAACTGACAACCGTCATCTGTTTTATTTTCCATTTATAATTCTAGAATGCAACGTTAGTTAGTAGGGTTACAAAACAAGACAAAATATTTTAATATCAGTCCTCTGATTTACTAACGATTTGAAATCAATTGTCAACTGTCATTTGTCGAACACGCCAGGAGGTTTTGAATTGCGTAAATGGGCAAGCAATATTCATGGTTTACTTACTGATGTGATAGACAAGTCAGATGCGTCGTCGTTGTCACTGGATGATAATGAAAATCCTAGTGCCAAAATTTTGGGACTTCATTGGCAGCCAGATTCAGACTGCTTCTTATTTAAAGTGAAATTAGTTGATAAACCTTGCACTAAACGAACTATTTGGTCGGATGTTGCTTGCATCTTTGATCCTCTAGGACTGGTCTCGCCATTGTCATTTTTTGCTAAAAGGTTGATTCAACATTTATGGACACTTCATCTAGATTGGGATGTAGTTCCTCCATCTTATGTCGTAGAAAAGTGGTTAAGCTTTAAATCACAAATATCGTCTATCGCTTTTTTGCAAATTCCTCGTCGTCTCGCCTTGGATAATACATCAAATTATCAGTTACATATCTTCTGTGACGCTTCAGAAGCAGGCTACGCGGCTGTAATTTATTTTCGTGTTTCGTCTGTAGATAAAATAGACAAATTCCTTGTTTGTGCTAAATCAAAGGTAGCTCCTTTAAAGAAACTTTCAATCCCTCGGCTTGAATTGTGTGCTGCAGTTATCTTGGCAGACCTCATAGAATCAGTTTTGGAAACTTTCAAGGATATCGTAAAATTTGATCAAATAGTTGCATGGTCGGATTCATTGGTGACGTTGTCTTGGATAAGAGGTTTGCCACACAGGTGGAAGACCTTAGTGAGTAACAGAGTGTCATATATCCAGGATAAGGTACCAGCAAGTGCGTGGCGTCTTGATAAATCAGCTGATTGTGCATCTCGAGGATTGGCTCTTGCTGAGTTATTGACTAAGGTTTTATGGTGGACGGGGCTTTATTGGCTATCACACTCAGCAGATTTATGGCCAGATCGTGTATCGGTCTGTGACACCTCAGATGTATTAACAGAAGAAAAACCTATGATTCTGTTAGCAACCACTCCTACAAGCATATATGATAATTTATTAAATAACTTTTCGTCGCTTCGCAAAATACAAGGGATTGTTGCTTACATGTTACGTTTTATTAGAAATTCTAAAGGTAAACCTACGCTACATCATTCATTGTCACTTGATGATCTTCATATTGCACTTGAGTACTTAGTTAAGCATGTATAAGCTACAGTTTTCTCTGAGGAGATTGTGAAACTTAACATATGTAGTAAACCCTATCGTTTCCTAGCTCCCTTTCTAGACGACAAGGGAATCGTGAGGGTGGGCGGTAGACTACACCGTTCTTCTTTGCATTATAATGCAAAACATCCAATGCTCCTACCAAGTAAGCATCGGTTTACAACCCTCATCATTGAACAATATCATAAAGACAATTTTCATCCTGGTTGTCAGGCATTGCATAACTTGTTAGCACAGCAATTCTGGATTTTATCATGTCGACGTGCGAGAAAACGTGTTATATATACGCTGTTTTCGCGTAAAACCTAGGTTTCAAACACCATTTAAGGGTAGGTTACCTCTTTCTCGTATCTCGCAAGTCAAGCCATTTATGCGTACTGGAGTTGACTTTGTAGGCCTGGTGACGATCACTTTGGGTAAGCATCGTGGATCAAAGTCCTCAAAGGCGTATATATGTGTATTTGTATGTTTTGCGACGAGGGCTATCCATCTGGAATTGGTCTCTTCGTTGACATCGGAAGCATTTTTAGCTTGCTTTTGTCGCTTTGTAGCTCGTCGGGGTCGCTGTACTGATTTGTACAGTGATTGTGCAACAAATTTTGTAGGAGCTAATCAGATGCTATTACAAAATTCTGTTGGGAAATTGTCCATTAAGTGGCACGTCAATCCTCCCAGTGCTCCACATATGAGTGGCCTTTGGGAGGCAGGGGTGAAATCGGTCAAAACACATATGACACGAGTCATCGGTGAGCAGATACTGACGCATGAGGAACTGAATACACTCCTAATCCAAATCGAGGCTATCCTTAATTCAAGACCATTGTGCCCAGTTAGCTCTGACCCCAATGATTTGTCAGTTTTGACTCCTGGTCATTTTCTTACTTTAGAACCATTAAGTGCTCCTCCCGAGGAAGGTCTTGCGGAGGTTAAACTTTCACGCTTATCCAGAAATCTTGATGCATACGCAACAACAGTTGCCAGTTGTTGCTTATGCATCAAGATTTTTGGCGTCGTTGGCATACTGTATACTTACAAACACTGCAACAGCGCTCTAAATGGTTTTCACTGAAGGATGAAGTGCATGAAAATTCATTAGTTCTAATAAAACAGGATAATGAATTCGGAAATTACGAGAAATGATTAAATTATTCACAGAATGCTATAGGAAACAAAATTAAAATGATAGAATTAAGCGCCGGGAAAAATCGTGTAAAAAGATTTTTGATTAATGGGTTAGGAACTGTTATTAAAACAATTGGCGGAAATATGGACGCTCGCGATGAGAAGAAAATTAATAGAATCCTGGAACATTTAATCGCTAATCAAAACAACCTCCAGAACTAACTAAAGTTTGGGTACAGCATAAACGAAAAAATAGTTCAAAATTTGAACGAAACAGTCGAAGACATCGCACACAACCAAAATTTACTAAAGGCCAGAATTATAGACCACCACCAAATAGACCACCAATTACTATTCGCTAAAGATCTGTACAATCAAATTGTTTGACTTTTCGGAACAATCGAAAATATTTTGGCAGAACTTCTATTAACATAACATTGGATATTAACATTTATTTATTTATTTATCTTCGGTCTTCTTCATTTAATATCATAAGGATGGTTGCGACGGTTATAATGTAATATTGAAATAAATAAAGGAACATGTACAATCATCTTTAAATTTTATTTATTGATGGTAATCTCTCAAATCGATACAATAAAGCGTTTAAACATTGCCGCCATCATCATGTTGATCGCTCAATAAAATTCCAAATTTATTATTGCTCTATTAAAATGATCAGAAGCTATTCATTTCATCGTATGACCAGCAATTAATTAAAACGTCATAAAAAAAAAACTAGTCCGTGGGCAGAGAAACCGATGGGTACACCTCTAATGCCCATCAATGCGCTTCCAGGTATTCCCATTTGTAATTTATCGCGTCATCCGTAGCTTAATTGTAGCACATAAATCAATGTCCACAAGCGATTTCTTTTAGTTTCGCGCTGATGGCGAACGCCATCGGTTTAATTGAAAACCAATTGCACATAAAGTAAAAATCGGATGAATTCAATTGAAAACCCACACGCAGACGCCAGTTTATAAAACAAACTATAGTAATAGATGCAATAAAATGGAAGGTGTAGGCCAAGCAGGAAATTAAGAAACGCCGCATTTGTTTCGAATCAATATCATTATGGAAAATATCGCGCATAGGTAATTAAGATCGGTAACGAGGATTAGAGTAAAAAAAGTTGGGAGGAGAGTGACGTTGCGAGGCATAATTTTTTTGAAAGGCGTGCACCAGTGTGACGGACAATGATTGATAAAGTAGATCGGTACGTGTAGATGTTGAAGATGCGGAGATGTCTTTTGTGGTGAGCCCCCGTGGCGCGTAACTCCGAGACCATTTGCAGTGTCTTGTTAAAATCGATGGTCGTGCATTAGCAGATGGCCCCCTGACCTGGGCCATCGTGCATTTCCATGCCGAGTTTCGTCATCGGCGATTGTAATTTATAAGATATTAATGGATGCCGTCATCCGGTGGGTAACGACTTCATAAGCCGGGAAGTTCGAGTCATGGTGGACTATCAAATATACATTTATCTTGGTGTTGAGGTAGGTCGCGTGCCCGGGAACAATCATTAATTCTCTCCACTGACACAGATACTGCACGGTGAAAAACTACCGGGAGGAGGTTCGCCGTTCACCATTCCTTCTGTCTTCTACCTTCGCAGCGAGACACCTACCACCACGTGCCTCCTGCCTTCGGCCCACCTTCCTGCCCCGGAATGACAGCGGCTCCCGGACACGGGGTATGATGCCGCACTTTTATGGTCGTGTCATCCACGACACCCGAGACAGGACTTCGTGTCCGAATAAATGATATCCCAGCGCCCACGCTAACCCACCCTCGGACACGTGTTGAACAAACACTTTTTCACCACGGCGACGGTTTCCAGGAATGCCCCATGAATTAGGCGGAATAAATTTTACACGTTCGCTTTTCATATAAATTGATGTCACTTGCATAATCTTATTTATCGTTATTGCGAATAATTTTATCATTTATTTATTAAAATATCTCGAGTTTGATGTAAACAGGTAGTTTTTTAACTTTATTTAACTTTCTTTAAAATTTAGTAATTAGTTACACATAAGTTCAACTTACTAGCATTTTAGATAACTGTTAAAATGTAACCCCGATTCGCAATTGTTTTCAGGTTATTAGTGTGAATGTGAATATCGTTTCCTTATTTTACATTATTACTAAGAATATCGTTTCACTTTCATTTGTGTTTAAAATTAACTTACAGTTTTATTAATATTTATATTTATAAGTAAAATGCTTGTAACTAAAAAAAATTTAACATGCCTAAATTTTTTTACATCGTTTTAAGCACTATCAAATAAACTCAAAATCCAATATGGCCACCATAAGAAAAACAAAAGACAGCGCTAATAACCTGCAATCAAACGCAAATCGAGGTTTCTGTTTGGACCAATAAATGTGTCTGAAAAAGGTTTAATAGCGGTCGCGCTAGGAGTTATACAGTTAATGAGGAAAATTAAAATTGGCAAATTTTGTTTTATTCAAAATATCTTAAAATTGAAAAAGTTAAGGTGAATTTAAAATGGGATTTGTTATGAGCACTGATTTCTGCAAAATATTCCCCATACAACTGTTGCTCTATCTTTTCTAATAACAGTGTGTACAATATCTTTATTAATCAATGTATCTTGTCAGTTGATCTTTTATGATAATGGATTATGTGATGAAATGCATACAAAGTTGTGTGTGTAGATGTTTTGAATCTTAATAAAACTCATTTGTTGTAGATTTACGAAATCTAATTATTAGTTAATTTTCTACAAGGTAAAGGACTTTAATACGTTTTTATTATAACATATTCTATTTCTTAAAAGAAAAATGGAACATTTTCAAAGAAAAAATCAGTGATAAAAAGCAATTGATGTACTGTATTATTTCTAAATTGTGAAAAATATTTTAAAATTTCTTAACAATCGATAACCAAGGTTTTAAACAGAATAAAATCTTGGAAAAATATGTAAGAATAATAATAAACAAAAAATTGTTGTAGCTTTCAATATATCATTTTGTAAAAAAAAACTATTGAAACTATTGTGAAAATAAACACTTGAAATTTGCAAAGTAAACTTTAAAACTCAATTTAATAATTGCTATTATATAGTTAATATAACATAGTGTTATTTTTTTTAATTTAATTATTTATTTATTACCCAACAGATACAGTACATCCAATAAAAGGGTAACATCAGTTTAAAAGTAACACAAAATTGGTATGTATTAGATAAACAAAATAATAACACAAACAAAACTAACAAACAAAGTTAAAGTGTTTTATTAATTATTAACAATTGCTATATAAAACAATTTATATTTCTTAATAAATACAAAAAATAATTATTAAAAAGCCATTGAAATTTTATATTATTTCCAAGTTAAAAAAGTATTTAAAAATTTAAATTTGCTTAAAAATAGCTATATAATCTCTACTCATCTAGAGATTCGATACAGTATCTAACAAGGATTCAAAAGAAGTTAGTTTTAGAGTCGAACCATTTTTGAATCAATTAATTTTGTATCTAATAAGCAAGGAAAAGTCCCAAAATCTTATAAGAAGAATCAAATTCAAACAAAATTTTTAGTTGAATAACTGAAATCAATATTTTCATTTGGAATAATGTTGGACCCAAAGGTGTAAAAATTCCATTTCACATTCTAAAGTCATATTATTATCATTCAAATTAGCAGAAATTTTGTCCTGTCTCTGCTAAATTGAATAACTCGATGTGACTTTAGAATATGAAATTGAATCTTTATACATTTGAATAATAAAATGTATTAAAATCCTTTAGTTCGTTGTAGAAAATTAAATAATAATTTAAAAATACGAAATCATTTATTAGTTTATTCAACAGAAATAATTTCATTCAAATTAGTGTTGCTTTGATAGTTGTACTATTAGTAACACGCAAATTAATTTTGTTTTATTCAATGTCTGTCGAGGTTTTAGCCAAAGAAGCAGTTGTTTCAAAATTAATTTGTTTTGTAGTCTTGGTAAGACTCATTGTTGTAGATTCACGAAATGTTTTCGTATTTGTAAATTATTATTTATACATTTGGGTCTAAAATTAATCCAAATGAAAATATTAATTTCAGTTATTCAACTAAAAATTTTGTTTGAATTTGAGATTTACAAGCCAAATTTGAGTTCAAATAATGTTGTAACCATAATAACCATAGTTATGGATTTTTTTTGCCCATTTTTACATTGTGTATTGTATTTTAGATTGTTGTTTTTTTATTTCAATTTGTATTTGGACTCGTTCCTTTCATTGAGTAAATAAATAAATAAAAAATAGTAATGTGGCCTTCATACTACTTTTCCCATATTTTCCTCGATAACTATGAGGATTACGAAAAACGGCTATTCTATATAATTTGCTCAATTTTTGATTATTTACAATTTACAAATTATAGAACTAGGTAAAAAATGTAAAAATTATTAATTTTTAGGGTAGGGTGAATGGGTCCTCTAACCAACCCTCCAATCAGTAAAATATAAGCGAGATTTTTAATTAAAAGACCTATTCAAAAAAAAATTTCAAATAATTTTTGATGCTTCTAATTAAAACCCTCGATTATGTTTAACTGATTGGAGGGTGGGATATAGGCCACCCATCCACCCTACATATACATATAAACTTCAATTCCTTATCGTCTCGCGGTTTCCAATCCAATTAATTTCCAAACTTTTTGTAGAACACAGAAATTAAAAAGGTACAATTTTTGAGTGTGTAAATTAGTAAAAATTTGATGCATGATGGCCTGGCAGACTTTAAATCTAAATTAAATAAGATTAGCTATAGACAGTCAATTATATTTAAATTTAAATTTTGATTTATTTTTTATTACATCAAGGGTTGGATTGTTTTTAGCAGCAATGTCATCAACGACTAGCAATTAAGATTATCATGTATATGTAGGCTGGCCTCTATCCCACCCTCCAATTAGTTAAACATAATCGAGGGTTTGAATTAGAAGTTCTAGAATGTAAACATAAATAAGTTGCATTTTTTAATTGATGCATTCATTCATTCAATTTTTGATGATGTTTTACTGACTGGAGGGTGGAATAACTTTAATTGCTGATCGTCTCGCACTTGATAAAGTAAAATTTTTGAGTGTGTAAATTAATAAAAATTATATACATGATACGTGGAAAGGCTTTAAATCAAATTTAAATAAGATTAGCTATAGAAGGTTATTTATAATAGGTTGTTGAAAAAATTCACTTGGTTTGTTTCACAAAATTTTTCACAAAGTGAATTTTTTCAACAATCTCATTAACATAATGTTTCATCAAGTGAAAAATGAGAATCAAATAAAAGGTTATTTATATTTAAACTTAAATTTGGATTATGCTTTATTTTTTCTTAGATTCAAGGTTTTATTGGTTTGTAAGCAGCAAAACCATCGACAATTAGTATTTAAAGTTATCAAATATATGTAAGGTGAGTGGGTCGGTTCTATCCCACCCTCCAATTAGTAAAACATATGAGAGGGTTTTATTTAAGATTTTTAAAATATAAATAAATACAAAATAACTGCAATTTTTAGAATTTTATTCATACAATTTTTTCAAATAATTTTTGATGATGTTTATTGGAGGGTAGGATAGAGGACACCCACCCTACATATACATATAAATTGCAATTACTGATCGTCTCGCGGTCTGGAGTAAAATTAATTACGAAACTTTCTAATAAAAAAAATTCTAAAGGTAAAATTTTTGTGTGAGTAAATTAATAAAATTTTTATGCATGATGGGTAGGCATACTTTAAATCTAAATTAGATAACATTGGCTATAGAAGCATTATATTGAAACTTAAATTTGGATTATGCTTTATAAAAAAACAATAAAATCTTAGACGATTTTATTCTTTTCTGTAGCAAAATCACAAACGATTAGTATTTAAAGTTATCATGTATATATAGGGTGGGTATGTGGCTTCTATCCCACCCCACCTAGTAAAAAATGGTGATGTGGCCATCTTAGTATTTTCTTACCAGATTTACACAAAAAAAGGTATTCTTAATAATTTGCTCAATATTGGATTCTTTACAATTACTTGTTATATAAATTTTATGTAACTCCTATAGTTTATTAGCAGTAGGTAAAAAATATCAAAAAATAAAATTTTAATATTTTTTCGCAAGTTAAGAACTTTATGAAAAACATGTTTTAATGAAACTTGTTCAGTGTCTCATTCCTTTTAGCTTTTGTTTAAAGAGTGTAATATTTTTCATATTTAGAAAAATATAAGAAAAAAACAAAAAAAACGCCTCTGGTAAAACTTCCACTTTCTGTTTATGAATGTTTATTAAAAGCTGGCCAGTTCCAGAATTTAACGATATAACGTTAAATTTAAAGTTTCATCTCAAACGGATCATTCATTTTTGGGATACTCTATCCCTATATATTCTATATAGAGAAAGTAATAAATAAGTCTTATTATCTTTGTGAAGAAATTCGATTCAAAACGAAATTTTCAGTTCAACAATTTTGGATTTAAATATTTTTAGATTGTAAAGACATAACGACAACAAATAAGAAAATTTGTAGTTTTTCATATTTGTTACAGCCTTAAAGAGAGGAATCTATTGCCCTAGTAATGTTTCCCCTGACTGTCTAATAAAACAGTAGGATACTTTTAATCCAAAAATTTCCCCAATACATTTGTGTAAGAAAGTAACAATCAGAAATCAGACTGATTGTTACTTTCTTACACAAATGTATTGGGGAGATCTTTCCAGGTTAATTAACTTTTCTTACCGATATAATACAGTAATCATTAATTTTGCAAAAAAAAAGTTTTGAGAGAAGTTCTTGGCGAAATTTTTGGATTAAAAGTATCCTACTGTTTTATTACACAGTCGGGGGAAACATTACTAGGGCAATAGATTCCTCTCTTTAAGGCCATAACAAATATGTATAAACTTTAAACTGTGTTTTTTTTTCGAATACTCCATCTGTTTTATTTGATGAAAAAACATATTACTCTTTATTCGACTTTGTTATTTAAGTAGATTAATAAAATCTGTCTTAATTATAATTGATTTCTCTTATTGAGATGATTTCAGTTATGTATAATATTCAATTTTGCGTAAAATGTTTAGAAAAAACTTTTTAAGTATTACTTGTTAAAAAATTGTTTACAAAACCCATTATTAATAATTTTGTTTAAAAGCATTTAAAAATTTTGCAAAAGAAAACATTTTTATTCTTAAATGAAATTTGATAAAGCAGCTGATAATTGCCAAAAACTTTAAAATACTTAAAATATTATAAAAATAAAGACAAACAATTCAAACGTTCAGAAAAACAGCTTTAAAAATTTGATTCTTTTGTAAATAGTTAAAATTATACTTAAACTTAAGCAAATCACTAAAATTATAATAATAATAGAAAATTTCTTACAAAAATAATTAATTGATTATTTAAAACCATTGGAAATAAAAAATATAATTTATTTAAAATAAGAGTTTAAAAAAAAATATAATAGAAAAAGTTGTGAAAAATATATTAACTTAATAGTTAACTTTAAACATAGAAAACAAATAAAAATCTACAAACAGCGGTACAATTTCTAAAACTAAAACAGCTGAAATATAATGATTATAAATTTTCTAAAAATTGTTTAAAATTTAATTAAAACAAATTTTACAGAAAATAAACTAAAATATATGAAATCTTTAAAAAAATCAATTGTAAATATTATTTGAATAGAAATCTATCCTAATTTTAATAGATTTTTCTTAGTGAGATGATTTCTGTTAAAAATCTTAAATTTTCGTAAAACGTTTAGAAAAAATATTTTTTTTTTCAAATTCTCGGATTGAAAATGTTCAACTTTTTTTATTCGGCAGATAGGAAAACTGAAACAGGGCAAAAACGATGGCAAAAATAAATAAAAATTCGGTCAGTAATTCCGAAGTATTTTATATATAAAAAGGTAAATGTGTTTTCTCATAAAAGAAAATGTAAAAACACATTTATCTATTTTTACTTTTTAGTGGGGAAAATCTATCTAGTTCAATTGACTTCTCTTAGCGAAATGATTTCATATTTCATTGATAATTATGATAATAATAAATATTGTGAAAAAGTTATCTGAAATTTTTTTGATAATTTTCAAGTGTTTCGCTGTTGAAAACATTATTTTCATTTGATTGATTGATGAGGCACTTAGGTGTTGAAAATCCATACTTAATATTTACTTCACCTGAAGAAGCCACAGTGTGGCGAAACATATGTAGTGTTTAATAAACCAATATTTGAAAATCAAACAAATTGCGTTATCTCAATATTATTTTCACATCGGG
This sequence comes from Ontholestes murinus, assembly GCA_963969525.1. Classification (NCBI taxonomy): domain Eukaryota; kingdom Metazoa; phylum Arthropoda; class Insecta; order Coleoptera; family Staphylinidae; genus Ontholestes; species Ontholestes murinus. The sequence goes on along the minus strand of OZ018387.1, from coordinate 19,280,889 downwards.
GTGATGCTCTTCTCAGTCAAATCATACTGAGTTAAAGCGTTGTTTTTGATAACCTTTCCATCCTTGGTGTAAATTCCAGCATCAATACGGTAGATCTTGATCATTTCGGTACGATGATGGTAACCCTTCTGACCGGCACGGGCAACAGTGAAGGAAAGTCTGGATGGATGCCAAGCACCAATACAGGCAACTTTGCGAAGACCCTTTTGCTTCTTACGGGGCAGTTTCTTGGTATGCCAACGAGAAGTCATACGCTTGAATCCTTTGCCCTTCAATTGGTGAAATCAATGAAATCAATCATTTCATTTTGAGCAAAACACTTCACCAATTAGCACAGTCACAGTTTTCTAGATTATCACGTGCCCACTTGACTTTATCTTCAATGATACCTCCATTCATTTGGATTTCCATAATATGAGCCTTCTTTTGACATTGATTCAACAGTTTCATCTGGGTGTTAGTAATGATACGGACAACCTTGCAGTCCTTCATGATCTTGTTGAAATCACACTCGATGGATTTCTTTCCCAAATCATCCTGCCACTTTTTGGATGCCGTCATGAAGGCCTTCTTCTTGCTCTTGTACCCATTCGTGTACAAGAAAGGTTTTAAAATAAAAATAAAATATACTCAAAAAAACGTCTAGAATTTGTTTATAATAGTTCAAGTTATTCCAATTCTTGTATAATGGCGGCGTTCACTTGGTGGTGCATTTTGATAAAAAGTTTAAATAAAACATTTTGCGATTGATAATGATCAGCTTATGATCGAAACTAGCCACATTTATCCGAAATATAGTGGTAAAACAAAGTTATAAAATGTTTTATTTAAACTAGTTGAAGTTATATAGAAAGAAATTCATAAAAAAAAAGATTACAAAATTTATTTAAGGATAATTAATTAAAGAGAACCAAGAGAAAAAAAGTAGAAGTATGGAAAACAGGAGTATCTCTAAACGCGACCAACCCTCTACTTTATTATCCAGTTATCATCCTATCACACTCCTACTCCTGTTATTAGAAAAATCTGTGAATTCCTCTTCAAAAAAATCCTTGTTTTTATTTCCAACCACATCCACAAATGCCAATTTGGTTTTCTTCGCCGTCGTTCAACTTCCCTTCTACTCACCATCCTTGTTTAAAATATTCAAACATCCCACCTAGAAGGCAGAGCTTCTGCAGCTCTATTTTTGGATGTCCAGAAAGCGTTTGACTCTGTCTGGCACCAAAGCCTACTATACAAGTGCCACCTCCTAAATATCATATCATTTTTATTATCAAACAATTCTTCTCTAATAGATCCTTAAAAGTGAAAATCCATAATTGATTTTCTTCCTTTCTTCCCTCAAGGCTATCCTATGGCACCTCTGTTATATAACATGTTTTGTGATGATTTCTACAACCCTGATCCTCTCTACTTTAATCCATCCAAATATCTTCTGCAATTTGGAGATAACACTGCCCTAATCACTACCAAAAGCCCTTCAATCCCCCAAAGAGCTTATTGCCTCATAAAGTCCATATTTCCCAAACTCTTCCTCAGTTTCCGTAAAATACCTGAGCATAACCATAGATAAAAAAAAAACAATTGTAAAAAAACATGCACCATAACAAAAAGTAAAACTACTTCTAGGGCAAAATACTGTAGAAGCTTAACAAACAAGAACAATGGCATTAATACAAAAACAGCTGTAAAAATTTATAAGATGACCTGCCGCCCATTGCTTGACTATGGTTATGCACTCTATCCCAATATGTAAAAAATTGTCGATAAATATATGTATCTATCTACCGGACACTTGATTTACCTCAATTAGTAGCTTTAGTACTCTTATGTATTAATCTAGCGTACTCTTGACCTATCACAATACCTTACATCTTGACCTAGCGTACTCCTTACCTACGTTAATGCACAAGCTATTGAGGTAGGTCAAGGGTACGCTAGGTAAATTTCTAATTTATTGCGTCTGATGTGAAGCATAATGTTAATTTATTATTTATTGGATTAGGCAATGGTATAGTTAGATCTGTATAAAATATATTGAATTCGATACTTGTTTTTGCTACATTCTTGATGGAACCAAATTTTCATAAAACACAGTTTTTAACTTTGAGAATGATCCGAAAGGACCGAAACACGTGTCAGTTACCTGATAATAAACAAATGGAACATAACAAGTGTATTACTTCTCCCAATATAAAATATATTGTGTTAAATTTTGTAAAAGTTTAAAATGTTTTTATGTAAGTTTTAAATTTTTTATTAGAAAGTTCTAAATAAGTTAGCTTTTTTGAGTAGTACTTACTTAAAATCTGTTGTTAGGTCTCAAAAATTCAGTATATATAAAATTTTGTTTAAAAACATTTGAAAATTTGGAAAAAAAAAATTTAATTTAAATAAGTAAAATTTTTGCTAAAAAAAACTGTTAAAGATTAAAATTTATTGAAGAACAATTAATTAATCATTAGACATGACAAAATATTAATTTATAATTTAAACAAAAAAAGATTACAAAGAAACAGTAAAAATAAAGAAAACGTTCTCAAGATAAATTTCTTTGAAAATGGTTCACTTTTTAAAACAAATACAAATCTATAAATAACAGCTGTACATTTTTTTGAACTAAAACATTAGAAGCTTTACTTAAAGCAATTGTAATTTTACAAAATGAAAAAACCAAAAACAACTAAAATATAATAAAATAGTGAATATTCTAATAATACAAACCATTTGAAAATTCACCGAAAACAGTTTTCATTTGGTTGAAAACGAAAATCTGAAGAAGAAAATTAAAATCTAAGTTCAAAAAATAACAAAAAATCAGCAAAACAATTAAGATTTTTAATAAAACAATAGTAAATGTTGTAACTCTTGAAATTTTACTTGACACAATTGAAATTTTCCAAAAAGAAAAATCAATTGAAATCTAATAAAACAGTAAATATTCTAAATAATTCAAATTCAAAATTCACTTAGAACAATAAAAACTATAAATTGAATGATAGAAACAATTGACAAAAAACAATGTTGTGAATTTTACTTTAAACAATTGATATTTTACACTAAATTAATTAAACAGCAACATTTATAAAAAAAATATATTTAAATTCTACTTAGTACAATTCAATTCTGCAAAATAAATAATAGAAACAATTGAAATAATAAACATTTGGTAATTCTCATAAAACAATTAAAATTTTACGAAAAACTGAAAAAGGAACAATTGAAATCTGCAATAAAACCGTTGTAAATTTTCTAAAAAAAACATTTGAAACTCCACTTTAAATAATTAAAGTTTCACAAAAACAATTGAAATCTAATAAAACAGCAAATTTTCTGGAAAATAAATATTAAAAATTATAATAATAGCAATAATTTAGAAAACTTTTGATATTTAACTTAACACAATTAAACATTTACAAAAACCTGAAAAGTTACAAATTGAAATCTAAAAAAATTAAATATAAAATAATTAAAATTTAAAAGGTTAAAAGAAACAATAATTAAAATCTTATAAAACGGCAAATTTTCTAAAAACTTAACATTCAAAATATAAATAGTTCAAAGTATACAAAAAATAACAAAATAGTACAAATTATTTAAAAAAAACGAAATTTGATATTTTATTTACCACAATTAAAAATTTACAAAAAAATGAAAAGATAACAACAAAAATGTATAATAAAACAGTTGTAATTTTTGAAACATTTGAAAATTCACTTAGAGCAATTGAAATTTTACAAAAAACTCAAAACAATTAAAATTTTACAAAAAAACTGAAAGAAAACAATTATAATCAAATGAAATAGCAATCAAATAAAAATAAAAATTCAAAATTAATTTAAAACAACTCAAATTTTAAAAGAAAATGAATGAGACAATAAAAAATATGTTAAAGAAATTTTGTAGAAAAAAATCGATTCTTCTACCAAGGCAAAAATATATAAATATTAATATTTCGTTCAGTAATATTCGAGTTTCTCATCTGTTTAAAAAAAAAAAAACGGATATTGCTATTTTTACATTTTTCCACGTTAAGGTCCTTTTTTTTAATTTGGTCATTTGGGCCTGGCATAAGAAACTTGTCTACACCTAATCAAATAGTTCATTTGCTATATAGGTATATTAATATGTTATAATCACAGCACAAAACTCGAACATGAATTATTGGAAAAGAATAATCCGCAGCAAATATTAAAGAGCATTGGTCTGAGAACAGAATCATGAGGAATCGTTAGATACAGTTTATGCCTTTCAGCTGGAAATTGTCTGCACTGAACTGAAAGTTTCACCATATTAACATGCGCCATGTCTTCCAAGGACTCTAGCATAGTTGATCCATTAAATTCAAGTTGCTTGGAACTCATCTCATTTTGTCGATGCTCAGAAGTCTACAGGAGTATATACAGCAAAAGGGTCGCCAAAGATATTATTAATTATTTTTAGATTGTTTGTTAATAAAATTTCTGGAAAATGTGATCATTTCATTCTTGATGCAAGGCTACCATGTTGGCAAAAAACAAGTTAAATAAATAAATCCTTTCGGGTGTAACGCTTCTAATGTCATTGAATATATGTTTCTAAAAATTGTCTTAGAAATTTGAGATGCGTCTTATCATCCGGTGGTCTTATAGTCCGAAAAATACGGTCATTACAAATATGCCAAACAACTTTAAGACAGAACTTTTTGTATCCCACATGTCCGACCATCTTGTATAGCAGCTCACGTGGGATACAAAAAAAAAACACCAAAAAAATGGTGTTATTTATTCACGTAATTGTAATAATTTAGGACTTTTTGTTAACTTTTTAAGCAATTCAGAATTTATTAATTCGATTATGTATACTAAGGATATTAATTGTCAATGGAATACCTTCACAAGTTCAGTCACATCATCTTCTAATAAGGGATTGGCCTAAAAAAATAAACATGTCAGAGCAAAATGAAAAAAAGTTGAACCTTCGTCCAAAATTTTGGATTGTAAACATATTTTAAGATTGCTTATATGTAATGAAATTTTAGAATTTAGATGCAAATAATTTGTTTAATTCCATGAATAACGAATACAAAAATCTAATTCAAAATGCTGAACGCATAAACATGTTAAAGATATTTTTTCCAAGAACCAAATGAACTCATTGGTAATATCGTATCACAATTAAAACAGCAAATTCCTCAAAATACAAACAAAATCCTAAAACATTATGTTTGAAGCCAACATCTCATTCTAAATTTTTTTATTGTTTTGAAAGCCTTAAAAATAAATCCACATCTGCTTTTGACGAGATATTATCCCTGATTCTAAAATCAGCCGCAAATGAGCTAATACTAAGGCAGGTATTAGCTCATTTAATTAATAGAAGTTTTGAATCAGGGATATTCTTTGACATTCTAAAACTAGGTATTATAAAACCAATCTTAAAGAAAGGCCCTGCAGATTTTTCAAATTCTCGACCAATTATTCTTCTTAGCATTTTCCTAAGATCATGGAAATGTCATACTTGAAGTCTAAAATAGGGTGGTGCATCAGCTTGTTGGAACCTATAGTATTAGCTACCTAATTTTTCGTAATTCTGAAATATTTGCCTTAGTCAAAGTATTGCAAAAATTATAAATGTCACTCTTAAGTTAATATAGTATTAGGCATAGTTATTGTATATATTTACTCACAAATTTATACATTATGCAAATATATTTGATTGTTGAACCAATTTTTGGCCTGATTTTGAATTAACTTTGGTAGTCATGATGTCGCATATGTTTTCACCTGTTCTGGTGTTCTGCTTTTAAAAAAAATTATAATATCATTCCTTAAGATTGTCAATTTATTCAATGATCTAGATTTAGAAGTTACTTTTTTTAACAACACGCAGCTAGTTCTTATTCAAATTGAAAATGAAACAGAATGAAAATGCTAAACACACATAATACAAAAACCAATAAATTTTTATCGCCACAGTTACCATAAAACTCGCCGTCGGATTCGAGAACGGTATTCAAGCGGCGAGTTACATTGTAAGATAAACACATATACATGCCAGAATCAATTACCTTCAAATGTGAATACATTATAGACAAAATTTCGAAGAGCATCATGATTTATCGTGCGCTATATACACGATTCGGAAAAAAAAGACGAAGAGGAACTAAATTACCAGCGGAGCGTGTGTCTGGTATCCCGGGGTTTCGGTTTCCTTCATTAGCTGCTGGGAAATCGTACAGATATTTCAAGAATATCATTCCCAGACTTGGTACATGTGTCACGCACATACCGGCAATAAGGTCCGCATAAATAATATGCAAATGCCAAGGCGCGATTATAATATCCAGGTACACGCCAGCTCCATAGGCGAAATACTGCCGGAGCAGAAGAAGAAGAAGAAAGAGAGATGAGCGGGCTTTCATTTTGCTCCTTTTTGCAAGATATCGCCCATGACAATTCCACGAGCGGGCATAACTTACGCTTAGATCGGGCATTAAAGATTCAAAAAGGTTTCGCTTTTAAGGAATTAAACATGCATGAAACGTCGATTAAGTCCAATCAAGTCACCAATAGATGTTTTAATGGCCGCATTCAATATTTATACGGTAATGAATTTAATTGCTTTTATTATATTAATATTTATACAGTTTGAATCAATACACGTCTGGCCTTAAAGTTTCTAATTGGACCCTCTTTAATACATAATGCGAAATAAGTGTGCACTTCCTCAACACCCCCTAATCTCTTTCCGCTGTTTACAATTACTCGCCATCTTCTAGGGGACGGATACGACCCATTAACTTTCGACAATTTCTGCATTCTTGCGTTAACTTCCAAACTAATGTTCGTAAAAATAAATCACCAAAACTTTCTAGTCCGTCTAAATCAAATATTCAAATTTGCGAGTGTTATTTAATTAGACAAAATTAATGATATACCTGTCTTGATTTATCGATTATAACGTAACATTTAATATGCACATATTTGAATTTTATTGATTAACATATCTTGTTTGCTTATTATTATTATTATTATTATTATTATTATTCGGATGCATGGAACCGTTGAGGAATTAGAATTGTAATACCGTTAGAAAATTCGTGTGAATTTTTTTTTTTTTCTGAATACACCCATTTCACGTTCGTCGATTTTACAAAATGCACGAAACGTCAGGACTTAATGCGGTTTCCGCTTCAAAATTTTCCTCGTGAGGTAACAACAGGTCGCGGGACCGTGGAGGTTGCCAGTCACCGTGAGGCTGTTGTAATTTTCGTGGAAACTTAATCAGATGTGTAAGTAGCAATTAAGAAGTTTTGAAAGCACGTAGAAAACTGTGAAATAATTTCAAGAGTTTGGCGGTAATTCCACGCTGGCTTCCTCTTCCTCGTCATCTCTGCTCGGGATTGAAATCACGAACGTTATTTCGGAATGTTCCTTGTGTGTGGATATCGCGAGTGTGTAGTAGTTTTGAGTTTAATTACCGGCGTATAATATTCCCGGGACAAGCAACGAAGTAATTAAGTGCATGTCCGAGACGCTGCATGATCTCTGACCTCTCACCTTTCTTTCTCTCTAGTATCCTCAGCGAGGTAATTAAGTTTTTGGCTTTTTCTAAAAATTATTTATTTGATGTATTCGATGTAATTCATGCGTACTTAACGTATCTCCTCTTGGCATCATACTAATAGCACAAGAGTCTGCAAAGAGTCGCTGCTAATTCTTCTAAATGCTAGAAAAGGAGACATTATTATTTGAACAGCTTATTCCTTTGCACACAAACTAAAATATTAAATATCATGTTCCAAACCTATTATTATTATATATTTATTTGAAAGTTACTTTAATTGTGCAAAATTTTAAATCGGTCTAATCTATATTTATATTAATGTCAAATTCGTAAAAATTCTTAACATAAACCAATTTTACAAATTTTTGCTGACATGATTTATAAAATTTGAAGGCTATGATTTATAGAAGAAAGGTTTCGACTTAAATATTTATTAAGCAGCTTCAAAATTATACTTTGTTTATATGGTATATCTTTACAGAAATTACTTTGAGCCAAGATAAAATACCCTAGACAATGGAAAATTACAACAAAACGTTATAAAGAAGAATCACGAACAAAAGGGTGAAGTATTAAATCTTAAATACAAAATAACATAAGGTTTGATAGCACTAGATTCGAATGGAAGAAAATCAAATTATACCTAAGAACACGCGATTGTACATACGTCTTCTAATGGAATGAATCAGTAGATTACTCGTATAAAAAGTTGAAATCCTTTATCATGCCCAAGCCGAAAATGTTTATTAAAGTGATAACATAAAGTCAGCTTGGTAAAAATGTATACTCTGCTTTTCTAATCTCTCGTGATTCTTGTCTAATTTGATGTCGACGTTCTTTCTTTTCTTCCAAAAGTTGGAACTTTGCACAAATACACGGAGCACTTTTATTCTTTCATTATCAATCTTCAAGGTGGTAGTATATTGGATTAGGTCTGTACTAATGAATCCAGATAGTTTCAATTCTGTCTCTGAAAGAATTGAAACTATCTGGACGGAAGAGCAAACTCGACATAGAATGACATGTGCTGCGATTTCCATGTGTTTTCTATGCGAAATATATTTGCAAGTACTTTAGACCGATCTTAATAGACTTTTCGTGTATCATCATCCTTCTTCTGTCATTTTTTCTTTAATCTTGATTAATTTTTTCTTGAGAGCAAAATTCCTCTACTCTACTTTTATCAATTTTATTCAAGATCTTCATGCAAATGAAATGTCAGGGTTTAAAAACCGTAATCTGACATGCTTTTGGGTTGTCCGCGAAGACAAGCATCCTATCATTCAAGAATATGATCATCATCGACATGAAGAGTTTAAGCTGGCTTATACATCCATTTAGCTGCATTTATCGTTAGAAAATTCGGTCTTAAATAAACTTTTCATTCCAATATCGCATCGCTTGTGCTAAACTATTAGACTGAAAATGTATTTATTTTTTATCAAAATGTACCACCAAGTAAACATTCAAAAACTATTAGACTAATGTAAAATTATGCAGCTAAACTGGAATGCTTTCTTGGATTTTTTGCAAAAATATGATCAATATAATAAAGTCATTGATGTAAAGAGTTTTAGTTGGACTTTCGCATATTTAGCCGCTGAATTTTCTCGTTAGAGAATTTAGCCAAGTATGGAGTTATTAATTCAATATCGAACTGCTTGCTTTAAACTTCTCAACAATGCTTCGAATATATGTACACTGATGTGTAATTATGAGGAAATACCAATTTACATCTAGGATCACCATCCTAAAAAATTACAGACCTGTTGTTGGCCACAAAAGCCTAAAGCAACATACTATCTAAGGATATGATGAATATATGGCCAATAATATTCTAATAAAGTCAAATCTACGTGATGGACAAAAAGATCGGATTGTAGTGTACTCTTTTTTCTCTTGAAAAATCGATTTCCACAAAGCTTGATTTTGAATCTTGATTTATTCGGCGTCCCCCTTTATAGGGAAATACTATTGAAATAGGGTTTCAATAGTTTTCTTGTGGCGAGATTCGTTCACAATTTGCTAAAATGTAGTTTTAGGCGATAACGTTTTCTGTGATTACCTCTTCTCACATTTTTGACTCGCTTCTGTCAATGGATACAGAACAGATTATTACATGAAATATAAATCTTCTTTCTTCGCAAATATTATTAATAGCAGATGTACATATCGGTAACGATTTGACCATTTTGAACTAAAATAGTCACATCCTAACCGAAATTTACATCTACTATTAATAAAATTTGCGAAGAAAGGAGACTCATATTTTGTTTAATAGTCAGTGCATCTTCACGTAACTCAACAATCTAGATATAGAACAGGTTTGAGCCGTAAATCATATATCAACTTTATTTAAATATAAAGACTCTTAGAAATTTGTATATAAAAATTGTATGAATTGATTAGAATACAATTTGAGTACACTCTAAAAGATAACACTTTAGGTTTTTCTAAAAAAATTAACAAATAATTGCATACAGTTAAGAGACAATATTTCAATTTTTTTCAAGTTTATATTTAAATTTAACAGTTGGAAGCTTTTAAAAATCTTACTTCCTTTGAAAATACTTTTAATCTTACAAAAAAACACAATTAATAATTTATTGCAAAACAGTTAAATGCTCTAAAGCTAACTACAATGGTTGTTTTTTTTTCAAAAACATTTAAAACAATTAACATTTAAAAAACCATAACTTAATAAGAGGCAGCTCTTAGAAGTAATTGGAATTAGGAAAAAAATATTAAAAATGGAATAGTAAAAAAATTCTCAAACAGAGAAGCAATTTGAGAAACACCAATATAAATATTGACGAAAAACAATTGAAAGTTTGCAAGGAAAGACTGTTAAAAAAATTGATTAAAAATGGATAAAATTTAAACAAGTAAAAATAAAAAAAAAATATTAAAACTGCGCCTGAGAAAAGTTTTACACATAAAATTCGAATTAAAAATGTATTTCAAAAAAGACACTTAAACTCGTAGAAATCTTTCCGAAAACAAAATAAATGAATATTTCATAAAAGACACAGAGAATTCTAAAAAATAAATTGATTAAAAAAGCAAATATTTAAACTATTTAAAATTAAAAAATATATTAAAGCTGTGCTTGAGGAAAGTTTTACAAAAAATTTGCATTGAAAATTTATTACCAAAAAGACACTTAAAGCTCGTAGAATTTTTTTTTCCTAACATCAAAATAATTGAACATTTCATACAAAAAACACAGTGTAAAAGTTACTTAATTATAGTTGAATTAGGAAATAATAATGGAATATTGGAAAAAAAAAACAGTAGACATTTTTTTAAAATCAAGTCAGGAAAATATCGAAAGAAACTGTTGAATATTTGCAATGAAAAAAATTTCCTAAATTTACCAGTAGATTTATACTTTATTCTTTATAAATTTGTTTTTTGCTTATAATGCATTTACAAAAGAATACATAAATAAATGAAACATGTACACAAATTTAGACCCCAAATATCACGGACGGTGTTTACTGGTTCCCAATGTTCTTCCACTTAAACCCACATCCGTCCACTGCTGATAGCTTCAAAATCCATCATTTGGAATATATTGAAGCAAGTTTGCTAATATTTTCCCTTTTTGGGAGATATATTTGACATTACTCATTATGAGTAAAATAAATATGTATAGTTGTAGAAAGAGGTCGAAGAAATTATAAATAAATGGGAACATTCCATCAGGGTGTGACTGGACGAACATTCCGAAGAATGAAGTCCGCCTGTGATTCCTGTGCTCAAAATTTAGTGTATTCGTATTTTGTTGACAGGTAATCCAAACATCATAATAAATAATAAATAAATAAATTAAAATGCGTTTGTACAGTTGAAGGGAAAAGCATTGGCATTTGTCAGAAGAAACCATTGAAATTGTTTCTATAAAGAATAACGATCAATATTAGGAATTTAATTTTAATTTAAAAAAAAAATTGAAATCTCAATTCAAAAATATTTTTACAAAAGATCAATTGAAAAAATGTAGAGATTTAAAATGTATTACAAATTTCAGTAATACATGTTAAATCTCTACATTCTTTTACTAAGAGTTTAAATAATTAAAAGCATTTTTAAACTTTTCTTGTAAATAGTTACAATTTTTAGATTTTTTGCTAAAAAACCTTCTCAAGCAAAAATAACAGGTGTTTAAAAATAGCAGTGAATAATTTTTTTGAGACATACAATTTATAAATTTATCTGTAAAAAATCTAGTGACGAAAAATAATAATTTGTTAATCATTTCCTGAAATATTAAAAAAAATATATGAAACTATGTTAAAATCAATAAATATAATCTATTATTTGTCGCATTACAACTATCATCCAGAATCTGTTTTGTCATTGGTATTCTATAACCTATTATCTATGTTACATTTTGCTCATCAATAATCTATTATCTACTATTTTCAATCTATTATTTATCATGTCTTACATATTATCTGTTAATTTATCAATTTTTTTCAACTTTCTATTATATTTTATATGACATCTGTCACCTAACCTTTGTCATCTGTCATTTTTCAATTCTCTTATCTGTCGCTCATTATTTATCTAATGTAATCTATCTATCTATAATTTTGCTTCTCATCTATTGTCAATTTCCTGTCGTCTGAGAATGATCATGGGTTATTTCCCTTGCCTATCATCTGCCATCTATATTTTTCTCTCTCATCTTTCATCTGTTTCAGATATATTATCTATTTAATATTTATTTATTTTATTTCTCGTCTATAATAAAACATCTGTCACTCGTTAAAATTATCCGCCTCATCTATTTGATATCTCTCATTTGTCATCTGTCATCTATATTTCACCTAGTTAAAATAATATAATCTAGAATCTTCTATTTATCATCGGTAATCTCTCAGCTAACATTTGTCATTTTCACTGCTATTTATCACTTGTCATCTATCATCTTTTATCTATCTATTTAGATTTTCTAATCTATAATCTCTGGTAATCGTTAAAATTTTCTTTCTCATCTATAATCTTTTATCTATCATAGAGAATTATTTTTCTCATGTATAATTAATATCTATTATCTGCCATTTTACTGTCAATTATTATTTGTCATCTGTTATCTAAAACCCATCTATCTAAAATAATATAATCTTCTATTTGAAATCTGTAATCTACAATATGTCATCTGTCATTTTTCTGCTATTTATCAATTGTCATCTATGAATTTAGAATTTATAATGTAGAATCTCTTGTCAACTGGTGAAATTTTCTTTTCTATCTACAATCTTCTATCTGTTATCAGGAATTATTTTTATATCTATTATCTGCCATTTGCTGTCAATTATTATTTGTAATCTGTAATTTTCCATCTGTTATCTATAACTCATCTATCTCAAATAATATGATCTTCGATTTGCCATCTGTAATCTCCCACACGCAATAATCATTTTTTCTACTATGTATCATTTGTCATCTACCTATTTAAGAATTTACAATCTAGAATCTCTTTTCATCTACTTCTCTTCTTCTCATCTATAATATTTGATCTATCATCGAGAATTATTTATCTCATCTATAATTTATGTCTAGTATCTGCCATTAATATTTGTCGTCTGTCATTTGTCATCTGTTATCTATAACCCATCTATCTAAAACAATATAATCTTCTATTTGAAATCTATAATCTGCCACATGTTATCTGTATATTTTTTCTGCCATATATCATTCGTCATCTATCATCTCTTATCTATCTATTTAGAATTTTATTTCTAATCTATAATCTATTTAATATAGTTGTCTTATCTCTCGTCTATAATAAAGCATCTGTCACTTGTCACTCGTTAAAATTATCTTTCTCATCTATCCGTTATCTCCATCAACCATCTGTTATCTGTAATGTTTTCTATCAATTATTATTCGTTTTTCTCAGTTGTCATCTGCTATCTATATTCCATCTATTTAAAATAATATAATATTCAATCTTCTATTTGTCATCTGTAATATACCACCTACCATTTTCTATGTTCACTGCTATTTATTACTTTTAATTTATTATCTTTTAAATATCTATTTAGAATGTCTAATCTATAATCTATTATCAACTGTTAAAATTTTCATTCTCATCTATAATCCAGAATTAATTTTCTCATGTACAATTTATATCATTTTTATGCCATTTTACTGTTAATTGTTATTTCTAGTCTTCCATTTGTCATCTGTTATCTAAAACCCATCTATTTAAAACTATATAATCTTCATGAAAATGATGGTAGCGACCATTACTATGTGGTAGTTGATTTAAAAAAAAGGTAAATGAAAATAATGTTTAAGTTTTAATACCACTATTTATTGTATAATATACACAAACAAAGTTTACAATATATTATCAATTTTGACACAACTATAGTTTCGACCTTTTCAGGTCATTATCAAGTGTTGAATGAAGAAGTTAACACCCTGTATTCTTCTTCCTTCAACACTTGATAATGACCTGCAAAGGTCAATAATATAATCTCCTATTTGCCATATATAATCTACCACATGTCTCATCTATCATATTTCTGTTTATTTATTATTTGTCATCTATCTATTTAGAATTTATGATCTAGACTCTTTTGTCAACTGTTAACATTTTCTTTCTCATTTATAATCTTCTATTTGTCATCAGGAATTATTTTTCTCATCTATAATTTATATTTATTTTCTGTCATTTTATTCGCACTTAATATTTGTAATCTACAATTTGTCATCTGTTATCTAAAACAATATAATATTCTATTTGATATCTGTAATCTACCACACATCATCTGTCGTTTTTTCTGCTATATATTTTTTGTCATCTATTTAATATAATATAATCTATTTGTCATCTGTAATCTACTACAAGTCATCCATAATTTTTTCTGCTATTTATCTATTAAATTTTTCTATTTCATCTATAATCTTCTATTTGTCATCAGAAATTAAGTTTTTTCATTTATAATTTATATCTATTATCTGCCATTTTACTGTCAATTATTATTTGCAATCTGTAACTTGACATCTGTTACTTATAACCCATCTATCTAAAACAATATAATCTTCTGTTTGAAATCTGTAATCTACCAAATGTCATCTATCATTTTTTCTGATATTTATCATCTTTTATGTATCTATTTATAATGTTATTATTAATCTATAATCTTATGTCATCTTCATCTGTAATCTTCTGTCTGTCATCCTAACATTTTCTTTGTCTATCAAGTGACATCTTTTATTTTTCATCTAGTAATATTTTGTTTCTCGTTTGTACTCGCTGTCATTAATCTTTTGATAAAATTTTCTTGTCATTTGCTAATTACCATCAAACGTTTGTCATTTTTTATATCGGTCATTTCTTATCTGATATTATTTCTATTTATCTAAACTTCTATTTCCCAACTATAATTTTCGATCTGTCATCTCTAATTTTATTTCTGTCGTTATCAACTCTAATCTGTACGTTTTCTGTCGTTTATCATAGGTCAGATGTTATCTATTATCTATTTACAATTTTACTAATTGATTATAATTTTCTACCTGACATCTGTCATCTGTATTTGTAATCTTCTTTTATCTGAAATTTTTCTGTTATCTGTTATTTCTTATCTATTATATATCTACTTGAAGTTCTAAAACATGCTCGAAAACAAAAGCAATTGAGATTTGCTAAGAAAAACCAGTTGCAACTTTAAAAAGTGGATAAAAAAGTGCAGAAACAAATTTTGAAAAACAGTTGAAACATGCATTGATATTTTCTAAGAAAAGAATTGTTTTTTGTGAAAAACCTGTCTATATATAGCTAATAAACAATTGAAAATCATTCCAAAAATAATTTTACTTCACAAGATAATAAGACAAAAAGAAAAAAAAATTGAGAAAAAAATTAATTTTAGAAAACATTTGTGAAAATTTTGCTGTTCGATTTTGTTTTTTTTTTCAAAAAGAAAACAATTGAACTTTCCTGAGAAAAAGGAAACTATAAGTAAAACACTGTTTAAAATTTACTGAAGGTAGTAAAAACAAAAAATTTACAATAAAAATAATGTTAATAAACAGTAAATTTTAATTTTTTTTTTCGAAAAAATATATTGTTAAAAATTGGCCGAAAAATTGAAACTCTGTAAGAATCAATTAAATCTTTCTAGAAACACATTATAAAAATCTTATAAAAAAACCATTGGTGTTAGGAAAAAACAATGGAAAATTCTATAGAAAGTTTAAAACATATTGACAATCTTTCGAAGGATGTTAACTGCAGATGCTTCTGCTTGGTTATACAAAATAATTCACAAATTAATGGCTTTTAACTTTGTTTATATAACTGAGACTTTATTTAGTCATTATAGTTTCACTTCTCATTTTCAAACTGCAAGTGAAAATTTTCAAAACTATAGTTACTAATTAATGTCTCAGTTACACAAATAATGTTAAAAAGTGTTTTATTTGTCTTTCAAAGTATACAGGGTGACTGACGAAAAACCTTTGGTGCTGTATCTCGCTTATTTTTTATCCGATTTTAATAAATAAAACATCAAATTAAACCATTTTTAAAAGACTTTAATAGGATCTGAACTGTTATTTTTTCTCACACCCAGTTTTTGACAAAATACGATCAACATTTTTTTTTTAAATTGCACTGTATATATATTTTTATTGATTCGCAAGGAGATTTTTTTTCTGAATATAAAATTGTAGACAAATTTATCCATACATCAAACTTAAGTCGAGAAATTGAGGATTAAAAAAATAAATAAAAAGTCAAGTATCCATTGTAAACAATATACAGACCCTATTTTAAATGTCAACAGTGACAGTGACAGCCATTGATACAATACTGCAACGATTTTTAATTATTTCATAATTAAAATGTTGCAATATTTCAAACACTGTACTAGAATTTTGTGCTTCTACAGAAATCGTTTTTCAGTTTTTGAAATCTTGCAACATTTTTATTATGAAATTATTAAAAATCATTGCAGTATTGTACCAATGACTGACACTGTCACTTTTGACATTTGGAATAGGCTCTGTATATTGTTTACTATGGATATTTGATTTTTAATTTTTTTTAATCCTCAATTCCTCGACTTTGGTTTGATGAATGGATAAAATCGTTTACAAATTTAGATTCAGAAAAAAATCTCCTTGCGGATCAGTACAAAATATATATACAGTGCAATTTGAAAAAAAAGTTGATAGTCTTTTGTTAAAAACTGGATCCAAGAAAAAATATCAGTACAGTTCATATTAAAGTCTTTTAAAAATCATTTAATTTGATGTTTTATTTATTCAAATCGGATCAAAAATAAGCGAGATACAGCACCAAAGGTTTTTCGTCAGTCACCCTGTATTTGAACAATTAAGATTTGTTAAAAAATACAGATAAACAATTGAAACCTTCATTGAAGCAAACAAAATTTGTTAAGGAAAAACGATAGACGTTTAAGGAAAAATAAACCTTGGTCAAAATTTTTAATACATTTTAAGATATTCTAAGAAAACACAAACAATTATTATTATATTAATGTCTAACAGTTATAGTATCTGGAAATTGTCAAAATATAATAAAATGATAAGTACTTGGAAGTATTCTTACATTTTGAAGTAATTATCTGAAGATATACCCAAATACCAGTTTTAAACTTCCTAAACAATATCCTTATCATTTTTCCAAAAATGTTTTTTAGTTTCAGGAATTTTCTCAGAACTTACCTTAATATCCTAAACACTTCCAATATAACAAACGCACAAGTCAGCAACCTCACCTTTCATGTCGGCGAGAAATAACGATGCAATCATATCACCTGAAATACAATCCCGAAACACCGGGGAAGACCGATGCGTGCGTTTCTGTATAAACTGTGCAAATTTTTAGGACTCGGAATCTCCGGCAATAATCTAACAATGCGAAAAGAGGCCGAAGCTCGCCTCCGATAAATATTCGTAGAACGTAAGCATGCACGCTTGTCGCCGTAATTAGCGAAACATTCCTTTCACCTCTTTATCGCCATTTTTACGGCCTCCATATTTCATCCAAGATCGCTGCCCGGCGATTATTTCGCGTCCGCATTGCGAAAGGATAATTGAAGTATGGTCGTGAATGTTTAAGACTGGAATAAAGGGATAAGTCCAATGGAATAATTATCTGATATTATGCACGAGAGGATATGCGTGTGTGCAGATTGTTACTAATGTATTGCATTGTACCAATGATAGCTAACTAGGCAATTGTTTCTAATGGTTTTAGATTTTATGGTTTTTTTATCGTGAATGACTCGATAAAATGGTAATAAGGGTAAAATATCTAAAAAAAAGTGAATTTTAAATTTAGATAAGAACTGCCCTTTTTATATCAAAATGTTAGTGAAGGATTAGATCTTAAATATTGTATTTGAGTAACAATTTCGTGAAGCTTATAGTAGTCAATCAAAAAATGGTGATGTGGCCACCATAATACTTTCCCTATATTTTTCTCGAAAACTATGAGGTTATTCTTAATGATTTGCTCAATTTTGAATTCTTTATATTTACTTGTTATATAAATTTCATTTAGCTCCTATATTTTATTAGCAATAAGCAACAAAAAAATCAAAATTTTTAAATTAAGAACAAAAAAAATGTTTCAATAAAACTTTTTGAGTTTTTCATTCTCTTTAACTTTTGTTTGAAAAGTTATGTCTTATTTATCAAAATTTCTTAAATTTCAATTTTTTGGAATAAATCTATTAACTTCTGCAATACTATTGTTTATTTACGTTTTAAAACTTTTAATTAAAACCCTCGCTTATGTTTTACTGATTGAAGGGTGGGTTAGAGGCCACCCACCCACCCTACATATACAAATTAACTTTAATTACTGATCGCCTCGCGGTTTGCAATAACTTTAATTACAAAATTTGAATAAAAGAAAAGTAAAAATTTTTGATAAAGAGAATGGTTGCGACCGTTACTACGTGGTAATCCATACTTACTTACAATAATTTGTGGTTAAAACATATTGAATTTCAATTTATATTCAGTAAAAGAAGGACTTATTAGAAATTTTGTAAATTTTTGAAAAAAGTCTATATTTCTAAACAATTTTTTTTTTAAATTTTAGAGCTTCCAATAAAATCTTCACAATTTAGAAAGCGGGTTGAATTAAAAAATCTTGAAACTATAGAAGAAATTAGTGTTAATTTCTTGAATTATTGAAAAAGTGAGTCTAGATTTTAGAAAAAAAAATTCTAAAAATCTACGGCCCCAAAAGAAGAGAAATAACTGAAAATTTCCTAAACCCTCAAGAAAAATTTCTACAAACAAATTTTCTAAAAAGTTCTAGAGCCTCCAACAAAATCTTTATTATTTAGAAAATAAGAAGATAACCTTGAAATCTGGAGGAGAAATTTCTGGAAATTTCCTGAACCCTTGGAAAAAAAGTCTAGATTTCTAAATGAAAATTTTCTAAAAATTCTAGAGCCTCTTAGAAATTTAGAAGACCAGTTAAAACAATATCTTGAAATCGGGAAAAGAAATTACTGAAAATTCTTTTAAACTTTCTCGAAAATAAGAAAAGGTTTCTAGGGGAAAATTTTCTAAAAAAATCTATACCCTCCAAAAAAAAATCCGCTGTTTAGAACTTTCTAAATAAGTTTATAGCCTCTAGTTGAAAGAAAATATTGAATTTTAGAGAAGCAATTGCTGAAACTTACATGATTTTTCATAAAGAAGAATTAAAAAACATTTAGAGCCTGAAAAAAATATTCGCAATTTATAAGAAAAGTTGAAAACAAATTTTTTTTTGGAAAGAAGTTATTGGCCATTTTCTAAACTCTAAACTTTTAGAAAAAATATTCTAGAAAATCCTAATGCCTCATAGAAAATCTTTGCAATTTAAAAGACAACTTCAAAAAAACTCATGAACACTAGAAAATAAATTGCTAGTAATTTCCTGTACCCTCGAGAAAGTAATCTAGATTTCTAGAAGAAAATTCTAAAAGAAAATCTTTGCGATTTAGAAGACAAGTTGAAAAAATCTTGAAATGTAGAGAAGAAATTACTAGAAATTTCCTGAACTCTCGAAATTTTTAAAAACCAATTTTCAAAAAAGCCTTCATATAAATCTTTGTAATTTACTGGAAATTTTTTGAATTCTACAAAGATCTACATTACTAGATTTTTTTAAATTCTAAAAACTTCGTAATTTAAAAGACAGCTTGAAAAAAACAATCTTGATATCTGGAGAAATGACTGAAAAGAGTCTAGATTTCTAGGAACAGATTTTCTATAGAACTCTCGAAAAAAAGTCTAAAGTTCTGGAAAATATTTTTTTATAATTTTTGAGCCCTGAAGGAAATCTTTGCAATTTATAAGACAATATTAAAATCTGGAAGAGAAATTACCGGAAACAGCCTCAAAGAAAATTCTATAAATATTGAAACGAACTTTCTAAAAACTCCCGAATAACACCTTAAAATTCTGAAAATATGAGAAAGAAATTACTGTATACTTTTAGAATCCTCCAAAAAAGTTCTAGAAACCTACAAGGAAAACTTCTAGAATCCTCGATCAAAATTCTTTGGAAAGGAATATGCAAAAATATGGAGAAGAAATTCTTGAAACCAGAAGCCTCTAAGTAAGTTTTAGAAATTTAGAAAAAAAAATCCTAATAAATTGTAAAGTTAAACAAAATCTTGAAAGAACTTTCTGAAAAATCTAGAACTCTCGAATAAAGTCTCTGCTAACAATTCTGGAAATATCTTCACTATTTGTTTTGAGTTATGTGAAGTAACAATCACTAATAAAACACGATTTGATTTCCTTTCTTCACTAATTTATTTTTACACGTTAAATGTACATTTCGAGCACCATGTGCTCATTTTCATTCAGTTATTGAAAATGAGCACATGGTGCTCGAAATGTACATTTAACGTGTAAAAATAAATTAGTGAAGAAAGGAAATCAAATCGTGTTTTATTACTGGAAATATCTATTTATTTATTGGATAGGAAAAAGAAATTACTGTACACTTCTAGGATTCTTAAAAAAGTTTTATAAATCTAAAATGAAATCTTGTGAAAAATTCTAGAAACCTCAATGTAAAAAAACTAAAAGTATGGATCATCTGAGAAAATTAGAGAAAAAGTTGAACAAAATATTCTACAAAAACCACGAAGAAATTTCTATAAATAAAAATAAATAATAACTTTCTGAAAAATTTTGAAAATCTGCTAAAAAATTTGTAGAATTATCGATGAAAATTCTTTGGAAAGGAATAAAAATTAGAAGTGTGAAGGAGAAATTTCTGAAATTTCAGGAATCTTTATAGAAAAATTTAAAATGTTTTCTGAAAAATTCTAAATTCAATTTTTTCTTTCTCACAAATTAAAAATTTTACGAAAAACCTTTGTTTGAAAAGTTATGAAATATTTTTCAAATTTGGAAAAATATCGTGAAAAATAAAAAAAAAACGCCTCGAGTAAACATCCACTTTCGGTTAATGAATGTTTACTAAAAGCTTTTCAGTTCCAGTTTTGAACGATATAAAATCATTCAATACCCCATCACGAGATATAAGAAATTAATTAAATATGGGAAGACTTCAACAATTTGAAGAATATAGACATAGATTAAAACCAATAATCAAAAGTATAATTTTTTGGGAGAAACAAAATATTCCCTTATGCGATCATCGTGACGCTGGTTCTCTCTTAAATACAAATCTATTACAAACGAGGACAATTTTCGTGAAATTCTACGTTTCGAATTGAAGTGACATCACTTTAAAAAATCATTTATTTTTATGTTTATGTTTATGTTTATTAGTATTTAGCTTCCCTTAAAAAAAATACATATTAATTAAAAACTTTACAAAAAAATGTTTCAATGAAACTTTTTCAGTTTTTTATTCTGTTTAACTTTTGTTTGAACAGTTATGTCTTAATTTTCAAAATTTAAGTTTTAGTTTATTTACGTTTTACAACTTTTAATTAAAACCCTCGCTTATGTTTTACTGATTGGAGAGTGGGTTAGAGGCCACCCACCCACCCTACATATACATATTAACTTTAATTACTGATCGCCTAGCGGTTTGCAATGACTTTAATTAGAAAATTTGAATAAAAGAAAATTGTCAGAAGTAAAATTTTTGATAAAGAAAATGGTTGCGACCGTTACTACGTTTTAGAGCTTCCAATAAAATCTTCACAATTTAGAAAGCGGGTTGAATAAAAAATCTTGAAACCTAGAGAAGAAATTAGTGGAAATTTCTTGAAAAAGTAAGTCTAGATTTTAGAAAAAAAATTCACCTGAATTCTCGAAAAAAAGAGGAATTAAAAAACATTTCGAGGCTGAAAGAAAATTGCAATTTATAAGAAATGTTGAAAAAAAAAATTAATTCGGGGAAGAAGTTATTGGCCATTTTCTAAACTCTAAACTTTTAGAAAAAAAATCTAGAATGCTTCAAGGAAAATCTTTGCAATTTAAAAGACGACTTCAAAAAAAATCTTCAACTCTGGAGAATAAATTGCTAGAAATTTCCTGAACCCTCGAGAAAATAATCTAGATTTCTAGAAGTAAATTCTATAAATTCTAGAGAAATCTTTGCGATTTAGAAGACAAGTTGAAATAATCTTGAAATGTGGAGAAGAAATTACTAGAAATTTCCTAAGTCTAGATTTTTAAAAACAAGTTTTCTAAAAAAGTCTTAATTTAAATCTTCGCAATTTACTGGAAATTTCCTTAATTTTATAAATTCAAATTGATACAATAAAAATCAATAATTCGTTATTAATATTTTTTTACTATTTTAGCTATAATTCTTTAAATAATAATGAAATTACGAAAAATCTTTCTCTTATAAATTACCAGCAACGAAGAGAGGTAAAAATGCTAAAAATTAGACATTCGATTTTCAATTGTTTTTCAATATTTTTAAAATAACTTTTCATAGCAAGAACGGTTTAAAAATATTCTTTTACGAAATGATTTCTAACATCAAATAATAATAATAATAATAATAATAATAATAATAATAATAATAATAATAATAATACTATTTATTGTGTTAATAGCAATACAGCTTTACACTTGTCAATAAGTACATATATATAATAAAACTAGTAATAAATAATATAATATAAAGAAACATCTTTCGTGTGATATGATATTACAATTAAAATTTCTTAGTTTAAGTTTACAATGAGTAATAATATAATAATAATTTAAATAAAGTTAACAACACAAAATATAATATATATATATATATATATATATATATATATATATATATATATATATATATATATATATATATATATATATATATTAAAATGTAAGATAAAAAATAATTAGTCAATTATGCGATAAAACCTACAAAATAAGACGAACAAATTAAAACTTAATATTAAAGTCATACTTAAATAAAAATTTAAAATATAAAAATCTAAATTAAACAAAAGTTAAAATTTAAATATTCCTCCCAACTGTAATAGAAAATAGAAATTGATGGACTAAAAATCTTGATTTTTTTTGCGCAATTTATATAAGAAATTCCTAAAATTTCGATGTAACGATACAAGATATTTTGTAAATTTCCTGAAATATTGCAAAAACATTCTAAAACCAACTCTCCAAAAATTGCTTTGCTATATCCAAAACCAATTGCTCAAGAATACTAGACTTTACAGACCTTTTTGAGAAAAAAAAACAACAAAATAAGGAAATAAATCTAAATAATTAACGGAAGATACTAAAATTTTTGAGAAGATATTTATAGCAAATACTAAAATCATTAATGAAATGTAGAACCTAAATATACAACAAGTAATAACATTTAAGAAAAAAAAATAGTAGACTCCGTGGAGAAATTTCTGGAACAAAAGAAATTGTTGGAAATTTCTAGGAACAGATTTTCTAGAAAAATCTATAGCCTCCGAATCTGAATATGAGTTATTGGAAATTTCTGAACTCATTTTTGATTTTTTTTTTAATTTTTGAGCCCTGAAGAAAATCTTTGCAATTTATAAGCCAAAGTTCTACAAAATTAGAAGAAAATTTCCCAATAAACTGTAAAACTCTCGAGTAAAATCTTTGCTAAAAATTCTGGAAATATCTATTTACTTATTATATAAGAAAAAGAAATTACTGTACACTTTTAGAATCTTCAAACAAGTTTTATAAACCTAAAATGAAATCTTATGAAAAATTCTAGAAACCTCAATGTAAAAGAAAAACTAAAAGTATGGATCATCTGACAAAATTATAGAAATTTAGAAGAAAATTTTCTAATAGAAAAAGTTGAACAAAATCTTGTATAGAAACCACGAAAATATTTTATAAATAAATATAAATAATGACTTTTTGAAACTCTTGAATAAAATCTTTGTTAAACCTGTAAAAATTTCTAGAATTCTCGATGAAAATTCTTTGGAAAGGAAGTTGCAATAAAAACTAAAAGTATGGAGGACAAATTACTGAAATTTCAAGAATATTTAAAGAAAAATCTAAAAAATTTTGTGAAATATTCTAAAGTTAAATATTTTCACACAAATTAAGAACCATGCGAAAAACATGTCTTTATAAAACTTGTTCAGTGTCTCCTTCCTTTTAACTTTTGTTTGAAAAGTTATGTAATATTTTTTAAATTTAGATTTTAAATATTGAGAAAAAACAAAAAAAAACGCCTCGAGTAAACATCCACTTCCGGTTTATGAATGTTCATCAAAAGCTTTTCAGTTCCAGTTTTTAATGATAAAACATAAACAGTCCACAGAAATTCTCATTCACGAAAACAATACTTTCCACAAATGATGTTGTGGCCATCATAGTAATTTACCTATATTTTACTCGAAAACTATAAGGTTTACGCAATTCTTACTAATTTATTCAGTTTTGGATTATCTACAATTATTTGTTATGTAAATTTTATGTGACTCCAATAGTTTATTAGAAATTATCAAAAAATATCAAAATTTTCAATTTGTATTATTTTTTCTCGAAAAATATATTTTAATAAAACTTGTTAAGTTTTTCATTTCCTTTAACTTTTGTTTGAAAGGTTTTGTAATATATTTCGTTTTTAAAAAAATATCGGAAAAAAACAAAACTAGTAAACATCCATTTCCGGTTTTTGAAAGTTTACCAAAAGCTTTTCAGTTCGAGTTTTTAAAGACAAAACCTTAAGTTTAAAGTTTCATCTCAATCGGATCATTCGTTTTTGAGATACAGCGCCCACAGACATTTTTACGCACGAAAACAATACTTCCCCTATATATACTATATAGGGAAAGTAACCTATATATACTATATAGGGAAAGTAAAAATATTGTTCCTTGCAAGATTTTTGCTGTAATTAGTAAGCAGATTTTGACAAAGTATCTAAGACATTAACTTTTGGAATTGAAGGAATAGGCTTTGCTAACTACTAGGTATTATAGGTATTTTTACTTGAATTAGCATTTTTACACATTAGTCGTTACGGCCCTGAATTGAATTGAATTGACTTAACTATTCGTCTTTGGTTCCTATTACACTAAAGTTTTTTTTATTATCAATTAATTACAGCAAAATAGGCGGTTAGAGCTAACTGATTTAGCAACGAAATTATAAGTATCAAGGGAAATTAACCTCCACAGTAACAGCAACAGTGGCCATCATTTTGATCAAAGCATTTGTAATGCCTTTGAATAATAAATTATCATTTATGAAGTTTAAAGATAACACTAATTACTTTCAGTAGTAGTAGACGTCAACAAACCAACAAGGCAAATTAAAACGATAAATGAAAATCATCATCACGAAGGAAATATCCGTTCGTGAAGATATTCTTCAACTACTGAAAATCAATATAAAGGTCACGAAGTTCAAAGAGTTAAGTATCAACATTTACATGGACATAATGCGCCATTGTGATTATTATTTAACGTAATTAATTGAAATGCGTTTCACAGTGGTTATTTCTGCAATAATAATAATAAACACGCGATAAAGCAACGAGGCGATTGATAGAAGAGGTGAGTAAACCCGTCGAAGTGCACGATTAACATCTAATTATATAAAATTCATTAGCAGCAGACATAAGTGATCGAATCGGTGAGCTCGGGCTTGATTTATGCGCGAATTGTTTATAGAACACTGCAGATAAGTGATAATTTATCGCGGACGTTTAATTATTGCATGATTAATGCGAATTAAGACAATAAAAATATCGGCGGACGGTGTGCGTACTTACGTATAATTTTTCCTGTCTTCGTCTCGCGATAAGGCGCGAGAGGGCGTGTGAGTTACAAGGTGCACGGGGGACTTAATATAGTGGGAAAACATGTAATAATTCCGGAGCAGAAACTTTCCAATTCATAAAACAATTCCGACAGTAATTTTTGCCGTCGCTAGTTCGGAATGGGACTGAAATTTTCGCGCGAAGACATTCCGGAGCGGAGCGGAATAATTCATGGTGGGAGGCCGAGGGGGTGGCTATAAAAAAGTTTTTAATTGACGGGAAGGGATGCGGAGTGCATCTGGATCAATGATCAGAAGTCATCGATAATTATTACACATCTCAACATAGAAATATTGAAAATGATTGTATAAAATTAAACCGCCTAAACTGACTTAAGTCTTAAGTAGTAGACGCTTAGCTATCACTAATAAAACACGATTTGATTTCCTTTCTTCACTAATTTAGCTTAGCTATCACTTGTTTTGTGCTGCTCCTACTAAATCGTAGTCTATCACTTTCAAAACTATTGAAACCGATTAAAAAATATTAAAGACATAAGAAAACAGGTACATCAAAGATAGGATCAAAACACCCTAGAAAAGAATAATTTTTCCAAGAAGGTGCAGAATAATTGAAGTTAGACACAAGACTAGCCTTTTCCGTTTTTTAAAGAAAACGTCTATAAAAATATATCGCAAGGGTTACGAAAAACGAAAAAAGTCAAGAGATCCTTTTCTCATGATTCTTCCTTGGATTGCGAGTCGCAGAATCTCATATTGCAATTTTCTTATTTTCACTTTCTATAGGATCTCTCTGTCTTTCTCCATTCTTATTAGAACCTCCATATTGGTCACAGGTTCTGTCCATGATACTTTCAACATTCTACGGTAGGCCCACATCTCAAATGCTTCTAATTTCCTCTCGCAATACACGCTGAGGGTCCAAGCTTCTACACTATACCAAAGGACTGGAAATATGTAACATTTGAGCATTCATAGTCATAACTCACAACTCTTTCCAGCCTTTCACCTTCCAAATACAGTTGTTCATTGGGTACTTCAGCGAGAAGTTCTTTATCATTCGCGTAATGAAAGTTGTTCAGTGGGGTGACGTTAACTCGTATTTCACCGGCTACAATTTCTAGGGCTTCGGCGAAGATTTCTTCGGAATAGATGTTAAATAGGAGTGGAGAGAGAACATACCCTTGTCTGACTCCTCGCTTGATCTCAACAGTTTTTGTTTGTTTGTGCTGCATCAAGACATTGCAGCCAAATATCTTCTACCAGTTTCTTGTAGATCCTACGGTAGATGACTTTAAGAAAGATCTTCAGAGTGTGGCTCATTAGGCTGATCGTACGGTGTTCTTTGCATCATATTTCTTAGGAATTGTGACAAACGTTGAGTGAAGCCATTCTTGTAGTATTATTCCTGTTTTATATATCTTATTAAATAGCGAAGTTATAACATCTACATGTTGCTCTTCAATCACCTTAAGCACATCTGCAGGTAACTCGTCGGGGAGAGGAGCTTTTCCATCTTTGTATGATTTTATTGCTGTTTGTACTTCTTCTTTTAAAATAGATGGTCCAGTTTCATTGTTACCGTTGGCAATTATTTCTTCTTTTGATCATTGAAATATTTTTCCCAAAAGGTCAGTTGATCTTCAATATCTAACACAATGTTTCCTTCCTCATTTGTAAGGATGTATGCTCTTTGTTTCCGACCAATTTCAGTGAACTCTTTTATTTTCTTATGTAGATTATGGGAGTCGTGCAGTTTCTTCAGATTTTTAATCTCAGTACATTTCTCTTTCAGACAATCTTCTTTAGCTGGTCGAAGATAAGTAACGATTACTAAAGACATACAGTATCTAAATAATTTACGATTTCGAACCGAAATAATTCTAGAACTTTGAAATATCAAGTAATAATATTTGAAAACAGAAGATTTGTTTTGAAAAATAATTATATAAAACCGAACAAAAATATTTGTTAGTTTTAAACAAAACTGACTGACAGGAACGAAATTTCAGAAACATTAAAAGGGAAGCAATCTTAGAGTTTTTCAATTTCTTGGAAGTCCATACAGTGACATTTTCAAAAACTTCAACTGCAGAAGACCAGCTGCCTATCGGAAATGTCTAGGTCGATGCTGATACAAATGATACAAAACAACTACGAAACAATACATTCTGCATTCAATTCTTATTACGGATAAGACTACTATATGAACCCATCAATGAAGTTGAATTACTGGATTTAATCTACTACCCCGATCTTCTTCGCTACCACCATATGCATCACATGATGAATGAACAGAGATCTTCAATAAAAGTAATCAGAATATGATTTATAATAATAATTATGAATACCATGAATCAACAACCGTTTTAGTCAAACAAGAACGATGGAAAATTATGAAAAAGTCAAATGTTTTGTGCAGATTTATGAAATTTTGAATGACGCAATCAAGAAAGGCGCCTTCGAGCTATCCAGTACATCGATCGGAATGTTTGGAAGTGACCAAAATTTTCTTCTCTTCAAATGCGCAGCAACGTCCATTAGTGTCATCTTCAACACCAAATATTACACAATTTAGCTAAATGCCGATGAAAACTGGTTGTTCGGATTTTTCGCAGGGAATGAATTTTTTGAAGAGGTTTCCAGTGTATTCTAAACTTATAAATTTGTTGATGGACGTTTGCTAAATCTGTAAGAGTTTGGTTAATGATTGTGACAGTTATTGATGTCCAAAAAATAAATTATCATGAAGATCATAAGTTATATTTATATTAGATAGATTTTAGAATATCTGTACTATTCTAATAAATGATAAAAAAATATCTTCTTAGATAACAATTAAAAACTTTAAAACCCTAAAACAATTTAATGTTGCGTGAAACATCAATTAACGTTTTTGGAATTTAGCAAAAAAAAAATTAAAGATTGACAAAAAGTAGAATATTGACAAAAGTGCTTGACGAATGAAGTATTTGAAATTGACATGAGTTTGTAAAGAAGAAAAAATTGACAATCGATAAACTGGTTGGATAAAAAAAAATAAAAAAAAACGAAAGCAATTATAACGTTTTCAAAATTGAATTAAGACCTTTAGAATAATAAAAACAAATGAAAACTGGTTATATATCCTCTAATCAAATAGCGCTACTCTAATATTTTAAATTATTCAAAAGTGGTTTTACTAACAATTGAAGGACGCACCTTTCCTTTTACGCCCTTTGACATTTGTTGTTTTTCATAGTGACGCAGTTACTACAGAAAAATTGCACAGACGATCACGATGGTTACAAATTATGAGTAATTCTATAGATGGTCAAATGCAATTTGTGGTAGGACTCTTCTGGAAATTTTTGTGGTCATATTAATTGCTTGATTTTGCTTTTATAAAAGATATTTTCGTAGTAAAAGCTGCTCAAAAAACTAAAGACAAATTTTCTAGCAAGGGTCCGATCACTTATTGTATTATATATGATAATATTCTTCTTGATTTTTTCTCGTATGCTTTTTCAAATTGTATATTAGTTTCTTCTTCAAGAAATTGGTAACACTATTATTTAATAATGATGTATACATACGAATCACTTTCCATTTCTACATTTTGTAATCACTCGACAAGTTCTTCATTTGATCTACAAAATTTTGAATTCTGTAAATTCCGATAGTTATGTAATGTATGTGACTATGAGGTACTCTAGAGAAATCTATTATTTCTGGATAAGTGGCGTATTATTAACTTTTGTTTAAAACAAAATTTCTTTGCAGAGGAAAATTAGAATACAGAAAAGGGAGTCAGCAAGACCTCATATTAACTACATGGAATCTTATTAAAAGTGATGATAACATAGACATATGATTATTGAATTTATTTAAACATTTTACATAACCATTTATGTATTACTGAATTGCCATCTATTCACATTTTTTTTAAATTATTACTTTATACAAATAAAATTATAAAACTAATGAAGAGAAATGATATGATCTATGGCCTTGGTTTTTGGGCAGGGATCCAAAAGCTGATATAACAGTTGTCTTGGTCAGGGATGGTTGAACAAACCGGCGTGTTTTATGTTGCCAATTAAATTCCCGCCTGGTTTATCCAATTTGCTCTTCCTTTTCTTGTCGTCATCCTCCTGTTTCTTGGTGCCGGGCACAAATTCCACCTTCGATTTCCTCTCTTTCGCTATATTGTCCATCTCTGCTTTCTAGACTTTGGCCAATTCTTCATAGTAGGACTCTTTGATCTATTTTATTGGGTCGTACATAGCTGGTAGATAATTTGACTTTAATTCATTAATTCCATAAAAATGTATTAGCTTTTCATAAATACTCGGATTCTTTAAGTCCTTCCTTTGCTAGATAACAGTATTTATATTGAGTGAATTGTTACAAACATTACAAACATTTTGATCACATTTGACTTGAGTTTACAATTCACGGCTTTGTGTTCTTCCGCTCAGGCCCAGTAACTTTGGATGACGGAAATTCACATCAAATGTGCTTATACATTACATTCAGACAATATTTTAGCCGTTACTGACGCACTTATTCCCAATTTAGGTGAGAGTTATTTGTAGCAGATTTTGAGATACGTTCACGCTTGTTAAAATGCGTGATCAAATCGACCTGAAAGTATATATTTTAACTAAAATTACGCACACAAAAGATAGCAATAAAATTCGTATTTATAATAAGATCTATTCATTGTGCTATTACCATGAAAAGAAATTAGTAAGGCTAAAACATCTATCATCTAACAAAACACTTTTTTGCAATGTTTGTTATACTCATGCTACTGCCACAACTACTACTGTTACATGGAGACATCAAATAAAAATAATTACTTTGCAATCGAATTAAATAATAGTTTCCCCCTCATCAATTGTTACGGACTAGTTTCGATTTATTTTGGATCACATCGGCGTAACGGAGTTAACAAGTTTTAATATGAAATTTTGTAACTTCTGGTTTCCATGTATATTAGGTAACCATAATAGTTATACAATTGCGACAAGTAATTAGAAAAATATTATATATTTTAAGCCCAACCAATTTTAAGTATCCTTAATAGAGATTTTTGATGTAAGAAGAACATCCATTGCTATAGATATGATTGAAATGTTATATAAATCATGTGACACAATCGAATTTGAGTACTTTTCGTGGCCAGAAAATATAAAACTCCTATTGCGTCTTAAAAATTTAGTTAATCCTTCAAACCAGAATCGTTAAATTAATTTCTTATTTAACAACAGGAACAGACCGGTTTAGAGTAATTTTAGATATCATGAGTGTATCACAGTTAAAAAGACAAGGAAACGAAGTTTCACTATGGAGTTTTAGAACTCTTAATGCCCGTAAATTATATAATGTTGCACAATATTTAATCGCTTTGGGTGATGAAGGAGATTATATAAGCAAAAATATTTTTTTGTAATAAGTACCTAAATGAATTAAGAATTACATGAAGCTTTTTTTTCAAACTTTTACCTTTTGTTACTTTGAATATATTAAATCTGAATGTCTTCAAACCTATAGTGCAGTCACAAATTGTCATAACATCTCCAATTTACATTTACGTGATAGATGAACAGATATATTGCAATGCCTCTTTTCAAAATTGATTTTGTACTTCTTAATGTACTGCTTCTTCATCTTCTGGACCAAAAAAGTCAATATTCTGCAAAGCAAGGGGGTTTTGTCAAATCGTTGAACCAGTCAGTTACTCTACTATGGAAATAATTACCGTATTTATTGTTATTTCATTTTCTAACTGTTCTACAACCGATGATTCAATAGATGAAACAGATTATTACCTAGAATTGCACTCTGGTAAAAATTGCTCAACAGACCTTCCCTTCCTCGTCTACTCATTAAATAAACTCTGCCACTATATCCATATATTTATATTGAAAATATACAAATACTGCACAGAAAAATCTTTCCACAGAATGAAAGCAGGGTATTACAATCTGCATTCCCAAACATGACACTGATCCTACACTAGTATCCAGCTACCGTTTCATATTTTGGAAGGCTCATGAAAATTACGTGGATTCGGAG
Source organism: Ontholestes murinus (assembly GCA_963969525.1). Classification (NCBI taxonomy): domain Eukaryota; kingdom Metazoa; phylum Arthropoda; class Insecta; order Coleoptera; family Staphylinidae; genus Ontholestes; species Ontholestes murinus. The sequence continues at coordinate 19,249,056 of OZ018387.1, read as the reverse complement.
ATATATCGCAGTAGTCAAGAAAAAAGTCTGGGTGGAGAGATATCAAATGCATACCATCAGGCAGCACGTACACAGTTTTTTTAAGAACTAGGTAATCCAAAAATGGTTTCGAAGAATGAATGGTGTTAATATAATAGAATTCTTTCGACAGGGAAAAAGATACTGTGATTTCTGTTTTGCCATGCCATTGTTTGAACTTGAGGTTAAACTTTAGAAATTGCAAATTCATACTTCTTTAGAATAATAAATATTTCTAGAATTATAAGAAATTTCTGAATTTTTAAGTTGCCTTAATTGTAAAGTTTAATGCTTTCAAATAATTTTAGTTCCTCTCAGTAATATTTAATCATCCAACATCCGCATCCCAGAATACCAGTTTGGTTTCCTATCACAAAAGTAAACCATAATTTCTCTATCCATGGTAACCTCCAATATTCAACACAATCATCTTGATGGTCAAATCAATCATTTTATTTCTGGATATTCAGAAAGGTTTTGCTGCGGTTTGGCATATCGGACTCCTTTATAAATTCTTTTTCTTAAATATCTCAAGTCACGTAATTCTCATATACAATTTCATTTTCAACAGAACCAGGCAAGTTAGAATCAAACAAAATCTTTCCGATCCATTAAAACATTTTCTGACACGATCTATATAATCCCAATCTCACATACTCCCTTCTATTTGCTGACGATGTCGACTTCAACTCTCTCGTTCGACGCGATCCAATCCTTGTGCTACAAATGGCTTATACAAATCAACTCTTCTAAATCCAAATTCTTTATTCCGTATCACAAAATCCAAAAAACCCTCCATTAACATAAACAATACTACAATTTACAATACCCACTTCTAAAACCAGCTAGATATCCTGTTAGACTCTCAACTCTCCTTCAAAGCCCAAGCACAATCTATAAAGGTCAAGGTTTAAACTAGAGTTCGACATTTTCGAGCATTGACAATTCAAATTATAAATCGATATGTCGACCTCTTATAGACTACAGTGCAATCGTATTCAACCAAACTCTTCCCTCCACTTTCCTAAACCTATGAACCCATACCACACTTATACCCCGAATTAACTCCATAATCCCTCAAACAAGAACCTTTATGAATAGAAGGGAACTACAACCTCCTAACGTATATGTAGCCTAAGTCTAATTTTTTTAAACAATTATGTTAATGTCCAAATACCCCACCTAAATATAAACACCCTTCAATCAACCTACATCATTAACAAAAAACGTATTTTTGACACTAGCTAAAATAAACTGCACATGTCAACAGGAAATAAAACCGCAAAGCTCTTGACTTTGAATAATAAAAAAGTGCATTAAGTGTTAAAAATGTCCTTTAAAATTGTAAAATGCATTCACAATTAACATATTTTTGATATTAGGTGCAATATTTCGTTTCATCAAGAGTCTTTATAATTTTTGATTTATATTTCCTAAAATAATTGCAATATCTCAACAGGAAATAAAACTGCAAGGTTCTAAACTATAAATAATAAGAAAGTATATTCGATGTTAAAAATAATTGTAGTCTCAACACCAGCAGGAACTACCCTCAAATACAAAACTCTTCCTTGAATAATTGAAATATTTCAACTGGTAATAAAATAGCAAAACTGTAAACTCAAAAAAATTTACAAAATGCATTCAATGCTAAAAAGAATTGTAAAATTTAAACACCAAAACAAAAAATATAAAATGTGAGGGCTGAAAGACCACCGGTCGATAGCCGTTAAACAGAAGATCAACATATCAGAATTTATTTTATTTTATTTTATTTTATACATTATAAGTATTTTATTTTATTTTCTTTCTGTGTATAAAGATGTTTAGTAGTAGTAATATGAAATGCGCATTCAGTGTTAAAAATAATTGTAAAATTTTAACACCAGCAGGAATTACCTTCAAAATTTCAAAATATATTTACAACAAACATATTCTTGAGACTTTTTAAAACAATCGCCATATCTCAATTTCAAATGAAGCGACAAGGCTCTAAACTCTAATTAAATTAAAAAGTGGATTCAGTGAAAAAACTATTACTAAAATTTAAAATTAATTAACAGTTTATCTAACTTTTAAAGATAGTAAGTTATTGGCCTACATGAATGTAAACCTTTTAAGTATGAAATACTTTTTTGAGTTAGGCTATTACAGCCATTCAGTAACGACCGGCACATAAATTAACTTTAACGTAAAAAAAAATAGACTGGGATACATCATGGAAGAGGTAATCGATGAGGGTATGTTCTACTTGATATGAGAGAATATATCTGCAACAAACATGAAAATCGACCGGCTTTATCTCTTGGTTGCTATTGTGTTTCATGGATGAGAAATTTAATAGTGTCGTAGAAAATTGTGTTAACCCTTCTTTGCGTGATGATGGAAATTTCAATCATAATATTTAGTCAACGAAAAAAGGTACTCAAAACCCTTGTACTGTAAATTTGTTGTTGCTGGCAACTTTTTAACCCTGTTATCTTCTTATTCTGGAGCATTGCCTGTAACTAAAGTCAATAGATTTGACAGGATAACAAAAGGAAAATTGATATTACTTGCCCGTTTATTGTCCAAGAGTACCATAAACATATGGGAGGAGTAGATCTCATGGATAGCTTTTTGGGCAGAAATCATATAAAAATGAGGTCTAAAAAGTGGTATTTTTTTTCATCTATTTGATCTAGCTATTATAAACTCTTGGATTGTTTATTAAAAAAAATGTTCAAGAAAGAGGTGAACCTAAAAAGAGTCTGCTTACAATGGGACAATTCAGAAATTAATTGGCCTTTGTGCTATGCAACAGAGGAACCACCAAAGAAGCTAAAAGACGGCGTCCTAGTACCAGTGTACTAGAAGAAGAATTACAATCAAAAAAAAAGAAAAGGTTCTCCAGCTCCACCACCTCCAAAAGACATAAGAAAAGATGGTGCTGAACATTGGCCAAAAGTAGGTGGGTCACTCCGGTGCAAATTTCCCAAATGTAAAGGCTATTCCACAATTTCGTGTAATAAATGTGGCGTCAATTTGTGCTTAAATAAGAATAATAATTGTTTTTTAAATTATCATAAAGAATAAAGAAGATATGTGACAATGCATGATGATGTAAATTTCCATCATATTGTTTTTTACATAATACATATTTTTATTTACACTAGGATTTTTTTAAATATTTTTCCTTTAATCTAGAGAATTACTGTATTGGTTTTGTGAAAAATTTCTGTGGAAGTGTATTAACCGAAAGTGATAGTATTACTCCAATAGCATTTCCAAATGAAGAATTCGATTTGCAGAAGGAGGCTTATTCATGGACGAAAGAATGTCTCTCGGAGCTGAAAGTAACAATAACGCTGTAGCAAGACAAATTATTCGCTTAGAAAACGAAAACCAATCTCTTCGTTTAGAGGTTAGTACTATCAGCTGTAACCGACCATTATGCCTAATAACAATAAAACAAAGAAGAAATTTATTCTAGTTAATGTAACTTATAAAGTCTCTAATAAACCGGAGGATGGATGTATTAAAAGATACAGAATTGATGATTATAAAATCATGGGTTTGAGTGAAAGATCTTTTAATGAAGAACACTTCGCCCGTCCACATTCCGACTAAAATTTTAAGTTATTTACATATTTTATATTATAAGTTTTGTATTATTTTGTAAGAAAGGAGTACAAAGATATAAATAAATAAATAAATAAATAAAGTGCAATTTAAGCGCCGGCAAAAACAAAACAATTTGTTGGCACAGATAATGGCAACATCCAGTCGCAATTAGTAACTGTATCTAAAAAATAGCGTCTATTAGAAATACCGAACTTAAGAATAACTATTTAAGGTACAAGAAATCTTACCATCTTGCTCTCAAATGTGCCAAAATAAAGGAGAGTTTTCTTAAAAAATCCAAATTCGCACAAAAATCTATGTGGCAAATTATTAATGCCAATCAAAACTTAAACAAATCTAATTGAACCTCGTATAACTCTCATGAAATCAACTCTTGCTTTGGTAAAATTGCGGGAACGCTTTTAGTTGATTTAACGATATCACATGCTAATCAAATAAAAGTTATGTTACAAAATACTATGCTTGCAGGTATACCATATTTTTCTTTCAGGTAAGTTAGTACTTGTGAAATTAGAAATATTATAAAAACTTTAAAGAGCACAAAAGGTAGTTATAGTTATAGATATAGTTATTTCTCTACTCACAAAATTAATTAATGCTTGCATTAAATCCTCCTTCTTTGCTTATGACCTAAATAACCATCGTCCCAAATCACTCCACCCTATTATCTCCAAAATATTGGAAAAAGTTTTGGCCATAGTTTTTGAGTTCCTTAAAGCCCATCAACTATTTTTGAACAGTATGGTTTTCGAAAGGGAGAGTCGGCGTTTGGTGCTGTTATTGCTTTTACTAAAGATATTTCAAAGGGTTTAGAAGATGAAATGTATTCTTTTGCTTTCTTTTTAGATCTCAGCAAAGCATTTGACTGCATTTCTCATGATGTTCTCTTTCGAGAACTTTAATGCTACAATTTTTTGCCTACCAACTACAGACTTATCAACTCGTATCATACTAATCGGTGTCAAAAGGTATGGGTTGGAGATCCAAAATCGTATAAATAAATAAAAACTATGGTATTCCTCAAGGTTCAATTCTTGGCCCATTGCTGTTTTTAATTTATTTTAATGATCTTCCAAACATCTACAAGGATACATCAGTTATACTATCGCTGATGTTACTACTTTTAATTTACTTCAAGTAACTTACAGACAGCAATAGACCAGGATTTACAGTCAAACCAAATTACCCTTGATGAAAATCACCTTTCTTAAGACATATTTCCCATTCCAAGCAACTCATTCTAAGTTTTTTGGTATAAAAAATCGTATTCATTTGGTTATATTAGTCTTAATTGAAGATTTGAATTATGGATATACTAAGCAATAATTTAAAGGTTTTTCTAAATTTATAAGCATAGTTTCTAGTAATATAGGACATATATTTGAAAAAGTTTTGGCTTCACATTTACAGCAATAAACTAACCTCTTTTTTATATAATAAACTATAATTTGTCGTTAGAAGGCAAACCTCAGGGATAATAATAATGATAATGCCTTATATATGATTAAAATTATGAAACGGAATTAACCTAATTCTAATAAAGCAACCATTCACCGCCCAAAGTCTTAATTAGTGTTTAATAATAATTTTCTAACAAGCGCTAATATTTACCCGTTTCCCCGCAAAGACTACATTATAATTACGAAAATAATCGATTATGAAAAAATATAATTAATTCCATCAATGGCGCAAAAGGGGGAAACTCGTAATGACTACCTGCAAAGGCTACCACAAAGAAATTGTTTAGCTGTCGAGATCTTAGACAAGGCACAGTCGGATAATTACCACCTGTCATAGTGGGAGTGATATTGTTTTAAGGCTTTTGAGGTTGTTGATGGGCCGTCAATGTCCGCGTGGCACTTCCTGTATTGAGCAAGGTAATTAATTATGGTTAGTAGGAAAAATCGTGCTGTTAGTAATATTTATGTAAATGAAGACGTTTTGGTGCGGAATGCAATAGAAAAAAAATATTAATGGCTTATAGTGTTTTCTCAGTCATGAGTCGGTTGGGACGACAGACGCCATTTCACCAGGACTATGTGCCAGAGTTTTAGTCGGTTTCCTACCAATGATGTATAAAACATTGGCAGTAAACCATCCGGGACGTAATTACGGCCCGTGAAGTAACCGCTTCAAATAATCTGCCCGAGGTGGAGTTTTTCTTCGTTTTAATGGCACGAGTAAAGCCATTGTAATAAATGCGCTTTTGGATAATACCTTGCAATTTAAAATTTAATTATAAATTTACTTATTTTGCATTATATTAAAAGATGTCATTAAGGAATAAAATTAAAGTTTGTTATATAGATATTAGGATTAATAATTTTCAATTTTGGAATGACTAATTATAGAACCTAGCAAATGTTTTTAGAACGTTGACGTAGGTTCAATGCTTTTGCGCACAATAAAACATGGTACTTATAATTAAGAGTATTTATAATTGGACACCTCTGAATATTTATTCCCCGACGTCTGAAAAAGACATGACGTTCTTTGTGAGAACGGGCCGCGATAAATCAATTAGTCGCATCCCGGTGCCGTTTCCGCGGCCATAAACATTTTATTTAAAATCCCCGACGACATTCGGCATTATATTTCGGACGCTTTTCTTAATTTTAGACGCCTATTCGAAAATAGTTTTGAATCACCGCGTTCAGGTAACGTTTTTTTTCCTGCTCGAAAATATGTGCCAAGAACGACATTCCGAAAATTTATTACGGAATTCTTTGGTCCAATAATAAAATTCTAACGGTTTATTTTTCATACTAGAATGCTATGATCATTTTAAAAGTAATACGATGAGATCATTGGCGTCTGTTAATCCTCTGGCATTCAAAATCTGTGTCGTGTTTTTAAGCATCAAAGGAATCAGTATGTTCACGTTAAACCAGGCTTAGATCTAATTGTTATATACTTCAAAATATGTAATCAAGATTTAAATTTATGTTAATGATGGTTACATTAAGTAAAAAAAGGATAATTTTATTTGTTTTTATGTTTTGAAAATTTATGCTACTACAAAATTTGAATTCCCAAAATCTTAGAAAAAACCAATGGTTCGGACTAATCCCAAAGAAGTGGCGGTATGAATCCGACTCTAGCCTATAAGCTATAAAAAAAATATTCATTCATTTGGTGTATTTTTAAGTACCTAAAAAGGATGTTGTAGAAGAAGACGGCGAAAAGTCCTAAAACTAAGTTTATTTGGCGAAGAGTGGTGATGGACCATACAGAATGAAGAAATAATTTATGGGAGTCCAGGGGCTGAATCAGGGCTATAGAGTCATTGATTTGATTTGAAAATGTATCTTAAAGCAATTTTTATGATTTTCGGAAAAAATTGTTCATTAAAACACTTTCAACGAAAAATATGGATTAATTTATGATAGTTTTTACCTATACGCTGAGCACGTTCTAAATTAGATGCAGTAAATTAAAACAATTTGATAAAGCGATTAAATCATTAACGGGCTTAATGAGACTGGCGAGCGAATTGAATTAATCGAAACAAAACGCGGAAAAGTGCGCGGAGCCAGATAATTTCAATCGTAATCTAACACAGCCCGTAATTTCTACGACATTAATTAGGTGTTAACATAATATAATCATTAAATGCGTTGTAAATCGTGAATTGATGATTACTTCATAGACTGTAACCGCACGCATAGTGCCAACGCGTACGTTTCTATTGCGAATAGAACTGTTGCGAGAAATAATGTAGGATATTCATCAAGAGTTGAATTTATAAGCATTGATAATAAAGTCATGAATATGACTTAACCTTCTTGCCACTTTTAAAGATTTGAATGATAGAAGGAATCCTCATCATTCGAATCTTTAAAGTCTATCTACGTTTTTTCTCAATTCTAATTTTCTCTCAAAGCAAAGTATTGGCATATGTTAAAGATCGCAAAAAGTGGAACACTTTGATAATCTGATGGCTATAAATATCTATCTCCTATTCAGGATTCTTGCAAGTTGAATAAATCCAGTAAATCCATTAAAATGTCAATTAATCCCTTCAGGTTCAATGTGCAATGTCTTATTAAGAGCTTCATATGTGATGTAACATATATTGTTTCATTTGTTATTAACATCCGAATGATAAGTCAACTTCAGATACTTTAATTGGAATCATTTAAGATTTTGCGGTGTTTTCCTTTACCGTTGCTTAAAAACCAACATTCAGTTGTTCGTAGGCTTATAACCACTTTTAACGGATATCAGACTTCTATTCCGCTGTTGTTGTTGTCTAAAGCACCATGCGTTCCAAAGAGCAATTTGTTAAACGTAATTTAGAAACCTTAGGCTACATATTCTTGATACATACAAATTAATATTTTACATTTTTCTTATAATTCGCCTGTATTGACTGATTAAAAGTATTTAGTTGTCATTAGATGATCATTTAAGGTCACCCAACAGTTAGCCAAGAAAATTTGAGTTCAATCAAGATACTCGTACGATCATTTCAGCTAATTTAATACATTAATACATAAGTCAAAGTCATCCGTCATTCAAAGTCTATAGTGGTCATTAGACGTTCATTCAAGGTCGCCGAATTTAATTATCATTCAAGAAAATTTCATTCATTCAAGATTCTCAAACGAACATTTAAGCTTATTTAAAACATTCAACATTATTTATAGATATTTGAGATGAGTGAAAATCATCCAAATATCATTCAACATCATTAGACGTCATTAGTCAATCCTTCAAGGACACTCGACACTTATTCAAAGTAATTTAAGTTAATTCAAGAATTTCAAATCATCATTCAAGATTAAATAAGATATTTATAGAAATGCACGAGAATTTTAGGTCATCCAACTATCATTAAATGTCTTTAGTCGTGTTTAGATGATATTTCAAGGTCACCTAAGAAATTTTGAGTTCATTTAACATTATCAAACCATCACTAAAGCTTATTTAAGACATTCAAGATCGTTTATAGATATTTATTATCGGTTAAAGTCATCCTACTATCATTCAAAGTTGTTAATCGTCATTAGACGATCTTTCAAGGTCACCAAATAATCATTAAAAAAAAATTTGAGATTCTCAAATGATAATTTAAAACATTCAAGATAATTTATACATATTTAAGATGATTAAAGTCATCCGATTGTCATTCAACATCTTTAGTAATCATTAGTCGTCCTTTTAAGGTCACCCGACACTCATCCAAAATAATTGAAATTAATTCAACATTCTCAAAACATCATTTAAGATTATATAAGATACTCAACATCATTTATAGAAATACAAGAGAATTTAAGATCATCCAATTATAATTAAAATTTTTAGTCGTCATTAGTTTATTTTCAAAAGTCACCAAGCAATTTGGAGTTAAATAAAGATTTTCAATCCACCATTTCAGCTTCTACATTCCATAAAATTTATACATATTTAAGATGAGTTAAAGTCACCCAACTCTCATTCAAAGCCTTCAGTCGTTTCAGGCGATCCATTAAGGTCATCCAACAATCATCAAATCTACAGTGGTCATTAGACGACCCTTCAACGTCACTCAATTATCATTCAAGAAAATTTGATTTTATTCAAGATTTGAGATGAGTTAAAATCATCCAAATATCATTCAACATCGTTAGACGTCATTAGTCAATCCTTCAAAGTCACCCGACACTTATTCAAAGTAATTTTAGTTAATCCAAGATTTTCAAAAGATAATTTAAGATTAAATAAGATATTTATAGAAATGCACGAGAATTTTAGGTCATCCAACTATGATTAAAAGTCTTTAGATGATCTTTCAAGGTCACCCAAAAAAAATTTGAGTTCATTCAAGATTATAAAACCATCACTAAAGCTTATTTAAGACATTTGAGATCATTTATAGATATTTATGATGAGTTAAAGTCATGCTCCTATCATTTAAAGTCGTTAATCGTCATTAGACTATCTTTCAAGGTTACCAAATAATCATTCAAAAAAATGCGAGTTTCTCAAACGATAATTTAAGACATTCAAGATAATTTATACATATTTAAGATGATTAAAGTCATCCGATTATCATTCAACATTTTTAGGCATCATTAGCCAACCTTTCAAGGTCACCCAGCACTCTTTCAAATTAATTTAGATTAATTCAACATTCTCAAAACATAATTTAAGATTATATAAGATGCTCAACGTCATTTATAGAAATACAAGAGGATTTAAGATCATCCAACTATAATTAAAAGTTTTTAGTCGTCATTAGTTGATTTTTCACCAAATAATAATTCACCCAATAATAATCCAAGAAGATTTGAGTTAAATAAAGATTTTCAATCATTTAAGCTAATTTTAGACATTCAATAACATTTATAGATATTTAAGATGAGTTAAAGTTACCCAACTATTATTCAAAACCTTCAGTCGTCTTTTGACGATCCTTTAAGGCCATCCAACAATCATCAAGTATACAGTAGTCATTAGATGTTCCTTAACGGTCACCCAATTATCATTCAAGAAAATTTGATTTCATTCAAGATACTCAAACGATCATTTAAGCCTATATAAAACATTCAAAATTATTTATAGATATTTGAGGTGAGTTAAAAATAAAATATCATTCAACATAGTTAGATGTCATTAGTCAATCTTTCAAGGTCACCCAACTCTTATTCAAAGTAATTTTATTTAATTCAAGATTTTCAAAAGATCATTTAAGATTAAATAAAATATTTATAGAAATACACGAGGATTTTAGGTAATCCAACTATCATTAAAAGTCTTTAGTCATCATTAGATGATCTTTCAAGGTCAACCAAGAAATTTTGAGTTCATTCAAGACAAACCATCACAAAAGCTTATTTAAGCCATTTAGGATCATTTATAGATATTTATGATGAGTTAAAGTCATCCTACTATTCTTCAAAGTCGTTAATCGTTATTAAGCGATCTTTCAAGGTCACCAAATAATCAATCAAGAAAATTTGAGATTCTCAAACGATAATTTAAGATATTCAAGAAAATGTATACATATTTTAGATGAGTTAAAGTCATCCAACTATCATTCAAAGCCTACATTCGTCTTTAGACGATCCTTTAAGGTCATCCAACAATCATCAAGTCTACAGTGATCATTAGACGTTCAAGGTCACCCAATTATCATTATAAAAAAAAATTGATTTCATTCAATATTCTCAAACGATCATTTAAGCTTATTTAAAACATTCAAAGTTATTTATAGATGTTTGAGATTAGTTAAAATTATCCAAATATCATTCAACATCGTTAGACGTCATTAGTCAATCCTTCAAGGTCACCCGCAACTTATTCAAAGTAATTTAAGTTAATTCAAGATTTTCAAAAGATCATTTAAGATTAAATAAGATATTTATAGAAATACACGATAATTTTCTTTTAGATGATCTTTCAAGGTCACCCAAGTAATTTTGAGTTCATTCAAGGTAATCAAAACATTATTAAAGCTTATTTAAGACATTAAATATCATTTATAGATATTTATGATGAGTTAAAGTCATCCTACTATCATTCAATATCTTAAGTCATCAGTAGTCGACCGTTCAAGGCCACCCAACACTCATCCAAAATAATTTAAATTAATTCAACATTCTCAAAAGATCATTTAAGATTATGTAAGATACTTAACATGATTTATAGAAATACAGGAAGATTTAAGGTCATCCAATTATAATTGAAAGTTTTAAGTCGTCATTCGTTGATTTTTTAAAGTCACCCAACAATCATCCAAGAAAATTTGAGTTAAATAAAGATTTTCAATCGATCATTTAAGCTGATTTAATACATTCAATAACATTTAGAGATATTTAAGATGAGTTAAAGTCACCCAACTATCATTCAAACCCTTCAGTCGTCTTTCGACGGTCCTTCAAGGGCAATCATTAAAGAAAATTTGAGTTAAATACAGACTTTCAATCAATCATTTAACCTGATTTCAGTCGTCTTTAGACGATCCTTCAAGGTCATCCAACAATCATCAAAGAACATTTGAGTCATTTTAAAATTTTCACATGGCCGTTTGACATTATTTAAGACATTCAAGATCATTTGTAGGCATTTAAGATGATTTAAGGTCATTCACATTTTTAGTCATTAGTCGATCCTTCAAGGTTACGCAACACTTATCCAAAGAATTTCAAGTTAATTCTTAAAATATCATATAAGATAATTTATAATCATTTAAGAAGATTTAAGGTCAGTCAATTATTTATAAAAGTCTTAAGTCGACACTAGATGATCCTTCAAGGTCATTTAACAAACATCTAACCAAATTTGGATTAATTTTAAAGTTTCAAACCCTCATTTAAGATTATTTAAGACATTCAACATCATGATTAACCTTTTAAGGTGATTTAGAGTAATCCAACTATCATTTAAAATCTTTAATATTCATTTGACGATCATTCAATGTCACTCATTATTGATCCAGGAAAATTTAAGTTGATTCAATATTTCCAAACGACTATTTAAGATTATTTGAGACATTCAAGATCATTTATAGACATTCAAGATAATTTAAAATCATTCAATTATCATTCAAAATCTTTAGTCGTCATTAGATGAACCTTCAAGGTCACTCATATATTCAAGAAAATTTAAGTTAATTCAATATTTTCACAAGATAATTTATGACTCAAGATCATTTATGGATAGTCAAGCGGATTAAAATTAAAGTTCATCCAGCTATAATTCAAAATGTTCAGTCGTCATTAGATGATCTTTCAAAATCACCCAAGAAATTTTGAGTTCATTCAAGATTAGCAAACCATCACTAAAGCTTATTTAAAACATTTAATATCATTTATAGATATTTACGATGAGCTAAAGTCATATTGTTCAACATTTAATCATCATTAGTCGACCTTTCAAGGTCACCCAAAACTCATCCAAAATAATAAGAGATCATTTAAGATTATATAAGATACTTAACATCATTTATAGAAACACAAAAGGATTTAAGATCATCCAACTCTAATTAAAAGTTTTTAATCGTCATCAATCAATCAACAACATCGTCCAAGAAAATTTGAGTTAAATAAAGATTTTCAATCGATCATTTAGGCAGTTTTTAGACATTCAATAACATTTATAGATATTTAAGATGTGCTAAATTCGCCCAACTATAATTCAAAGCCTTCAGTCGTCTTTAGACGATCATTCAAGGTCATCCAACAATCATCAAAGAAAATTTGAGTCAATTTAAGATTTTCACATGGCCATTTGAGATTATTTAACACATTCAAGATGATTTATGGGCATTTAAAATGATGTAAGGCCATTTAACTCTCACACATTTTTATCATTGGTCGATCCTTTAAGGTCACCCAACCCTTATCCAAAGAAAGTCAAGTTCATTCTTAAAATATCGTATAAGATCATTTATAGACATTTAAGAAGATTTAGGGTCAGTCAATTATTAATAAAAGTTTCAAGTCGACACTAGATGATCCTTCAGGGTCACTTAACAGTCACTCAAGCAAATTTGAATTAATTTAAGATTTTCAAACCCTCATTTGAGATTATTTACGACATTTGAGATCATTTAGACATTTTAGAGGATTTAATCATCTAAAAAATGGAGTTCATTCAAGATTTTTAAACGATCATTTAGGATTATTTGAAACATTCAAAATCATGAATAACCTTTAAGGGCGATTCAAAGCCATCCAACTATCATTTAAAATCATTAATCTTTTTTGGACAATCCTTCAATATCACTCATTATTCATCCAATAAAATTTAAGTTAATTCAATATTTTCAAACGACCATTTAAGATTATTTAAGACATGCAAGATGAGTAATACACATATAAGATAATTTAAAGTCATTCAATTATTGTTCAAAATCATTCACTCATAAATTGAGGAAAATTTAAGTTAATTCAATATTTTTATAAGCTCATTTATGATTCAGAATCATTTATGGATAGTCAAGCCGATTAAAGTTCATCCAGCTATCATTCAAAATGTTCAGTCGTCATTAGACGATCCTTCAAAGTCACTTAAGCAGCATGCAAGGAAATCTAAGTTAAATTACGATTCTCAAACGATAATTTAAGTTTGTTTAAGGCAGTCAAAATCATTTATAGACAATCAAGACTACTAAAGAATTTAAATATAATTTATTATGGCAATTTGAGATTATTTAAGACACACAAGATCATTTATAGGCAGTTAAGATGATTTAAGGTAATCCAACTCTCACACATCTTCAGTCATTAGTCGATCCTTCAAGGTCACCCACCACCCATCCAAAGAAATTCAAGTTAATTCTAAAAATACCGTATAAGTTTATATAAGATATTCAAGATCATTTAGACATTTAAGAGGATTTAATCATTCAAAAAATGGAGTTATTTCAAGATTTTTAAACGATCATTTATGATCATTTAAAACATTCAGAATCATAATTCACCATTTAAGGCGATTCAAAGTCATACAACTATCATTTAAAATCTTTAATCTTAATTTTGCGATCCTTCAATGTCATTCATTATTCATCCAAGAAAATTTAAGTTAATTCAATATTTTCAAACGACCATTTAAGATTATTTAAGACACGTAAGATCAGTAATACACATACACAAGATTATTTAAAGTCATTCAATTATCGTTCAAAATCATTCAAGGTCACTCATAAATTCAAGAAAATTTAAATTAATTCAATATTTTTAAAAGATCATTTATGATTATCGAGAGGATTCAAGATCATTTATGGATAGTCAAGCGGATTAATGTTCATCCAGCTATCATTCAAAATGTTCAGTCGTCATTAGACGATCCTTCAAGGTCACCTAACCAGCATGCAATGAAATCTAAGTCAAATTACGATTCTTAAACGATAATTTAAGTTTGTTTAAGGCAGTCAAGATTAATAGACAATCAAGAGGATTTTGGTTATATAAGCATTATATTCGTACAGTTGGAAATTGTTGAAAATTCGAAAATATGGCCAAAAGGAGTAGGAATTTGTCGTTTTTTTTTATTCAAGCGGACCCCGTAATCTCGACAAACACTTAGAAACTGAACAATAGGACCACGCTACGCTCTTTTACATTAACATACAATGATTGGGCAACAAATTAGAAGAAATAAAACATAGGATTCATTGCAATTTGCGAACTTCGGCTACATCCAATTGAAATTGAATCATATTCAATAAATAACTTTATTATAGCATCCTGTCGTTAATTATGATTAGAGAAAATATTAATTACTCTCCTATACCCTTTTTAACAGAAATATCAATTGAAAAAGTATGTGAACTATCCGGTTTATTCTTAAACGAATCGAAGTAAATTATTATTGTTGCACTTAGACCACCAAATAGAAATTTCACTGATTTTCTCAATATGATAGCTGCCATGCTGGAAAAAATCAATGTTTCAGCCAACCTTGTTTACATCTGTGAAGATTTTAATATTCACTTTAATTCAAAGGAGTGGATTTCCACCCAGCTATGTAATGTTTTTGAGAGCTATGGTCTTTGGAAAGTGTCAACACATGCCCCAAGAAATGATGCATGCATTAATAATATATTCTCCAATGACGTAAGCAAACTAGGAAAAATCTGGGCAGTAAATTTAGGAGTGTCTAATCATATTGGCCTGGAACTAGAGATTGATCAACCTAGCACAGAATTACCATTGCGAAGGTTAGGTCAGACCTATTACTCAGCAAGGTAAAATACTATTTTATAAATATCTCAGTGATTTTGATTGGTCGATAATTATGGCCGGTGATGTGGATATAAATAGGACGTGGAATGCCTTAATTAACAAGTAAAGTCGCGTAAATGTAACGTTCCGTGGTTCAACTCTGAACTAAAATCTATGAGATACAGGTTACATTTGTTAAAAGATATGGTAAATCAGGATATAAATAATATTACTTTACGTCAAACTAACAACAGTTTTAGAAGGCTATATAAAAACGAGATCATATAATATCAAAAGCAAGCCAACGGAAATTTTATCAAATCATCCTTGAACTCTACAAGGACAATGTGAAAAGTAATAGATTCTAAACGACCAACAAAGTAGAAATCTAAATCTAAAACACCGACTAACATTTCACCAAATAAGTTTAATGCACACTTTGCAACTGTAGCACAATTTTCCGAACAATCCTCCTTATTTTAACTTTGAAGAAGTATCTTGTGCTAAAGTTCGTAGCATAGTTCTTAAGCTTAAACAAAAAACAAAATGATTGAATGTACGTTACATTCAATTATTTTTAGTTCATTTTACAGAAAGAAATACGTTCAAACTAGTGTTGCTTTGATAGCCTTGCTATTTTGTAACACGCAAATTACTTTTGTATCATTCAATGTCTGTCGAGGTATTAGCTAGAGAAGTAGTTGTTTCAAAAGTGATTTGTTCTTGTAGTCTCAATAAGACTCATTTGTTGTAGATTTTACGAAAATATTTTCGTGTTTTTCTAATTATTAGTGAATTTGTTATATTACTTAATAAGGAATATCAGTCTCTGCCTATATTCATCGAATATCTTAATGAATGCTTTAAACTATAGGAGACGCTGGCCATTTCCTTGAAGTAATTATGGATATATCGTTTGAAAACTCCAGAAAGAATTTTGATTAAGCAGCATTTAGCGAAAAATTCTTTGCGTGTTTCCTTTGAAAAATAGCCTCCTTTACTGGAATGAAAATAAAATTACACCGCTAATTGGGAGGGGGAGAAGTACGCAATACGTGCAATTGGACCGGTTCTTACGGTCAGCTAACATGTGTATTTCACGAAATAAATCGTCGAGGCGATTTTGCGGATTGAAAAGAACAGGTTCCACATTCTGCCTCGATCAAACGCAAAAAAGAGAACTCAACCATGCCCGCAAGGTGTTATATTAGGTCTAATGTTCGGTACCATTAATTTTTATGGTTTTGTTTGCATCTTGTAAAAAATCATTTGTTGATTTTAATAGCGCCCCGGGCCGTTATAATAATCGTATCTGCTCCGGCGGTGGAACAATTAAAATCACTCGGGGTACATAATCAAGAACGGATATCGGCGTTCTTGTGATCGGCCATAATGATGACGGTGATGGCTGATGGTATGGGGGCACACAATTAGTGCGCGGTTTTATAATTGCGCGGATTATGACGGGGGTGCAGGAGTTTTGTGTTCTCGTCGGTCCGTCGGAATTGGCAATTAAAAATGAAGAGGCGATAATAAATACGCGCCTGAGAGGCAGTAAGGCCGTTCTTAATGGAACCCTCGCGTCTCGCGGGGTCCGTAAAGTAACTCTTTTTTAATAATATATTTATAAACTGATGGTATGTGGACGATTACACGGTTTTATTTTTCCGTTTGTTAACTTTTTATAATACATATTTTATTCGGTTTTAAAGTTGATTACGGTGAGCGAGCCGGCCAGCGGGATACGAACCCCCGCAGTGCCCGGAGTGCTTATCTTGGCCATATCGGGCCGTTATAACATGGAGTCGGCCGTTATTTATGGGAGAGACTGCCCGCTTCATTAAGGAACACATTACCGCACCAGTCGACGGTCGGTCCACGGTCCGACGGTCCGGCGATTCCTGCAGTACCGCAGTACTATAGTACCGCGGCTCGGCGATTGATTGGCTCATGGGAATGGAAAGGGAACAGTTACAGGACACGCTATGCACGGAAAAACGTTACTTAATAACACCCCAAATTCGACCATTCCCATTCCCGGACCGTCGCGGACCTACGCCCGAAACTCATATCAGTTATTAGTACGTGATGTGCCACCCTTCGCTGTTCCATTAACCCTCGCACGTTCCTGCGGCCCCGAATGGTCCTTTGACTGCTACCCCCTGCCGTTTCCCAATTCTGATACTCATTCTGCGGACAACATTGCGAAAAAAAGTTAATTTATACGCGTGAAATACGATTGGATGATTTTCGGTTGATTAATATAACTCATCTTTGCTTAATCGCCTCTCAAAGTATTTTTTGAAATTCGTATTTATTTTCCTACAACGAAAGCTTGTATTATAATGTATAAACATTTTACGTAATAAATCAAAACACCATTAACTTGATCCATTTATAGTGTGGCCATAACTGAAGAGCGTCGGTCCATGAATATTAAAACAGTCCGTACTATTGATGGGTTATGTGAAGTTGAATCAAATCAAAATAATAAAACTGTCGCGTGTGCTTAAAAAATTGGAGGGTGGGTTAAAGGCCACCCACCCAAACAACATATGATTTTCAAACTTAATCTAGAAGTTACTTTATAAAACCTGGATATAGGTATAGAACGAAATATTATGATTGCATAATAACAATCATTTTAAGACGTTAAAGTAAGAACACTTTGTTAGTATTGAAAAAACTTTCTATTTCATTGTACTCGCAACAATTGTTTCGCCATACTGGCTTCTTCAGGTAAAGAAATGATATCTTTACAAGTCAGTAATTAAGGTGGTTGGAAAGAGGCTGGAAGCTTTTATTTTTTAAATTAAACATGTTGAAAAGTTTTTCTATTTTATCGTTCAGGAGAAGGCCGGTGTCTTTTCTTTTATTAATTTCTGGGCTTTAATATAAGCAGTTTTTTGGAAATTTAAAAAAGTGTTTTTACTTTAACGTCTTATAAGTGAATCTACAAATTAACCTATTTTAAGAATATTTAGATATACTTTTAAGCATGGAAGAAACATTGGAGAAAACAAAAGCGTAAATTTAAGTAAGTGTAAATTATGGACATTAACCTATTCTACATATATATTTAAATACAAACTAGAAAAAAGTTTATAAAATTATTAATTAACACCAGGAGGAATAGTGTGAACATTTTTGGAAAATCAAAGGAGTCACATTTGATGATAGAAAAATTACGATGATTTAAATTCTCACTTAATCCGTGGTAAAACATTTTTATATTAATTAGAAGGTTTATTAAACAGTTGGTTTTGTTTCACTATTTTATAGTGATATATAAATTATTATTGAGTGGTTTTTATTCCACCCTTTAGCTTATTGAACATTCCCAGTCCTATTAATAGATTTGATCACGTTATCTATAATTTCAACATTTATATCAACTCAAATTTAATAAAAATTCTGCAAAATATCTGTTGAGTTGAAATACCAAACTATAATACTTCTTTAGATTTTCAGATTTCTTCAGAAAATAGAATAGAAATATATAACTTGAAAGTCTAAGTGGAGAAGCATAAAAAATAAAAGACATTGATATTTAAACTCATAAACATTTTTTTAATATAACATAATAATTAGTACAACGATATTTCTTTTATAAAATACTATAAATTACTACATGTGTTCTACTTAAATATATATTGACATCTTAAGATTTAAAACATTAAGTAATTTGAGTCTGTAGATTTTGATGTATATTATTGTTATTTTAGTATCTTTATAAATTTCGTTGTACAGAGCCAAGCGATTTTGAAGTGTTTCTTTAAATATTAGGCTTCATTCTGTGGAAATATTTTTATTTAGAATATATAATTTAAATTGTTTGACAAGGTCTTAGCCATTTTTATGCTCTTTAGAGTAAAATCTTCCTATTGTATTCATCTATACTCTCATCCTCCGATTTAGTTTGGTTTATTTTAGATGCCATTTCCAGCAAAGCTTCTCTCCTTTCTTGAAAACAACAAACTTTTATTTCCGTCTCAATATAGCTTCAGGGATGGGAAATCGACTACTGATGCCATAGTCAATTTTGTAGACCAAATAGTAGTATGTTTCGAGGAAGATAATTTTGCTATAGCCACCTATCTTGACATGAGCATTAAGCCGCATGTTTGTTTAACAGAAATAAATTAAGCCTAAACTTAAGCAAAACTAGTAAATTGTTATTTACTTTAAAAACGAATGAGGTAAATACCACTGAAAATACAATAAAAATTTTATGTCATATTGATCATCATATGTTGTGGAACTGCAATAGTGATGAACTATCAAATAAGATCAATAAATATACATACCTCTTAATGATTTAAAGAACTTCGGATACTAACACTCCTTATGAGTGTTTAATTTTTGTTAGGAAAAACTATAACAAATATACATGTCATCAATCTAGTCATTCTCATGACACAGGGATTAAAGAAGAAACATGTCCCACTATGTTACGTTTAAATCTGGCACTGGTATAAACTACTACTGCATTAAGTTCTTTAATAAACTACCAAAATCTATTAGAGACCTATTACTAAAAACTTTTAAAGCAAAAGTAAAGCAGCTATTACTAGAACTTGCATTTTATAATTGGGAGAGGGCTGAAAGACCTCAGGTCTATAGCCCAGACGGACTAACACCATTTATTTATTTGTATGTAAAATGTTATTATGTATTGTAAATGTGCCCAAATAAAGATTATTGTATATAATTGGAAGAATTATTACAAATTCAATTTTTAATGGATTTTTATTTTATGTTTTAAACACCGATGTTATTTTTTATTATATTTATTGTATAGTTATCCCATCTGAAATTCTATTCATGTTATTTTATTTATTTATTGTCTTACTATTTCACCACAAATTAAAATTTTAAACTATTATAATAAATTTGTCTTTTTATTTTAATGTTGTCTAATGCAGTTTTAAACTTAGGTAATTATTGTGTTTATTAATGATATTACTTTTGACATATGTAAAACTCTAGTTCTGCCATCAATAAATTATTATTATTATCAATCTCTACCAAAACGTATTATTATTCGACATTCAGATCGGAAAAAAGTCCTCTCTTAGATACTTACCAAGTAATACTATTGTACACTTTTTTTATTTCTTGCTGGATCAATTAAATGATCACATCAAACGGCCTTTCATCATAAGCTTTTCCAGCAAACATTCATCATTGATGGTTTTGTCAACGAAGTACAAGTTCTCGTTTGTGCAATACTATATATTGGCAAAGTGTTCTTATTTAGATTATTCAACGCATGAGGATTGTGGGATTTATAAACTTAACCACGTAATCACCTAAAGCGTTATCAAAAATAAGTGATGTTACTCTTACTGATGCTACTTTAGATCACAAGTCAACTTTCTAATTTCTTAAAATAAAGGTTGTTTTGAGCTTTTTTTCAACGCGGTACTAAAAATATCATGTGGAGTATATCCACCATGATTAGTTTCATCATCTGATGAGCTCTTTTCTTGTATTTTCACACTCTGTAATAAAAATGATGTAGATTTTTAAGACATTATGTTTCATAACATCAGAGCCCAGAGAAATCCGTTTTCTGAGTAGTTATGAATCCAAATATTCATTTCCATTTTTTTTTCAAGAATTGGGGCTTTCCAACGAGTTGTCATATTTGCAGAAGTAGAAAAATTTGCAGTAATGAAGGATCATGAAGGATCCATTTAAATTAACGAATATAGCAACATACGACACCTTTTTTCATTTTTGTAAGGCAATCTACATTCTTATTTTTTGCGTGAAATTAAATGTTTTTAAAGATTTGCTTATTTATTTATGGTAAACATTCAGAGCTTCGAAAAAAGTAATACTTAAATTTTGAACAGTAGAAATACCTATATAGATATGTGATTTATCTATGTAAAAAGACACCTTTATTGGCATATAATAATACAATAATAATAATTGCTATAATAATTTCCTCCTTTCATCCATTTCCCACCCTGATTTCATCAGAATATTCTCACCCATTCAGTCATATTTTTGTTTCTTCCGACCCATTCCTCACACACTCCTCTGTCAAATCCAGGTGTCCTTTCACCCACACATAGTACATATTTCCGCTAAATTTCTCACATCCAGCTTTTTTTACCTCTCTCCTGATCCACATCTAGCTCTTCCAAAATAACCTTTTCCTCTATACCTAGCTGACACTCTCCCACTTTGAAACATGTTATTATATTCACTCCTTTCAATAAAATCATGCCTTTTATGAATTTTAACTTCCTTCCCTATTTCTTTCACCCAAGCTGCAACGTTTACTCCATGCTTTAACCAACAATTGGCTACAATCCGATAACTTTTTCATACATTCCCTTTCTATCTATTTTCTACTTAGATTCCACCTGCTTTCCATACCCCTCCTACCAGTGTCGCCTCCTCTAATCCACACAACTTCTTTTCATAACCCGTTATTCTCTCCATTGCCTTACAGTGAAGACTTACTCTATTTGTTTCCTAAAACACTATGCATCCTTGACTTTTCAACTCAAAGCATATGCTTCAGAAACAATTGCCACCATTTCTCTATGCAATTATACATTCTTGTTCCCCATTCTTCCACTAAATACATTAAAATCCCTTGATTTCTAAATTTACATGCCACTCAAAAATTGTTCACCAACCATTTTTCCCATTTTTTTCTCAAAATACTTCACGTTTTTATTGTCTATCCTTACATCCATTTTACATGTTCCACGTATCCACCTATACTTTTAAAAATAAATCCTGAATACTTCAATACTTTAACCCTTTCTATTACCTCACTATTCCATTCTAATTCTTTTATTCTTCCCTTCCTTCCTTTATTCCTAAACCTCTTCCACCTCGCCTTCCCTACATTCACCTACAGTCCTCTCTCATCCATATATCTTTACACTTTAATATCTTTATTATCTATAACTTGTATTCAATAAAATCTGTAAAAAAAGTTTAAAGGAAAATTAGAAAAGGGAACAGAACTTTGAAGTTTTAGTTTAAAATCTTTAGCAGCTTCTGAGATACAGCGCCCACTGATAGACATAAACGCCGAGACAGACTTGTTTCTTCCAAAAATTAATTAATTGATTTCCAAGAGAAAAATACAGCGGTAATAATAAGATACCAGCTTTATTTTTAATCAAAAATGCCTATTTTTAATAGTTTTTTTTTTTACAATTTATTATAACAATATATTTTTACATAATTTTCAGTAACAGTTCTGTATCAACATCACAATGTAAGCAATGGAGCTCGTTATTTATAATTTTTACTACTGTGTAGATTTATAATGCTGTTGATTCGTATCTTTAAAACTATGTGGTTTTCAAATAACACTTTTACGGTTTTTACGTTCTTGAAAATTATCTTTTAGAATTTTTAAGTCATTTGCACGTGTTATTCGTAAGATTTTCAAGTTTACATCGTTGTAAATGACAATATTATCGATTTAATTGTTATTAGATATTACCTTAAAAGCGCCACCTATTGTCTGAGCGTTGCTGATGAGATTCAAAATAGATTGAAACCAGTTAGTGGCTATTGTCGACAGGGAACAATAATTTTGTAAATTGATTTTTGCTCAATCCTAATTTTCAACTGTTTTTCTCTGTCTTGATGATTATGTATTTATAATAGAAATTGTTTATAGTATCTTTTTCTGATAATTTATTTATTATTTATATATTTTTTATGTTGCTTTGGATTACCTGGTAACAAAATATATCACTAGATATATACATAAAAAATACACTTAATTGTGAACACAAAAGTTGTGACAATTTTGAATATTTGAAATATTTATATATTAATATTTAATATTTTATTTTATATTAATATTTGTATAGTTATGAAGATTTTAAATTGTTTTCTGATAATACTTACTATTCTGTTTACCCATTGCTGATAATTTTAATTACTTTATATCTACTACTATCTCATAAATGATGAGGTCAATATATTTATAAAGTAAAACATACCAAAACATGGAGAGTTTACCTTTGACTTCTTTAGCACACATATCGCCAAAGTTAAAAGAGATATATTGAAAAGTTAGTACTTAGGCTACCCATAAAATGCGAAATGCATAGAGTATGAAAGTTGTATAGATAAGGAATGAAGAGAAAGTAAAATCGTGGTTTTCGATTCTGTGCTTCTGACATGTTTTTTTTGGAACTAGCTAATATTATAAATGGACCCTTTAAAGTACATATTTTATTTTAAAAAGAAGTTTTAACGCGGTTATATCTAAATCTGTTTAAAAAGTTTCTTAAATCGTCAATTTGCACAACAGAAGAAACTAAGAGATTTATATACTCACTGCAAAATGTGTATTGAATTTTACTAGAAAGCTGTTGCATTATAATTTGATTATTTAGTGTTGCTCTGGAAAATTCTACAAGATGAAATTGAGTCATTCAAGATGGAACGAATGTAATGTATTTTTTTATGTAATCGTCAACATTCACTTTCACATTAAGGTTTTCGCAACGTTTTTACTCTATTAATACTTATCTTTATGATAATTATTAATGAGGAAAATAATTTTTCTTTATGAGCATTTCGGCACTTATGTTTTACATTATAATATAATACTGCACTCTATTTTCAATTTCTATACTATCTTTATGAATAAAAAATAAAAAAAATAAAAATCTAGCGTATTCTTAACCTACCACGATATCTTTTGTAGTAATCTAGTGATTACTAGAATCAAAATCCATTGAATTCTGTATTCATTTACATGTATTATTTTGTTAATTTATGTTAAAAAATGTATCACATAGTAACGGTCGTCACATCATTTTAAATTACTTATTTATTTTTTAAATTATTTTTAAGTTATTAATCCTGACCTACATTCATAAATAATACACTGACCCGTCGTACTTCTGACCTAACACAAGAAATAAATAATTGGCCTAGCATTACCTTGACTTATCCCAATAAACCATAAACTGACTTTGGGCAGTTGTACGGTGGGTCAATGTATAATTTATTGTGGTAGGTCAAAAATATGCTAAGTTAATGCAAAAAATTGGTGACAAAATGTAATCCCACCAAAATTTAAATACAATTGATTGCGAGAAAAAGATACGACTATGGCTGACAAATTATTAGAAGCTACTTTAAGGAATCCTTGAATATTTTACGAAATCAAACTGAAAAAAATATATGTTTTTGCTTGGAACTTTATTGATTAAGCAGCTTTAAAGAAATGTTTTTTCGTAATATGTTATACTGATGATTTTGTTTCATATGTAATTAATGTCACGACTGGTGTTCCTCGAGGTTCACATTGTGATCCAATGCGGTTATTGTTATTTAAAAATTATTTAAATATTCATATGTTTTAAAATTATTTATAAATCACTTATATTTATTTTCTACTTAAAATGTTTAGGACAGTGCTTAGCATTCGAGTTGATGTTGTTTAAGTAAGTTAAATTTAAATGTTACCATTATTTCTTTCATTGGTTTCGAACCAATTGATTTTTTTATTAAATTAATAATCGCTTTAAATTAAAAATTAAATGGTTTTCAGGAAATTAGGTAATATAATTGACTGAATAAGAATAGAGATACGAATTTATACCTACGGGTGTAGTTAGGAAAATACCTGAATTAGGGAAAAAAGGTATATATTTGTGTTTGTTGCGATTAACTTTAAATAATTCCACTTACGGAGGATTTTTTCAATTAAATACTTTACGCAAGTCATAAACAGTTTTTTTTTAAATCTAATTTAAAACTACAAACCATAAATTGATAGCATTAATCGATTTTTTAATACATAGTTTATGGAATTTGCATTTTTGACAAAAACTTGACAGACATAGAGAACAACATCTTTATTTGGACAAACAAAATACATTTAAAACAAATACATTTTAATTTAAAATAATTGTTGGTCCGTTTGAGCTATCTACCTTCGGTCTTTCTGCACTGTCTTGATTCTAATTTATGTAAAAAAACAAAGAAAAAATTGCTGTCTAGCTTAACTGTTCAGATGATGCGAGCTAATAAATTGATGAAGAGTGATTGATGGATATTTGTGTTTATTATGATAGTGGGGTTTCGGGGAGTGCAGAATTGATTGAGAAGAGTTACATTAAAGGGATTGTTGGAAAATTTTACACAAAGGCTATTTATTCGTTGGGATATGGGGGTAACTTGGGTGGTTTCGTAAAGGAGAACATTAGAAGGATTGTGTAGGGGGTTAACGGTATGTCTAAATTTGGTAAGGGCTGACATTGAAGCGATTCAGAGTGGAAGGACGGATTTGGTTAAATAGGATCGCACTGTAATCAATAAGAGGTCAACAAATTGATGTATATAGTTTAACGGCTGATTTGGTGGATGCCCTGGCTTTTGTAAGTTAATACACGGAAATGTCGAGCTCTTGTTTTGATTTTGGTTTTTATTGTAAAGTTATCGAAATGGACGCCTAGGTATTTGCACGTGTTGGAGTGGTGAATATTGGTATTATGATGATAGAAGGAGAATGTGGAGTGATTTTGCGATGGGGGAATAAATAACTTGGATTTGGAAGGGTTTTCTTTCATGAGCCATTTGGAACACCAGGATTCAATTGCATCGAATGATGATTAAAGGGATAATAGGGCGGCTTGTAGAGTCGATGCGTGGGTAACCAGTGCAGTGTCGTCAGCAAAGAGGAGAGCGAATCTTGTGGGATGGAACTATGATGGATTAGGATCGTATAGGTCATGACAGAAGATGTTATATAGAAGAGGAGATAGAGGAGAACCTTGGCAGAAATATTTAAGGATTAAAAAATAACAACTGATTAATATTTTATTTGTATGGGTAGTGATTTATTTAACGGGTATTTCAGTATTTTCTAATAATTTTATTGTGTTATTTGCTGTTTTTGCTTTTGAAAAAACGTTTGTCTTGAAAGTGAAGTTATGACTAAAGTGCGCCAACGTGGAAATTACCGCCAAGGTTGTATCGTCGGTTTACGCAAAAGGTGGATTTTCGATTAGAGAATGTGTTGCTATCAGGCATGAGAAGAACAAAGAAAACCAAATGAGTATCAATACCGCCATCTTTATCTTTTGGAAACAAGAACCCGATTCTCCAGTAGATGAATTGCCGATTTTTGGTTAGCTAACAAAGTTCTTCAAACGATTTACCAAAGAATTAGAAATTTTGGCTGGCAATCCTATCCGCCACTCCTTGTGTTACCACTAAAGGCTCAACATTTACAGAAACGTTTGAAGTGGTATAGGTTGTAACTGCACTAGAACTTAGTGTGATGTTTAATGATGAATCCCGATTCTGTTTGGGGGCGCATGATGGACGCAGGAGGGTAAGATGAAGACGTAGGGAACGTCGCATTTTCTGTTGAGAGGCATAAAACTTGTAGGGAGCATGGTATATGGAACTTTTAGTAGTTGGTCTCGTTTGGTATTCAAACGAGGCAATATGAAACATAGTGATATGTTGATAAGGATGGAAGGCCAACTTTTCCAGCAGTACAATGGCCGCCCCTACGCTAAAAAATGTATCAAATTATATGTCAAAAATCTAAAGATATATGACAAATGATAAGTGACAGATTATAGATGGAATTTGATAAAAGTATCAAAAGAAAATATGGAAGTGTGAAGACACTAAATAGATGGCAAAGAAAATAAAAGGATAAATTATAAACGGTAAACAACATATAACAGTTTATTAATCACAATTGACAAGAGTCAGAAATGACAGAAGACAAAAGATACAAGTGGAAAGAAGAAATGAAAATATTAAAGAGAGAAAATATGAAAACATAAATGATAGCAGATTATAAATGACAATTTAAAGAAGACAAAAAAGACAGAAAGCTGAACGGATAAGCATGAATACGAAAGAATAAAATGGTGATGTGGCCATCATAGTACTTTCCCTATAATTTTCTCGAAAACAATGAGGTTTACGCAAAAAACCTATTCTTAACAAACAAACAAATTTCATGTAACTCTTATAGTTTTTAGCAAGAGGCAAAAAGTGTCAAAATTATTGATTTTTAAATTTTTAAGAATTTATGAAAAAGATGTTTTAATAAAACTTGTTCAGTTTTTCATTCTCTTTAACTTTTGTTTGAAAAGTTTTGTATTTCAAACCAAAGTTAAAGGGAATGAGAAACTGAACATTAAATCATGGAACTTATATAACAAGTAATTATAAAGAATCAAAATTGAGGAAATTGTTATGAATAGCGTTTTTGCGTAAACCTCATAGTTTTCGAGAAAAATATAGGGAAAATACTACCATTTTTTTTCCAGAAATTAGTGGAAGCGTCTCAGGGGACCTCAAAAATGATATTTGCGTGGAAAACATTTTCACGAAAACAATACTTTCCCTATATTCTATTTAGAGAGACAATGAATACTAAAATAATAACAAAATATTAACATTTGGAAAGGTGAGCTTAGAATTTTTAGTAACAGAATTGTAAGTCTGGCTAATTATAAATAAATAAAGGCGAATTTGTTTCTATCTTGAAATAACCTTCGATCGATCTACTACATCCTCCGTCATTTTTTTTGATATAAAATTATTTCAGAATTAAATATGTATTGCTAAATACATATAAATAAATTAATTAACATCGCTCATTAAACAAAAAACAACATTTACATTTTACACGGCTGATTATAACGAGTCGATTTGCACATTTAACAAGACAGAACAAAAAAAAATCTGTCGGATAGAAAAAGCTTGTTAGGCTAATTGCATTACACAACTTTAATTACCGAAGCATCCTTAATACCCATCAAAGCGCATTTTTACGAGCGCTGATCCAATAAGCGCACAATTAATGTACCCATCGGGCCGGCGACTTTTACCATTCAAAACCGAAAAAGGTAATCCGTGATTTGTGGCCAGGTGCGGATCAAATCGCGATTAGATTGGTGAACGGGCGACGGCGATGGTAGGAGCGGTCTTTGTTCGTGGGCCTTTGATTGGACCGAATTAGTGGTGTATTCTTATGCGGAATAACGGGGATACAGGCAATTACCTGAACATGTGTTGTGTGTCGAGACGAGGAGGAAAGAACAAGCACCTTTTCCGAAGTCGTGTTTGATGTGAAAGGTAGAGGTGTCGCCCGTACATTGCCCAACTGTGAGGAGTTCGTAGGCATGGGGCATCGTGTAGAAGAAGTATCAAGAAGTGATATGACAGCAGTCGGCGTATCGAGCCGTAATCTGAGAACGCTTTAATAAAATACCAGGGGAACGTTTACGTAACGCATGACACATGTCAGAGTTAGATTAAAACCGCACAATTAAAAATAGTGGCTTACGGAATGCCGCCGCTCCTGACTCCGTTCGTCCTCCTCACCGGAATAAAATAAACGTCAGCTAGGATGATGAGGGTTTCGGGGGAGGAACCAACCACCTGACTTGTTCACAGGTATTAGGAATACCTAAACATTATTCCATAAGTTGGAATAGTTTCCCGGCATCAATCAATTATTGGATAATGCCCGGCTTTCTGCTCGGGTAGCGCCCGTCAATTGACTAAATTCGAAAATTATATCTTCACGGCCCCCAACAACTTACCTGGCCCGGACCACGTGAATTAACGCCGACGTATACCCCGGCATCTTTCACGGATAAGTACATAAACATCATATTTATTATAATAACGATACGTGCACTTCATTGTGCCCCATAAATTTTAGGACCGTTTTTGTTTGATCTATAAATCCTCCTTGGCACTAATCGTCTTATTCTACTCACATAAATTTTCTTCACACGTTTTTTTTTGCTAGTATTAATAGACAATGCGTTGTTTTAGTACGTAACTAATCATTTTCTATCAATCACAATTTTATCATAGATTGAAGCAAAAATTGAATATTCATCTTTTGTCTTTAATATATTTTTGGTTTATTGACACTTAACGGTTTATTTTAGTGCTAATTAAATATCAATTTGGAAGATCATTACGTTTTTCTTTAAACATTAACTTAACGGTTTTTATTTGCTAGATCACTCTTTTAGAATCTACCGAATCAAATTACTTTCATAAAAGTTTCTAATTGTTTTTACATATCTTTCATTTGGCCCTTCAAAAAAAAAATCTTCTTAAAGTTTAAGGATTTTTTTCTTCAATACCTTTATTTTAGCCATCGAAACAAAATATATCACATTTTCCTTTAAATATCTATTCTTCAGCACTGAAATAAAATTCCTATTAAATCATTTTAACTATTATTAAAATTTTCTTTCTTTAGCGTACGCAGAAAATGTTATTTAATTAATTATTTATAAAGATTTTCGATATATTTTTTTTACTTTGTCCTTTAGAATCCAATTGTTAAAAGATTAATTGCTTTTTGAAATATGTTTTCATCAACGTTTTGATTTAAATTCTTAGTCAAATTTATTTTGGTGATAAAACTCTTCGGTTTTGAGAAGTTACACAGTTTAATGTCGATGCACTGACACAATTATTACTTAAATACTAAAATGTTGTTTAGGAGGGAATGGGAAAATTTTGAATATTTACATTTAATGTTTGACTAAATTAAAGTTTTACAATTTTAATAGTGGTGAATTGTTGACATCTGTTGGATCATTTAGTAATAAAACGCGTTTATTAAATTTAGTAATTTCTAGTTGTTGGAGAAGGATTAGTTTCTTACTTTTAGCGCACGTGTGCAAGATCTTAAAATTTGTAATAAAATTATGATCATTGTCAATTAAGTGGTTGGCCTCATCAATCTAATATTAAATTGGCTATTTTTTCTTTAGATATCAGTTTTGCACATTTGGAATAAGATTTTCTAAAAAGTTTTCTTTCTGTTCTTTTTATCTTTATCTTTTGAAGAAATTAAAATAAATTTAATACATATGAATTTCTTCTAAAGATTGTTAAGTCTTTCGTAACATTCCTTATACTTAAACCTTGATTGAAAACATACTGCTCCTCTTAAGTCATTAGAATAAATTTGCTTCCAAGATGATAAAATTATAATTATGTATATTACAACAAGTATCAATGAAATAAAAGAAACACTCTTAAAGTTTTTTCATCTAAATATTTATTCTGTAAGATTTAAATTCAAATAATTATCTCACCTTTTTTCTTAATAATTTTTCGGCATAAAAATCAAATTGCCTTTAAAGTTTTTGGATTAAATTCTCTTAATATTCAATTTTTTGCTTCAGTTTCAAATTACGAGCATTTTTTATATGTTTGCTTTTCAATCTTCGAAATCAAATTTCTTCCAAAACTTATGAATTCATATTTTGAAATAAAAATTGATATTAAGATATTTCTTCTTTAACTTTTGAAATAATACTGATACCATAAATGTTTTTCTTGATATCTTGATTTTATATTCAAATAATTCTTCTTCAGTTTTCGGAGTATTTTTTTAAATTTAATTTTTTTAATAAGTAATTGTGGAGGCTTTCACTTTCTGATACATTTTTATAAATTAGAAATACGAGTAACTTTTTTAATATCACACACTTTAACAAGCATCATAAAAATAAATAGAAACTAAAAATATATAAAACACGTTTATATTCAATACTTTTTGCGCTACATTCTTGATGGAACGAAATTTTGAAATTGGGTAAATTAAAGCACTTGTTATGTTCCATAATTTTATTTTCAGTTTCCTGACACGTGTTTCGATCTTTTACGATCATTCTCAAAGTGTAAACTGTACATTACAAAAAAAAAGATCAAAACACGTTCAGGAAACTGAAAATAAAATTATGGAACATATAACAAGTGCTTTAATTTACCCAATTTGAAAACACTTTTATATTTTTATACCACTTTAAACTAGTTTAAAGTAAAGTTTTCTCTATTCTTAACATCGAAATGTAACACGAAGTGAATGCCTTTAAGATCCAAGAATAAATAGAAACTGTAAGATTTTTCTTTTAGATTACAATTCTGACAGATTTTATTAAAATTAGTTTTAAATAAAGTAAATACTACTACTATTACTACTACTATAATATTAGATAATCCTTTGCAGTATTTATAAATAAGGTTTTTTGTTGTTTATTGTATATATCTTTTCTTCGACTTTCTGAATCAAATTTTGATTAAGATTAACTTAGGTGTTCCTTTTTTAACTATCGAAATCAAATTACACCTCGGAGTAAATTTTATTCTTAATGTTATTGGTTTAAAAACTATTTCTTCTCAGAGAGATTTTCAAGTTTTTCTTAAACTGAAACCTTGTTTAAATTTGTTTTATATTGTTATAAATGTTTTGGTTTTACTTCAAAAGTTGTACAAGAAATTTGCCAAATAAAAAACAATTCCACAATCTTTGATTATTTAATTCAAAATTCTGAAGGAGAAATTTACCTATCTCCTTCAGCATTTTGAATTAAATAATCAAAGATTGTCGAATTGTTTTATTTTACAAATTTCTTTTTTTTTACTTTTGAAGTAAAACTAAAAACATTTCTAACAATATAATATCAGTTTGAAAACAGAGTAAAAATATAATGAGCCCAATTCAGTCCCTAAATAATGCTTTTTGAAGCAAAATAAAGCCAAAATAGCAATTAGTAGTAGTCTGCAAGTATGATCAACTGAAGATCTTAAAATGCAGCATTTGGCTGAAGTGGAAGAACATTCTGCTATTTATTGTACTAAGATCAAAGTATTAAATACAATTACAAATACAAATACTTTAAGTAGCTCGATTTTTAAATAAAATTGAATTTATATTATTACCGAAAATTCGAAAATTATTGATTTTGACATTAAGTATCTCAATATATAATAATAAGCGTTTTATTTTTTATTATTTTTAAGTTTTCCTTTATATGTCTTCCTTTCAACTTTTTAAATATTTCTTCTCAAATTTTTAGATCAGATGTTCTTACTTTAACATTTGAAATATATTAACATAAAAAGATGGTATATTGCAGATAAAAATAGTTAGTATAAATAGGCATGCAAGAACTCCACAAGAATGACATAATCTTTCACCTTCTTTAGTTGGAAGTTCTGATCGACACAGGCGTAGAATTTTTAAGTTATATTTTTTCAAATATATATATATATATATTTTTCCGATTTTGAACATCCTTAATCAACTACTACCAAAAAATGTGGAACTTAAAGTGAGGAAAATAAAATTGTAAAAGAATAATTGAATAGTACAAAAATATAAATAATCTGTTAGTAGAATTCAACTAAAAATATAATAATGCATGCAAAAATAATGTGTTTTAGTAGACACAAAAAACTATTGATGTTCTAGCACTTATAACAAAATGGCGGGACTTTAAACTTGAAGTGACGAAAACAAAATTGTTATCGACTAGTTGAAAATTATGAAGATAAAAATAATCTGTTAGTAGAATTAAACTATTTGCATGTAAAAATAATGTATTTTGGTAGACACCAGAAATAATTGTAGTTCTATCACTTATAACTAAATGGGAGGACTTTAAACTCGACGCTACAAAAACAAAATTGTAATCGATTAACGAAAAAAAATATAATCTTTTAGTAGAATTTAACTGAAAATATAATATTGCTTGCAGAAATAAAGTATTTTAGTAGACACAAAAAACAATTGATGTGCTTAAACTTATAATAAAATGGAAGGACTTTAAACTCGAAGTGACGAAAACAAAATTGTAATCGACTAATTAAAAATTATAAAAATAAAAATAATCTGTGAATAGATTTCAACTAAAAATATAAAAACACATGTAGAAATAACCTATTTTGTAGATCCATAACAACAATTGATGTTCTATCACTTATAAGAAAATGGCAGGGCTTTAAACTTAAAGTGACGAAAACAAAATTGTAATCGACTAGTTGAAGGTTACAAAAATAAAAATAATCTGTTAGTAGAATTTAACTGAAAATATAACAAAGCCTGTAGAAATAAGGTATTTTGGTAGACACAAAGAAAAAATTGATGGTCTATCACTTATAACAAAATGACAGGGCTTTAGACTCAAAGTGACGAAAACAAAATTGTAATCGACTAATTAAAAATTACAAAAATTAAAATAATCTGTTAGTAGAATTTAACAAAAATTTTATAATGCATATAGAAATAACGTGTTTTGGTAGACACTAAAAACAATTGATGTTCTATCACTTATAACAAAATGAAAGGACTTTAAACTGAAGTGACGAAAACAAAATTTATATCGACTAATTGAAAATTACAAAAATAAAAATAATCTATAGCCCAGACGGACTAACACCATTTATTTATTTGTATGTTAAATGTTATTATGTATTATTGTATATATAAAAACAATCTGTTAGTACAAATCAACCAAAAATGTATTAATGCATTGTGTAGAAATGACGTATTTTAGTGGACCTAAAAAACAATTATATTTCTTAAAAAAATATAAAAAAATGTTTAAGTCTTGCCATTTTGTTATATTTTTTCTTTAGCCTTCGAAATATTATTTTTTCAATGTTTTTTTTTCTTCTCTGGAATTTAAAATTAAAACTGAAGATTTCCAATATTTTTAATAAACCTTTTCATTGAAATTATCATATACTTCTTCAGCATTTGAAATTATTGCTTTAAAAGATTTAAATTCCTTCCCAACATTGTTAGGTCAAATGTTCAAATAGACTCTTCCTTATTAAAATTGGGAGTATTTTTTTTTCAAATAGAGTTGTGCTCTATTCTATAAATCCTTTCTTCCAAATTTGAAATTGCTTCTAACGCTTTCCTGATTTTTTGGACATTCTTGATCAAACTAGAGTCCAAAATATACATTTTGTTATATTTCTTCTTTAACCTTCAAAGCATTTTTTGGAATATTGCTGCCTTTTTCTTCTCTAGAATTTAATAATCTAAAGATTTCCAAAATTTTCTCAAGCATCGGCAATGAAATTATCACATATTTCTTCTTCGGCATTTGGAATTTAAATGCTTCGAAAGATTGCGAACTTATTGTTTAAATATTTCTTATTTAAGATTTAAAATAAATACTAATATTTTTTATAGATGAAGAAGGAGACACTACAAAATAAACGCCCCCCACAATTAAATTTTTATAGATATTTTAAATTTTAAATTAAATTGTTTTCAACTAATTCCTTTCTTTTAATCAAGCAGATTTCTTATTTATTTTATTTTTATTCTTTGAAGTACAATAATCGTTTTTTTTTAATTCTTCGGATGACTATTTCTAGAATTCCTTGGATTATCTTCCATTACTTTTCATTACTAAATTCTCGTTCAAGGGTTTTGAAATTTCTCTTCTATTTACTGGTTCATTCACCATTTTTTATGTATTAGCATTTTTGCAGTTGTGTTTTAGCAGATGTATTTTGGTTTGTATTTTTCCCACATGTGACTGGTATACTTTCGATTAGATTTATTGAAGATACACTCATTTGTGCATTTGCAATTTTTTTATTTGGTGTCATGATTTTTGTTGATTGGGCACAATGTGATTTACACCTATTACATTTTTTCTGCTACACCTACAACATTGCCGTTGACTTTGGCCGGCTTATGATATTTGTTTCTGATCAGTGTTTGTTTGACAGTAGGCTATTTTATGTTCAGTTCTACAAGGGCAGCAGCAACAACAAGCATTCGAAATCAATGTTCTTCTAAAACTGTTTCTATCTTTCTTTCTTTCTTCCTTTGGCCTTACGTCCCTCATAGGGATCTTGTCTCAAAACCTATCCTCTTCTATTCCTTTCTATCCTTCGCCACTGTTCGATCTACAGCCTTTTCATGTTCCTCTCTACGTCATCTTTCCATCGCAGTTTGGATGGCCTACAGGCATCGTTACCTTAATATAAGTTTCCATCACTTGCTTGTTTACTCGGCACTTCTCCATGCGCATTCACATTTAAGAATAAAAATAATAAAAATTAAAATCAATGTGTTGAATTCTTTAGATATTTCTGTTGGTATCAAACTGATACCAATCATTTTTCTCTTGATATTTCGATGTTGTATTCAAATCAGTTCTAAGGATTATCGATCTTTTTATATTATTCAGTCTTCACAATCTAATTTCTTATAAATACTATTAGAATACATTTCCTATTAAAGAGATTAAATTGCATATTATAACAAGCGTCGTGAAAATAAAAGATATTGAAATTATTATTTGTAGTATTGAATTACCTGCAAAGAGGGTTAAGTTTTACTTCAAAATATCAAATTGCTTCCAAATATTATCAAATTGTACATTAGACATTACGTTTTCAAAATTCCTTTAATGATTTCCAAATATATTTTAAAGAAACTCAATCAAACTGCTTTCAAAAATCGTTATTTCTTCTTCAGCATTTGTAATTAAATAATCGATGATTGTTGAATTGTTTTTTTTTTACAAATTTCTTGTACAACATTTGAAGTCACATCGATGCCAACATTTCTATGTTAAAATAGGGTTTATATTATAACCGGAAATTGCTGATTTGATTTTTCTTTTTTGGCAATAAGCAATATTGTTGAGTTTTCTTCATCGTGTGTAATTTTTTTTTATTAGGTCAGATGTTCCTACTTTTGCTTTTAGAATCAATTACTTCCATACGCTATTAAAATTTTCGAGTAACATTGTCAGTATTTCGATTTAATTTTCTTCCAAATATTGGTGTTTTCTAAAGATCTCTTCTTTAGAATTCGAAATTTCTCCTAAAACTTTCCAAAATTTTTTTTAACATTCTTAATCAAACGGTTATCAAACATTGACATTTTGGTGTATTTTTTTAGCATTCGAAATATATGTTTAAAATTGCTGTTATTTTTATTTCTTATCTAGAATATAAAATTGCTTCTAAAAATTTTCGAAGTTTTGTTGAACATGCTCAATCAAATATCTTTGAAAAATTGTTATTTCGGTATATTTCTTCTTTGCCATTTCGAACAAAATTATTTCCTAAAATTATTATTCTTCCACTTATAACATCAAATTAATACTCAATACTATAACTGATTTTTTTTTAATAAAATTATTTTTATATATCTTTTCTTCGACGTTCGGAATCAAACTTCGACCTAAAATTGGTAGGATGTTTTTTAGCTATCGAAAGCAAATTACGCTTCGGTGTAATTTTTCTTAAATTTTTTCTTAATTTTTCTCAAAATTTGAATTTAAATTTAAAATTTTCTCATTTTTCTTAGACATTCTAAATCCAACTGCTTTCAGAAATTATTATCAGCATTTTGAATCAATCAAAAGATTATTGAAATGATAATGATTTCCCAAGTTTTCTTAAATATCCAAAATCAGCATTTGTAATTAAATTGTTTCCAAAAAAGTATTTTGTTGGAGGGTTCGAGCCATAACTTCGTGATACATCTTGAATCAGAAACTGTATAAAACTTAACAAAGTACAATTTATTTATCTATTATCTGATAAAGTTCCTGGTTGTTATATATGATTAAAAATATCATTGTTTAATATCACACACTTTTCGCAACTTTATTAGCCACTATAGTTTCGATAGATTTAACCTGTCATTTTCAATTTTTATATGCAGATAATAAGAAAGTCCCTCCCTTATTATAATCATTGACCTTTTTTGGTAAAATTAAAAATGCAATTAAAAACATCGACGGAAAACACAATATTAGAGTTTCTCTAAAATCCCCGAACAAATTATTCAACGTTATATATAATAATAAAACTCCGATAAATAAAATTGCAACACTTGTATAGGAGTATATAATGGTCAGTCAGGTCGTAATTTAGATTAAAACAAACAAAACAAAACAACTTTTTCTAATCAAATAATAAAATAATAATCACAATTTTGACGACAAAGGTGTACTTGAGGTAATTTATTTCTCTGAAAACGGCTTAAAAGTGGATTTACTTGGGTCATTTGAAATTTTTAAAATTAAACGTAATCCTAAAATTCTACTCATAAACGACAAAACTGACCTAATATCTACCCCTTTGTCGAACGCCATCTTTAAATTGTTTGTAAATTTTATAGTATAGTTTTTAAAATGACAGTCTAAAACTGTCGAAACTATAGTCGCAAATAAAGTTGCAATAAGTGTTTAATATTAAACAAAGGTATTTTCAATCATATATATAAATAATGTATCTCAAAGTAGAGGCCTCCATAATTATATATTTTGCTGGTTATTGTTTAATTATGTCTTATTCAACTTTCAAATTCAAATTGATACCAATATTTTTATACAAACCTTTGGAATTAAATTTCGTCCTAAGATTTTGGGCAAGTTTAGCTTAATAATAATACATTTTTTTCTCATCTTAATGAATTTTTATCGTCATGAATCGAACACCGTTTCTATTGGTATAATAGATTACGACACATTCCATGTACATGCACACAATTGTCTCCGGAGAGTCCTTAGTATTTCACAATTAAACTATCCGGCACATGGTGCACCGTGGAGAGAGCATGGCGTTACATGTATACTTTACAACCGTTTCTAGACCTCTTACAATAAACTTCACGCCGTACGAGACGTCCCCGTTATAAACAACGTCGGTCTTGAAAAATTTAAAGTCATCCATAACTAATATTACTATACACACACGGGCACATGCACGAGGAGGACCGCGCCGAGGAGCAATATTTTTAATTGATAATCGCCTCTGCGGACTCGAAATCTCCACCGCGGACATTAATAAGCTGAATTAATTACGGTTAATTCGATGAATTGATGATTATAGCTGCACGCTGCTTATAATTAAGGATTACATTTCCATACGCCTGAGTTATAATTGCCGGGCCATGTTTTTTGCACCTGCGAAACCGCCGGCCGTTCGCGCTCGCCAAAATTTCTGGTCGGTTCCTCGTTTCGATTCCTACATGTCATTAATATGCAAATTGATGCTGCCAAATGCGAAATGAATAAAACACTTTATGTACAATATCTCAGGGTGTACATAATGGCAATGTGTTCTTCGGGTCAATAACAGATTGAGGCACACGAATAAATTAATTATTTCCTTTGTTTGCATTAACACAGTATATACAAATAGACACCCAGTGTTTTTATAAGATACAAGAAGTTTCCAAATTGGTATTTACATCAATTTGTATTATCTCGAAAAAATAAAAATGAATAGAACGAGGAAGAGACCTGATTTAGATACCCGAGGAACCCCACCTTCGCCTACTCATAGCATCTCATACAATTTCAAATAAAATTGCATACATTTATAGTAGTAGATCATCTTTAGAAAATTGATAAATCTAATATAGATATCGTGATAACTACATTTTCTCTCAATATATTAATGTTGAAAAACTTCTTTTCTAAAAAGCTTCCCGATTTGCAGGCCTATAAATTATCTTCACAAACTATTGCATCATGTAGCTTCGAAAATGTATCCTTTAAGGATAAGTTTTAGATAACAACTATTTTCTTTGAATATTATCTTCACGAACGGTTAATTAATTGCTCCGTTAAGCCAAGATAAAGTATTAACGAGCACCAGGACTCTTGGAAGGCTGTTATCTATAGAAATCCCTCTCCCATGAATTCCAGAACATCTATTCGATAGAACCAGATGGTTCAATAGTAGAATCGAACCAAATAGTCTAGTGGTATATGCTTAGAATTCATATTCTCTGCAGTTACGTTCAGAGTATAGTCTCAGATCTTATCATAAATTTTACTGTTTTATCAGAAGCTCCAGCACTAATTATAAGTTTAGTTCAGACTCCTGTGCCAAGGGAATCGATTTTAGGAACATAATATCTGTCTTACCCTCGCTGTCCCAGAAAGAAAGAAACAACTCTATGATCTTCGTCACCTGGAAGAACGCCACTTCCAGAAACATACCGACGCCCGGAACAACTTCAGCCTTTCTTCGTGCCTCAGACATTTTTTAATTAGATCTAGGTAATTACTGTCGAAAGTATTATGCTAGAAATCTGAAATGCCCATAAATTTAACTCAAAATAATTAAAAATATTTTCTTAATTGTTTTTTCTATAGTTTTATATCCATTAACTTTTATATTTTCTTGTAGAGACATTTTGTTAACTGGTAAATTAACTTAAGAACATGACACAAAGGTTAATTTAAAATATTTACCGCTGTAAAAAGTAAATTATTATTATGTGAAATGATCTTTATTGACATTCTTTATAAAGGAGAATCAATATTTCGTCGTTTGTTAATTTAATCGATTAGAAATCAGCAAGAAAACTTTGAATTCTCTCCACTGGACTCATAATGAAATTTTTGTAGGTTTTAAACCAAGTAAAATCCTAAATTGGCAATATAAACTTGCCAAAACTTACTTCGAAGGATCTCAACGCTATATATTCTTGTAAGAAGTCCTGACAATAAACATTATGAGAAAGCGTTATCTTCCAGTTGCTAAAAATTAGTTATTATTATTCCTTCTAAAATCTTCACAAAAAAATGATCCCAATTTTATTCAGATATTTCATATTTTAGTGTTCCAAAAAATGTTTAAAAACTCATATTTCTTTCATATTGTTATTCTCGTTGATTTTCTTCTTCTTAACCAAAATGATTTCTTCTTTAATGACATTTTCATCTGAAATTACTTCCTCAAAGAATTGATCAAAGCTTTTCAAAAATATCGTCTTTTTTATCCAAATGCATTTCATATAAACGAATGGGCGCAAGAAATCATATGTTATTCAAAGAAGAAACCTTAAGATTATTCAATTAAAACCTACACAGTTTTTTTATTTATTAATCTTTGGCCTCCTTACTTCAAAATTACAAATATTTAATTCAAAAAAGTTGAAAAAGAAACACGTCAAATTTTGGGCAAAAGTTGCACGGGTGGAGTTTGTAGTTACAAATTGTGTTCTTCTACTTAATCCCGTTCTCTTCTATGATGCTATAGGAGCAAATATTCTCTTAGACAACCTGATTTCTTTTATATATGCAATTACTTGC
This sequence comes from Ontholestes murinus, assembly GCA_963969525.1. NCBI lineage: Eukaryota > Metazoa > Arthropoda > Insecta > Coleoptera > Staphylinidae > Ontholestes > Ontholestes murinus. Next base: position 19,208,873 of record OZ018387.1, on the reverse strand, counting down.
TTTTTGTCCCTATTTTAGGGGAGACATATTAGCTGTTTATGTCTACATGACAAGCACTCTATTTCTCTAACCTCAAGCATTTTTCTATCATGATATTTTCCTCTAGCATCTCTTTCTTGAGGAACTTCTCAAATCTTCTCTTTACATATGATGTTTTTCCCATAATATAATACGAAACTGTAAAAATTTAAGTTTTGCCCTAACTGTAATAACAGTTATCACATTGATAGTATGCAAAAATATTTAATGCTACATTTACTTGTAGTTAAGAGGTTCAAAACATTTTGGAGGTTGTGAAATAGTATAGTATATATTTGAGAAATGTTGAAATCATTGCGATTGGAATTAGGAAATCCAAACATTTAGTTAAATCATAGTCTTCTTCCAATTCAAAATATTTAGTTTTCCTTAGCACTTTTATTACTGCAAATTATCTAGAAAAATGCAACTAAATGTATTGACTTGATACTTAACAATGCCTTTTTCAATGAGTTATTGATAATTGTCATGGACCAGTTTTGATATTTTTTGAAATTTAAGACACGTAAACGCAGATTCACTCTAAGTTTTGGAATTCCTTAATGATGACTTCATCATGTAAATAGTTGTTTGGTATATATTTCAGCTTTGTAACTCTTTTTGTTTATGCCATTTTTTTGGATTTTTACATTCTAAACTCCTTTGACTTGGTGTTTAACGATGCAAGAACTCAGATCAAGATTGATTGGAATGTCCGACTAGCCATCTTTGACCTCGAGCAATTCCACCTACAATCAGAGACGTGGGTGAAAATGCTAACGGTGAAATAAAGAGACGAATTCAACAACCTCTTGGAAAATTTCCAGGAACTTTTTTAAGGAAAACGGCAGAGTACTCGATCAACATCAGAAATCAGGATGCATTTGAGAACCTGAAAAAGCCCTCATTACAGCATCGATACTCCAGAAGGCAAAAACTGACCAACCCTGCGTGCTAAGGTCCGATGCGAGTTCATACCCCATTGGTGCAGAAAAATCAGTTGCATGAGCCAGCCGTCTCTTCACCAAAGAAGAGACAGCACCACAGAGAGAGAAGAATTTGCCATGGTATGGGCAGTGCAGAGGTTTAGAAGCTACAAAGAAAAAAGCCCCACAGTAGTACTTACCAATCCCCGATTTCTTCTATGTCTGATGTCAATAAAATCTCCCAACGGTAGTCCAGTTACAGAGCTTCAACCTTACTATTGAGAAGAGAACTTCTGGCATCGACTTCCCCGCCAATCCTAAATTAATGTGAAGAGAAAAAAAAATGTTTAAAGAAAATTTTATCTAATCGAAAGTCAAATTGGTCCGTTGCGCGTAGTTTCTAGTTAACCATTTAAACATCCTCAGTGCTTAGCAAGGTTAAGCCAAAACAAAACATTAACGAACGCCAACTCTTGGAAGCCTGTTATCTATAGAAATTCTCATGTATTCTCAAAAATCTACTGAATCGAACCAGACAATCCAATAGTAGGATAGAACCAAAGAGCCCATTGGTATATGCTTAGGATTCGATTTAGAAACTACATAGAAGACAGCTTCACAGTACTACTTATGGATCCCCTGCTCTCTTCTATAGCTGATATCAATAAAATCTCCTAATGGTACCCCATTTGCAGTTCATGGTCATCGTCATTCGTCGTTAAAACTTACAATTCTGATCTATTTTACTCCCTTTAGATCTCTCCTAAAATATTCAGATGATATGGCCCTCATAAATATTGGATTCCTTCTTTTAGGCCGAGTTGCTTACCTTCTAAGCTAACTGGCTTGAAATCCTTGACATCTTTCTTTAAATCAGCACCAAAACCATGTCTATGCAATAATTATTTATTATCTTGAGGGTATTTTTTTTCACTAATCACACCACAGTTCCCGGAAATTAAAATATAAATATCATCGATGTAATGTAGGCATTGCTTATTAAGTGATTCGTATAGTCTATAAAATTATAGATTTTGTAGCAAAAAGACTTTTTTCTTTAAACAAGCTAACATAAGAGATTTCTTTCTTAGATTTAAATATTGAATATATTCCTACAAATTTCCATTACAATTGATTTTAGCTTGGACTGTTGTCTATAAAACTGCATAAATATTGGATTTCTTTATTTTCTATGTTGTAAGCTTACTCTTGACACCTTTCTTGTAACAAGAGCAAAACCATGTTAGTTGGATTGACGGATAATTCTTGGTCTGTGCACTATGTATTTATTATGTTGAGAGCATTCACTAAAACCAGCATAGTTTCATCGAGCATCGAAATGTCATTAGCGTCATGTAACGAGTAGAACCCTTGTTTATCAAGTGATTCCTATAGCCTATAAGTAACTAGGTTCTATAGAAAAGAAGCATTTTTTCTAGACAACCCTTTGCAAGTTTTCTTTCTTAGATAAAGGCTTAAATAGTTATTCTACGTAGTTCTTTATAATGAATCCTTAAATTATGTAAAAGTCTGATGTAATTTTGCTTAGTGCATGCGTAAATCAGTTTTAATCTGTAAGAATATATACCTGAACATGAACTTAAGAGTGATAAAATGTGTCTTTATTGAATGAACAATTTTCTGCAATTACTGTTTTATTCTAGTCGAATGTTCAGCAGTTTCTTTCCAGAATTGCTAGACATATACACTATTTTTCTTCAAAATTTTTTATTTTTTCTTACTGTTTCCAGAATCTTAGAACAACTTTCCTTCCACTTTTTGAGAATTGTTTATTATTAATATTTTTAAATACGTACATTCCTACAATTGTTTAATATTATATGGTGTGTTCTTAATTTTAATCTTAAATTTAGAAAAAAGTTTATAGAGATTTGAGACATTCTTTTTTTTTATTGCTAAATTTTCTAGTAACTTTTGATTTATTATAGTAAATCTTTAGCTAATTGTTTTTATAGAGATTGTCTTCTTTTAGTGTTTCAGAATTTTCTTTAATTTTTTTTAAGATTTCACCTAAAATTTAAGTTAAGTATGTAATTATTTCCTCAAGTGTATAGAAAGTGAGAAGAAGTCTTATTTAAATAAAGTTTGTTGTTGAATTTATTAGATCATATTAGATGGCTATAAGCTTTAAGCTTCCTGATAGTAAATTGTTTTCTTTAGAAATAGAAGCGTATCTTGATTTAAATAATCGAATGGGGGAAAACTTTTTTTAGAAGATAAGCAAATTCCGTGAAATTATCGCATACATCTTGATTGAAACACAGACAACATGATACTATCTTTATTGTCCTAATTCACATAGCGCCTACAGTATCTTGAGGGCAAAAGATGTGTTGGGTCTTGATTAAAAGGCAGATAATGTGATACTATATCTATTATCCTAATTCATATAGCTTCTAGAATATCTTGAGGATAAGAGATTGACCGTTTATTGGCTGATATGCTTTCGTTGTAGTGTTTCTAAGAAATTTAGAACTAGAACAATAATATTTCTAAAAAGTTGTTGAAATATCAGGAAAAATTTGTACAATTCGGAAAAGAATTTGCTGGAAAATTCTGGAAAACTTAAAGAAAATGTATTTAATGTATAAAAGAAACGATATAAATTTGGTATAAAAAAGTTCTGAAAATTCTGATTTGATAAAAAAAAGTAATTATGGAAATGTCTTGCAATTTGGTAGAATTACTGGAAAATTCTAAGAATTAAAAAAAATATTGTCAACTTAGAAAGACCTTAAAGAATATTCTCCCAATTTAGAAAAGAAATTTTTGAGAAATTTCTATAATAGAAACTTGAACTTCTGGAAAATTTAGATAAGACTTAGTAATAATGAAGCACTCATCAAAACTTCTAAAAAATTGTAAGTAAAATTACTGGATAGCTTTAGAACCTTGAAGAATATTTGGAAATAAAATTTTAGAAATCTGAAAATAATTTGGAGAGAATAAAATGAAAAAGATAATATAAATGCTGTGAAATTCTGAGTTAATAAATGAAGTAATGGTGAAAAATGCTTAAAATTTAAAACAAAAATTACTAGAAAATTCTGAAAATTTATAAAATAGTTTCTAGACAAATCTGAATAAAAAAATATAGAATTCTTAGAAATTTTGAAAAGCAACTTAGGTATGAAAATAATGTAAATTTCAATACCTCGTTGATTGCGGAGGCACTTATTTTTTGAAAATCCATTATCACTTAATATAATAAAAATATATGATTTTCAACTTCTTATTTTATTCACTACAATCATTTCGCTTCACTGTAGCTTCTTCTGGTGAAGAAATTTTAATACAGCAAAATAAGACATAAATGCAAATTCCGATTTGGTTAAGTAGAAAAAATTGAAAAATTCTTGTAATTTGAAGGAAATAAACATTTGAGAATTTTAAAAATTGGAAAAAATGCTTGGGAATTCTAAAAAAAGTTTTCAACTAGCAATAATCGCACTTCGGATAAACCTCATTGGTTACGATATCGCCACTGCGCAAAGCTGAGGAAAATTCTAGAATCTTCGAAAAAATTCCTCACGATTTTTAAGAAAAAAAGGTTGTAAAAAAGTATTTATTTGTAAGTAAAATTGTTAAAAAAATTTAATTAATGTAAATCTGACAAAACTATTAATGAACATGTTTTTTTTACAAATTTCTAGTGCGATTTCTAAAAATTTTCTTTCTTCGAAAAAATTGCGAAAATTAATAAAATAATTTCTGTAAAATTTTAGATAAATGTAAAGTTTTGAAAAGTTTTTTAGGTATGAAAACATCGTTATGGAATATTCTAATTTTTAGAAAGAAAATGCTGAAAATTTCTAGAATCTTATAAGAAATTAGTGAACATTCTTTTACAATATGTTTGTCCGATTTCTAAAATTTTTCTTTATTCTGAAAACTTATAAAATATATTCTGTAAAATTCTAGATAAATCTGGAATAAACTGCAAAAAACTTTAGAAATCTAGAAAAATCAATTTGGATGTATAAAAAGAAATTTAGGTATGAAAATTTTAACAAATTTAAATGCAGCAAAATACGAAATGATTCCTCCGAAATACAAACATCTCACAAACACAATTCACGAATTCATTAAATCGCATCATCTGGACAGTTCCCTTAACTAGCATTTAATTTTTATCTCTTAATATCTTTTTTTGATAGGCCAGAAAGACCTATCGTCGTTTAAAATAAACCAAATTTGAAAATCTATTAGTCTCGTTATCTTAATATTTAAAAAACTTGGTATCTTGCTTCTTTCGTATTTTTATTATTACTACAAATTATGATTTTTATCCATGTCATAACGTAATTTTTAAACTCTTACATCAAACATACATCAAATGTATCCTTGGTCATCTCCAAAATATCGAAAGTAATCTACTATAAAATCTCTGCGTACTTCATAATTTCTTAATTATCTCCTTTCAAGTTCTTAGTGATTTTGGTTTGAATTTAAAGTTCTTTGCTATTCGAATGGCTTTTAATGGAATTTCCTGTTTTTTTTTACAACCAATAAAAGACTGGTGATCTTGCGGTTTTGTTTGCAGGTCGTTTGTTGTTAATAACCGTGATTTTTAGCTTTGTTACAGTGTCAAAAATTTCGGGTTTAGTCTCATCCGTTACACAATCCCTGGGCTCTTCCTAATTTCTAAAACAAGAAGCAATTGTTGCATTGCCTTCTTTTTCCCATCTTTAAAATTTTAAGGGATGTTAAGTTTTAAATGTTGCGCAATTTTAATATCACTGATGATAACGTTTTTATTTTAAATGGATTTCGTACAGTTTCTTGGCAGGTTTTTTTCTCACCTCTTACATCTATTTTCAAGCCTAATTGTTGCATCAAATATATATGCCTTGTTTGATCTAAAATCTCGTTATCTCATATGCTACAAAATCTCCCCGTTTCTTCAAGTTTATTGTTTATTGTTGCTTCCTTGTATCTTGCCCTCTTATGTTTCTTTTTCAAATTCTTAAGGATTTTAGGTTTTGAATTTATGAGAATTTCTTAATCACTGAAGATAACATAATTTCGAAATATTCTAAAGCGACTCGTCTAAAATCCTGCATGTAATCTAATTCACTACAAAATCTTTTTATACTTAATTTCTGAAAATTACTGTCTTGTTGCTTTTGACACCTTCTGCTTCTCTTTCAAATTCTAAGGGACTACAGAGTTTAAATGCTAAGCAATTTCTGAATCACTGATGATGGCTACATATTTTATCATTTACATTCGGATAGCATTTAATAATGTTTTTTTTTTGGATTTTTGAGGACAAAACTGCGTATCTTACGGGTTTTAGAGCTTATTTTTTGCAAATTTAAGTATTTAAGTCTTTGTTGTAAAGACATTTTTGAACTCTAAAAGTTGAACCTCTATTCTTCGCCATTCTTCATAATTTGTAAATTTGATGGTTTAAATTGAAGGAAATAGATTATGTGTGTGTTCTTGAGTTATGTGAAGATTATATTAATAATGAAAACGCTGTTAAATTCCTTTATTCACTGTTTTTTTTAAACAGAAATTGATGATGAATCTGACTATGGTAAAGGTCACGAGATTACGCAATATGTTTGATGGTAGTGTGAGCTGGATAATAGAAGGATGGCAAGAGAGGACATATATGTCTCAGGATGGAAAATAAAAATCACTGACCAGACAAATGTAAAGATCTGGGAGTGCATTATTGAGAAGTTATAAAGTGACCAGGAAAAAAAGACGAAAGGTCTAATTTTGGGATTGGATACCTTAATACGATAGTAAGTAGCACCAAGGTTATGAGTCTTAAATATGAAAGGCATTAAAGTTTATAGAATAAAATGCGTGAGAGCTGGATATATCTTGGGGATTTATTTGGTGAAAGGCTCTTTCAAAACTTTAGTTTTCTTGAAGACACCCGAGAATAACTTCGAAAAATGACATTCTTAACAATTCTTACTTATACTGTAATATCCTTCTCAAGAGCACTTAGTGCATATTACCGATTGATTAGTGTTAATCGTTCGGTTGAGCAGCCTTCCCTATTTGCCTAAATTTTGATATTACTTCAAAGATTATTTTAAGATAGTAATGAATGTTAATTTAAGGATATTAATGTTTGTAATGATAAGATATTAATAGATACATCGAATAAAACAAAGAAACACAACATCTTTAAATTAAAGACAGTTCTTTTCCTTGTAGCAACCCACATAATCCACTTATTTTTCGTGTACACGCCGCGAAACGAAAATCTGATTAGCATAGGAAGGCAAATTGCAAATTGTTTTTTTTTTTCTCAGCGTTACTACCGTTGGCCAGTTGGGCAGATACGATCTGAATAAAAATTATTATTAGCTCTCGGGCAGTTATCGGAGCGATCATTTAATGAACCACCGCGCGCAAATAGGGCCGTAATTTATAATATCCAATTTATAACAAAGCACTTGCCACGTAATTATAACGATTAATAATTCGCGAAGACAATGAATCGCTTTGTGCGAGCCGAGGAAGTGCGGTCTTCATTTGAATGGCGTGCTAATTATTAGGTACGCCGATGTGTGTTTGTTTATTTGCCCGGTGCGTTATCTGTTATCGCTTGTTTTTTTTTTTTATTATTTTGAATTATGCACCTGTTGATGGATGCTGTGATAAGTTGGTGTGGCCTTTGTCTTAAGCCATTAAGTGGACATGTAGTTTTTATGGTGTGAAGTGCTGATGTGATGATATCTTTTATTAACAAGAACAGTATTTACATTCTGAGATTAAATATATACTGGTTAATTTAATTCTAAGTAATTCAAAATAAACGTCTTTGAGTATTTTTATTTAGAATCAAAAATTGAGTTTTGCAACAAGGACTTCAGAAAATCTAATAATAAAAAGTCGTCAAACGGAAACTATATTATAAGATATATAAATTCAATTTAAAAAAATATGTTAAAAGCGTTTATGTGAGCTTGATAATGATGGTTGCACCAACGTCATTTTCAAAAAAAGTGTAAACCATAATCTACACCGATTAATACTTGTTTCTAGATGCATTGTCACTTGATCCTCCTTTAGTTTTGGTCAAAAGACAAAAAAACCAAACGCTCTAAATCCCAGTCAAAGAAATATCTATGGTCATTAACAATGAGCTCCTAGGTTAGTTGGATTTTGGACTGGTACATTTTAATTTATTGATTGAATCAAACTAAGTGCGCTAATCAAATAAGTTGTGAATATCTGAATGCACCAGCTCGAATCTAGAAGTTTACCTTTAGTTGTATTAAGTATGTTTAGTTCATAGTATCTCAAAACATGTAGAAGAAACAACTTGATTAATTAATATCCATCTAGTGAAGTATTTTATTTTGATTAAAATAATAATTTGCAGCAATTATACCACTCGTTATGAAAATTTCTTTACGTATTGTTCGCGGCATCCATAAATCCATATTTTATTTGGCGCTCCTCATGAGACTGGGCAGGGACCATAAACAAGTTATGACCGATTTCGCGTCGAATGGCCGGTCCCGGACCCTCGCATTCTTAGAAACCGACAGAGTCCATTACTGCCATTTATTCTCTTTTTCCAGTCTTGTTGGGCGTTTTTTCGCGCTCGAAAGCGATTATAGGCTCTCGGAATTAATATCGGTACCAGGAGCCAGTGAACACTCCTTTCATTTTAAATTAAATTGCCTTAGTTACCTTAACAACCAACCAGAAACTCAATTACGCTGCCACCGCACCGAGCAAATAAACTTGGGCCGGGCGCATGCAAATTTTTCGAAAACGAAAAATAAATAAATAAGGAACAGCAACAAAAAAAAACGAATCGAAGTCCGGTCCGGAGGAACACAAACCGCCGCCGCCTCTTTTCATTTATGGAAATTGATGGTGTCACGTCGCTGGCATTAATTCCGTCGGATCAATGGTGACAATGCGCTCGAATTAGTTTGGCTCATTAGACGTCATAATTTAGGTCCGCGCTACGGAACTGTAGGGGATCCGAACCGGGGGGGGCCCCGCTTCGACTAAGCCAAATTGATTGCCGATGTAAAAATGTTGAAATCCCCGATTTCCAATTCCGAGAAGTCGTCAGAACCGAATGAATCAAATCCATCCAAAGTAATTACTATCCCACTATATCTATTGTTGCTGTGGTATTTATTAACCTTTTGGAATAATGTCAAAATAAGGTTGTCTCTATATGTGTTTTAACATTCTGAATTTTATTATACATATATGTTAAGATGTATAGTTTATTAAGCAAATTAGTTCATCACTTTTGCATAAATATGGTGTTAAATAAATAATGAAATGTGAATTAACTCAACTCTGCAATTCACTTGATTGACCATTCCAAGACCTTGAATAACTACTGCATGATCCATGGATATGCTTAAAAAACAGTGATGGTCTCACCATTTTCGGAGAAGTGCGAACCAAAATCTACATCGATTAATATCTCTTGTAGATGCATTGCCCCTCCTTTAAGTTGATGGCATTCTATAGATAGAAATTTTGCCTGTTAATATAACTAAATATCAAAAGTGAGCTTCGACCCCAACAATGAAGTTTTGGTAAAAAAAAAACCAAAACGAAATAACAGCGTTATCTATGGTCATTAACATTGAGCTCCTAGATTCGTTAGTTGATTTGAAACGACCTATAGATGACCTTTAAAGTTTTTGAATAGTACAGGTAGCCCTAGGTTTACGTCGGGGTTCCGTTCCTAAAAAAAACCGTCGTAAACCGAATTTTATAACTCTCAGAGGTTTTTCGTCTTCTTTCTTCTCCTCTGGATGTACGAATTCCTCGTTGGAGAGTGGCTCTCTAAAACTCTCTAAAACATCTTCAGCTGTCACATTGTCTAATCCTAACTCTCGTGCAAGTATGGTAATCCCTTCAAAAACATTATCCACATGCTCTAATTCTTCGAAATCGTGCATACATTTTGGTAGAAGTTTACACCACACTCCATTTAAACATTTCAAAATATCATACGACCGCCAATAGTCTTTAATTGTTTTCTTTTTCTGTAGAGTCTAAGACTCTCACCATTTCCATGAAGCTAGTGCGAAAGTAATAGGATTTAAAAGTTGCAATAACTCCCTGATCCATTGGTTGCAAAAGTGATGTTGTATTTGGGGGCATGTAAACAACCTTGACATCCAATGATATTCTTTCTTTAGCAAGGTTTAGAGAATGTCTAGGGGCATTGTCTATAAGAAGTGCCTTGAGTGGTTAATCACTTTCTTTACAAAAGCGAAGCACGGTTGGACCAAAATAATCTGGGTACCAATTTTTAAAAACGTCTCGTGTGACCAAGCTTTCTTTCTAAATTTCCAATAGTTTGTTTGCGAATGGTACACCAACATTGGTTTAAGCTTCAAAGTTCCGAAAAAGTTCCTCAAAACAAAAGAGTGAGTTTATCTTTTGCAGCTTTAAAACCTGGAGCGGAACGTTCTTCCTGAGAACTGAAGGAACGTGATGGCATTTTTTTCCAGTAAATCCCAGTTTCATTGACATTAAAAATGAGGTCAGGAGGATAATTACGATGTTCTACATAGTCTTGCAACTCTTTTGGAAAAGCAGCCAACATCGGCACTTGCTAGTTTGACACTAATTCACTTACTTCGAGATTGAAATCTCATAAACCAACCCTTGATCCAATTTTCTTGCTCTATACAAAAGGCAAAACCAACCATTTTAAAAATAATTTTCCAAATTGCAGAAATTTTTCAGAAGGTTATTTTTTTATTTTTAAGCAATGTGTATATTTTTCTAAAATTTTCCAGGAATTTATTATCTTTTAATTTCCAAACAAAATGTTTGAGGTTTCTGAGTTTAATAGAAATTTCTCCTTACGGTTTCTAATATATTTTTGAATATTTTCTTTAGAGATTTCTTGGAGATTTCTTAAAATTTCTCTTTAAAGCTTCTAAATTTTTGAAAAAAAATCTTTCTAATTATTTGAATTTTCTTTGTGGACTTTAAAATTTTATTTTGTAAATTTCCTAGAATTTCTTTATTCCAAGAAAAAAATTCTTGGAGGTATCTTGAATTTTATAGAAATTTCTTTTTTTATTTTTAAATTTTTCCTTTCCAATTACAACAATTTTTTTAGAAGGTTCTGGAATTTTCGAGAAATTTCCTTTTCCTGATTTCTAGAATTTTCTAAGAATTTCTCTTTTCTTACTTTGGTGAGGATTTTGATTTTATTTAAAATTCCAAAAAAAGTTTTTGAATTTTATAGATTGTTTGCTCAAGTTTTCTAAAATAGTTTTGGATTTTTTTTTCTAATTACCAGAATTTTTCTCTATTAAATTCTCCAGATTTTTTTTTCCTTTTGCTGATTTCTAAAATTTTATTTCTTACTTCTGCAAGGATTTTGTTGGAGTATTTTTTAATTTTACAAAGATGTCTTTTATTTTAAATTCCAAAAATAATCTTGTAGGTTTCTTGAGTTTTATAGAAATTTCCCCTTAGGGTTTTTTAAAAATTTTATAGTTTTCCTTTCTAATTATCAGAAATTTCAAGCTGATTCTTGAATTTTCCAGTAATTTCCTTTGGCAGATTTCTAGAATTTTCTATGATTTCATTGTTACTTCTTTACTTCTGTGAGGATTGTGTTACAGGTTTTTTTTTAGTAGTAGTAGTAACATATATTTATTGACAAATTTTGTACATATTTACATTGGAATAGTGAATAATGAATAATGAATGAGGTGTTAATGTATTAATTTGTCAAAAGGCTATCGACCAGAGGTCTTTCTGCCTTTTTTTTTAATATTCCTAAAATTTCTTTTATTTTATTTTCTGAAAAAATTCTAGGAGGTTTTCCTGAATTTTATAGAAACTCTCCTTAAGGTTTCTAAAATTTCTTTGTTTTCCCTTCTAATTATGACAATTTTTTTACTCTTGAATTTTTAAGAAAATTTCTCTTGCAGAATTCTAGAAATTCCTAGGATTTTGTTAGAAGTTTTTTTATTTTCCTAAAATTCCTTTATTTTAAAGTAAAAAAATTCTTGGAGGTTTCTTGAACTTTATAAAAATTTCGTTTCTAAAATTTTTTTGGATTTGTTTCCTTTTAATTACCAGAATGTTTTTAGAGGACTCGTGAACTTTCTAGAAATTTCTTTTGCAGATTTCTAGTTTTTTTTAAGAATTTTCTTTTTCTTACTCCAAAAATGTTCCTTCACTTCCTTCTGTCTTCTCAAGATCTTCAAAAATCATCTTTGCTTTCTCAGTTATAACAGCCTGAATCAAAAAGATATGTGTTTCTGATTTAAATCATCTACCCATAACTATAATATTTTTTCCACTTTTTCAAAAATCTTACTTCTTTTATAACAGACTTGTGTTGCATTTATCACCGTAGATTGTTGCGCAGATTCTTTTGTTCTCTGTGCATTATTCATGATGGTAGTAACCGTCGATGGAGCTAAGTTCATACTTTTAGAAACATTAGGACGTTTGCCCATCGTCCATTCTTCGAATCACCTCCATCTTTTTTTCCAGTGTTATGGATTGGTGTGCCTTCAGAAAACTTTTTTGCACTTCTTTTATTAGACTAAACCATGTCTAATTTTTATTAGACATGGAAGTGCAAAAAAGTTGTCTAAAGGTACACCAATCCATAACATTGGAAAAAAAGATGGAGAAAAAATGGCAGTTGGGTCGGGGAATCCCAGTACATGCACATTAAAACCGGGAATTTTCAAGACTAGACATGTGGCTATATTGTGAATCGGTGTAAATGGAGCAGACGAAACCGAGGGCTACCTGTATTTGGATTATCTTCAACAACTTAAAATTATCATGATATATTCTTGAAAGATCAACCAATTATCTTAAATGACCTTCAAACTTTTGTGATCTTAAATAACCCTCAATAACTACTGGATAATCTTGAACAATTACCAAATGATCTTAAGGGATCTTGAATGGCTGTTGAAAGATTTCAAATAACTTTGAGTGACTGTACGGCCATCGGCTAGACTTAAATTATCCTGATCAATCGTTGTTTCGCTCTCCCTTGGTCTTTTTTGCTCTCTGCTGCTCACTGTCGCTCTCCCTTGCTCTTCATTGGCTCTCCCTTGCTATCTTTCGCTCTCTGTTGCTCACTTTTGCTCTCTCTTGCTCACCTTCGCTCTCCCTTGCTCTTTTTTGCCCTCCTTTGATCTCTCTTGCCCTATGTCACTCTCTCTTGCCGGTTATTTTTGCTTTCACTCTCTCTTTCTCTCGCTATCCCTTGCTCTCTTTCGCTATCCCTTGCTCTCTTTCGCTATCCCTTGCTCTCTTTTGTTCTCTTTTACCTTATTTAACTCTATCTTGTTCGCTTTCTCTTTCCTTTGCTCTATTTTGCTCTCGTATGCTCTATCCTGCTCTCTTTCGCTTTCTGTTGCTCTTTTTCGTTCTTCCTTACTCTCTTTCGCTTAATCTTGCTCCCGCTCGCTATACATTGCTCCCTTTCGTTCTCCCTTGCTCTCTTTCTCTCGCCCTTGTTCTCCTTCATTATCTCTTGCTCTCATTCACTCTACATTGCTCTCTTGCTTGTTTTCCGTATCTTTAGCTCTCCCTTGCTATTTTTTACTGTCCCTTGCTCACTTTCGCTCTTTTGCTCTCTTTTGCTCTACCTTACACTCTTTCGCTCTTTGTAGCTCACTTTTGCTGTCCCATATTCTCTGTTGCTCTGTTTCGATCTTTGTTGCTCACTTTCGTACTCCCTTATTTACTTTTCCTCTATTTCGCTTTTTCTCTTGCTCTTTTTCACCCTCGCTTGCTCTCTCTCGCTTCCCCTTACTCTCTTTCGTTTTCTCTTGCTTGCTTTTGCCCTCTCTTGCTCTCTTTTGCTTTCTGTTGCTCACTTTCAATTTCAAAATTTGTTTGAATAAATCTATTAAACTTTGCAAAAAAGTTGATTTACGTTTTACTTTTAATTAAAACCCTCGCTTATGTTTTATTGATTGGAGGGTGGGTTAGAGGCCACCCACCCACCCTACATTTACATATTAACTTTAATTACTGATCGCCTCGCGGTTTGCAATAATTTTAATTACAAAATTTGAATAAAAGAAAATTGTCAGAAGTAAAATTTTTGATAAAGAAAATGGTTGCGACCAATAAAATCTTCACAATTTAGAAAGCGGGTTGAATAAAAAATCGTGAAACCTAGGGAAGAAATTAGTGGAAATTTCTTGAATTCTTGAAAAAGTAAGTCTAGATTTTAGAAAAACGAATTCTAAAAAATCTAGTTCCTCAAAAAAAATCTAGATTTCTACAAAGTTTTAGAGCCTCCAAGAAAATCTTTGCAATGTATAAGATAAGAAGATAAACTTGAAATCTGGAGGAGAAATTTCTGAAATTTCCTGAACCCTTGGAAAATAAAAATTTTCTAAAAAAATTCTAGACCCTCCTAGAAATTTAGAAGACCAGTTAAAAAATAAATTGAAATCGGGAAGAGAAATTACGGAAAATTCCTTAAACTTTCTCGAAAATACGAAAATATTTAGAATTATTGAATTGACGAGGCGGATACATGATGAAACTCCATAACAAATTGAAATAAAACAATACAGTTGGGAGGGTTTCACATTCAATAAATGTGAAACCCTCCCAACTGTGTTGTTTTATTTCAAGAAAATATTTGTAGGGGAAAATTTTCTAAAAAATTCTAGACCCTCCAAGAAAAATTTCGCAATTTAGAACTTGGAATTATTTAATTTTATAGTTAAAACAAAATGTTGAATTCTAGAGAAGTAATTACTGAAATTCACCTGAATTCTCGAAAAAAAAGGAATTAAAAAACATTTCGAGGCTGAAAAAAAATCGCAATTTATAAGAAAAGTTGAAAAAAAAATTAATTTGGGGAAGTTATTGGTCATTTTCTAAACTCTAAACTTTTAGAAAAAATCTAGAATGCCTCAAGGAAAATCTTTGCAATTTAAAAGACAGCTTAAAAAAAAAATCTTGAACTCTGGAGAATAAAATGCTAGAAATTTCCTGAACCCTCGAGAAAAACATCTGGATTTCCAGAAGTAATATAATCGATACTTGTTCTGCTACTCTCTTGATCGAACCAAGTTTTCAAATTAGGAGAAGTAAAACTCTTGTTATGTTCCATTTCTTTATTTTCAGATATCTGACAATAAAAAAATGGAACATAACAAGAGTTTAACTTCTCCTAATTTTCTAGAAGTAAATTCTAAAAATTATAAAGCTTCAAAGAAAATCTTTGCGATTTAAACGACAAGTTGAAAAAATCTTCAAATGTGAAGAAGGAATTACTAGAAATTTTTTGAGTCTAGATTTTTAAAAACCAATTTTCTAAAAAAAAGTCTTCATTTAAATCTTCGCAATTTACTGGAAATTTCCTAAATTTTACAAATTCAAATTGATACAATAAAAATCAAAAATTCGTTATTAATTTTTTTTACTATTTTAGCTATAATTCTTTAAATAATAATGAAATTATGAAAATTCTTTCACTAATAAATTACCAGCAACGAAGAGAAGTAAAAATGCTGAAAAATTAGACATTCGATATTCAATTGTTTTTCAATATTTTTAAAATAACTTTTTACAGCAAGGACGGTTTTAAAAAATTCTTTTACGAAATAATTTCTAACATCAAATACAAATTGGTGGAAAAAATCTTGATTTTTTTGCGCAATTTAGATAAGAAATTCCTAAAATCTCGAAAAATTGCTTTGCTATATCTAAAACAAATTGCTCAAAAATACTAGAATTTACAGACCTTTTTGAGAAAAAAAAAACAACAAAATAAGAAAATAAATCTAAATAATTAACGAAAGATACTAAAATTTTTGAAAAGATATTTATTGCAAATTCTAAAATCATTAATGAAATGTTACAACCTAAATATACAACGAATAATAACATTTAAGAAAAAATAAATAGTAGACTCCTTGGAGAAATTTCTAGAACTCTACAAAAGAAATTGTTGGAAATTTCTAGGAACAGATTTTCTAGAAAAATCTATAGCCTCCAATTCTGAATCTGAGTTATTGGAAATTTCTGAACTCTCGAAAAAAAGTGTGAGCCCTGAAGAAAATCTTTGCAATTTATAAAACAATATTAAAATCTAGAAGAGAAATTACTGAAAACAACATCAAAGAACAAGATCATACTTCACAGGATCATTTCTGTAGTATATCTTCACATACTCATCATTGATTTGAGGAGTTAATGCAACCACGATGACGTTATTCAGTCATGTACTCTGAGCGTGAGGCAGGAGTCGACTAAATTCCACATAAGGAGTTTGTCTATTCAGCGATGACCGTTCACTTCTAATGTTTTAGAAGGTTTGAGTATATGGCAATCTGAGTGGTAAAAAAAAATAAATAAAAAAAAAACATCAAAGAAAATTCTAAAAATATTAAAACGAACTTTATAAACATCTAGAACTCCCGAACAGACCTTTGCTAAAAATTCTGGAAATATGAATAAGAAATTACTGTTAACTTCCAGAATCCTCCAAATAAGTTCTAGAAATCTACAAGGAAAACTTGTGAAAAATTCTAGAATCCTTGATCAAAATTCTTTGGAAAGAAAGATGCAAAAGAAAAATTCCTGAAACTTTTAGAAGCCTCTTCTAGAAAATTAGAAGAAAATTTCCTAATAAACTGTAAAACTCTCGAATAAAATATTTGCTAAAAATTCTGGAAATATCTATTTATTTATTAGATAAGAAAAAGAAATTACTGTGCACTTTTAGAAACTTTAAAAAAAGTTTTATAAACCTAAAATGAAATCTTGTGAAAAATTCTAGAAACCTTAATGTAAGAGAAAAACTAAAAGTATGGATCATCTGAGAAAATTATAGAAAAGGAAAGTAACAACACAGTAATTATCAAAGAAAAATTAAAATGAAGAAGGAGACTTTGTTGACAAAGTCATCGTTTCAAGATGTAAAGGGTGTCCCAACAAGAGCGCCGGATTTAAATTTGCCGCCATTTTGGTAGTACGAGATGTAGGGTTAATTTTTTGACAGTTGTCACGTACAGGTAACGCGATTTAAGAATTTGAAGAAGTATTCAAAGGAACAACGTTTAATTTTTGTAAAAAGTTTACGCTGATGGATCGGAAGACCATTGTCCGTCGTCGTCCTTGTCAGTCAATCGAGGAACTTCCATTCGGCATCGTGGTCAAGAATTAAACATTTCCAGAAGCACTTTGCAACAAGGTTCAATTGGTGCAAGAAGTCAAGCAAATTTGATATACATGATGTGGAGGACATGTTTTTCTAACAAGACGGTGCGACCTGCCACACAGCATGTGAAACAATGGCGTTACTGCAGACCATGTTTCCAGACCGAGTCATTTCTAGGTATGGCGATAAAAGCCTCCGCAATTAAAAATTGAAAAATTAAAAGCTTAAAATATTCGATTCAATTGCAAATTTATAAATGAAGGTACTTGTAACCTAGGTCAATGCGTAGTTAATAAAGATAGGTCGGGAATACGATAGGCCAATGTATTGATTGTTGTAGTGGGTTAAGAAAATAATATCAAGAGGGTTTAAATTGTAGTTATTAACAAACTTTTATCCTAATTCATATTATTTAAACTTATACATCAATGTGAATTAATTAAATTATATTTTAAAATGTATCCAAAAAAGTAATTTCTCTAAAAGTACATACGTGTGTATATACAACGTGTCCACGTAAGTATGCAACAAATGGGAAAGTTTCTTATTATTAATTTCTAAGAAAATTTTATTCTTTATAAAAGTTGGTGCTTGATCTTAAACTTACAAAAAAAACAAAACAAATGACATTCCACGCTATATTAGCAAGATATTGAACTATTTTTATAACTTTTGCACTTTTTAAGCGAATTTTATCAAGTATTCTCAGTTTTGAGGTATCTGTCATTAATATTTATCATTAACAAATAATTTATTAAGACTTGTTGTCTCCTAAATTATGGCAGAGCGATTAACTTCACAAGACAGAGCAGAGTTGGTGCTAATATAGTAACTATAAAACCTGCAGAGAACTTTAATGCTTTTTATTCCTTCAAGAAAGGATGTCTATTAATCTTTCTCTAAAATTTCAAAGAAATATGTCTTCCAAAGAACTGTATGGTTTCTAGATTTTTCGATATATACAAACATCTCTATTGCACATAGTAAAGCAACATTATAAGGAAACAATTTAAAAAAAGAAAATTTCTGCTAAATGGATATCGACCTAGGGTCTTTCAGTCTAGAATTTTCCATTTTCCATTTTTTAGATTTGTAAAAAAAAATTAAAATACGAAAGTTCTGTAAAATTTCAGAAATTTATTAAGAAAGTAAAGTGGTTTTGATTTTTTAACGTATTCACTACACAAAAACAAATTGGCAACAAATGAAACTTGAAACTTTTTGAAAAAAATTGATGATTTGACAAATTTTAAAAAAGTACTTGAATTTTTTCGAAATTGTTTAGAAATAATGTAGTTTTATTTTTTTTTTACTCTTTATTGTTGTAAAAAACTCAAAAATAAAATTACGACCATTTAAAGTCGAAACATGGAAGAGAAAACTGGTTTCAATGTTTTAAAAAATTGTAAAAAAATAATAATTTAAAATGTTTCAACATTGTTAGAAAATTATTTAATTATTTAAATCTTTTTCAACCTAAAAGCAAAGTTTCAAACCATGAAAAGCAAAGGCGATTAATTAAAGTCGAAATTTGTAGAAGAAAATTGCTTTTAATGATTTAAAATTTTGTAGAAGAATCATCTGAAACTGAAAATTTTCTAAAAAAAAATTCTAAAGGTAAAAAATCTTTATCAATTGCAGTTTGCTGAAATTATGGACTTGAGCTCTAAGACATTTTAAATTATCTAATAATTCTAAAGTTGTCTTAAATTTTACATTTCCAAATTTCCTATTTTTTCTGATACTTTGGCTTCTATAATTCCTAATAATTTCAAATTTAATTTAATTTTTATTAATTGCAACTTTTTGCAATTGAAGTCATTTTAGACTTATTAAAAAATTTCAATCTAAATTCGTAATTTCTACACGTCCAAGACTTTCTGGAGTTTTAATTTTGAATCTTATTTTTTCCTATAATTTCAGATTTCAAAAATTTTTGTGTTTCGTTATAATTTCAAATTTTCTAAAACCGAAAAACCTTGACGTCTGTAACTTTTAACAACTCTAAATTTATTTTAATTCTTCTAAGACTTTCTAGATTTTCAAAATTCATAACCTAATGTTTTTCTACAATTTCAAATTTTGTAATAATTCCGAAGGTTTTATTTTTACAATTTTTAAGTCTCGAGAGTATGAAAATTTTCTGTATTTTTTATTTTATTTTTTGAGTTCTGAGTTTTCTTTTTCTAAAATAAAATCTCTAAAGGTGAAAAATTATTATTAAATCCAGTTTGCTGAAAAACTTCTAGAGTTCTAGGACGTTATAAATTCCCTAATAAATCTAAAGTTTTCTCAAATTTTACATTTCCTAAAAATTCCTTGACTTGGCAATATTTTTTATACTTACGGCTTCTTTAATTATTAATATTTTAATTTTTTTTAAATGTACATAATTCTTATTAAATAAATTTTATTGTAATTAAAATTAATAATAAAATTTTGCATTTTATTTAAATTCCTAATCTAAAGTTTTAGAATTTTGTAAATATCCATAATTTCAACACTTTCAGAAGTAATAAAACTCTTACTAGTTTTAGAGTTCTCTGCACTTCTTAAACTTTCTGGAGTTTTAATTTGCAGAATTAATTTTTGTACTATTTTAAATTTGTAAAAAATTTTGTTAAAATTGTGTTTTAATTTTTCGTTATAATTTCAATCGCTCCGAAGACATATAATCTAAAAATGTTGACGTCTACAATTCTCAACAAAACCAAATTTTTATAGATTACTAAGACTTCCTTAAATTCTAAAATCTATAACCTCTTAATTTTTTTATAGAGTTTTAAGACTCATAATCTAAAGATTTTACACAATTTTTGATTTTATAATAATTTTTTTAAATTTTTGTAACAATTTTGGATTTTTAAAATTCTAATTTTTTCTCAAAGTTTCTAAAGTTCCCACAGTTCTTAATTTCCATAATTTAAAACAATTCCAATTATAAAGAAATCCAAAATTCTTGCTTTTCTCAAGTTTTCAGGATTTTCTGGTACTTTTGATTTGGATAATTCTAAGATATAAAATTATTATTAAATGTTCTAAAAATGTTGACGTCTATAATTCTGAACAATAGTAAATTGCTTAGACTTCGAAATTTTAAACAATATGACGTTTTAGAATTCACAATCTTTTAATTTTTAACTTCTAAGATATTCTAGAGTTTTAGAATTTATAATCAAAAGTTTTTCTAGAATTTCAGATTTTGCAATAATTAATTATTTAAAATTTTTAATGCTTTAATGGTTTTAGATTTTTAAGACTTTGCAGAGTATTAAAATACTTAAACATTTTAAAGATTTCTCCAGATATTTTTAAAATTTCAATAATTTCTAAAAACTGCTTTTCTAAATCCTTAAAGGTATAACATCTTTATTAATTATAGTTGGCCTTTCAAGAGTTTTAAGACGTTTAAAATTCCCTAATAATTCTAAAATTTTCTCATATTTTACATTTATTTAAATATTTTCTGATATTTTTGGCTTCTATAACTATTAATTTCAAATTTCTTTGTTGGTTCATAATTTTTATTAATATTAGTTATTTTGTTGTAATTCTAGACTTTCTAGATTTTTTTAAATTCCCAATATAAAAGTTCATTCAAGTTTTAGAATTGTTATTTCTAGTCTAAGACTTTCGGGAGTTTTAATTTTAAATCTGATTTTTTCTTACAATTTTAGATTTCTTAGAAGTTTCTAAAAGGTTTGTGGTTTAATTTTTTGTTATAATTCCAAATGTTTTAAAATTTCAGAAAAACCTTGACGTCTGTAAGTCTTAGTAATACAAAATTTTTCTAGATTTCTAAAATGCTAAAATCTTCAACAGCTCTAGTGTTTTCTGAATTTAATAACTTATAAGGTTTTCTAGAGTTTTAGAATTCAAAATGTAAAGTTATTTCACAATTTCAGATTTTATTGCTAATTCAATAATTGTATTGTTAATAATTTCAAGACTTCCTAGAGTTTTAAAGTATTTAAACATTCTAAAGTTTTCTGTAAATCTTTTTTTTTTAATTTCTAGAATTTTCAAATTCTTTATTTCAGTAATTTGCTAAAAACTGCAGTTTTCCTTTTCTAAAAAATCTCTAAAAATGTAAAATATTTATTAATTACATATTACTGACATTCTAGATTTTTAGATTTATTATGTCGTTTTAAATTCTCTAGTAATTCTAAAGTTTTTCTGTATTTTCCTAAAAGTTCTTAAATTTCTAATATTGTCTAATATATTTGGCTATGTCTCTTAATAATTCCAATATCTATTAGAAAATGCGCCAGAAGTTTAATATTGGAAAAGTTAACAGTACATAAAGTACTAGCGGCGAACAAATTTAAAGCATTTAAATCAAGATGTGTTCAAACTTTGCAAGAACATGATTACGAAAATCGTTCTGAATTTTGTTTCATGGTACAAGGTGAAATAGGAATTGATAGTACATTTCCTAAGAAGATCCTGTTTACGGATGAATCTACATTTACTACAAATGGTATAGTTTCATCACAAAACTGTCGTTGGTGGTTAACAAAAAGTCCAGCATTCTGAATTATCTGCAAAAATTAATATTCTCGAAAAATAAATGTTTAGTATGAAATATTATAGGGCCCTACATATTTCGGCAGAGTTTAAATTCAGAAAGATATTTAGAAGTTTTAAATATCAAATTGTACAATGAATTTGACACGTTACCATTGGCAAGAAGAAATTCTATTTGGTTTATGCAGGATGGGTACCTGCACATAGTGCTCGTGTCGAAGTTGAATATTTAAGTGAACAATTTAATGAGAAATGGATTGGAAGACATTCAAGATTTCCAAGGCCTGCTCGCTCACTCCATCTAAATCTACTTGATTACTTTTTATGGGGGTGGTTAAAAACATAGTTTATTCCGAAAGGCCTTTTTGAAATTCAGATGATTTGGAAAATAAAATTAGAAATGGTATATTTAAATAATAATCCCAATATTCTTGAAAATGTAATCAGAGATTTTAACAGAAGAACAAAAATCCGTATTTTATTTGTTTTGTCTTTTTTGTATGTTTAAGATCAAGCACCAACTTTTATAAAGAATAAAATTTTCTGAGAAATTAATAATAAAAAAGTTTCCCATTTGTTGCATACTTACGTGGACACGTTGTATAAAAAACAACAAACATGCTGCGTTTTTATTGTAATGATGCAATAATATATGCAACTCTTTTTAAAAATATACGTATCTAAAGATGGAAATTTAATGCTTCAGTGTTAAACATATTTATAGATTACGTCCTTGTTTGTCAAGCAAGTAACGCTAAAGGCTGAGATTAGTGTCACGGTCGTGGATTAACCAAATGGTTTATTTACATAACCGAATAGTAAGCTGGTTTAGACTTTAAACTACAAGGCTCATTCATACAGCTTTAAATTATGAGCATCTTGAGTTACTTGCAAGATTATCCTTAATCTTAAATATAACTCAAACTTTTTGCTCGAGCTAAATTCGTATAATTCGCTATAAAATTAAATTGAGACAATCTTCACCAGTTATTAATCTTGTGTATACCTAAATAAGTCATTAATTTAATTTTAATTTTCTGCTACAAATATTCTATTAAGTAAATCTACATACAGAATATTATCAAATAATGTAAATATGTAAATAGTATGATTATTTATAATGAGAAAATTAGCCACTTTATAATTCTTATTATTAAAAAAGTACTGAAGAAGATGACACGATAACGAGTCTCCTTCTCATTTATCTTCACAAAAAATTCATACTGCAAAGCAAATACCTCCACAATTAAACATTTTTACAAAATACTGTATAAATATCAATTAAATATCTTAGGCACTAATTATGTTCAGATATTATCTCATCGCCACAATGTAGTTTTACTTCTGTTATAATATAATTTTTTAATGAGAACAGTATGTACATTAAAAAAAAAAAATCTTCCGTGTATATAATTTGCGGTGGGGCAATAAATCGCCGCGTCGTGAATTTTAAGGACGTTCATAAATTCGCGCACACGTAAACACACGGTGGATGTAAATGAATAACAAATAAATATTTATCCGTGTAATTGAAATCGTGCGGAATGGCGGACAAAAAGGGAAAAACGTGTAAATAATTACCGGAATGCTTTACGACGGCGGCGCTCGTCGGACCGACCGATCGCGGGACGATTAAGTAATTAAATAGAAACGGGGATAAAGCATTCGCGAAATGAAGGAGAGTGGAGGGCGGGGGAAGAAGAAGCGACACAAAAAAAAACGGCCCGAGGGCCATTTATCTATCATCCCCCGTTCGTCCTCGGGGGTGAATTTGAATGTTCATACTCCATTAAATCGATGCCCTTGCATTCCCTTTTTTAATAAAAATGCAAAATTATTCATCAATCAGATAAAATATGCAGATAATGAAAATTTCAAATTTGTTTTTATACATTGTTAATGACGTTAAATAAAGAGGAAGGGCGAGCCACCCCTGTTTCCCACCGGGCTGCAGGGTTAACGGGGGGCGGTTTACGCCCATAATATATTCAGGGACACATGTGACGACAATTACTATCAAACTTATTAAAATTCTTAGTCTGCACGGGGCACTGTTGCGAAACGTGTTCCAAATGTCACACCCACCATTAATGGCGGCAATATGCCGTTAATAATGGCTATAACAATGACGTTACATCTCTGATTTCCTCACGCGAAATTATTTAATTAAATTGGCCGATTTTGATTTACATAAAGGAATGAGGCCCTAATGGGCGATGATTTTTCACGCGGCTCGATTCCGACTTGAGAGCAGATGAACATATTTTCTTATTGTTGTCAGAGGTTGCGGCGAGATTAATCGCATCTTTCATAATCACATGATTTAAACGGACAACTGCCATTTATTTCCATTGAAAAGACGCCGCGAGGACGTGAGGAATTACGGATTATACTTTCTGATTTTCATACTTCACCTTCGTCCAACCACTTTTGGATATTTCAATTAAACCTTTCGTAACGAACAAGAGTGATTAAAATAGTAAAACATTGAAATATTGAAAAACAAATCAATGTATTAAATTTGTTTGCAAAGAAATGTTAATAAGTAAGAAATAATAATCTCAAAAATGTATTCATTTTATTCCATGAAACGAAATATTGGGTTTTCTTCTGATCGACATATTTAAATTTTTTAGGATGCAAGCATTCAGCATTTTTTTCTAAAAATATTTTGTCTACCATCTTTCAGAAAAAAAGTCTTACAATTTTCCGGAATTTCTTGCTTGTTTTATACTAATGGTATTCATCATAATGTTCTTCTAGAATTTTCCAGTAATTTTTAAGTGTTTTTCCTAGAAACTTTCTCGCAAGTTCTAACACTTCAAACATCTTGTTTTCTTAATTTCTGGAGAATTTCTTGTGAAATTTTACCCTAAATTTTTCTTTATAAACTTTCTTCTAGAATTTTCTAAGAAAGTTAAAAAATATTTTAAATATTTACAATTTTCCATCATTACTTGTTGTTTGCTTGCATAGTGATTTTCCAGATTTTTTAAGGGTTCTAGATTTTTTTGGAAATTTTCTTCTGGGATCTTTTCTACTGGATTTCAGCAATTATTTTCAATTAATTTGAATATATCATAATTAAAATTTTCTAATGGTTTAATTATAGATTCCTAGAAGTTTTCGGCAATATATATTTTTTTGTATAAATGTTTTATCCAAATTTCAAGAACTTGAAAGAATTGAGGAAATTTTTCTTTCAGATTTTTCCAGCATTTCTTGTATTAAACTAAAAACTTTACCAGAATTTTCTTCTTGAATTTTCTAGTAATTTTAAAAGCATATTTTTAACAATTTGTGGAAAATTTTACTGTCAAATTTTCTTTATTACATTTTTGGCTTTTCTTTTTCTGGGAATTTTCAATTTTATGAAATTTATTTAAGACTTCTTCAAGTTTTTAGAAATTATTCTAGGACTTTAAATTCTTTTTACCACAGAGTCTTCTAGGAATGTTTAATTTTTAATTTAATAATTTCTTTAAGACCAATATATTTTAATTCCTTTGAGTTTTATAACGATTTTCTTTAAGAATTTTTTGGTAAATTAAAATTATTAAAAAGTTTTTTTTCCAGCGTTTTCTTTTTAGATTTATGGAATTTTCTTAGAAAATTTTAAAGGATAGAATTGAAGAAATATTTAAAAATATACAATTTTCTATAGATTTTTATTCCTTAGGGTTTTATCACGATTTTCCAGCGTCTTATTTTTAGATTTATAGAATATTTCTAGAATATTTTCTCTAGAATTTTATAAGAAAGTTTCTTCTAGGATTTTTTTCACTGAATCGCAGCGACTATTTTCAAGGGATCTAAAATTTTTTCTTGATTTCTATTCAAAACAAAATTAACGTTTTTAAAATTTCCAAATAGTTTCATAGATATATATTTTGTCCAAATTTCAATAACTTTGAGAGTTGAGGAAATGTTTGCTTCAGATTCTTAGAATTTTGCAGCATTTCTTGCTTTATAACTATAAAACTTTAGCAGAATTTTCTTCTTGAATTTTCCAGTAATTTTAAATGAACATTCTTAAAATTTCTTGGATCTTAATGGCATTAATTTCATGGTACATTTGGATATTAAGAATAAAGAAAACACTTCATCTTTTTTATACCACTGTAAACTTTACTTGCAGTGACTAGTATAGTGGTATAAAGAAGTGAAAGGGATTTCTAGAAATGTTGCCTCAAACTTCTAAAATTTAAAGCATTTTTTAAGAATTTTAGAATTTGTATAAAATGCAGATAATAGACTGATGATTGATAGATCTACAGTTGACATATTGACAGATTAGCTTGACAGTTTAAAAATTGACAATTGGCAGATTAGCAGACGACAGATTGCCAGTTGACAGATTAATAGATTGACAGTTGATAGATAGGCAGTTTAAAGATTGACAATTGACAGATTTGAGAATGCCAGATTGACACTTGATAGATTAACAGGTTAACAGGTTGGCAGGTTGAAGGTTGATAATTGACAGCTTGGCAGATGAAATATTAGCAGTTAATGAATCAACAGTTGATAAATTGTCAATTACAAGAATAAAAATTAACAGTTGCCTGATTAACAGATTTGCAGTTAATATATTGACAGTTAAAAGACTTACAATTAACAGATTGACAGATGATATATTGACAAAATGGTAATTAAAATATTGACAACTGACAAATTGGCAGACAATATATTATCAGATAATAGATCGACAGTTAATGGATTGACAGTTAAAAAATGACAGACGATGACAGATTGACAATTAATAGCTTGACAGTTAAAATATTGACAATTAACAGATTTGCAGATTAACAATTAAAAAAATGACAATTGCTAGATGATAAATCGACAGTTGACAGATCGATAGATTGGCAGTTAACTGCTTTATAATTGACGGTACGACAGATTAACACATTGACAATTTACATATTGCCAGCTGATAGATTACAGTTAAATTATTGACACTTATAACATATTGTAAGATTGACAGTTAAACTATTAAAAATTGGATTCACAGATGATAGTTGGCAGATTAACAAATTGACAGTTAACAAATCGACAAAAAATAAATTAACAGTTACAAATAATCCAATAATTAAAAAATAACAAATATTAAAAAATTAAACATTTTGAAATTTCAAAATTTAAAATTTTAAATTCAATTATAAATTTTCAATTTTCAAAATTTGAATTTCACAGTTTGGTTTCTAAATATTATTATATTCAACTTTTATTATTTTGGCTTTTCTTAGTTCAAAAAAGTTAAAAATTAAAATATAAAAAATTTAAGTTCAAAAATTTAAAAATTTATAAATTTAAAATTTAGAAAATTTGTAAACTTAAATATTCAAAAATTCGAAAATAAAAATATAAAATTACTCAAAAATTCATAAATTTAAAATTTGGAAATTTAAATATTCAAAAATTTAAAATTAACAAATTGCCAGTTAACAAATCGACAATTAATAAATTAACAGTTACAAGATTCAACATTGACAGAATTTTATTTTTCTGAGAAATTTTAATTTCAAGAAATTTAAGAGTTCTGCAATTTTTAAGAAATTTTTCTTCAAGGTCTTTAAAATCTTCGTGCTTCGGGATTTTTTCAGCATTATCTTCAAGGCTTCTAGAATTTTTCAGTAATTTTGAATTCAAATCACTACAAATTTTATTAAGGATTTAGAAATTCAGTGTTTTATATTTATACCTACATATTTTCTTTAAAAATATTTCCAAAAAAAATTCTATAAAGGTTAATGAATATTCCAGGTATGTATTTACAATATCCAAATATTTATTTTGCAGGAAAACTAGTCTGTTGGTGGAAGTTGGAATTTGAATTCGAGTTATGAGTTTTTTCTTTTATTAATTTTACCATTAACGGTTTTAAAATATTTAAATAGACTTTTTTTATAGATTTTTAAATTTTCTTTCTCTAGAAATGTTTTGTCTATATAGGTTTTTTTTATAGATTTCTAGATTTTCCTTTTCTAGAAATGTTTTGTCCAAATTTTAAAAACTTTCTCTAATAGTTAAATAAGTTTTTCATAATTTATCTTTCAGATTCTTAGAGTATTCCAGCATTTGTTGCTTTATATTTGTTTATCCATGTTGAATTTTTCAGTAATTTCTAATTCATATTTCTAAATATTTTCTTGGGGGTTCTAAAATTTCAAGCAATTTTTTCTAAATTTCCAGAATTTCTTGAATTTTTTTAAATATATTATTTTAGTAATTTTTAATTTTTATTTTCTAAAAATTTCTACGATAGTTAACTAATTTTCTATAAGATTGCGCTCCAGATTTATGTAAAAAAATGACCAGGTAATAAATATTCAAATTTTATCAAATAAAGGCTTTCTAAATTTCTTTCTTTTCTTTCCCAATGCACCTTTTTATTTTTAGATTATTAGATTTTCTTTTTGGAATCTTTTTCAATTTTTTTTACGAAAGTTAAGGAATATTGTAGATATTTACAATTTTCCAGTATTACTTTCTTGCTCTTCTCATGATTTTCCAGATTTATTTAAGAGTTCTAGAAATTTTCACAAATTTTCTTCTAGGAATTTTACTATTTAATTACAAGAAATTTTTTCAAGTGTTCTTAAATTTCTCTAATAATTGGAAGATATCCAAAATAAAATTGGCAGTAGCTTCTAAAATGTATACACACATTTTATTGACAAACTATACATATTTACATTTAAATAATGAATGATGATGTGTTAGTGAGTTAGTTCGTCAAAAGGCTATCGACCAGAGGTCTTTCTGCCTTGTTTTGTCCGGTCATATGGCGTCAGTCGTTAATGCGTAGATGGCTTCTAAAATGTTTAAACCGGATTTTCTAGAAAAGTTTTGTCCATATTTTAATAACTCTCTTTGAGAGGTAAGGAAGTTTTCAAAAATTACTTAGATTCTTAGAATTTTTCAGCATTTCTTGCTTTATACTATAAGAGTTATCAGAATTTTTTTTTTTTTAAATATAAGTGGTACAAAAAAGTTAAGTGTTTTCCTTGTTTAAAAATCGAAAATCTACCACGAAGTAAACGCCTCCAAAATTCAAGAACTAATATTTTACTTGCATAAGTCACATATTTGTGCAAGTTCCTTTAGAGGATATAATATGCCGTATTTGGCCAAAATAAAGATTAAATACTTTGAAATGAACATCAAGAAGCAAGTTTCTCACTGAAGAAAGTGTTGGTACGAGTGGAAGAACGCTATATTGTGAACTCTGCCCTTTCCATATGTGACTGAAATTTTTGTTATGATATTTATGGATTTTACAAACATTTTTAGAATTTTGTGTAAGCATATTGGAATAAATAAATAATACTAAATGATACTATTTTTTGCAAATTTTTTCTCGAAATTTCTTTATTCAATTTTTAGCTAGGAATTTCTAATTATAAAATGTCACGAATATGACAATTAAAATAGATTCATATAAAATGGACATAAATACTTCAGCAGTAGCCAAAATATCGCTTGAATGGCAAAAATATATCGCTGAAAGAGAATTCCGTCATTAAAGTTTCAGTAGTTTATCAATTTCTTACATTTTTTTGTAGATTCTAGATTTTAGTAATATTCTTTAAAATTTTTTGATGTAGTTTATCATTTTTTTTGCAATATTTTACGACATTTTCTTGGTAATTTTTTTTTAAAACTAATGCGTTTTATTTTTAGATTTCTAGAATTTTTTGAAATTTTTCCTCAAGAACACTCTAGGAGAGTCCAATGTTATTCTATATTTTTTACATTAATACGTTTAATTTTTTCAGTATTTCTTGCTTGCTCTTATCGGGATCTTCCAGATATTTTTTTAAAGATTCTAGATTTTACTAATGTTTTTTACTGAATTGCAAGATTTTTTTCCAAGGAATTTAAAATTTTATATTAATTTAAAGATTTGCACAATAATTTATTTAGGTTTTTAGATTTCGAAATTTTTCTTCCAGAAACTTTTCTTATTACCATTATGTATTGCTTTATC
Organism: Ontholestes murinus; assembly: GCA_963969525.1. NCBI lineage: Eukaryota > Metazoa > Arthropoda > Insecta > Coleoptera > Staphylinidae > Ontholestes > Ontholestes murinus. The sequence goes on along the minus strand of OZ018387.1, from coordinate 19,179,244 downwards.
GTATCAAATTCTCAAGGTAATTTTTTTGAGGGTTCCGGAATTTTACATTTTTTTACTTACTTACGGATGTAGATTCCAAAATATTTCACAAGTTTTCTTCTAAATAACAAGAATTTTTTTCCAGAGTTCTGAAACTTTCCAGAAAATGTTCTTTCATACTCTATATATTTCTCAGCATTGTTTTATGTTATCAGATGTTTTTATACATTTTCTAGTAATTTTATGTTTAAATTTCTATATTTCTTAGCGAAGGCTGTACTATTTCCAAAGAGACTTTTTATAGGTTATTAGATTTTTTAGGAATTTTCCTTCTAAAACCAAATTCTAGCCTTACCAAATTGTCGTAAGTTTTTTTTAGTGATTTTATTAATTGTCTTTTTTTAATTCTGGCAATTATGTTTTGTACAGACATTAAATTTTTTCAGCGTTTTGTCAATTTCAATTGTTATTGATTTATGATTTTTTCTAGAAACTTTTTCTTATTACTACAATGTATTGCTTTATCATATCAGGGTTGACTATAAATATCTTTAATGGTTCTGAAGTTTTAGAAAAAAAATCAATTTCAGATACTCAAGAAATTTGTTTTGAGTGTTCCGGAATTTTAGATCTTTTTACTTTCAGACTTTAAACATATCTTGCTTTATCTTATAAGGATTTTCCAAGAATTTTTTTAATTTGGAAAATCTTTGGATGTAGATTCCTAAAAATTTTCGGCAAATTTTCCTCCAAATAACAAGAATTTTCTTCAAGAGTTCTGAAATATTCCAGACAATTTTTTTTCACACTATATATATTTCAGAGCATTGTGTTATCAGATATTTTTATAAATTTTCTAGTAATTTTATGTCCAAATTTCTAGATTTTTTGACGAAGTTTGTACAATTTTGACTTTTTACAGGTTATTAAACTAAAACAAAATCCTACCTTCACCAAATTGTGATAAGTTTTTAGTGATTTTATTAATTGTCTTCTTCTAATTCTGGCAATTATGTTTTATTTTTTTTATTGCCATTGTGATGGTTCTAAAATTTCTAACAGTTTTTCTTACAAATGTTTAGAATTTTCCATATATTTTCTTTTTAAATAACGTAGGTTTTTTAGATCCTTTTCCAAAATTTCTTGTTTTTTCTTATCGAAACTTTCAGCATTTATGTTTTATTTCAACGTTTCAATATATTCTCTTTTGAGTTGTGAGACAATTTTTGGAGAAATCTTGAATTTTCTAGCTATTTTTCTTCCAAATTTCTAAATTAGCTCTGAATAATAAACATTGACGTTATCAAATGTTACCAAAGAAATAGCCTCAATCATATCATGTTAACATATTTTTTTAGCATTTCTTGTTTTATTTTTATCAAAATTTCCAAGCAATCTCCCTTCTACAAGAATTTTCATTGAAGAATCTAGAATTTTCCACTAATTTTTCTTCAAGACTTTATAATTAATTTTTGGACAGACTTTTAACTAAATAGTTGTGAAACAAAAAAATATTTTATCGCTAATAGTAATGCGATAAATTACCATCGAAGTAGAGAAATATTAATAAATTATCTCTTCGATTTATTAATGTAATTATAATTTTTATTCGATACTAAAATTTAATGAACACGAATAAAATTTAAGAAACATAAAATTCCAACACATCAATTAACTATAGAAATATCTTTTATCCCATATGAATTTATAATTTACAAAAGAAGATACCTTATTTGGTAACCAATTAATTGATACAGTCGGGCTTAATTAAACTTGTATCGGTGTTGAAGTGCATTGTCGATGTTGGCAATTTAGGGTTACAACGTAGGACATTTTTCGGTCGGATTGACCTTTTCGGACCTGATTCGGACACGGCCCCACCGCCATTCAATCAGCACGTGAGCTGGTGCAAAATGCATACCGTGTATTTGCAGTGCATTGATGGCGGTATTAATAGTTATCTGGTGGCATATGCGTGTTTGCGGTGCCATTACTTGACTAAACACGGCCAGAGGGCCGCTGTCAATCACACGTCAAGCCCTGATTGCTTATTTACTCCAATAATCCGCCGAATAATGGGGCCCCCCTTTTGCGCGCGCGCCCCCCCGCCTGCCACTCCATAAAACACAGTCATCATTCCTAATGTATTATTGCAACCCGAACGACAACTCTATTCAATTCGCCGCCTTCGCGTTTCTTTCACGGTCCGTCCACTTTGTATTTTGTTGTCTTTAATGGAAGGGCGGGTACCATATGGGCGCAATTAAAGGATTTTCAGGTAGGATCAAAGGATTAGCCACGTTAACGGATTCAGATTAGCTCACGGTTTGTGGGTAGATAAGATAGGTTCGGTTGATAAAGGGATTACAACAAAATGGCAAATTGATGTTGTTCAAGTCTACACAATGAAACTATTAAACAATGTTTTTTTATATCTAAGTAGAGAATCTAATACTTCCAAAACATAAACTTTTCTCCTTAATTATCGAATTCGTTCATTTCTTAATAACAAAAACTGGTGTAAACACAATTTTATGATTAAACAGGACATATTTTCATAAAGAGTAGAAAATTTTGTGAAATTTGATGAATGAATAGCAAAAATATGCTATTCATTCACTAAAAGTGTAGAGCTTTAAAAATATCAAGTCTACAATTCTACCTGATGAAGCCACTGTATGGTGAAATATTGTTGTAGTACAATATTAAAAATATTCAGAAACCATATACTGCGTCAGTGTTTCCTTAAAAACTACAAATCTGCAAATCTAGTGTATATGCTCCTTTTAAAATTTATAAAATATTCAATATATACTTAATAATACTTCCATGAAATATTTTAAATATCATGTAGTAAATATTATATCACCTTAAAATTCTAAATAATATAATTCATTACTAAAATTTATGACTAATCATGTATTATAGAGGCACAGTTTTTGCTTTGGCATTTATAACTATTTAGTTTTTATTTACACATATGTTAATATATTTTTTTACAAATAAAAGCATAAATTTTCAATAATGAGAAATCTTAAAACATATATAATACATCAAGATATTAGACACTGCATAAGTTAATGCATAAACAACCAGATTATCATATATCTGCAAAAAAAAAACACATAATCTCTTCAATGGAATTAAAAAAAAACCTCACATATTTTAATAATGTAATAATTCTAGCCACAGTCATAAATCAAACGCGTATCCACAGGAGTTGCATTTTAATTTACAGTTCAGTGGTAAGACGTTCATTAAAATTTTAAAAAATATAAACGAAGATTTACAGTTCCACGGTAGAAATTTTGGTTGTGTAATTAAATTAAACATTCCGGGAATTGTTATTTATCACGGCCAGAAGAATGCCCGTTATAAATTAGATTGTTTGATGTTCTTGGCTGTTTACTGGATGCTGATATGTCACCATTAAACGTAAATATTTAATTAGGACTTCTTTCATAATTCAGTAAATTTAACCATTTTTTAATGATTATAAAAATTTTAATATTGTATATTATATTTGTAATAATTTGTGGTTTTGTAAGTGTACAATATAAACATTCAATATCTAAATCTTGTAATCATGAAAGTGGTTAGCTCTTATATTACTATTTTAGTTGGTTTTTATTTTAAAAACCTTCTTAATTTTAAACAACATAATTTAAAACTTCTAAATATTTTCTTAGAATACACTTAAATAAATCTGGAATTTGGTAGATGTTCATCGTTATGACGACATTATCATTGTTCTAGAATGTTACTAAATGTTCTGCTTTTCTAGATTATTATTAAATACAGATGTATAATTAACTCAAGCTACAATAAAATACGTTAGAAAATGTTTAACTTTTATCAATATCTTAAAATTTTAAGATAAATACATTCTTATTATACTACGAAATTTTTGCTCATCCATCACACGGATAAATATTATTTACCGATTAAGTAAATTAACATTAGAATCACTTGAATAATTTTTTGTCTTTTTCGAATTTTAATTTACAAATATTTTCAAACAAGTGATAAAAAACTTTGATCAAAACCAAATTTTCACAAACTTCAATGTTATTCGTATTCTATTCAAAACTAGATATTTCATGAAAACTACATAAAAAATTGCGTTGATTGGGTAAAATTTAGAAATTTGGAGAAAATTACAGATAAAATAAGATGATATTTTCAAATCATCGTCTTCTATTAATTGTCAAAGAAATTAAAGTTTCCCATAAAACATAAAATATCTACTTACCTTCGATTTATAAATAGTGTGACTATCGTATAGTACAGCCATAATTGTGGATTTATCCAAGAGCCCCAAGAGATATTATATATCTGTCATGCTGACAATAACAACCAAAAAGTTCCTCCCAAAACGTGGATAAAAACACGGTTTACTAGAAAATATAAATGTTTCCGGATGTGGATGAGTATACCTGCTATTACTCCTATTGGTTTATGGCAACGAAAATATACAGCGTTTATCTTTTACATCCACATAGTATAGTCCACCTCTTTTGATAGCATTAATTGCCATTCCTTGTGAATTCTTTATTGTTTCAGTTTCCTTCTTGAAGATTACGCTATAACCTTTTTCAGTTGCTCGAGCTACAGATAACGAGTTTACTGATAATTTTGGTATGAATAGTGTATTTTGTAGAACAATGTCTTCTCCTCTAATTTTTATTTAAGTGGGATATTATTAGGTCATCAACACATATTGTCTACAGGATCTGCCTGGGATGGTTCAAAACCAATGTTTCTTAGTTCAGAATCTAGTCTTTAATACCATTGTTGTCCTGATTGTTTTGAGCCATATAGGGCATTTTTAAGCAAACAGACTTCATTGCCTTTAAATTTTCAAAAAACCTCCAAAATTGCTTTTGCTTTATTAAAGATGGTTAGGACATCTTCGGCATTTTCTTCTACCATAATCTCGGTTACATATTTGTTCAAACAAGTTGGCACCTTCATTAGGATTGTTTCGTCTAGCTCTCCGTTTAAATATGCTGTTGCCACGTCCATTTGTACCAGCTCTAAAGCTTTCTTTACTGACTTTGCTATTTGAGATCTGATAGAACTTAATTTTGCTACTGGTGCAAACGTTTCATTATAATCACCTCCAGCTGTTTAGTTAAAACCTCGTGCCACTATTCTTGCCTCTTTAGTTTCAATGTTATCTTATCTTATTTTTCTTTTTGTACCATTTTGTCGTCTATGATATTCATATCTTTGCCCTTTTCTATTATTTTACAAGTTCCATTTTTAATATGTGCTTTTATTTCAGTTTTTATTGCAGTGTGCCAAATTTCATCATTTTTATTTTATTCACCAGGATTATTTGTATCTATGGATATCATACTTTCTACTTAGCCATCTTCTAAATAGTAATCTTCTAAATAGGTAATTAAGGAGGCCTCTACTTTGCTCAACGCCACCTAAAATTGTTTGTAAAAGTTTTTAAGTATAGTTTTGAAAATGACAGGCTAAAACTGTCGAAACTATAATCGCCAATAAAGTTAAAAAAAGTGTGTGATATTAAACAAAGGTATTTTCAATCATATATATATATATATATATATATATATATATATATATATCTTCGGCCCATATTGGCTTTTTCTTTTCTCTTTCAGGTCTCTTTTCTTTTTAAGGTATGTCCAGATTTTTATTTTCTGCTTCTTTGTCAGGTCGTCATCAGATCGGTCGTATTCTTCATAATGGTCACTTCCTGTTCTTCATGTTCTTTGTCAGATGATTTTTCATTTTCAGGAAGTTCTTCATATTCATCAGAGTTTTGTTAATGAGAAGGTTTGAGGCTCAGTGGAATAATTGGGTGAGTATCTTTATTTTCTTCTTTTTATTTTTGGTCAAAGAACATTCTTTTCAAAAATTTCACATCTCTACTAATGATTTAATTTTGACTTTTTAGCCAAATCCTGTAGCCTTTGGTATTTTCTGAATACCCAACAAAAATTCCTTTTGTTGCTCTTGGTGAAAACTTTTACTTGTTTCTTTTATTTAGTACAAAATCTTTTGTACCAAAGCATTGAAAATCTTAATTTTCTTATAAATATAGTGAAAAAAATACTGTGAAAGATAAACGCTGTATATTTTCGTTGCCATAAACCAATTGAAGCAATACCTGCCTTCCCAACAACATGGTCCAAAGCGGGTTTGAGTGGAAGAAAGCGATTTGTAAATAAATGATAGTTCAACTAAGCCTTACATAAATAAGTTTCATTTTTCTTTCCTATTCCATAATAAAGATCTTGCGTAATATATCGCGCCTAAAAGAATTATATATTATTCTTAGGAACCAGCTCTTATCCTAAATACGAGTTCTAAGTTCAAAGCCAGATTTAAATACGCAAACATTTTTGGTGTTATCATATGGATCCAATAATCCGAATTTCCAGAAGTGGCACACGTACGAATTTAGTGTTTAGCTGTTGGCTACTGGTGAATCTGTATAAACAAAATTGCCTCTATCAGTTTTTTAATGATAATCAATATTCGATTATGCATCTAGGAGGTAGACAACTTAAATGGTTAAATTTATGCTGCGAGAATAGACACGCGTACCAATTAGTGTTTACTTTTGAATTTATATTAACCGTACTAAAGAAATAAGTATATTGAAAATTCTAACTATCTTGGGTACTCAGTACTTGAGAAGTAAGAGAAATCATAATTCAAAATATTAAACCTATACTAATAAAAAGAAATATTATGCAAACAAATAAAATTTGTGTGTAGTTATGATGAATTGGAGAGACGAGAGATAAATACTCACTTAAAATACAAAACACAGTTTAAATAGAGGAATCAGTGTTGATATACCGAATATAATCATAAATTATAATAATAATAATTCTAATAATAATAAGTACCTAATTAACTGATTTAAAAGGAAATAAAAACAACCTTTTGTGTGTAAGCTTCTATATAAATGCACGCTAATATATTTTTCGTTTTATCTTCCTCTCCCACCACAGTCTGGCCAAAACACCAACACCAGCTTCATCCTTTCATCCATTCTGTTACCTTCCTGTTTCCTTCAATTCATTTGGGAGAAGAATATGAAGGGGTGCATGAGAAGTAGGCACCTATTCATACTCTTCTCCCAAATGACTCCATATATCTATCTTATTCGTACAGAGTGCTCACCTTCCATATCTTTCTCCCATTCTTCTTCTCTATTTCGAACCACATCTAGCTAGCCCCAGGGTAATTTGTTTTCATTTGAAAAAAACTATTAATCAAGTACCCTGGCACCCTCCCATACATATTTCAAACCTTGGATTGTATAAGCTCCCGATACATCCTTGCTGCTCATGCATCTCAATCTCCGTCTTCTTCTTCTCCTCTTCCATCCATGTCTGCACATTAACCCAATTCTTGAACCATTCATTCACAATATTCTGGGAAACTCCTGTCCTTTAATACATTTTTCTGCGTTCTATCCTTCACTCACTCTACATTATTCCCATCCACGATCTCCATACATCTTTTACCAGTATCTCATTAACCAACTTCATCTCATACTTCATTACTCCTTCCCTTGCTTCCCCATGCATACTTATTATATTTGTTTCCTGAAGCATAATGTGCCCAGGAGTTGATCCTTCCACCCACAGAATCTACTTCAGGACCAACGACTGCTCTCCCTCGATGCATTCATACTTCCTCGTTCCCCACGTTTCTACCCCATTCAACAAAATGGGCTTTACGCACGCATCCCACAGCTTCCATGTCAATTTAAACTTGCCTGAAAACTACTTTCCAAACTTATTCCTCACCATGCAGTATGCTTTACTGGTTTTCCCCTGTACCCATTTAGTATATTCACCGTAGCCACCTGTATATAAATATGAAGCTTAATATTTAAATTCCTGCACTCTTTCAATCAATCCCCCTTCCATTCTAATTTACCCACTCTTCCTTCCCTTCCACTATTCCTAGATCACAATCACTTTGTTTTCCTTGCATTCACTTCTGTTTTTTTTTGTCCATATACCTCTCAACTCTTTTTATCACCTCTTTTAGCTTTTCCTAGTTTCTTGCCAAAAGCACTATATCATCCGCATACGCCAGCATTAATACCTTCGTACAAACTCCCCTTTTCTTCTATACTCTCTTCACAATCCTTGCCAGTGTATAGATTTGATCCGGTAGCATTTGGTCTTCACCTTCCTGTGCAGCCTATTCATTACCACCGTCATGCAATTTTGTACCTGGTACACATAATTGATATCCCTCTATAATTGTCTACATAATTCCCACACGTCACGCCTTTGGGAAGTCTGCTTCTCCTCAACTGTTAACTTTTCTTTTTATATGATTGTGATTTTTTCAAATAAAGTTTTATTGAAGAACAAGAATTATCTTTCTTCCTAAAAATACAGAGAAAGTATTGTGCTATGATGGTATCACTGTATTCTTTTGTCTCAACTACACATAAGTTTGCTCATTTCTAACTCCCAACAGCAATGGCTGAGTATATAATAACTGTGAAAATACGCTTGCTGCATTTTCAGTCACGTTTAAGTTTAAAATTAATAACCAATATAGACGACCACGAAATAAAAGTGAAAATCCTCCAAAAATTCATACGAGTTAATATGCTATGATAAAGATCTTCATTGGCAAATCCAACGAAAAGTACACATACTATGTCTTCTGATGTCGATTTACATTCTTGATTCAGTCTTATTAAATTATCTATGTTAAGATAACTCAGATTAAAATTTTAATCCATGACCTGAGATAACTTTTTTTTTTTCTATGAAGCAATTTGTCTTTGAAGTACATAGTACCAAAATAAGTAATACCTTAATTGAGTGTTACAAGGTTATTTATTCATTCATTCTTTATTGATCATCGATAACATATCCTCACTGAAAAAATATTTTTCGCAGAAATAAGAGTTCTAAGTAATAATTTAAAAATACGAAAACATTTCGTGAATCTACAACAATGAGTCGTACTAAGACTGTTACAAATAGTACAACTATCAAAGCAACAGAGTTCTAAGGTCTAAATATCGATTCTCGTCTAAATTGAGACAATTTTTTTTATATAGTCTTAAACATAAAATTGTCAAAGTTCTAGTTATTGACAATTGTTACAAGAGAAAATCAGAATAAAAACAAAATTGCATCTATATAACGTTTTGCTTATTGGATTCCAATGATATGAATAAATCTCCAATTAAAAAGTGAATGGTTGAGACCGTTACTAAATAGTAATACAAACAATTAATTGAAAAATTCACGATGTTTTAACTACAAATAATTATTTTTCAATTGGGCAACCATAAGATATATTGCATAAACTGACTTATTACTAAACTTAAATATGAATATAAAAAATAGTGCATTACAGAAGAAAGTGTATGTTTTAATGGGATACTTGTTTCGTTATGAGAAGACTCGTGTTTCAAGAAATAAATCAAAAATGAACATAAGAAGTTGGGCATTACATTATTCAAATGGTGATGCATGAAATACTTCATGTACCGTCTTTCATTTTATTTTGAAGTTATAAAGAGGAGAGCTCAGCCCAATTTAGTCCTAGCCTCCTAGATGCTTTGCCTCCTTATTTACTGCAATTCTTGGACGTCTTTTTATACGTTTAATTTTAGAATGTATAATTGTGAACCAAACTGTTCATCATGTACTAATATACCAAATAATGGGAGGGGAGCTGCGGTGGATAAAAGTCAACAAAAGTTATTCCCTTCCGCGACAAGAATAAAAAAATGATATAACATCGACAGCGTACCACCTTCAGCCATATTTATTTCCTTTTTGGCTTAAATTACATATGCACATACGTATGAAACAATAATGTTTAAAAAAACAGTTCGTGGTAGTGTGAGAAGCTTGATTTCAATTGACATTATTTAATTCAACTAAACCCTTAGCACCATATGCCATGTGTGGTGGACAGAAAATACGTTTTTTTTCCACCTACTTTCATACCAGAAACTCTAACATCCCATCCTTTAATTACCTTGTGTTTGCCAAGACGGAATTTGAATCCGTCTCCCTTTGTAGAGAAATCAAACATTTTGTTGTTGATTTTTCACCTACCTTCGTAGTAAATCTGAACCATTTTACCTGGTTTTGCTACTTGACCGTTTCCAAATTCAATATCTTCTCCTATAATTGTTTTCTTTTGGGGACCATCTCCCTGTTTTGTCGATTTTGGTGGGAAGCTTTTGCAGGTTAATTTTTCTTTTTCTTATCGGCCCTTCTTTTTGCTGTGGTGGCATTTTCAGCCTGCTTATGATTCTTAGAAAGTTGCTGCTGCTGCTCTTTGACTTTCTTGGCCGTGCCATTCATCATAGGCTCTTGTTCGACCTCCTCCTTCTCATGCTTCTTCTTCATCTGAATAATCCTCTCCCTCTTAATCTACTTATTCCTCATACTCACCACCTTCCTTCTCTTTGCAACTTTCACTAACATCATCATCGTCATCCCTTCTTCCAAAAATGTGGTTTCATTCTCATCTTCTTCTTGAATGATATCAGATAGGTTGATATTCAATTCTTCTAAATCATCCACATCTTGACTATTGATCTCAGCAAGTAGTTTCATGGTTTTAGATTTTTTGCAGAAGGTTCTAATTTACCACTGCCCATATTTTTCTGCCTCTTGCTAGAAACAATGTTACTCTAGCTGATCTTCCTCCTCCTTTTCCATTTCATCATCTTCCATGATCGGATCATCATTAAGATATCCGGCCAGGTGGACATGAGACTCACCATTTGTGAAGAATGTGAGTTTATCTCCAACCTCAAAATTCAAATCAAGTGCACACCGCTGAGTTATGGTTTTGTGCAAAGAAGATATTTCTTGTTTTCAAAGCTGCACATCACTTGCACTAGCTTATCTGCTGATAAAGATATCGATGGTAACGATCGAGACATATAATGCATGTTTGCCTGTCTGTGAGTAGCACTTGTGTGGTTCCATTATCAGTCTTTGCGATTATCTTGCTGTACGCATGCACTATCCCATTTGGTGAATCAGTTTATTCAAAATTATTGTGTCACTGAATTATTTACAAGATATCGGTCCATGCTCTAACTGCTATACAAATGTTAAGTAAAGTGAATCTAAATTACTAAGCAGGATTATCTACAATACTAAAATTGTAACCAAAATCCAAAAGAAGTTGTACCATAACAAGAATAAATTATTTTGCATTTCCAAGTAAAGAGATAGAGATAATTATATCTAACATTAAATAAAAAACAAACCAATAAAGAATCAACAGTCTGATATAGAAGAAACAGTGTTGATATAATCGTAGAATATAATTATTCAAATTTTCGAATTAATTTATGGTACTAGATAAAACTTTATTGCTCGCCATTACGTAAAGGTTCTTCCTTTATACCTTCAATCCGTATTTGAATTATACTCGGTATCTAAAGAGCAATTACTCAAGTAAACAATTAATAAATTAATTATTTATGGTATTATACTGTAGAGGTTATTTCCAGGATATTAATATGTGACATGCTATAAAATAATTTCTCCCGAATCAGAAAGAAATACCGCACAATAGATTCAAATTTCCTCGCATACAATATAACAAATTCTATTGTTTTGTTTACGTCTCCAAAGTTCATATAGTTTCAAAATAAATATTCGAATGACAGCTTAGTATGAGAATGTCATTCGAAAATTTATTTCCTAACTTGCATCTTGCGGCGACCTAAATCCTTCTCCAAAGGATTTAGATCTCTCCTTTAGGGGATTACTTGATTAATATGCATTTAGGATGCTATTTTGGAGCAGAGCCACTTCTGTTTCTAGATCTCCTATTTTCTTAATATTAAGGTATAGATTGTCGGATTGCACACCTAAGTACTCTCTATAGAAGCTCCAATCTGTGTTCATTGGCCTCTATGTCGAAGTCAATTTGCTGGTAGTTGTACAAGGAGGATTCTTCAACAATATGCCAATACTTGCTATTCAGGCAGCAGCTTGCCTGATTGCATTCACAAAGGTAGGCTCATTATCTCTATTAATAATTTTTAAACTGTTAGAGATGATGAATTCAAGAAGTTCCTTACTTCTATTATGGGGTCCATGCTGCCCCATACCATGTTGTGAGCGTTGGCATCATATCCTAGAAGGAGGTGTTTATGGCCTCATCTGGTGGTGATTTGCAAGTTGATATCTTGGACAGTAGGCAGGAGCCATAACAACGTCCCTCTTGCCTTTCTTCGAGAAAACTTCTACTAGGGCTGCTTCTAAGTCCCCTGTCGTGAATTGTAGAATGACTCTATAATAAATATCTTTCTTGAGCATTAAAACAGCCATTGGAGTAATGCAGTCGTTTTATGCATCAGACTACAATTGTCTCGCCTATTCCTTATTGATACAAGGCTCCTTCAGGAATCCTATTTTAAATTTAGCTTTTTTGAATCTCCAATAAAGGGTCATTAGTATCATTTATACATCACTGGCACCATCCTCTAAACTTTATGCTTCGGGGCTTTTTACTTTTAGGGTTTCCTTTTTCTTGCAGTTCTCCGGGTTTTTTCTCGATGGGCACTAATGCCTTTACTCAAGCTTCCTCTGGTTCCATGTCGCTTTTGATGAGGAATTACATCCTTTTGCGGGTGGCACCACTCATTCTAGCCTTTTAGTCTTTATTTAGACCTTAAGGGCCACCGGTAAGCTCGTCTTCAGTGCTTTTTAGCAGCTTATCCTTAATAGATTTGCTGCAAGTTTTGGCTTAATTTTATCGTCTTTAGACCTTGAGGATTCGTCCACTCCATGTTTACGGTTTTCATCCTTGTAAATCTCACTAGTAGTAGAGGAAAGAAAAAGATGCATTGTAGCAGAACCCCGCATGCCATTACAAAGTAAGTCCGATATGTCAGATTAGATGGATATTAAACTCAAACAGACATGGCATCGTTAGCCCAAGTGGAGGACCTAAGCCACCATGCTACAGCTAGAGAGGAGTAGGGTAAGAACAGATTTGTTTGGCCGAAGATTTTGTCCAAAGGTGGACGACAGATGGAGCAAATAGTGACTCTATTGAAGGGAAATCCCTACATCAGATTGTAATGGGTTCCAGAATATCTTAGCAGTAGGCCATCTCCTATATATACAATGAAACATACAAGAAGAAGACATGCCTATGGCATAAAATGACACAAAGAATAAAATAGGTCTTAAAAAGAAAGGCAGATAACAAACATAGATGACGAAGGAAATTCTCCTATTAATGAAAAAGTCACAGAGATCCAAGGGTACGAAACTAACTATAAGAGGCACAAAAAAACAAATTAGAACTAAGATTAAAATAGCGAAAAATAGCGAAAAATGAAAGGCAGGTACTGAATAATGAGTTTAATTTGCATAAAAAACTTGTAGAAAAAGCAGGCGTTGGGTAAAAATCTAACCTCGCCAAACTGGCCAATCAGAAGAACGAAATAATACTAAATGCTGAAGAGAACAATACATTAAGAATCAGTTTTGCAGATGGAGGATCAAGTAATAACAATATTGACTTTGAGACCGATAACAAGTTGACGAGCCCAACAATCAGTAAGGATGAAATTAAAAGAGCTATAAATACTGCAAGAGACAACAAAGCTGTAGGCCCAGATGAAAATACACCGAAAATACTTAAACTTCTCGATGAAAAAAGCAAAGACGTTTAGCACAAAATATTCAACAAAATCTGTAATACTGGTCATTACACTAACCAATGGCTGTCATCAACCTTTATTCACTTGCCTAAGAAAATTAATGGAAAAAAAATGCGAGGAACCTAGACTTATTAGCCTTATAAAATTGTTTTAAGAGTATCCAGGAAATGCGAAAACACAATCAGCGATACAAAGTTTGGCTTCAGGCTAGGACTGGGCACAAGAAAAGCTTTAGTTGCAACACAAGTTCTTGTACAAAACTGTCACGACAAAAGGTGAAATGTATGCCTATGCTTTGTAGACTATGAGAAAGTGTTTGACATAGTGCAACATCATAAATTCATCGAAATACTTAAAAGCTCGGGCATTAATCAAAAAGACGTGCGATACATCGATAGCCTATACAAAAACCAAACAGCCCAAGTAAAAATTGAATACGAAACTACGAACGCCAGATTGATCTGTAGAGGGGTGAGACAAGGTTGTGACCTACCGCCCCTCCTATTTAACCTATACTCTGAGCACATTTTCCTGGAAGCTCTCACGAAACTTGCAAAAGGAAATTAAATTCAATGGCTTATGGATAAACAACACACTATATGCATATGACACACTACTGATAGCCGAAAATGTAGAAGATCTCCAAGAACTTGTCAACAGAGTAGGGAATCACATGGGTCTGAACATGAATATTACAAAAACAAAATTTATGATTATTTCCCGAAACGAGAATATTGGGAGGGAAGTTTTAGCTTTCAACGACTTACTAATTGAAAAAGTGAAAGAATTTAAATACCTTGGAACGTAGCTCACAGTGATCTAGACATCAGACACTGACATTAAATGTTGAATTGAACTGCTCGAACTTCATACATTCAGCACAGAATTTGATTTCAATCTTAAAGCTTAAAGCAACATAAATGAATAAAATAGAAGCGTTTGAAATGTGGCTTTACCGTAGAGTACTGAAGATCTCCTGGACAGCACGAGTAATAAACGAAGAAGTTCTACGACTAGTAGGTAGGGATCGCGAACTTTTGACTAAATATATATCATGCGGAATCAGAAATATCACATCCTTCAAGTAATCATAGAAGCAAGATTGAAGAAAAGCGAGGAATAGGAGGAAAAATATAAATATAAAGAAGATACTTTTTTCCATCATCTAAACCTAATGATATTTTCGATTTAAAAAGACTTTATCTTGTTATCAATTCAAGAAAATTTTATTATCGACATCGACGGGTTTTATACCGATAATAACTATATCCCAAGGTGTGGGAAAATACTAAAATCGGATACTCTGGACCATTCGAGAAGTCGATCAAAACGCAGTAAAGCTTAATCGTGCAGAACTTGTCAAAAAAATGCAAATCCCGCGCAATAATCTCCTCCAAATCACTCATCCGATCCTTATTAAGAGCCATTGATGTAATTATATAGAGTCTACGGCACTCTGCGGCGTTGTTATGATATTAATAAAACAATTATAATCAATTTCTAGGCGTATAAACCCGCGGAACGATCCAGTTTTATGGCGGATCGTTAAGTATAAAAGTTTCCTTGCGGACCCGACCGCACTAATAACACCATTACGCAATGGCCCCCACATGTGGGCCGCTCGCAATTACTGATCCGCAATAAAGGATTTTATGAAAATTTTAATCGCCCGAATAAATCAGCGCCGAAAGGTGACTTTTAGTGACGTCTCTATTTTCTATTCTCTCGATCGAAACGCAACGGAATGGCGCGATTTTGCAAGAGGCCTTCTAGCACGGTGTTCGGAGTGGAATTTCGGTTTTATATCGATGTTAAGTATTTAATTGATCGTTTCTTTATACAGCTCGTATATTGTGCTATAAAACCGAATGTAACTCCTTTTATGTAATAATAATCACCATAAAGTCAAAAGGAGCATTGGATATTAAATAAATTTCTTGTATGTAAATGATATTTTAATGCCAAATATAGTAGAACGTGTGCAAATTAAAATTATTTCAATTTAGCAATCATTTTTTTATTATACTTGTTCTTAATATAATTATCGTCTATAAAGGAATCACACCAATAAAGACTTCTGTATTTCAACTGTAATTTCATATTCTGGAAATACATATAATCTATCGAAACGATAATACCATAAAGGGGCCATCTATTGTATGGTATTATCGTTTCGATGGTTAAAACGGAGAGTTAAATACCTCCTAATTGAAACTTGATTCCCTGTCTTCAACTGCGCTACGCTGATGATATCCAAAAAGATCGAAACCGGTCAGTGGATGTTGTTGACGTGGAACAATATTTAATGTTTACATATAATCTAATTTTAGAAGATTTTTTAATTAATAATTATGAACAGGCAACTTAATTATTATTACCAATTAAGAAACATATTACCAATCGAATAAATTATCAATCAATGATTTAATAGACATAAATATCATTATTCGGAAATAATAAACAATTATAAAATACCGAAAATAACGAAGGAAAATTCACAGAATACATTTAAGTTTGATGATAGACGAAAACTAATAATAATTACCGTAATTAGTGTAATTATTGATGTTATAATGTTTTACAATTATGCAGTGATAATTAATGCAACTGGCAAGTTGGAAATTATTTTAATCTCTGTTTGCAGTGCAACCGTGACATGCTCCTGCAGGAATTGCAGCATAAACTTTGCCACTTATGAGTTGGCAACGACCTTTACTCTGCAACTTCGCCCTGATTTGGCCTGAAGTTAAACGGTGTTGATCCTGTGCCGTCGTTTGAATTATTGTCGAGGATTTATTAATTTTGGTTTACTTTTATAATTATTTCGTAGATTAATTTACAAGTTACATAAATATTTTGCAAAAACATTGGTGGTTTTTCTATTCAAAATTCATCGTAAAATAAACGTACTACATGATTGATTAATTACATCTACAAAAATTCAAAATATAAAAGTATTTTGTAGTCGAAACATGTTGAGAATTTTTTACATAAAATATTACCAATTATGAAAGAAGAAGCTTTAAATTTATAATAAGTATGGCCCAGCTAGAAGAAACATTTAAGAAACCAGACACTAATCTCTAGCATTATGTAAGTGCAATTTCACGCATATTGATAACTTTAGACATTAGAAAATAAAATGGAGAGAAATCCGTACAAAAAAATCAAATATTTTTAGAGTAAAAAAAATTCAATTGAAGTAAACTTTCAAGAAGTTTCCTAATATGCACCAATACATTTTTGTTTTGTTTTTATGTTCTAGCACCGTTGTTTTTATATTCAATAATGGTCATAAACACTGCTCAAAAATGTTCAACCCTTTTTTTAAAATAAAATATAGAGAATTTTCAATTGTATCTTGAAAAATTTTAACTGTTTAAATAAATGCTCAACTTTTAAACATTAATTTCGTTGTTATTGTAAATTTCGAAATGATTCAAAAAGTTTTTCTTATTTTCTCAAATTTTATTCAAAATGCTTTTATAAAAGTTCAACTATTTTAAGACAAAAAGAAAATACGCACCTTAATTGTTTAATTTAATTATCTTTGCTTTTTCTAGAATTACTATTCTTAATCATAGAAAGTACTTTTCAAAAATTCTACAATTTTGATTTTCCAAAAACTTTTACAATTTTATTAGAAATGTTCTTTTACATTTTCTAAGTAAGCTGTTGAGTTTTTAAATTATTTACTATTATTGTTTTATTTAATGAGATTATTTTATATAAATATTTTTTAGAAATTATTGTTTTATTTTATCAAAATTTAAAATTGCGAATTTTTTCAAATTTTCCAGATTTTCTTTTCTAAATTTTTAGAATTTTCCATCTTTTTCTTTTCATTTATTTTTCAAATTTTCATAATTTTTTCTTGATCCTACCTATTTTTTTTAAAGTATTTCTTGTTTTATTCTATCAAACTCTTACAGAAATGTCTCTTCTAAATTGTGCGAATTTTTCTTGAGAGTTCCAGAATGATTTTCTCAATTTTAGTTTAGTTTATTTACTTTACAAGATCTATTAACAAATTAATACAAAAATACATACATAAATATAATTAATCACTTTAAAATTTCGAGCATAGATCTTGAAGGCGGAGTTCACACTTTTTCGTGTTCTTCCACTCGAATTAGAATTAGAATTTTTCAAACGTTCTTCAATTTCTTAGTAATTATTGTTTTGTATTGTGATTATTTTATGTACATTTTCTAGATATTCTTGCTTTATTTTATCAAAATTACCCACATTTTTTTGTGATTAGTAAAAATATTCAAATTTTCCAATATTTTTTTTCAAATTTTTTTTATACAGTTTTGCAACTATTCTTTTTCTACTTTTCAAGTTTTCATCATTGTTTGCTTTATCTTATTTAAATATTTCAGAAATTCTTCTATTTTATCAAAATTTCCCAGCAATTTCTCAAAATTTTCTCGAGGGTTTTCTACTATTTTTTCTTCTAAGTTTTAGGAATTTTCAAGTAATTTGCCTTTTTAAATGCACGAATTGATTTTTCAAATCAAAATTTTAAAGCATTTCTTGCTCTATTATATCAAAGTTTTTTTATATGAAGTCTAGAATGTCTTTACAAAATAAAAATAATTCTAATCACTTTGGTAAATTTTCATAAATGAAATACGATAAAACTTTCATTTAAGAAAATTTACCAAAGTGATTAGAATATGAACTTTCAACAACTAGCAGCCTCAACTATTCAGTTATTAAAAATAATTCTTTCTAGGTTTTAAAATTCCTTTTCAAATAGCAAATTTTTCTTTGACGGTCTTAAAGCTTTTGCAATTATTTTTCTTCGATTTTTGAGTTCACATCACTTTTTCTGCTCTATATTACTTAAATTTTCTACTAATTTAATCGAAAATATTCAATTGTGTTTTTTTTAAGTTCAACTATTTTAAGAAAGGTCAAATTACGTAACAAATTGCTTAAGGAAGATTGACTATAAAAATATGGTAGTTGCATTTTTATTCCAAGAAAATAATAAGTACCTAAATTGTGTCATTTAATTCTCCTTGCCTTTTTTACAATTTCTATTCTATTTTAACCTTCGTACTCTCGAGATTTCTTATTCTATCGTAGTTTTCCAGAAAGTACTTTTCAAAAATTTTAGAATTTTTGTCCGTTTCATTCAAATCCTTTCGATTTTTTTAATACTTTTCAGAAATGATTTTTATATTACAAAAATTCTAGAATGTTTTCGATACAAGTTTTCAACATTCTTTTCGAGAGTTATTGTTTCATTTTTTCAAACTTTTTTTATCTACATATTCTTCTGCTTTCAACTTCTCAACAACATTTAACTGATTGCAATAATTTTCAAATGTTTTCTTTATACTCAGCAATTTTCTTTAAATTTAAAATTTAAAACATATGACGGATGACAGAAAGGAATATATCTTAAACAGGTTTCCTCCTAGATATTTCTTGTTCGTCTGATTTATCTGCCAGATGACAGCTGACAGGTGACAGTTAACAGAATACAGGTGACAGATGATAGAAGACAGGTGCAGGTGACAGATGACAGATGATAGACTACAGATAACATAGACAGATGACTGATGACAGATGACAGTTGACCAATGACAGATGGCAGAATACAATTAACAGATGACAGAACAACGAATATTTATTTATAATTATTATTGTATTATTTAAGTTTAAATAACATATATCAGAAAGCAGACCATATTCTTTTTTTTTTTGTAGCAATCTTCTAAAAATCAAGAGAGTTCTCTCGAATTGTATATTTTTTAAATTTAATTTATTAAAAAATTAATATCTAATTAACAAATTATAGATTACAGATGATATATAGCACATCACATATAATAGATATAAAGTGACAGAAGACAGAAGACAAGACAAAACATAGAAGACAGATAATAGATAACAAAATAACATAATGCAGGTGACAGAAATATAGATGATAGATGGCAGATGACGGATGCCAAATAACATATGACTGATGACAGATCTCAGATGTTAGGTCACAAGTGACAGATGACAGAATACAATTAACAGATGATATAACACAGTAACACGCTATGGCAATCGGACTGTGGATATAATTATATTTCAAGATTTCCACACATGCGCATTCCAACCCGACCCAAGAACGATTAGCAATGACAATTATTATTAAGAACATTTAACTGCTTGCAATTTTTTTCGAGTGTTTTCTTTTCAACAAAAGTCAGCTATTTTCTTTAAATTTAAAATTAATGACCTATGACAGATGTCAGAAAGAAGACCAGCAGCTTTAATGAGAATATATCACAAGTAGGTTTACACTTAGGTCAAAGAGTTTTCTTGTTTGTTTATCTGAAAGATATCACGATATCAGAAGATATCTTATGAGAGATGACAGATGGCATATGGCAGAAAACAGAAGACATATTTCTCTAAATTTTAAAATACAAATTATAATTTAGAGAGTTTTTTAGTTTTTAAGTAATTAATTCTGTTTTTCGAGATTATTTTACGTACTTGTACATCTTGTTCTCAAAATCTCCCAGGAAATTATATTCTACGTAGCAACTATTTCAAATTTTCCAGCTATTTTTGTTCTTCTGAATTGTGTGAAATAATCTCGAAGGTTCTAGAGTTTTCCAAAATTTTTATCTAAATTTTTAAAATAAAAATTAATATCTTTTTAGGTAATTAATTCCTTTTTTCGAGATGATTTTATGTACATGTTCTAGAAATTCTTGTTTTATTATCTCGAAATCTTCTAAGTTCTTTTCTACGTAGCGATTATTTCAAATATTCCAGCTATTTTTGTTCAAAATTTTTTGAAATTTGTAACTAAATATTTCCGTAATTCTTTTAGTTTATCAAAATGCCTCAGCAATTTCTTTTCTGAATTGTGTGAAATTTTCTCGAAGGTTTTACAGTTTTCAAGCGTTTTTTTTCTAAATTTTTAGAATAAAAATTATAATTTAGTGAGTTCTTAAATTTTTAGATAAATAATTTCGTTTTATGAGATTATTTTTGAACATGTTCTAGAAATTCTTATTTTATTATCTCGAAATCTTCCAAGAAGTTCTTTTCTCGGTAGCGATTATTTCAAATTTTCCAGGTATTTTTGTTCAAATTTTTTCGAATTTTGCAGCTAAATTTTTATGTAATTCTTCTTTTATTCCATCAAAATTTTATCGAAGGTTTTTGGGTTTTCTAGCATTTTTTTCTAAATTTTTAGAATAAAAATTAGAATTTAGAGTGTTCTTGAGTTTTTGGAAAATTATTTTTTGTACATTTTCTAGAAATTCTTGTTTTATTATCTCGAAATCTGCCAAGAAGTTCTTTTCTACTTAGCGATTATTTCAAATTTTCCAACTATTTTTGTTCAAAATTTTTAGATTTTTGCTGTGAGTTTTTTTCAATTTTTCAATTATTTTTTTGACTTTTCATCATCTTTGCTTTATCCTATTTAAATTTTTCTTTTATTTCATCAAAATTTCCCACGAATTCCCCTTCTAAATTGTGAGAATTTCTCTTACAGGCTTTAGAGCTTCTCAGTATGTTTTCTAAATTTTTTGAATTTTCTAGTCATATTTCTTTTAAATTACAAAATTTCTTCATCACTTCATTCTTTATCAAATGAAAAATGTCCAGCATTTCTGATTTAATTTTATAGATTTTTTAATTCTCTTCAAAATTATAAGAATTTGCTAAAATGATTTCGTTCCACCTCCTCCTCCTCATTACTGGTCAAGGTGGATGCTTCTACTTAATCTGAATCATCCTCTTCCTGATCATCTAATTCTTCCTCATCATCACCACCTTCCTCCTCTTTGTCAGTTTCATCATCATCAACATCATCAGCATCATTATCCTCCTTTTCCAAAAATGTGGTCTCATCTTCATCTTCTTCTTCAGTGATATCAGATTGGTTGACATCATCTGAATCATCCTTATCTTGACTATTGATCTCAGCAAGTAGTTTCATGGTTTTAGATATCTTTGCAAGAGGTTCTCTTTTATCACAGCATTTTCTGCCTATTGCCAGAAACAATGTTACTTTGGCCCACGTTGCCCATATCCTCATCATCTTCCTCTCCTCTTCAATTTCTTCATCTTCCATAATCGGATCACCGGTAAGATATCAGGTCAGGTGGACATGAGGATCGCCATTTGGAAGAATATGACGTTATTTACAATTTCCAAATTCAAATCAAGTGCACATTACTTAATTGTGGTTTTTTGCAAGGTCTAAAGAAGATATTTCCCGTTTTCTAAGTGATATGCTCATCTGTTGATAAAGATATGTATGCTTGACTGCAAGTAGCTCTTCTATGGTTCCATAACCAGTCCACAAAACATGTTGAAAGCGTGTTGTTTTCTACGTTGGTTAGAAATATGAAATTTCCACTATTGGAGGATAGAAATGGATGAAGGCAACGTTTGGTTGTGATAACTAACTGGACGCGAGTGAGGATTTTAAAATTGCTTTCCAATTTTTTTCAATGTTTGAACAGTTTTTCCAGATTCCTAGAATTGTTTACCCAAATTTTCTTTAAGAGCAATTTTTTCAATCTGTTTTTGTATGTAAATAAATGTTTTCTTGAGAGAATCCATGTCGATAATCTTCGATAACTATCTTAATGAGCTATACTGCTTGCTTGAAGAGTATTTTATCAAAAAAAATTCAAATAAGAAACTAAAAATAGAAATAGATATTTTTTGACTTATTTATAAATGAATGCATACAAACTATATTTCTCTGGAGAAGGAAGTACATATCTGAATTGGTTTTAAAGAAATTTCCTGGAAAGCTACTTGAACAGGTTATACTTTGAGCAAACACTTAAAAAATTTATAATCTGTCTATTTCTTATTAAAAATAAAATTATAATCACATGTTTGTTATGCGTAAGTAATAGATTTTGGAGAAATGAAAAGTGTCCCAAAAGAATGTTTATAGAAGTAGTAGTAGTAGTGTTTGGCTATCGACCACGTGGTCCTTCCGCCATGTGTCATTTGTGTGTGTGTGTATATGAGTTTGTTACTTTAAAGGATCGCCCCCGCCACTCTAAAGGAATGTTTATATTTAGTAGGCTAATTAAAAAAGAAGTGCTTATTATTTTAAACTATACAATTTGGGAATTAATTTCTTGAAAATAATATCATCCAAATATAAACCTCCTCCTTCGGCGGTTCGAACACTAAAATTTCTTATAACGGCTCGGCAAGTGGACTCTATGATGGCTGCCATTTCATGATGAAAAATGTCTTTCAAATGCGCCAGAAGAGTTGATCTATTGGTGTAAACTTTAGATTTGAGATAATCCCACAGGAAAAAGTTCAAAACTGCGTGGAGTAAAATTTATGTCACCTCAGCTGAAGATCAATTTTCCAGGGAAAATGACAGGGATGTGTTGAATGTGTGTGACGTTGCTCCGTCTTGCTAGAACCATGTTCCTTAGTTGTAACCAGAAAAGTTTTCCAATCCGGGCACCAAAAAGTTGTCTAAGATGACGCTTCCAATTTAAATTTAAATTTTATTTTGGGAGACTCCGTATTTTGTAATGGTTTTATCATTATTTAATAATTACCACAAAATAGTTATTTCAGATAAATAATATTAAAAATATGTTATAACAATTATAACAACGCCAACAATTACAATGTTAAAATTATGTTTTGAAATATTATGTATAATTATCATTAATGGCCTTGTTATTCGTATCTAAGAGAAATGAAATTAAGGATGGAACGAATTTCTCGAATTATCTTACCTTATCACTAATAAATGTTAGGTATTACAATGACACAAATATTGCGTCTGAATATTTCCGAATAATTTACGTCGTTTCGATACTTTTTTGCATACATATGTTATTTTTTTTTTTTTTGGGAAAAAGCATAGTTTTAATTTTACAATATATGAATATTGTAAAAAAATATTAGTATTATGCACCCCTTTCTCTTTCTATTAAAGCAAAAGAATTTTATCTATTGTTCCTTATTAAAAACAGAAACCGATTTTGATATATTTTGGTTTTCATCAGGGTTGCATACATAGAAACAGATTTTTACTATACATATTTTATAACTATAGAATCCGTAAAGATAGATATACCATTAAGGTGACATCTATTATAGAAAGCGTTGAAGTATATTCCCCTAATAGTGTGAATCACCAACAATTTTAGGGAAGCTATTAACACATTATGTTATTTTGATATCCAGTATCCTATAGAATTTAATATAACCTTGAAAGATTTTTTTTATTAGACTCTGTTCATATATTACCACTAAGTATTTTTAACGAAAAAAAAACACCCTAGATTCTAATTATGAATTTGGCGTCTTCTATTTAAGAAATATGTCATGTTAGAACAAAATCAAAAATATTTCTCTTCTATAAATGGCAGAAGAACCGAAGTTAAGTTATTATATAACAACAATTTGCTCACTCAATAAAACATGTTTCTTTTTCCCATTAATAAAATATTGCTTCTGCAAATTCAATAAAATCTATAGAAAGTATAATTTATCGTAAATAATATCTCCTTATTAAATGAACAATGCAAGATTATTGACACTATTATCCATAACACAATTTTGTAATCGCCTATTAGTTGATTTCTCAATTACTATTGATCAATTACTTTCTCGTTGGTCCGTAAACAATACCGTCTTTAATAAATGGATTACCATCTGATCACATTGTATACATATATATATATATATATATATATATATATATATATATATATATATATATATATATATATATATATTCGGCGCTGAGATATATATATATATATATATATATATATATATATATATATATATATATATATATATATATATATATATATATTCGGCGCTGAGAAAGTTCACGCTTGACTCAAACGGAATTTATAGGTTTCTATTTTTGATCTTTACGTCGGGCACGTAATCGATCGCCATTATATATTTTTCATAATGCATCAATATATCCATGACCTATAACGGCAGATGGAATTTATGTGCGAGATTTAATGCAAATACGTCTTGTGCACAGGCGACGTCAACAAAAAGGTCAAAGAATGTGATCGGAATATTTCTTCCATGAAGTCACCTCACGGACGGATCACTCAAATGTCTAACTAAAATTTGGTATATCAAAAGAAAATCATAGAAAGTATGTTCCTGTATGTAACTACATAATCATTATAATTTTGAACATTTGAAATTTTATATTATACTCGTATTATAATAACGATTTTTTTATTCAAGAAAATTAAACAAAATTAGAAAATATTTAAATGAATTTTAAAGATAATAAAATTGCTATATTTAGATTATTCCTTTAGGTTATAAGTAAATAGTGTGACATATTGGAAAAAGGCATTTTAACAAGTTTAATGTTTTTTGGAAATATTATTTAGCATAATATAGGAACTACAAAAATTCCTTAAATCTATTATATTTATGGCGGAGAAAAGTTGTCTTGTGTAGCAGCAATAAACTGATAGTCTGTTATATGTAAAATTTTGAAAAAATTATCAAGGAAGTATCATTTTTTAGTAACGTCTGCCATAATCTGCCACAAAGATTGAAACACCTGAAAGAAGCTAAGTCACAAAACTGTAATGAAACTCCTAGCTTATTGTAAAAAGTTGCTTATAAATGATTAAGCATATAAACGTAAAATAAAAGTTTTCTATATGCTATGAGGTAAACAAAATGTAAAAAGAAAACTATCTAGCATATCACAAAGTAATTATATTTTATTGTGCGAACATTGTTAACAATGCTTAGATCAAAATGATTTAATCAGTCGTCTGACATAAAGAGAAGGAGATTTTTGTACGATGAATTACATATCTCTTTAAGAACAGCAACTTTCATTGCATTTTTAAAAAAATTTCTAAAGCGTTCTTAAATTTTGTAAATTTCTAGAATTCAATATTTCAGATAATTTCTTTCAGTGTTCTAGAATTTTGTTTAACATTTTTAAAAACATTCCTTATATGCCTCTACAATTTTCCTTAATTTTTTTTGTAGATTTTAGATATTTTAGTAACCTTTATTAAATTTTATCAGTTCAAGAATTTTTCTGTTTTTTTAGATTTCTAGAATTTTTGAGAAATTGAATTAAATTTTTTCAGGAATTTTCTTAGAGACAGAATTTTCTTCAGTTATTTGTGTTGGTTTGTAGAATCTTTTTTTTCATTTCATTGTCCTAGTATCTAGAACAATCATTCCATTGTTCTAGAATATTCGTCAATATTTTTTGTAGATTTCAAGAACTTCTCAGCAACTTTCATCACATTTTTGAAGAAGGTTTATAAAGGATTCTTTAATTTTGTAGATTTCTAGAATTTTTTTTAAAAGTTTCTTCAGTTTATCATGAATGTTCCTAAAGTGTTCTACAATTTTCTTCAGTTTTTTTAATAGACTTCTAGAACTTTCCAGTAACTTTCATACCATTTTTAAAGAATTTTCTTATGAGCCACTACAATTTTCTTCATTTTTTTGTAGATTTCTAGAACTTCTTGGAAACCATCATCACACTTTTGAAGAATTTTTCTAGGGTGTCCTTGAATTATTCTCAATATTTTTTGTAGATTTCTAGAACTTTCCAGTATCTTGAATTCCATACTTCAAAAATTTTATTAGAGTTTAGATTTTTTGTAGATTTCTAGAATTTTTCGGCCACTTTCATCACATTTTTGAAGAATTATTCTAGAGAGTTCTTAAATTTTTCTTAATAATCTTTGTAGATTTCTAGAACTTTTCAATTACTTTCATTCCATCTTTCAAGAATTTTCCTCAACTTCCTTTGTATAGTTTTAGAAATTTTCAGCAACTTTTATTAAATTTTTTGATAGTTCATAAATTATCCTGATATTTTCGGAATTTTCTAAAATTGATGATCTTGGCTGATTAACAAATGTTAACACTCTATGGGCCGAATTTTTGTTTTAAATAAAAAAAATGCTTGTTTTTCAGTAAGTTTCATTAAGTCTTTCAGGAATTTTCTTAGACTTCTAGAATTTTCTTCAGTTTTTTTGTAGGTTTGTAAAACTTTTTTTTCATTCCTTTCTTCAGAAATTTTCTTATCGACCTCTAGAATTTTTTTCAATAAGTTTTTATAGACTCAGTTCTCAGAAAACTTCATAACATTTTTGAAGAATTTTTCAAAAGGATTCTTCAATTTTGTAGATATCTAAATTATTTTTAGAAAGTGTCAATCAATTTTTTAGGATTTTTCCTTGAGGCTTCTAGAATTTTCTTTAGTTTTTTATAGATTTCTAGAAGTTTCCAGTAACTTTCATTCCATTTTTTAAGAATTTCCTTGTTTGCCTTTAGAATTGGCCTTAATTTTGTTGTAGATTTTTAGATCGTTTTGGTAACTTTTATTACATTTTATGAGTTCAAGAATTTTTTTTTTGTAGATTTCTAGAATTTTTTAGAAAGTTTCATTCAGTTTTCAGGTATTTTCTTAGAGACTTCTAGAATTTTCTTCAGTTTGTTTGTAGGTTTGTAGAACTTTTTTTCAATTCCATTTTCCAAGAATCAATAAATATTTTTGTAAATTTCTAGAACTTCTCAGCAACTTTTATTGCATTTTTGAAAAAAATTTCTAAAGCATTCTTAAATTTTGTAAATTTCTTGAATTCAATATTTCAGATAATTTCTTACAGAGTTCTAGAATTTTCTTCAGTTTTTTTTGTAAAACTTTCGAGTATCTTTCAGTGCAATTTTTTAAAATTTCCTTATGTGCTTCTAGAATTTTCCTTAATTTTTTTTGTAAATTTTAGCTATTTTTTAGTAGCCTTTATAAAATTTTATTAGTAAAATAATTTTTCAGAAAGTTTAATACAATTTTTCAGATAATTTCTTGAATACAGAATTTTCTTCAGTTGTTTTTGTTGGTTTATAGAACCTTTTTTTGTTCCATTGTTCTAGAATTTTCGTCAATATATTTCGTAGATTTAAAGAACTTCTCAGCAACTTTTATCACATTTTTGAAGAACTTTTCTAAAGAGTTCTTTAATTTTATAGATTTCTAGATTTTTTTTGCATTTTTGAAGAAATTTTCTAAAACGTTCTTGAATTTTGTAAATTTCTAGAATTTAATATTTCAGATATTTTCTTACAGTGTTCTAGAATTTTCTTCAGTTTTTTTTTGAAAACTTTCGAGTATCTTTCATTGCATTTTTTAAAAATTTCCTTATGTGCCCATAGAATTTTCCTTAATTTTTTTTGTAGATTTAAGATATTTTTAGTACACTTTATTAAATTTTATCAGTTCAAGAATTTTCCTGTTTTTTAAATTTATAAAATTTCCCAGAAAGTTTAATTTAGTTTTTCAAGAATTTTCTTAGAGGTAGAATTTCTTCAGTTATTTTTGTTGGTTTGTAGAACCACTTTTTCCTTCCATTCCATTTTCGTCAATATTTTTTTTATAGATTTCAAGAACTTCTCGGCAACTTTCATCACATTTTTGACAAACTGTTCTAAAGGGTTCTTAAAGTTTTTCAGGAATATTCCTAGAGGGTTCTAGAATTTTCTTCAGTTTTTTTTCTATAGATTTCTAGAAGTTTCCAGTAACTTACATTCCATTTTTTAAGAATTTCCTTATTTTCTTTTAGAATTGTCCTTAATTTTTTTGTAGATTTTTAGATCGTTTTGGTAACTTTTATTACATTTTATGAGTTCAAGAATATTCCTATTTTTTTTTGTAGACCTAGAATTTTTTAGAAGTTTCATTCAATTTTTCAGGAATTTCTTTAGAGACTTCTAGAATTTTCTTCAGTTTTTTTGTAGGTTTGTAGAACTTTTTTTAAATTTTTTAATTTTATTTTTCAAGAATTTTCTTATGAGCCTCTAGAATTTTAATCAATATTTTTGTAAATTTCTAGAACTTCTCAGCAATTTTTATTGCATTTTTGAAAAAAATTTCTAAAGCATTCTTAAATTTTGTAAATTTCTAGAATTTAATATTTCAGATATTTTCTTACAGAGTTCTAGAATTTTCTTCAGTTTTTTTTTTGTAAAACTTTTGAGTATCTTTCATTACAATTTTTCAAAATTTTCTTATGTGCCTCTAGAATTTTCCTTATTTTTTTGTAGAGTTTAGATATTTTTAGTAACCTTTATTAAATTTTATCAGTTCAAGAATTGTTCGGTTTTTTTGAAACTGAATTAAACTTTTTCAGGAATTTTCTTAGAGACAGAATTTTCTTCAGTTATTTTTGTTGGTTTGTACAACCATTTTTTCATTCCATTCTTCTCGAATTTTCTTCAATATTTTTTTGTAGAATTCAAGAACTTCTCAGCAACTTTCATCACATTTTTGAAGAACGTTTCAAGAGGGTTCTTTAATTTTGTAGACTTCTAGATTTTTTTTAGGAAGTTTATCAAGAATGTTCCTAGAGTGTTCTAGAATCTTTTTCAGTTTGTTTTTTTTTTATAGATTTTTAGATCTTTCCAGTAACTATCACTCATTTTTTAAAGAATTTTCTTATGAGCCTCTACAATTTTCTTCATTTTTTTGTAGATTTCTAGAACTTCTTAGAAACCTTCATCACACTTTTGCAGAAAATTTCTAGGGTGTCGTTGAATTTTTCTCAATATTTTTTGGAGATTTTTAGAACTTTCCAGTATCTTGCATTCCATCCTTCAAGAATATTCTTAGAGTTATAAAACTTTCTTTAGATTGTTTTGTAGATTTTAAGAATTTTTCGGCGACTTTCATCACATTTTTGAAGAATTATCCTAGAGAGTTCTTGAATTTTTCTTAATAATAGTTGTAGATTTCTAAAACTTTTTAATTACTTTCATTTCATCTTGAAAGAATTTTCCTCAACTTCCTTTGTAAAGTTTTAGAAAATTTTAGTAACTTTTATTAAATTTTTTGATAGTTTCTTGATTTTTCCGGAATTTTCTAAAATTGTCTTCATTTTTTGTAGTTTCCAGTATCTTTCATTCCATCTTTTAATAATATTCTTAGGAAATATTTTTCTCAACTTGTTTGGTATATTTTTAGAGGGTTCAAGAATTTTCCTGATTAACATTTAACATTCCAGAATATTTATTCAATTTTTTAAGAATTCCAGAAAAAGTTCCTCAATTTATTTTGTAGGTATTTATATTGTAGAAAACGTAATAGTTTTCGAGTAAAATATAGGAAAAGTACAATGATGGCCACATCACCATTTTAACCTTTTGTAATTGATAAGTTGTACATTATCTCCGTTATTAATGACAAATTCTAATTTCGCTACTTAACAGACGGAGATAAATTCGACTATTTTTGGTACAATGTAATAATATTTGAAAGTAAATTAAATGAAAGTATGATAAGAGTTATTTTCTAGATAATTTATATAAATGTATAACTTTTATGAATCAATTATTTTACAATATTATAATCATATGAATGTTATTACTATATCAATGTGAATGTATTGACAAAAGGTTAAACGACGAGGATGGGATTCGAACCCACGCGGGCAGAGCCCATTGGATTAGCAGTCCAACGCCTTAACCACTCGGCCACCTCGTCTCATATTTAGTATTATTTTACTTATTTTCAACTGTTTCGAAATATTTCAAACTTTTTAGTTTTCTCATTACACATTTTCAACTGTTTAAAAAAATCATACTTATATGAATTAAAAAATTTAACACCTCTTCTATTTTCAATTATCTATTTTCAATTTTATTTATTTATAATATGACAACTTTTGTATTTCCAATGGCTATCGACGGGTGGTCTTTCAGTCCTTTTCAACTGAAAAATCGCATTTTTTTAAAGTATTATTTAAAGATTTTCAAAATGTCTTAAATTATTCTTTTGTCTTAAATTATTTTAAATGGTTTTTTGTTTCCTGAGAAATTATTTCAACTAGAAATTTTTTTTTAAGTATTTTGGAGTTTAAAATTTCACTCAGAATAGTTTAATTGATTTTTTTTAGAACAAAAACAAATTTTAAAATTGCTATTTACTATTCACAAGGGTTTTAAAAAAAATTCAATTATTAATTAGCACACTTTCAACAATCCTACTAATTTGGTTTTTCTTAAAAATTTCAAATATTTTCATTTGAATTCTTTTTTACTGAAAATAATTTTGAACTGCTGCTCAATATAACCTTTTCGTTTTGGCAAACTGTAAAATCAACTATATGCAAGCAAACATTTAAACCGTTTAAAAAATAACTCTAAATTGTCAAAATTTCAACAAAAATTCAATGTAAGTAAGTAGTAAGTAAGTAGTTTATTGATGCTTAAACAATAATGTTTTACACAAGTCACCATATCCAGATAATACAAAAAATGATCATTAAGTATAAATTAATATATATAAACACAATAACGCAATACTATAATACGGGATATATACATACAATTGTAAAAACATTTAAAAAAATAAAAATAAATTGTTAAAAATGAAGCAAAATCATACTAGTTTTCTGCCCGGTGAGTACCATAAGGTAATTGCAATCCTTGTTCCATATTAAACCCAATTATATGTACATTCATAAAATAAAATAAGCTATAATAATTAAAGAAGTAAATAATTTGATAAATTATAAATAAAAACAATAGAGTCGATACTAAAACTTAAAAACACATAAATAAATAAAATAGTTAAAACTTTAAAACCTCATAATAAAATTATAAAATTGAATATCAAATATCATACAATAAAATGTTAAAAATAGAAAAATAATTTAATAAATTAATAAATAAAAACAATAGAGTCGGTACAAAACACTTAAAAACACATAAATAAATAAAATAGTTAAAACTTTAAAACCTCATAATAAAATTTTAAAATTGAATTTCAAATCATACAATAAAATGTTAAAAATAAAATAATAAATAATTAAAATATAGTTAAAATGTAAAATATGGACAATACTAATAACACGTTAAAATGTCTTTAAAGTTAAATATTTGAAATATTACTTAACATGAATTCCTCGACTGTATAAAACGCGTGTTTTAATAATACTTTTGAAACCGTTTCCTTAAATTGTTTTAAAGGTAACTGCTTCCATGTATCCGGTAATTTATTGTAAAATTTTATAGCTAAATAATTTGTACTATTACATGATCTTAATAGTCTTATTTTCTTCTGATGTTAATGGCTTTTATATCTAGTATCGTGGCAATGTTCAAGACTGGTATATTTGTTTGGGTTTTTAAAAACATATAGCACAGAGTTTAGTATAAAAAGAGATGGCAACGTTAAGATTCCAAGATGAATAAAAACTGGCCTACAATCATCTCTATATTTAATATCACCTAATATGCGAATAGCTTTCCGTTGTAGTCGAAATATCCTGTGTCTGCATGCTGCATGGCCCCATGCTAGTATACCGTATCTTAACCGTGATTCTATGAGACTAAAATAAACCGTTTTGCTTATGTTTTCTGGGACCCTACCTTTTAGGCTCCGCAAGCAAAAAATATTTTTTGCAAGAGATGCTGCCAAGTGGGTTCCATGGATCTCCCAACTTAGCGATGAATCAACATGAAAGCCGAGAAAACAATGAGTTCCTTTAGGTGTGCCTTTTTAAAGACTGAAGTTAATTATTTTTGTTTTATTTTTATTTAAAATCAATTTGTTTTTTGTAACCCATATGTTTACAGCTTCCATTGTTGACTCATTCGCCATGTTAGTTTCCTCAATTGTTTTACCGGTATTTATAACGGTACAGTCATCAGCAAATAATATGGTGTTTGAAATATTTGGTTGATTAGGAAGGTCATTTATAAATATTAAAAACAATAAAGGTCCAAGTATTGACCCTTGTGGTACCCCATAGTTTATCTTCTCAGGTTTAGACATTATACTATTATAATATACTGATTGGTATCTATTGGCAAGATACGATTTCATGAGACTAATACTTTTTCCGGAAAAATTATAAGCATACAGTTTTTTAATAAGCAAGTCATGTGAGACACAGTCGAATGCTTCGCTCAAATCAATGAAGGATACAATAGACACATTTTTGTTTTCAAAAGCGTTCATAATCCATTCACTGAGAGCAATTATTGCATCTGATGTTGACAACTCAGGTCTGAAACCAAATTGACTTTTGTTAAAAAGTCGATTTGTTTCAAAAAACTTCATTATTTGGTTTTTCATAATTATTTCAACTACTTTTGATAGAATTGGTAAGATTGAGACTGGTCTATAATTGTTTACATCTTGTTCATTGCTACTCTTATAAACTGGTATAATTTTAGCCAATTTAAGGACATCAGGAAATATTCCAGTTGTTAATATCTCATTTATAAGCTTTGTGAGTTTTGAAACTATTTGGTTTATGATACATTTTATGTGGGACAAGGACAATGCATAAATATCCCTACATTTACTATTTTTTATACTTAGGAATGCATCTCTTACAAGTATAGGGGTAGTTTTGATAAAATCGAATTTTAGAGATTCTGCTATTTTTATCGTGTGACTGAAAGGGACTTTGGGCAAGTTATTTATTAATGATTCTGCGATACTTACAAAATATTTATTAAAGTCATTAGAAGAAATTTTACAATCATTTTATTTTTTAATTTTATTTCTGGCATAATCAATTAATTTCCACATTGCTCTTGCTTTGTTATGTGCTCTATTTTATGTATGAAGCCAAGTCTAACTGATTTACTCTGATGAGATCCAAAATAGATCGAAAGCGGTCCGTTTCTGTTATTAACAGGAAATTATTTTTAGTAAAAATATTTTTGAACTGACTTTCAATTGAAAACTTGATCAAACTAGATTCAATTTGAGCTATTTTTATGTTTTTTTTTTTATAGAAAAATCTAAGTAGTTTATTCTTAGCAAATACCAATGTCGTTTTTTCAAGAAAACTTTAAAACATTCTACTATGAAATTTTAAATAGTTTTTGGTAAAA
This sequence comes from Ontholestes murinus, assembly GCA_963969525.1. Lineage (NCBI taxonomy): Eukaryota > Metazoa > Arthropoda > Insecta > Coleoptera > Staphylinidae > Ontholestes > Ontholestes murinus. The sequence goes on along the minus strand of OZ018387.1, from coordinate 19,145,688 downwards.
TTTTAGCTACTTCTGAACGAACTTTTTAGAAATATTATTAATAGTTTTGTCAATATAATTGAAGTCCTCTCTTCAGAGAAATATAAGGAAAACTCGGCAAGAAAATGGTTAAAAAATCTCCACCAAAAAAACCTCATGTGGCAGCAGTGTGATCAAGGCAACAGTAGGCAAGAGTGGAATAAAGACAGTATTTTTATATATGTATTTTGAATTTTATTTTGTAACTACAATGGATAAATAAATACTATCTACATATCTATCTATCATTGCAAATTTCAACTGTTTTTTTTTACTTATTTTCTTTCTCACTTGAATCTTTTAAAGAATGTTTGCACTTGTTCCATCTGTGCTTTTCTTAAAAAAGTTCAATTGTTTTGTTTTTGAAAAATAATTAATCAGCTTTGAGTACTTAAGTGTTTTGTAATAAGTTTATTTATTTTTTGAAAATTTTAAATTGATTTGTAATAGATTTTTGGATAGGTTTTTTTAACACTGATTCAATAGATTTTTTGTAATAGTTTCCCTAATTTTTAACAAATTAATTTGATTGTCTTGAAATATTTTCAAAATTATCCTTTTGTAACATTTTATTTTACTGTTTACTGTTTATTATCTAAGAATTGTGCGATGAATTTTCAAGTAAATTCTCAATGGATTTTTATTTCTCAAAAGTTCAAATCCTTTTAAGAAACTTAAAAATTGCAACTATTAGCAAGTAAAGTTTAAAAATGTTTCAAAAAATTAACATGTACGGTACAATCTGTTTTTCTTTAATTCATTTTTAGTAAAAATAGTAAAAAAAATCGACTGTTCGTAGCAAATTTCACAGTTTCAACATACAAAAAATTTAGAAAAGCAGTAAATTGTCTTTGTGAGTAAGTCCAAATCTTCTGAATTACATAAATTATGTATTTGAAGGATTTAATCTTCATTGACTTTAATAGTTTCGATAAGTAACTTTTCATTTTCAAAACATAAGTGATTTAAAAAACACAATATAGCTATCTATACGAAATATTAAACTATACAATGTATTTTTTTTTTCATTCGTTGCCAAAAATAATGTATCCCCATAAGACAAAACGATGACAATAAAATCTTAATTACCACCACTTCTATGTGTGTGTTCCGGCAGATTTATGGGTGAAAGTATTTTCCTTTCTTCTTCGAGATAACATTATGGGTTCTTGTGGCCAGTGCAAAAATAGATCGGTATCTATTGTCGGAGTTGAAAGGCGTGGGATGGCCGGGCGGTTCTTGTTGAGACAGTCAGTCACAGACACCCCGCAGATGTGGCCGTGACTCTTTTCCAGGAAAAGGGCACCGAAAATTCGAAACGCCCCGCAATCGAGGTTCGAATTTTAAGTTTTTGTGGAAGCACGTGAAAACGATACCAGTTTTAATTTGTACAGCAGCCCTCGCGCCGCACAAGGTACGCCTACAAATCAAGTTCGGGGAATGGGGATTTGACAACTACAAAAAAATAATTCCCTGAATTAGATAAGGGGTTTCAAAGTATTCAAGTCTAAAGTTCAACATTTAATATTAAAATTGTTTTCTTATTTATTTTATTTTTAAAACGTTGGAATTGGTAATTGACTTTTTAAATAACAAATGATGTATTAACTTTATATGATAATATGCACATTCATTTAGTCAGATTTTATTGAGGACTTTATTCGATTTGAATAAAATTAATTATTAATAACTACCTTAATATAATACATCATTTAAGTTATTATGGAGATTAGTGATTAACAGGAAATATAGAAAACAGTAGTACCACCACTATTTACAATATTTTTTTATTGGTGCATCCAAAAAAACTAACTTAAAATACTGCTTGAAAGAGAATTTGATTTTAAAACTTTTTTGTCTCTTAATAATATTTGATAGCGTACGGTTTTTGTACAAAAAGTAAAAAAATAAAATATATTTTTTTATCTAGTTAAAACAAAATCTAGTTTTCCATCAAATCGAAAATATGTGTTTTTCGTGGCCGCCTTTCTTTAAAAAATGTAAATTATATAAGCTCTTGGAGGAATTGGAGGGCTTTTGGTAACGTGGGGGCATGGGTAATTAGGGCAGTATCATCTGCAAATTGCAGGAAATATTTGTAAAGATTGAAGTAGAGGGAATCAGGATTATAGATGTCGACGCTAAAAATATTGTATAACAAAAGTGAAAGGGGAGAACCTTGGGAAAGTCCTTGTTCGGGTGTAAATGAAGAAGAGAAAGAGTTGTGGATTTTAACTTGTAGGGATCTATTACAGAGGAATTGTTTGATTATAAAAATGATGTGAGGAGGGATATTTAGGTGGCGACACTTGTACGATAGGCCTTGATGCCAGACGGAGTCAAAAGCTTTCTGGACATCCAGAAATAGGGCTGCAGAAGCTTTACCTTCAAGGTGGGTAGTCTGAATATTGGAGGCTAGGATGGTTAGAGGAAGAGAAGTTGAGAAGAGGAGGGTTGGTCTTGTTTGAGGATACAAATAATTATTCCTATTTTCCACAATTATAGAAAGTATTGTTTTTTGTACAGGAAGTTAATATTATTCAGGATGTGGTCATATACATGGAGTGGCAAGGATTTGAGGATGTGTCTGTCCAATCGCTGTATTTTTCCTTTTCCTTAAAACCCCAAAGTAATCGTCATGTGTAAAAATGTACGTTCTGAATAGTCATTTTTTTCAAAATATTTACCGTACCAGTCATTTACTCTTTGAAAATGTGTAAGGTCGAAGTTTGGGTCTTGTGTCATCGTATAAGTCTTGTTTAAATTATCTGCAAATTTTTGTGCAATTTTGTCCATGTCAGTGATGGTCTCGTTAGTTAATGGGTCGAAAAAGTTCTGTAAATTATCTGTATTTCTGTATTTGCTAAGTTTGTTAATCTCAGACCAAAATGTTTTCCCCTTTTGAATCGTTAATTTTTCTACATGTATTTATCTTTATTTATCTTTATTTAATCTTTATCAAACATGGTTACAAAAAATACAAATAAAATAACGATTAACAATATTGAATTCAGATAAAAGTATTTTAATGTCTTTGTTAAGTTTATTAAAATTTTGTCTAAGTTAGTTGTGTCCGTCTGTTGTATCTTGTACAGTTGTCTTTTTTTTTTGAGAGAGATAAATTTAATTTACAATACTTTACATAATGTATAATTAATTTACAAACATATAAATGTATTGCACTTTTCTTCCCTTCGTCCTCACCTCGAGGTTAGTGGGCATTTATTCCCGTCTTGGGCTATCGGTATTAAGGGATGTTGTGGTTTTCCTAATGTTGTCTTGTGTTATTCTATTTGAGTTTGAAATTTTAAATTTAATAAGTCGAAGGATGTATTTTGGGAGGGGATATTTATAGAATTGTCTTGGTTTTAAAGTATATTTTTAAGTGAAATAATTATTCTTCCCAAATCTCATCTCATCAATTTTTTTTTTTAAATTAATTTTTAAGCAAGTTTTTTTCCATTTTTAGTTTATTTCTTGAGAAAGTTCAATTTTTTAGTTTTGTTTTCAAATTCCAACCATTTTAGATTGAAGAAGGTTTTCAACTGTTTTGTAATAAATTATCAATTTTTCTTTGTGGTAAAATTTTAATTTTACTAAATATTTAGGTATATAATTTTAATGTGTTGGCAAATCCCAAAGATTTTGTTGTATAATTTTTAAAATGTATATTTGTTTTTAATTGTTTTAATTAGAAATTCAATTATTTGTTTTATTTTAATTTCTCTTTACAATTTTTCAATTTTCTTAATCAAATTTTCTTAATATATTGTTTCTTGTTTTAAACATTATAATAGTTATATGTTTGATAAAATTTTAGCATCCCAACTTATTTTTGTTTTTTGTATATTGTTTCATTGTAATTTTTATTTATTTTTATAAACATTTCTTAATCAATCGATTCTTATTTGAAAATGTTCTTTTTTTATGTGTTTGCTAAAATTTTGGCTACGTTTAAACATATTACATTTTTTTTTAGTTTTCAACGTTCCTTTTTTATTAGAGAAATTGGAGAAATAAAACCATGTAATTTATTAAAAAATTCTGTTTTAAAGTTTTAATAACTTTATTTATATAAATGTTTTTTGTTAAAAAATGTGTTTTTACGTTATTTTTGTCAAGCACAATTCAGTTTTATGAATGTTTTAAATTAATTTTGTTTTTAGTTCAACTATATAATTATATTGAGAATATTCCGACAGTTTCTAAATTACTTTATTTTTTATTTTCCCTTGAAGTTTCTTAAATCTTTTATTGTTTTAGTAAATTAAAATTAAATTAATTAAAATTTAAATTTAAATACAAAGAAAGTAAAATGGTGAAGCTTATTATAAATTTATAGGATTTAAAAGCAACTTATTATTTATTATAAAGATTTTCTTTATCACTTTTAGCTTCAAATAATTTTTCTATTAGATAGTTTTCCATATTTTTTTCTTCTTCAAAATTTCTGTATAATTCTTCAACTGTAATTCAGTAGAATCTTTTAAAAGAATCCAAATAATAATTTTTAGCTTCAAATATCTTCACTATTAGATTTCTTAAGCATTCCATCATTTTTCTCAGAATTTTCTTTAGTGATCCTATCAATTATATATTTTTCATTATACTACTACTAAACAACTTACAACTTAACACATATGGTTGAAGATCTCTAGTTTATGTGTGTTATTTATAAGGTTTTTTAAAGTTTTCTTTGATTTATTCCTACAAATTTCTAGATGTTTCTTTAATGATCTTAATAATAATTTTTCAGACAGGAAGACCTCTGGTCGATAGCCTTTTAAAAAATTGATACACTAAAGCCTCATTCATTATTCACTATTCCAATGTAAATATGTACAAAATTTGATAATAAATATATGTTACTGCTACTACTAATATTTTTTCTATTTGATTTCTTAAGCATTTCAAATCGTCACTTCGTAATTTCTAGAACTTCTTCAATGATCAAGAAATTAGTAAAAAAAATCTTTTCAGCTTCAAATAATTTTCCTATTAAATTTCTTACATTTTTTTTAAATTTTTCCTCAAAATTTCTAGGAATTTCTTTAAAACTAACAATGTTTCTCTTAAATTTCTTAAGTTTCATGATTTATTCTTCGAATTTTTTTTAAATGTAGTAGAAACTCTTAAAAACCTCAGTCATATACCTGTTCTATTTGATTTCTTAAACTTTTCATCCCGTCCATAAGTAAGCACTTTAACCACTTGACCACCGTGGTCCCCTTTCTTCATTACTTACCAATATGTAACAAATTAATCTAGTATTTTTCAAATAAGTCGCAATTGCTTAGAAATTTACCTTATTACCTAGCGTACTCTTGACCTACCTCAATAAATTGTGCATTAACGCAGGTCGGGTGTACGCTAGGTCAAGATACAGTTTAGTGTGGTAGGTCAAGGATACGCTAAGTTAACGCATAGGAGAACGTTAGCACAAAGAATTCGTGAGGTAGGTCAAGAGCACACTGGATTCAAATAGAAAAAATAAGCTTACTTGAAAACGGCAAATAATACATTCAATAAAACAATTGGAAAAAAGAAATGAAATATCATGAAATGATGTGAATAGGTATAAAAAACTGATTGAAAGTTAGCATTCTACTGAAAATAAATAGATTTAAACTTAAATAGAGTACTTTTTATATAGAATTTAAACGAAAACAGTACATTTCAAATTCAAAAAAATGTTTATATTAAAGAACACTGACCCACCATACATACATCTTAACATATAATGCAAAAAAACTCGTTTAATTCAACACAGCATTTAAACTAGAACACTATAAGTAATTGAAATATTCTTTGAGTGTAAATATGGATTACCACGAAGCAACGGTTGCAACTATTCTCTTTTTTATCCCTACTTACTACATTCTACTAAAAAGTATCACTTAATTACTAAAAAAATATATACTTCAATGAATAGAAAGTTCTATGGAGATTAAATCCATATCAGAGAATGAAAATTCTAGAAATGAGGAAAAGGTTATATTTGACAAAGCCTACAAAATAGAAACAGCAAGTATAGATTTTACCATAACCAATACAAAGATTTTTTCACAGTCCATCTTGTCGTAGTAATAATGATATTATATTTATTCTTAAAAAAATTTACGAAGATGTCTAGTGAGTTATGAAGCTGAGTGGCAAAAATTAAATGTGAATACTTATACTGAATTAAAAAATTCACTACGTTTCAACCACAATAATTTAGATATACAGACGAGAATATATTCTTCCATTAAATCCTTTTTATAATTTGATGTTAATGGACCCGGCACATTCTTCCATATCTAAAATATGTTAAATTTACTTTTATTTAGCTACTTTGCAAACCTTTAAAAAAAGTTTTTTTTACTGTTTACTTTCAACATGATAGATATTTAATTTATGATTTTTTAGAGGCCCCTGATGTGATTGTCTACCTAAAAATACTATGTCTACTAAAATTTAACAACTTTCTAATCGGTTTTGATTGCTGTGGCCAATACAATTGTAATATAGTTGGGCTAGAAGAGTTTAATGAAAAAATCCCTAAGTTTTTTATATTTTTTTGTTCGACTTTCTTTCCTTGGAAGAAAAATCCCATTTACAACTGATGAATTTCATACTATTTGTATTCTTCACAATGTGTTAGGTTCCTTTGAGTGAGCGTTCATCCACTGTTTTGATTCGTTGTAATCCATGGATTCAGAGCATGTTTGTGACTCCTGGACCTCAGCGATGTTGTGATTGTGTACTCCTCTTAAGGTTTTCTTGGGATCGCATCTAATTTATATTTCTTCACCTGAAGAAACTACAGTGTAGCGAAATAATTGTAGTGAATAAATTAAAAAGTTGAAAATCATCAATAGTTTACTATTACTATTATATTAAGTAATTTATAGCTCCTCATCGTTCAAAATGACGAGGGACCTCGATGATAAACTGGTTAGCTATGAGTGACCCTTTTTGCAGTTGTGCATGGTCAATTGCAGTATCTCTCGGCACCGGATTTCGCATCAACAAAAGTTTCAGCTACTGTAAGATTTCTAATAACTTTTTTGTTGTTGTCTGTAACTTGCGATACAAATTTTTAATGTTCTTTTTTATTATCTACCGTAATATATTTGTTGAAAATTACTTTCCTCGTTCAAATAATCAATAATTGTCTGAATTCCTATCGTGTCTAACAAAAATAAGTTTTATAGAGGCTAATCCTTTGACTAAAATATGCATACAAGTTTGAATGTTGTCTTCAACTGAAAAAATATTGGCTTCCTATCGTTGTGTGTATCATTATCACCATTAGCACTTCCATTTCTATATGCATCTCTTTATATGCGTTTGTTTTGTTATAGCACATAAGATAAAATATTTCTTTTTCAAGAAGTTTAAGAAATTTTTACTAATAGCGCAATGAAACTTCGATTAGAATTTTGACTGTTTTTTTATTATCTACCGTAATATGTTCGTTGAAGATTACGTTCTTCGTTAAAATAATTAAAAAAAAATAGTTTTCTTGAATTTGTATGAAGGTTGATGAGTTAACTTTCAAAGATGTACATCAAAGATTGAATGCAGTCAAACATCTTTAGCTAATCCAGTTTTGGCTTCCTTTCAATGAATATCTCATATGGGATTGTCATTCCTCTTGTCAATTTGGCAAGTTCCTCTGTGACCGCCTTTTGGCTACTTTTTTGATTCAGAGCAAGTTTGTAGCTCCTGGACTTTAACGACTTTTATCGTGTACTTCTGTTAAAGTTTTGGGATATCTCTGCCTCTTGAACATTGGATCTAATTTGTAGCTCCCTCGTCATCTTGAATGAACTCAATCATAAACTAGTTTGTGAACGTGGAAACGGTCGCAAAACCATCTCTTCGTGAAGATTTATGTTTAAAATGTTTGGATGAAAACTAAGTATTTTAGTCTTGCTGAAGTATAAATTATATTTTTAGATTATTTGAGATTATAGAAACATTACATTCAAGCTTATAGTCAGCAACAAAGTAATATAGGATATACTTATTGTTAATAAACCATAATTTTATTCTAAATTGAAAGTTAAGTTAAAAATTACGAAAATAATTACAAACTAATGCTTGCCTTTTTAAAACTTCATCCTTGTGCTGTGGCTGAAAGTAGCTGCAAGCTATTGAGATCCACAGCCAAAGATAAAGCACCATATTTACAATAATTGTAAATGCTTACTTCATTATTAAAAAAAGTATTTTAGATAACTATAAGTGAGGAAGTAACTACACAATTTAAAACTATTGTTGAATTTGTTTGTTTTAATCTAATAATAATCTAATGAATCAGAACAATTATATCTGGTTGTTTTATTTAAATTTAAAATAATTTTTTGATTTAATTTAATTAATGTTTTAATTCAATATTTTTTATTTTTATAAGGAATAAATAGAATTACTTGAGTTATCTATGCATAAGTATGTTTTCTAAGAAGAACACCCTTAGTACTGATAATGTAACTTCACAAATAACTAATATAGATTTAGGTGTACCGTAAGGTTCTGCTTTAGGACCTTCATTTATTTAAATATATTTATTATAGTCATTAAGAAAATACTTAATTAAGATAAGTTTTCATTAAAATTTAAAAAAATCTAAGGGTGCTATGGATGGATTTAAGCCTTAATCCTAATTTTACTTGTTTTTTTAATAAATCTATAAAGTATCAAATCTATAGCAGTTATTTTAATATTTTGAAAGGAATTAAACAATTTCCAAAATTAAGTAACGTTTACATCAAAATATCAAAAACTCTAAGTACGATATGGATAGATTTATATTAGAATCATATTTTCAATTGTTTGTGTTTGTATTTAAAATTACATGTGCGCACTGGCTGAAATATTTTTTATATAAAAATTAGATGGATGCAGAAAAATAACAAGGTGTCCATTTTATGGTTTAAAAGCACGGCAAATGCGATTTTAATTACTGTAATATCAGATTACAGTAATATTTCGAGTGTTTACTTGACGTGCAGTAATAATATTTAATTAACTTTATGTAATAGCAGACACAAAAACAAGTTAATGAAAATGGAATGTGGCACGTGTAGCGGAACATGTTATCTTCGTTGGTATTAGAAATTACTAAATTAATTTAATAATATATATATATATATATATATATATATATATATATATATATATACAGGGTGTCCCGTTAATGCGGGGAAATGGCTAGACCATAGATTCCTGGGGTCAAAATATGACGATTTAACGCAACTTATCTATATCCAAAAATTTACGGTTAAGCCGGAATTTGGCTTCAAAGTTTCAATTTTTTTTTATTTCTTTTGTTTATAACAATTGAACGCTTTATTTGATTTGAATGAAACTTATTATTAATAAGTACCATCATATCATACATCATTTCAGTTATTGTTGGTATTAGTGATTGACAGGAAGTATAAAAAACAGTAGTACCACCACTTAAAACTAAAATATTTTTTTATTGGTGCATCCAATAAAATCCAAAAAAATCTACTTGAAAGGGCATTAGATTTAAATACTTTTTTGACTCTTACTAGTTTTTGATATCTTGTACGGTTTTTGCACAAAAATTAAAACATGAATATAGTATACTCATTATGCACTCGTTAATAAGTAGAGAGCGGATTTCTAGCATTATGCTTATCCATAATATTAATAGCATCGAAAAAATTTCTTAATATCTATACGAATCTTGAAGAATGTGATTACTTAGCGCTAAGTTTTTTTGGGCTTTTTTGCTTATTTTGACTTTTTGTGCTTATTTTGACTTTTTATGCTTATTTTCATGCTTTTTTTAGATTTTGATGCTTATTTGGAGCATTTTCTTAAACATTTAAAAAACATTTAATAATAATTTCACGCTGATATTAAATTAATGTGCTAATATAGAGAATTTTCGTAAAAATCTGTATCCCATCATTTATAGATTATATTTGTATTACATATTTTCTTCGTGTCTTTTGACAACATAATTGTTAAAAATCTTCATAATATGATACAATAATTATAATGAATTTTATTATTAATAAATATTAGTATAAATTACCAATTTACAATGGATTCGTTTATAAATAAGTAGATATAATAGACCGTCTCATTATTCAGATAATACAGACGAACGCTTCATAGGAATCACACCTATGATATTCCGGATGTAAACGTCGTTAAAAAATAAATAGGGGCCCCAGTAAGTATTAAATGTAAACAAATTTAACTGATAGCTAATAATCAGGTGTTCTGCAACCGTATCAATTTCCTTCTCTCGGCAAAAGTACCGATGGGACGACTGGTGCATATTTACCGTTTTCGTTAATTTTCATATTCAAACTCGCATTCATAAACTATTGAATTGACATTCCAAAAACTTTGCTTATTTATCAAAAATTACTATATGCGTGAATCGTATTAACCTGGGGAATCACAAATTAATTATATTATATAATTCACATGTATATTTAACCCATAATGCAAAAGGTGAAAACCACAATACAAGAATTAATTAGAGGCTATCCAGAATTAATAAGTGAAAATTATACATTATTTTGTAAGGCATGTTTAAAAATAGTAAGTTTTATTTTAGTTCCCAACTGCATCCTAACTAGTCAAGACTTGTATGTAAAACATGTTATAACAACACCACGTCAAGAACGTTTGAAAAAGTTCAAAGCTGAACTAACAAAACAGCACAATTTCACAATCTTTAGCATCATCTTCAATTAAATTCACATTTGTGCAAAATACATTTACATTCTAATATCCCTTTAAGAAAATTACAAAATTATACATTTAAATCTTTCTTGGGAAAATATTGTAAAATACGCATTCCCGAGAAAAAATTATGTAGCTCTTAGATACTATGAAACCATACAAAAAATTAAAGATATTATTAACAATAATTATATGTGGTTTGGTGTGGATGAAACCACAGACTTGTTTAATTTAATAATATGAGTTTAACATGAAGACATCCGACCAACAGTATTTTGATATATACAAAAGAATTGAAGAAAACTGATAATAACATTATAGCAAAATTCATAAATGATGGACTGACAAGCTTATTTTTGCTGTAGACAATACCAAGTTACAAAATTTTACTAATAATGCATTTTGTGCATTGTACAAGTATAGCACATGAATAGAAACGAATTTCTGAAACTATAAGAATGAAATTTCCATTTGTAGATTTAATTAAATATGGAAAAATAGTTCTTATATTCTTCTGTGAGTACAATTATTCAAGAAGTCATTATCTGATATCTCACTGCCCCATAAACCAGTGCTAACAAAATGGGGAATTTGGCTATATGCTACAATGTACTATGCGAACAATTTTGAAGAATTTAATAAGGTTATATACAACTTTCCCGAAACGACAAGCAAATCAGTTAAAGACTGTTAAACAGTTCTTAAGAAACAAGAGCTTCCTTCAAAACAATTGAGTTACATAAAATCGCGTTTAAATTTTGTGAGCAACACAATCAAATCTTTATAAAAGCAGATTCATTTTAGAAAATACCTGCATGCATTGGCCAAGAAATCAAAATAATATCGAAAGAAGTATTCGTTGAAAATGAAGGATTTTTAATATTAAATAAATTAAACTTGATTTTGAATGGCAATTTTCAAATGGATCCAGCTATAATTTAAAATAAAGAGAAGCTTTTCTACTTTCAAAAATTTATTGAGTGTCAGAAGTAATAATTTTTACAATTAAACCCTTAGAACAACATTTAATGATCTACTGTTTTTATGAATAGATTTTAGTTATTTTGAAACGTATACAAAATTACAATTTAATTTTTAAATACTTACATGATATTATATATTGCGTAAAGAAAGTATGTATATTTTAGTTTTAAGCCAAATTTCTTTGTAAAATATGTTGATAAACGTGTAACATATCAAGAAAATATAGTTTTCTTTAGTGCTTTTTTCGTGTTTTTTATGCTTTTTTCCTGGTTTTATGCTTTTTTAATGCTTTTTTTCTCTAAATTTTGTGCCTTTTTAAGTGCTTTTTTTCACATTTTTTAAGCTTTTTTATCCGCTCTCTAGTCATAATAAATGAAATGATGTATTATATTATGGTAGTTATTAAAAATAAATTTCATTGAAATCAAATAAAGCGTTCAATTGTTATAAACAAAAGAAATAAAAAATTTTGAAACTTTGAAGCCAAATTCCGGCTTAACCGTAAATTTTTGGATATAGATAAGTTGCGTTAAATCCTCATATTTTGACCCCAGGAATCTATGGTCCAGCCATTTCCCCACATTAACGGGACACCCTGTATATATATATAATTTTTATTTGTTTGTTAAAAACAACTCTTTGAATTGTATAGAGACTAATTGTCATACAATTAACTTAACAACATAATTGTGTATTAATAAACGTTCTCCGTAATTTTTAATGAAATAATGGCGCCCGCTCCAATTAAAAACAATAATTACGGAAAACAGTTTCGCCGCCGCGTTTAAAACAATTTATCAAAATTCCCAAATAAATAAAATTTCCAGCACGCACACTAGGAGCGGATATCATTAACGGCCGTAAATTATGCAAAGATGGCGACTCGAAACGAAAAAAGTAATAATACCAAAAAGTGCCCCTCTCCCCCTCTTTTCGGTGCCATTGTTTTTGGGCTGTTGAATAATTTCACGTTGATTGAATTTTTCATGAGTGCCGATAATTAAGTGGCGGGGCCACAATAATTAACGAGTTTTTAAGTAATTGTCATTAAAATAAAATGATTTGTCCGTACATGACATTACAATAAATTAAAATAAATTAGGCGCGGGCAACGTCTGCGCCGCATAAATTTGGGCGTTAATCGGGCGCCATTTCTTTTTTTGGGTAATTATTGGGCTCTGTTCGCTATTCCTTTCTCTCATATTTTTTTTGTATAATTAGGTGACAGCCCTTGTAATACATTATGTCATAGGACAATTTATTGTTTGATTATTCAGTAAATTAAGTGAATATAAATTAATGTCACTAATGGTAAACACGAAAACTATCAAAATTGCAACTAAAATTAAAGTGATTCATACCTAATTTGAAATATTTTCAAAATTCGAATTATTAGGATAAGCTACTTGGAAACCAGAAATCCAGAACATTTTAGTTAACAGATTAAATCAAATTTTTAACAATGTGTTCTATTTCTTGAAATTCATATAAAATGTATAAACCTAATATTTTTGATATTAATAATAACCGCCACTTTAATTTGATTAGCAAACAAACCGATTTTATATGCATATTAGTTTTCGAAAATCTCTGTAACTACTTATAACAAAAATAATACGTGTCCAAAATTAGACCCCCGAAGAACCCCACTTATTTATTTATTTATTTAGTAAACGGTACACCCTTTTCATAATAAAAATAATACACAACAAAAGTGTGAAAATACTTGAAGGATAAATAAAATAATTTGATGACGAAAAATTCAACAAACTCTTTAATTAAGTAATGCATTGTTAAATCTTCAAACTTCAATCTTTAACAAAGAATAAATACTTCCTAAAGCTATTAACTATATTTTGGAGAGTATTAATTAAATTACTATGGAAGATTATTATTTCAAGAATTTAGAAGTGGGATATTTTTAAAGCCATAGAAGATTATCAGAAAATAATATATATCTTGCAATATTTATTCCTTTCGCCGTAACTTTACATTTTTATTCTTATATGTTTTAAGTTTACGTCTCGTATTTAATTTACGATAATTATTCATAGATAAATTTCGACGAATTATGCTTTGTCGACTAAAATTATAAATTTTTACGTTAACGAGAAAAAAAGAGTAGGTAAGTAGTATAAAAATTTCTGTTAAATGGAGAAGGAGCCATAAAAATAAATTCATAGCCATTCCATACGATTTAGGTATAAATGAGAAGATACATTAAAAAACAACCAAAAACAACGGTCATGTAATACAAGAGATGGAGAAAATTTATAGAAAGAACAAAATAGAGACAATAAACCCACTAGAATTTATATACCTACTACAATATGACAATTGCGACAGAAATTATAAATAAACCAGTAAATAGTTTAAGGTCAACTACAAGGAACATCAAAAATCATTACACGGGAATAGGATTTTTGGAGCATTGTATCCTAATGAGACATACATTCGCGAACCGCTTCCGAGAAAAAGGCCGTAAATTAAATATCCTTTAAAGTCTAGAGATGGAAAAAGCTAGAAATACTGACAATGCCATTAACGACCAAAATGAATAATTAAAAATTACAAACTTTTACGTAATAAAAACAATAATCTCAATAATGTAACGTTTACTTTCTTCGAATTTGCTTTTTTATTTTTCCGTTTGAATTATCCTTGTGGACCGAACGATTGAGGAATTTGAATACGTTAATATGAAACCAAACCAAAGTGTTTTAATTGAACTTTAGAAAATATTCTATTTTTGTGTTGTAAGTATTTATTATTTAGTATCTACTGAGATATATAAGAACGAATTAAATTTTTCTCACTTGGTGCATAACTTTGCTTATCTTGTCAGATTAAATCTTTCAATGTTGCTTGGGATTTGCAAACGCTTAAATTATTTATTTATATATTTTCAATACCTTCTTTACAATCAAATATATAAAACTTTCTTTACATAAAATAATTGGTAAAATATGCCACAAAAAAAGCTTAAGAAGATTTTTATAAATTGGTATTCTATTGGTATTGTTCATTGACAATCACGCCATCTCTTGCATTTTCTTCGTCTTCTTCATGCATGTAGCTTCTTTATTTACTCTGACATTTATGGTTGTTAGCTAATTAACTACATTTATGAACAAGAATACCCATCATTTACCTTTACGGAGAAGTTACTTCTTGGTGACTCATATCTATTGTGTTGACTCTTAAGTCACTTCGGTTCCGACCAATCGATGTCTACACTTGTATCTTTAACCAACTATCTTCAATTCAATTATCTACCATTTGACAGAAGAAACTTCAACTGTCATTCAAAAAAATAAGTTCATCGATTCAGTAGCCGCAGAAATATTAAACATTCCTCAAACGAATTCATCACAAGAAGGTTATGCTCTGAATTTGTTGGTTACCACAGAACCAAACCATTAATACGACTGTGCGCTGTCACTAATTGGACAAATTAGTAGTAGAACGAAGCCATCAATAAAAAGCGTCCAGAATTGGCAAATCGTAAGGGTTCTGTGTTCCAACATAACAACGAGAGATCCCACATACGTTTAGTGACCTATCAGAAGTTGCTGGAGCTTAAATAAAATTGATGGACCATTCACCATACTCACCAAACTTTGCGCCATTCGACTACTATTTATTTTGATCTTTGATTTCTTTGCATAGTAAACAATTCAATTCAGACAATGGTGTCAAATAGCACTAGCTTCATTTCATAAAAACTATTTCGCAAATGTATGGCTTCTTCAGGTGAATTAAAGTTTACAGCCTTTAGTTTTTACTTACAGAGTGACTAAAAGGTTTCTCTGTTTGATACATTTTTGCGACCACATATCTCCAACAAAACTCTAAAGCATTTTTGGACAAGATAGGCTTACTCTCTTTCTATTCGCAGAAATAATCATGCTTTCGAAGGACATGTATTAAGGCCAAAGCAACAACAAAAATATACAATTTTTGTATAGTCTAGTTAATTTGAGAATATTTTCAGCTTCTCTAACAGCACAAACAGACATTGGACACATTCTTAACAACAATTCGATCATCAGGAAAATTCAAAAAGCCAATAGCATATTAAACATTAATAGAATATGATACAACAAATTCAATCTAAAATCCATTACCATGAACACAATTATTCCGTAAGAATCACCATAATTTTTAAAGATTATTATTCTATATTACAATAATATTTATTTAACAAGAAAATTTCAAACAAAAACTACACAAAATTTACTAAAAACCCACAAATCACGATTGCAATTAAAATAAGGTAAATAGAATATTAAGACGGAAGAGAAGGTAAGTTAATATTTCATGAGGCTGTTATTTGATGATAATTCATGTTCAGTTCAATTATTAAAAAAAAGATTTTTGACCTAGAAAAATCTGGTATTTATCTATTACAATAGAAAATTGCGATGGAAAATACGTAGAAAAAACAGAAACAACTTTAAGACTATATTTCTTTGCACTTTGTAGTTAAGAAAAACTGCTTACTTAATCTATTAAACTTTTCCTTTTCTTTTTACCCATTTTAGTCACTTGCAGGTCCTCAGAATCATTAATTATTTCTTCACCTGGTGCAGCTGGATCATCACCTCTATTATTCACCAGAATTTTTGTTTTTTTCTTTTTCTTACCGCTTTTTTCCAATAATTGAATCGGGTTATTTATAAAATCTTCATTTATAAAATTTCTAACTAAACTTTCGTCTTTTTTTGTTTCTTCATTTTATTATTTTCTTCTTTAATCCTATTTTTCTTCTTTCTTTCAGTAGTATTACAATCTATATAATGTACTATATTATTACTTTCTTTTTCCTTATTTCCTCTGTCAGTATTATACTCTACACTATCATTAATAACATTGATTTCTTTTTCTTCTTTCTTTTATTACCTTTATCTTCTACCGCATTTCTTCCATCTTCACTCATCATCATCACATCATTTCTTTTATATGCTCCTTTTTTATCAGTATTATCCTCCATTTCTTTATCATCTCTCTTTTATGTTTATTATCTTCTATATATGTTTTTTTCTTTTTTCTTCATTTTATTTTCTACATCATCTACAGTTTCAACAATTTTCTTAATCTTCTTTGTTTTACTAGTTTCATCCTCCTTATCATTTGTAATTAAATTATTATCTTCATTACTTTCTCTTTTCTTCTTTAATTCTTTATTACTATTACAGGGTCCTGCAACAGTGCGTCAAGCTTTCCTAGCGCCTTTCTCGTAAGAGATAGAAAAAAATGTTTCATATAAAAATTTATTGAATTAAAAATCTCTATGCCGTAAAATTATTTTCAAATATACAGGGTGTCCCAATTTTGCGTTATAACAAAAGCAAACATTTTTTTAAATGGAACACCCTGTATATTTTTTCATTTTATAATTTGGATAGTATTTTATAACTTAAACCTTTTTTGGTTTTTAATTTCGATATGGCATTTCCGAGTTATTGACGTTTTTCTGAAAAAAATGTAAAAAGCGGAGGTTCACAAAAAAAAAAATTCTGATGTTGTATTTAAAATTTAAGAAATTTTCTTTTTCCTATGGTTGGTCATAAGTACTGTTTATGTACCAGTGTTAAAAATTTTCACTTTTGAGGAACCCTGCCTTTGTATCAGACACGCCATTTTCTAAAATTTCAAATTGTCGTAATTCTTTTTTTTTTAATGGAATCATATATTTTTTTAAATTTCATATTATTCTGCATCTAATTTCCTACAAAAAATATTAAGCATACCCTATACCTAAAAGTGATATTTTTCAAGATATAAAAAAAATTATATTTCAAACGGTCCTTGAATACGAATTTGTTTTTGAATAGATAGCCATGACCGAAAAAATGCATCTGTCAATTAAACAATTAGTTTGACATGTAAATGGGAGGTGTGAATTACAAAAAACAAAAGAAGAAAGCCTTTCATCAACGAGGAACCAAAAAGACATTGGTGAAGGAACTGGCATAAGCGAGAGGTCAGTACAAAGCATTCTGAAGAAAAATCGATATCAAGCATATCATATTCAGCTACATAATGAACTGAGTAATACTGATTTTCAATTTCGTTCCGAATTTTGTTTCTGGGGAAGACAGAAAATACAGGAGGATCTTTCGTTTTTCCAATATATTTTATTCACGGATGAGGCGTCATCCCATAACAACGGATCTGTCAATAGGTACAATTTTCACTATTATTTAACTGATAATCCGCATGTTATGAGACAAGTTGCTCATCAGCATTGAATGTCTGGGGCGGAATTTTTGGAAACCATGTTGTAGGTCAACATTTCTTCGAGGGCCATCTCAGTAGGTCTATGTATTTGTACTTCTTGCAAATTGAATTACCCGGAACGTTAGCTAATGTACCCTAACTAACAAGAAACAGGGTGTGGTTTTAACAAGACGGAGCACCTGCCCAATTTTCACAAGACGTGAGGGCATTTCATTTTTCCCAACCAGTGGATTGGTAGGAATGGACCCACCAAATGACCTGCTAGATCTAAGGATCTAACAAAACCTGAAATTGTTTATAAGGAATCACCAATAGCACTGAATATCATATGCTTGATATCGATTTTTCTTCAGAATGCTTTGTACTGACCTCTCGCTTATGCCAGTTCCTTCACCAATGTCTTTTTGGTTCCTCGTTGATGATAGGCTTTCTTCTTTTGTTTTTTGTAATTCACACCTCCCATTTACATGTCAAATTAATTGTTTAATTGACAGATGCATTTTTTTCAGTCATGGCTATCTATTCAAAAACAAATTCGCATTCAAGGACCGTTTGAAATATAAATTCTTTTATATCTTGAAAATTATCACTTTTAGGTATAGGGTATGCTTAACATTTTTTGTAGAAAATTAGATGTAGAATAATATAAAATTTAAAAAAATATATGATTCCATTTAAAAAAAAAGAATTACGACAATTTGAAATTTTAGAAAATGGCGTGTCTGATACAAAGGCAGGGTTCCTCAAAAGTGAAAATTTTTAACACTGGTACATAAACAGTACTTATGACCAACCATAGGAAAAAGAAAATTTCTTAAATTTTAAATACAACATCAGAATAATTTTTTTTGTGAACCTCCGCTTTTTACATTTTTTTCAGAAAAACGTCAATAACTCGGAAATGTCATATCGAAATTAAAAACCAAAAAAAGGTTTAAGTTATAAAATACTATCCAAATTATAAAATGAAAAAATATACAGGGTGTTCCATTTAAAAAAAATGTTTGCTTTTGTTATAACGCAAAATTGGGACACCCTGTATATTTGAAAATAATTTTACGGCATAGAGATTTTTAATTCTATAAATTTTTATATAAAACATTTTTTTCTATCTCTTACGAGAAAGGCGCTAGGAAAGCTTGACGCACTGTTGCAGGACCCTGTATAATCCACGTCATCACTAATTTCTGTCTTCTTCTTTTTAATTCCTGCACCTTCATGCACATTATGATTTCCTTTTTTCTTCTTCCTTTTATTATATTTTATCCTTTACATCATTTACTTCACTGATTTCGTCAGTAATCTCTGTTGGCTCACTACTATTTTCACTTTTCTTAAACGTTTTAATTTTTCCCTTTATATTACCAGCACTTTTATTACTGATTTCATTAATTTCATTCAGCTTATTTCCATCATTTACATTTTCTTCTTGCCTATATCTTCTTTCTTCTTTATTTTAGATTTTTTTCTCTTTCTTCATCACATACTACTTCATTCCGTTTCTTCATTATGACACTGTTTGCATCACCATCTAAATGAATATTTTCGTTATCATCATGTGTCCTTTTCTATTTTTTGCTACTTCATCTTCATTAAATTTTTCGTTCTCCTCTTGTTTATTTATTTCCCCATTTATCGTTTCATTTTTACCCTTATTTCTCTTCTTATCCTTATTATTCACGATTTGCACATCTTGCTCCTGACCTTGATTTTCTTTAAAATTATCTACATTAATTAATTAATCCTCAAATTGTCCCTTTCGATTATAAATTTCCCTTAAAAATACATTCCTCTCACCATCAACGATCCCTTCAAACGCCCCTATGAAGAATCCGTTGGCCAGATCGTCTTCAGGTCTGGCATAGATGCAGTGATTTCCAACGCTACCTTCCTCGTTTGAGGCCACATTCAACCACGGAGCTTTCAGACTGTTTTCAATCGGTACGAGCTTGAATTTGGTGGAGGATGAAATCACTCGTTTTCCTGCACGTCGAGTAGACGATGGGTTTATCTTCCGGGGAACTTTTAAGCGCATACTTCTAAATCTTTATCTGGAAGCCGTCCAATTTGGCCACCCTCTGCTCCACCGGTTCGATCATATACAAAGAACACAAAAAATCTTAACATGGGAACAGGATTTTGAAGCATAGTATCACAACGCTTGCCGGTAAAAAGCCAGAATTAAATATTCTTTAAGATCTAGAGATTAGAAAAGCTATTAGAAATGTTTACAATGCTCTTAACAATTAAAGTGAATTGTTAAGAAATTACGGACTTTTATGTTATAAAAACCGCAATATAAATAATAAAATGGTGATGTAGCCATCATAGTAATTTCGCTATATTTTACTCGAAAACTATGAGGTTTACGCAAAAAGACTATCCCTAATGATTTGTTGACTTTTAAATTCTCTATAATTATTTGTAATACAAGTTTCATGTTACTCTATTAGTTTATTAGAAATTGGCAAAAAATGTAAAAATTTTCAATTTTTATTTTTTTAATCAAAAGTTAAGAAATTTATGAAAAATATGTTTTAATAAAACTTGTTCATTTTTTATTTCCTTTAACTTTTGTTTGAACCGTATTTTAAAATTTCCCATATTTAGAAAAATATCACCAAAAAACACAAAAACGCAATACTCCCCCTATATACCGGGTGTCTCAGACCACCCGTACCAGCCTTTTATTTCGACAACGCTTAGTCGAATGTGACTGGGACAAAAAATTTTATTACCAAAGTGAACCCAAGGAATCCACTGATGAATTTATTTTTTACCGGAATAATCCGGAAGTACCCGGAACCGGAAGTAACTTTAAAATTTCAAATGGCAACATAGGTCGAGTATAGTATTAATTGATAGGTCATTTTAAAAGAAACAACTTTTATTAAAATGTTTTTTTTAATATTTTGCATATTTATAAAAATAAACGAAAAAAACTAAATTGAAAATTGGTTACCCATTCAACATTCAATTTCCTCAAGAAGGCTTTGCTTTTTTGTTATGTCAAAATAATTGACTTCCGTGAATATTTGAAGTAAAATAAATTATTATTATCAAAGTATTGAATATGTCAATATGGTTTTTACAAACCTCAAAGGTTTGGTGAATGCGGCCAAAACTATCATGCTGCTGCGTGAATTTATGCTGAGCGATACTCTCAACGAGCAAATCAGTCAAAAAATGATTTTCGGCGCCTTGCAGAACGAAAATAAAGTAAATGATAATTAAAACAACTATTCAATTATTTATGGTATGTTCAAATTGCATTCCTTCTAGATCAATGCATCTTTGTAGCCGATTTCGAACGTCTTACGGCCCGTAGAATCTCATATTCAATAAGTGAACGGCAGACGTTCCGTATCCTCTCATTCATATTATCTCTCGTGGTTGGAACCTATTTATAGACTAGGTCTTTGATTCGTCCCCTCAAGGAGAAGTCAAGAGGCGTTATGTCAGGAGAACGAGGTGGCCATGGAAATGGTCCTAGCCTTCCAATCCATCAATCAGGGAAAAGGCGATCAACGGTTTGACGAGAAACGCTTGCGTAATGAAAGTCAATAAGATTATTGTCTAAAAAATCAGCGTATTTAGCTCCGTTTAATGAACCATCGAAAAAATGCTGACCAATAATTTGGTTTCCTAAAATACCACACCAAACATTAAGGGTCCACAAGTGTTGATTATCAACTTCTCTTAACCAATGAGGGTTTTCATTACTCCAGTAGTGAGCATTATGTAAATTAACAACTTCGTTGCTTTTGAATGTCGCCTCATCTGTTCATAACTTTTGTGATGGAAATTATAATTTTTTGAGACAACCATTCACAAAAATTAAATCTATCTTGAAAATCCCGCTCTTCAAATTTCTGGTGTAGAGAGATATGATATGGATGGAATTTGTTTGTTTTTAAAACTCTCAAGTAGTGGAGCGAGTTATTCCAGCATCGATTTCAATTCTTCTAGTCGAGATGTTCAAGTCCAGAGCAATTGCTGCAAAAATATCTGGTGTTCTTTAATCTTGTACAGGTTTTCTCATACTTCGACCTTTGTTGTGGCTGGGCTGTAGCTTACTAGATGTCTTAACTCGTTCTGCAAGGCGCCGAAAAACATTGACTGATTGGCTCGTTGAGGGTATCGCTCAGCATAAATTCACTCAGCAGCATTATAGTTTTGGCCGCATTCACCAAACCTTTGAGGTTTGTAAAAACCATATTGACACATTCAATACTTTGATAATAATAATTTATTTTACTTCAAATATTCAGGAACGTCAATTTTTTTGACATAACAAAAAGCAAAGCCTACTTGAGGAAATTAAGTGTTGAATGGGTAACTAATTATCAATTTAGTTTTTCTCGTTTATTTTTGTAAATATGCAAAATATTAAAAAAACATTTTAATAAGAGTTGTTTATTTTAAAAAGACCTATCAATTAATACCATACTCGACCTATGTTGCCATTTGAAATTTTAAAGTTACTTCCGGTTCCGGGTACTTCCGGATTATTCCGGTAAAAAATAAATTCATTATTGGATTCCTTGGGTTCACTTTGGTAATAAAATTTTTTGTCCCAGTCACATTCGACCAAGCGTTGTCGAAATAAAAGGCTGGTACGGGTGGTCTGAGACACCCGGTATACTATATAGGGATAGTAATAATGAGTACCACCTTCTAATTTGTTATTTTGTATTTCCTTTAGAATGATCTTCGTTAACCGAACGATTCAAAAATTTCAGTTAACACGAAATCAAACAAAGGTTTTAATTTAACTTTAGAAAATATTCTATTCTTGTTGAATAAGTATTTACTATTTGGTTCATAAACTTCATATCAATTGAAATTCCTAAAAACGATTTAAATTTTTTTAAAATTTCTGTTTACTAATAAAAACAGAACGTTGATTGATCTGTCTGTAATGCCACATGTCAAACTATCATTTAAACTTTCTCTTCAAAATCTTTAAATATATTACTAACTTTACAACTAATTATTTTCACTTACCCAGTTTAATATTTTGATGGTCTTTAAAACGTTTTATTTCATTATTTATTTATTTACCTTAGCCTTCTAAACAATTAAATACATAAAACTTCTTTATACAAAATAATTGATAAAGCATTCCAAAAATTTGAAGGTAAAAAGCCTGACCAGATTTTGATCGGTACTGTTTAATGGCAATAATGCGATCTTTGGCTTATTCATCTTCTTTATCATGCCTGTAGCTTCTTTATTTTCTATGATATAAACTACTCATTGTTATCAGCTACCTAACTACACTTATCAATAAGTTTACCCATTATTTAAGGAGAAGTGCTTTTCTGGTGCTTCATATCTAAATCTTTACAGTTCATAAGCTGCTTAATTGATATGTTAGGTTTTCCATAGGATCTGATGACCTCTTCGATAATTCCTCTTCTCGTATCATTTAAAATGTAGAGTTTAATCAAACCCTGTTGCATATCTTTCACCATGGTCTTCACCGAGTTCAGCACTGACGGATTCTGCTCTATTTCTCTAAATAAGTTTACGCTTTTGGTAGGCATATCCTTTTTTTGCTACGATTTTCTCAGTTTTGCACTCTCCTTGGAATATTAGAAAGTAATTATTTATTTATACAGGGTCCGCAGTGAAATGGGAAAATTTCGTAAATGATTGTGAAAGACTTATTTTTTTAAATAAGTTATGTTAGGTTGGACGGCAATGGATATCCTTATTTAAAAGAAGAAATGACACGCCCCGGGAGCAAAGCATTCCCAACAATCATTGAGATTGGTGCAATGTGGCTTGTTGCCTTGTCTTGCATTTTAATCATCTTCCTCGAGAAAATAAGGACCTATAATTCCATTGTCTGATATCGCACTGTGACTATTTAAACACGAAAAGGTGCTTCATGAAGTAAACGAGCGTTTGAACTTCACTCTCGCCATTTTGATAATATGCTTAAAATTCGTAGCCTCATTGTTTAAACGTCTAAATTCATTGTAAACTAAATGGCAGACCATGCAGGTTATGACAGATCGGCAATCGACGTTTTAAATCCACCTAAAATCTTCCCGTTTGACTGGCGGACCTTGTATATTTAAATCTTTGGTCTTTTTTCTTAAAAATACATATAAAAACAAATTCTTTACAATCATTCATTCGTTAAGTTTTGGACGATGGCGAAGCACGATCGTAGTTTACAATAACAAATTATATTCTTCCACTCAAACCCTTCTTGCACCATGATGTTGGGAAAGCAGCAATCCCCATCAACATCCGAAAACTTTAATATTTTATTTAATACCGTTTTTTGTACAATATTTAGGAGGATCTTTTTGGCAGTTTATCTCAGCTTGGTTCTTGTGGTTTTTTATTGACTTGGCCTTTGACAAATCCAGCTTAAAAATTCTGTTACTTTTTCCTGCTCTTACATTATGGGCTAGTGTCTTCGGGCATTCACTACTTCTTTAACTCGTTATATGAAATATGAGCTTATGTAACAAGAGTATTAACACAATTAATTAAAATTAATTTTTAAAAACAAAACTTTTAGTAAACATTTAGAACACAAATCTTGTATAATATCTTTATAAATTTTCTACTCAACAACTTTTATTAAAAAGTATGTAAGTAAGTGGTGTTTATCGAAAAAAAAATATCGGTTTACTTTTATTTATATCATTATATATTAACTCATGAACAATTAGCATTTTCTTTTTTAGTAAATAAAATATATTCATAATAGACCTTAAAATCATATTGTTGGCAATTCTAACAATTACTTATCATTATCACATTACTAATTTAGAAAACTCAAGTACAATCATTATTTAATAACTAAATTGGCCTTCAAATTCAATATTTTTTAATACAATTGATACTTATGGCGATACACTCTTGATGGAATCAGATGTGCAATTTAGGTGAAGAAAAATACTTGTTATATTCCATAGTTTTGTCTTTATTTAGAGTTGTTATGGATCGAAACACCTATCAGGAAATTGAAAATAAAGACCAAACTATGTAACATAACAAATGTTCCTCTATTTTTTATTTAATTGTTTTCTCCTTTTTACGCAGTTCCATCTCACCTTGATATTTCTTCATTTTAGTCTACCTGCTCCTCCAATTATATTTCCTTTCCTATAATGTTTAATATCATTGATACTTATTAAACTACATACTTGATGGTGAAGAAAAACAGATTTCACATAAGCTTTTGAAGATTATTTATCGTTTTTGAAGAAGAAAATAAACAATTGATGTAAATTTGGTGAAGAGTATTTACTAAATTCACTTTAACTGTTCAATTTCTTTTCTAAAATTATCATGTATATTATTACTTGATCCTTAAGAGCTCATCTGGTATGTTTAACACCCACTAATAGTACTTTAATAAAATTCTTTTGTTTCTTAATCTTCTTAATCATATCCGTGACTTCTTTATTTTCTCTGATATAATAATAATAATAAACTTTATTCTCTTTATAGGCAGCAATTTCAAATATATATATAATAAATAGAAGTACAAGGAAAATATTAAAACAAATGAACCATAAGGTCTACCTTCCAAACTTTCATATTATAAACCAAAAAAAAGTAAATTAACTTAACTTACTTACTTACCCTATCAATACAAATACAATGTATTAAAAAGTATACTCATTATTTTCCTTACGCAGAAGTTTTTACCTGGAGCTTCAAATCTGGTTCATTATTAGAACTTATAAGCTGCTTAATTTATATTTTAAGTTCACCATATGATCTAATAATTTTCTGTTTGATGAATAACACTTCAAAATAGCTTAAGCACAATAAAACTGTATCTTCTTACCAATTAATTACATACTTTCTCACAAATTCTAGTCCTGTTCGATATTATGCCATCACCTATTTTCAATTAATTTCTGGATAGCTAAACCAAGTAGTCATAGTCTAAGGAAGTTTTTAGATTTGATAAAGAGCTAGGATTACCAATAAACTTTTGTTTTCAAAGCAAAAAAGAATTAATTATCTTTTCTGTCAATAACAGCCACGGACCCTTTTCAATATTTTTGGATCTCATCGGCGTAGTGCAGTTGAAGACAGGGGAACAGAGTTTTACTTAGAAGTAACTAACTCTTCGGGTAAATCATAAGTCAAGATATTACCATATGCCATCTCTAGTCGAAGTATGCACTAGATCCTAAGTAAAACTCCGATTACCTGTCTTCAATTGCGCTACATCGATGAGATCCAAAATAGACCAAAACCTGACCGTGGCCGTTAATGCAAGGGAACTATAATTAATGATTGCATTATTATGATCGCTGTTGACAGTTCCCTATGATTTGTCAATGGTTATCCACAAAAACGAGAATATAATGCAACGCTGGTACCTTTAAAAGATTTCCTAATCAATGATGAAATATTATTTATTCATTACCTAATTTATTAATACTTGATACATCTTGGAAAATTAAACAAAAATGTTTAATATTCGTTACCATCTTGCAGTTGTCATGGTGCTTACGTCCCACAAAGCGACCAGTGGCTTAGATTTAGAATCACCCAGTATACCTAATACAAAAATAATAACCTAATAGTGCTTAAGCAGCCATTACTACAGGTTATTATGTAATTAATCTTTCATGGTGCGTAGGTATTGTTCTCAAAATCATTTTACAAGATTAGATTGTTTTTATAATGCATCAGATCTAATGGTTGCACCAATAATACCAGTAACTTCTTCCTCTTTTCAATTAAATTTTTGCCCTATCTAATCAAACTCACTAGCGATTCTTTCACCATGATCTTCACCACTGACAGATCCTGCACCTTTTTCTCGACAATGTCTCTCCAGCAAATATATTAATTTTCTGCTGTGATATTCTCATCTCAGCACACTCTATCAGTTACACACTTTCCAACTTTCAATTGAGTTCTTATCTGTTTTTATTTTTACTTCCTTGATTGATTGAATTGCTTTTTCTTAAAGAGGAATAATTCCATATTTTTCTTGTTAGACATTAGAAATACATTGCTAAGTTTTTTAGAGTATATTGATGAACTGGCTTTTAGAGATGCTGTCTTAGTATGCATAGCAGATGACAAACCTGATAATTAATCTACGGTTGTGAAGAAGTAGCAAGATTTAGCTCTGCGTGTCTGCCCATAGGAGTGGTATCTTAAGAAATGCTAAAAATTTTGATTTGAAACTTTAATCTTAAACTCTGTATTCTTTGTTGAATCTAAAAACCTTGCAGCAAAGAAACTTAGGATCTCATGTTACATTTACGTAAAATTTATTTCCTATGACCTATATACTTCTTAAATTGATGATAGTTGGAAAACTCACAGACGAGGCACTTAGTTGAAAGCCCATATTATATTTAAAAGAATATTATTCACCTCAAGAAACAATTGTAGTGAGTTAAATAAAAATTTAAAAATCACCCTTATTATTAATTAAATATAATAGTTGGAAAATTGAGATTCCTATTTTTGTAAAACACTAATTTTTGTCTGGTTGCAAACATATTTATATGTGAATCTTTGTGTAAACTTCACTGTACATAGATAATATTTAGGCTTATAGTTCATTTAGTATCATTTAGTATCATTTATTTATTCCAATATGCTTACACAAAATTCCAAAAATGTTTGTAAAATCCATAAATATCATAACCAAAATTTCAGTCACATATGGAAAGGGCAGAGTTCACAATATAGCGTTCTTCCACTCGTACCAACACTTTATTCAGTGAGAAACTTGCCATTAAAACTACAGAATTCTATTAAATGTGTTACACACACATATTTTTTTATTTGCTTCATACGCCAACGAACACAAACCGCATAAATCAAATTAATAACATTGTGATACAACACAGTAAACAGTGCCAGCTATCGCCTACATCGTAAAATATTATTTCCGCGCGTTCATTTTAATTTTTACGCGAAGTGTTTGTGGTTGTTGAACCCGATCGACTATCGAGTTGGTGATCTGACAGGCTGTATAATTTTGGGTAAAATATGTGCACATAAGTTGGTTTCTTAGTTGAAAACATCGTTTAAATTACTCTGTACATTAATAAAATGTTATAGTCTGATATGGAAATTAATATGAATTAAAATGCAAAAATAAAAGATAATCTAATTTTTTTACAATTTTTTTATAACTGACTATTTGGTTATTTTATTCTTATCTTATCTCATATATTTTTAATATACAATACTTCTTATACTTGTTCAAAAATTTTGCAGTAAAAGGTAATGACATTATATGATATTTAAAGTTTTTTTTAGATAATTTATATTTTTGCAACAAATTTTGAAGGTTTATTTTTGATTTACGATGAGTTGTTTATGTTTATGTTTATGTTTATTAATCTTTAGCTTTCTTTCCAAAAAATAAATACATATGAATATAAAAAAAAGAATAGTATATTTTAAAATATTCCTACAAAAATCAAATTTTTAAGTGAAGTAATATATTTTGGATAAATCAAATATTTAATTTGAATTTTTTGAAACGTCAGTTTTTTTCAATAATAAATGGTTTAGCTTTATATATTTTTTTTAATTCCTTCTATAAAATATTTCCATATTAAGTACAGAAGTAAAAAATCTTTAATTCCAATTCAAAGTAAAATTGATGAAAAGGATTGTGGCAACCGTTACTGGTGGAGGTTCATTTTATACGCAGAAAATTCTTTTATTTTATTCTTTAAGCAAAATTGATATTCTATTTTGGAATCTTTTATTTTACTCTCTAAACATATTGATATTGTATTTTGGAATCAATAATCCATCACTAAAAATTATTCAAGGAAAACTTCTCTGTTGCAATTTGAATAATCGCATCTTTTTATTTCGAACTACTTCCTTTACTCAAGACTAGTTCCTCCTTAAGTAGGCCACTTTATGCGGACAATCAGGGACCCAACTGTCGGGGCTGCACTAAACTTGCAAATTTGTTTCTGATTGTGGACTCCGGAGTGCACACGACGAATAAATACGAAGACTCTTTTTTGGGCTCGGTCCCAATTTACGTGCGGCCACTGTCCGATTCTTCATACAGCGCATAATTAATTGGGTGGATTTTCGCGGTCCAATCTTCGGACGCCCTGTAAAACGCGATTTTAATGGGACCCTCGTGCGATTTTAATAATTTCATATTCTGCACGACCGTATTTCATAATATATTCATGCGTGTTTAATAGCCGGCGGAAAATATTCAGTATGTAAATCGAGGTAATTTTAATATCCAGCAATATGATTTAATTGCATGTAGTAAGTTCGTAACTGAAGAAAATAAAAATTTGAGAGGAATAGTGTTTGTAATTTATAAAATTATAATTTTTAACATATTTATATAGTTTATATTAAAGCCAACTTTTATAGTTAGTAATGGTCACTAAGTGCCAAACGCAGTGCATAAATCATCAGAAGGCTTCCATCAACATCATCATCGTTATAACTTAGTCACCACAATAGATCATTTTAGTGACAAATAACAGGAAGAGGCCCTGGACGAGAATTATGTATAAATTGCGCCACCGACACCGAAAACGATACGCCCCCCAACATAAGGGATCATTTTCACATGCCGAACATCCAAAACAGACACGACCATGCATTTCGATTTAGATGAGGGAAAAAAACGCCACCCCACACTCGGGAAAAGAAAACACCGAAATCCGAGCATTAAATAAATTCTCTCCTTAGCGCAAAAAATAAGGGTTATTGATTTCTGCATACATCGTTCGTATGGGTAATTTAGAAATTATATCTAGAATGCAGTAACTATTTTATGGCAATAAACGTACATACTTAAGGCGTCTCAGAGTTCAAACTTAGATCTACTATTTTTAAATTGGACCTAAATTTGTTCTCTGCAGCACTTCCGAAATTACATCTATTACCTTTATTAACTGTCGTTCTTAATGTTAAAATCAATGCTGTTTTCTAGATATTATATTTTTTACATATCCAAGCCTAATTAATTTATTCTAATAAGTTCTGTATTGCTGATTGTATACACACTCTCTATAGTTCAATACTTCTCTACAATCTCCTTCTATATGTTGTAATTTTTCAGTAGTTTAATTTCGTTTTCGTCTTCCTCACTCACTTGATTTATTGCCTCAGCGTAAAATAAATTCAGAAAATCTACTTTAGATTCAGTATAGAGGTAATATTATTTAGAATTAGACTAATTACTCCAAGACTAATTACTAGCTATTGCTGCATCAAGATAGCTATTGATTTCAAATTTCACAATTATTTTTAAAAGTAGTTTCGCGTGCCCGGGATATTTAGGGCGTATGCGGGAAGTGGTTTAGAGGCAATAGGTTTTATGTGACACAAGGGGTTCAAAAATGGCCACGAGTACATTGAAAACGATAACCTTCAATAAAACCAAACAAATGAAAATCTAATGGTAGTGAGCGAACTGTTAGACACAGAATATCATCTTAGTCTTAGCATTATTGCCGATGAACTGAAATTTGTTCAGAGTACTGTATACAAGTTAACGACAAAACTACAAACCTTTTGTGTGTCGTGTGTGCCAAATTTATTCTCAAAGTTTTAACTTTCCTAAGACAATCCCATTATTTTTAATAATTCTCCAAAGTCCAATAGAGATCGCATTAGCAAGTCAAGCGTGAAATGTACGCTTATTGTTTTTTTTTGCGATGCCAAAGGACGAATTCGCAAAGAGTTTGTCCCTGTCGCCCAAAGTGCTACAAATTAGTTTTACGTTGGAGTGCTTTATCATTTGAAGGATCGAGTCCACGACGTCCTTCCAGACATCATAGGCGATTAAGTTTTCACCACGAAAAAGTCGTTCGTCGCTGCCGAGGTTTTGGATATGTCGCCAGCCCCAAAACTCGTTCCCAGCGAATACTTTTGTTCCTCTGGATAAAAACAAGCCTTAAAAGGAAAACCATTCACCACAATTACAACGATGCAGGCAGCTTCGAAGAAGTCTCTTAATAGCCTTGCACGCGAAGACTTCCAGGAAAAAAACTCTGCCATTGTTGTGATGGTGATCAGGGGTAAAATGTTTAATAAATTCCATTTTCTCAGACCAATTCTAAAATTTTGTTACTAATTATCCCAATTGATGCAAATTAAAATACATAAAATCGAATACACTATTAATATACACTACAACTATTAATATAATCATCAAATTGATATCTACTACTACTCATAAAAGCCACACATTCTCAATTTTGATTTTATAAGTAAAAATTCAATTGAGTTCTGGTAGACTGTAATCATCAACCACAAGAAAATCTGTTCATATATGTTGATCAATAGTGTCAGAGTGTGCACTAATGTGAACAGTAAAACATATCCAAAAGGGATCTAGAGAGTATGTAGGTGCAGCCAATAATAATATTAGTATTGACAAAGACCTATATTTTCCGCTTGATGGAATCGACACTAAAAACATCCATTATGAACAAGATAGAGGCCTTCAAAATATGGTAAATATGTGCGTATGCAAAAAATATCATGGACCGAATACGTATCGAATGAAGAAGTCTTTAGAAGAGTGGGCTTAGAGCGGGAACTCCTACTCAATATCAAAAAGCGAAAAACAACCTACCTTGAACATGTAATGAGGCACGAATGCTACGAAATCTAATAATCCAGGGGAAGATAGAAGAAATGAGAGGCATTGGAAAAAAAAGAATGTCGTGGCTCCGGAACATTCTGAAGTCAAAATGGATGAGATCTGATGAGACAACAACAACTAGAAAATCATATACTGAAATAGTCGCCAAACTTCGCTAGGAGAGGCACCTATAGAAGAAAAAGATGGTAACGACAACAAGCACAAAAGACTTGAGACTATTTTGACCCCAACAAAAACGCATTCAGTATTCTAAATAAAAAACTAAACACACTGGAAGAAGTTGTTATTTGTTGTTAACAACACGTAAAATAAATGAAATTAAATAAACAGTTGTCAATTTTATTACCAAAACATTGACAAAAACAACTAACCGTTAACGAACACATAAAATCAAGTCAATATAATAGTATTTACTACCAAAATATATATTCAAAATACTCTCCTCCAGCATTAATACACTAGCGGAAACGTGTATGCAATGCCTGGAAGGCACGCTGAAACTTCTTGACGGGGATGTCTTTTAAGAACGTTATAATATGCTTTTGGTAACGATGAAGGCCGTTTGACTAGGGGCATTATCATGGTGGAACTTGACTGTGCCTTTGACGTTAGCTAATACACGCGCGACCTGGCGTTTCACTATCTTGGGCACCAGCAGATAAAAGGTTGAGTTGACAGTTTCTTCCTGCGGGGCACAAAATCAAAATAGACGATTCGTCAGACGTCAAAAACATTCCTTCAAGTCAAGCTCGTTCGCATTTTCTTGGGCAGATGGATGATTTTGTGTGCCACTCACTGCTATGCCTTTTCAATTCTGGGTTGTACTCGAACCTCCAGGATTCGTCTCTGATTACGAGTTAAGAAAGTCAAGTTAATTTCGAACCAATTCTAATAATTCTAGACAGCCCAAAACTTAAAGTTCTTTCTGGTCACTATCCCATGTAACGCAAATGTGGACATGTTTAGTGCTTTGCTAGATTCCCAATTAACGGTCGGACCACAAAACTTTCCGCACACGATTCATATTGTCGTCGGTTCTAGTCGTATTTGGGCGTCAGAATGGAGACCTCTTCCCGGCCTCCGTGAACACCTTGTGCCATCTCCTGGAGTGTCATTGCAATGCAGTCATCCATAAAGGCCTCTTGAAGCATTTGAAATTTTTCGTTTGCATTCATTCCAAGCCGCTCACAAAACTTGTTCAAGCGAACGTTTTATCACGACGTATTACAAAGTCGAAAATTAAACTACATGCGGAAGTATGTCTCTCCACACAGACTGTTCGGTGCAAACTGGCTACCGGCCATATTGGAAGTTCAGACGATTCACCAAATTTTCTGACACATTTTACCCAGCAGCAATGGATTAAATAAATAAAATCGTGGACATTACTTTCATAATAGACCCTGTATTTTTTCAAATAAAGAATATAATAAGCACTTGATTAATTTTAATTGCCAACACAATGAAAACAAATAACACCATTTATGGAAAACACTTAAAATATTTAAAAAAAATTGGCAACAGTTTTGTTACCAACACAAAATAATTCCCAGCAGTTATAATTTTTATATTAGTGTTACATTAATAATACGACAACAATTACTACGCTGCTTCTCTTCTTCTTTTATTTTCATTGACTATCGACCGGTGGCCTTTCAGCCTTCTTACATTATGTAAACATATTTTTTTTTCTTAAATAATTTTTAATCAAAAAAAAAAACAATTGCTAGCAGACATGATTTTTTACAAATACATAAAAACTGTTGTAATTTTTCTACACATATTTATTAAATATACAAAACATGAAAATTTATGAAAAAAATGCAAACAATTGAAATTGGTTAAAGTTTTTACTACAAATATTTTAAAAATTAAACAACACACGAAACAGAACCAAAAATGACGGCAATTGTAATTTTAATTCCCAATGTTTCATTAAATATTAACAATGCAACTTATTTTGCTTGTACTGCAGAAAACCAACTGAATCAATATATCACTGGAAATTTATCGAATGCCTGTACATTTTTCGATCTGAGTCGTGCTTTCGACACAATTGAAATAAACTTTATTTTACAAAAATTAGATAGACTTCGTTTTCGTGGCTATTTCCTAAAATGAATAGAATCCTATTTACATAGTTGAAAGATCAGGGTGAAAATCAGGGGGGGCTTTTCGGACGATATTACAGTTAATAGGTATTCCGCAGGGATTGGTGTTGAGGCCACTACTTTTCTTATTGTTTGTAAATGACCTACCTTCCAATGTAAATACAGGTAAGTTAGTTATGTATGCCGACAATATTTCCTTTGTGGTCTCAGCACTGACTCCCGAAGAGCTTCAAACAAATGTTGCTGAGGTTATTAGCAGTTTCAGTAAAACATGCTAAAAACAAGCTAATATTAAATAATACCAAAAAACGTCTATTTTTCAAATCGACGTACGCCTGTAGATATTCTAAGGAATCTCATGCTGACAAATAGAGACAAATTTCTTGGAACCATGGTAGGCAAACACTTGAGATTATTACAACATTCCAGCATCCAGAGTATTGGTTCAAACGTAGAGACTCTTGTCGACCATATTTTTACATTATATACCTTTCCCTACAACACTAGACAAAAACCACAACTAAGAGTTTAAAAATATCAATCAATTATTTGAAAATCACCAAATCTTATTAGTGCAACAAATTGCCAGATGATGTCAAGTCAAATACAAAACGAAAAATTATCCATAAAAAAAGTTAAAGACACTACAAATAAATGTTAAATTAGTTTAGGTTGTTGGTACGTTACTACTCAAAAACTGTAAGCTTATTTTTCTTATATTCTTTACGATATTACTCAAACTTTGTGAACCTAGTTTTATACGAATCTGTATATTTTTAATTTCTATTTGTGTTAATTCCTATCTAATTTACTTGACGGATCACATCCAATTTTATTGTAAATTTTCAGATTACATATTATATAAAAATAAGAAACTACAAATATATTTTTTAAAGAAGAGATAATAGAAAAAAAAACAATACACTACAGTTGTCTTTTTAAATGTCAACACAATTAAGACACAATTGAGAGCAGTTGTCAATTTGATCAACAGAGAAAGACAATTATTACAATTTTCATTCACAAACATTGTTTCTAAATAATAAAAATCGAAAGCTTATTAGCTACATATAGTTAAGAAAAACAATTGATATCAATTGTCCTTTTATTTTCCAATATATTAAGTTTTTTCACGCACATGAAATCAATTGTATTTTTTACAATTTTCATTATCAAATAAATTAATTAAAGACAAACAATCTAACTGTAGGCAATTGTTGTTTTGCATAATCTTAGCAAAACAACAATTGCCTATAGTTAGTATTTTTATAACCAATGGAATCAAACCAAAACAAATATGACAGCAGTTGTCATTTTACACAAAAAACAATTGTCTGTTTTATTCCAATATTTTTACAAATAAAAAAATAAGCTTACTATTAAACATAATAAAACAATTGACTACAGGTTACCTTTTGTTAGCAATACATAAACAGCTATCATTTTCATATGGTTTCAACATGTTTAAGTAGATATTTTGATAAAAGCAAAAAGTGTCAATTTTTTCAAATCAATATATCTCGGTTATTATAACAGAAAGACAAAAACTGTAAAAGACAAAGTTTTATATAATTTTATGCATATTAATAAAATATATTCAGAAAATTTTTATCGCCACTATTTTCCGAAACTTAAACTTACATTGTTTTAATGGAAACCTTAGTTTCTGAGTTGGCTATGGCCTGATTCAATAGATTCCTTTTTTCTCTATATTGCACTATCACAATGACATAGTTATTTCTAAAAATAAGTGAATTGTAGTCATTTTTAGTGTTATAATAAATAAACAAATAGTTACACATGAAAAAGATAACAGCAAAACAATTGCAGTTATTTATAATAATAACAATATTGTAATTATTAGTTTTACAGAAATTTAAAAAATCTTAAAACTAGACACCTTTCCCTATTTAACCGTTTTTCTATCTCTTATAATTTCCGAGATCCTCATAGAGAACATCTAGAAAAACTCATCCTGTATGTACAAATTAATTGATAGCAATTAAAAATAATTAAAATCAGTTATAATCGTCGCTACAAACAATTTGATAAAGAATATACAAATAAAAACTTATAAGTCAGTTGTCATTTTAATTGTCAACACAGTTACAAAAAGAATTGACAACAATTGTCACATTTGACCAACCGAGAAAAACAATTGCTTTTATTGTTAAAAACATTTATTCTTAATTTTTAAAAAATGAAAGCTTACTGTTTTTTGTTACCAACAAAAAAAATAATTAAAAGGTTTATCATTTTTATTTCAATACACGTTTTGTTATTTACTGTGATTAATACCTAATATGTAAAAATGAGTTGAATTCCTTTGCAATGTTAATTGTCAATTCTCTAATAATTTTTAAAAAACAATTGACAACAGGCATAATTATTTTGCCAACAAGTATAAGCAATTCAACACCATTGAGATTTTTACAAATAATTTATTCGAATAGAAAGAAACTGAAGGAGAAAAATAAAAAATAACGTACTCCTGACGTACCCCAATAAATTATTTATATACCTATATCAATATTTATTATCCTAGCGTTATCTTGACGTATCCTAAATAATAATAATAATAAACTATTATTCATCCCAGCGTACTCTTAACTTATCCTAATAATGTATTCATTGTTCGAGCGTACTCTCTACCTACCCTTAGCGTACTCTTGACCTTTCCCAATTAATTATTTATTGTTCTTTCAAAAAAAAAATCACCAAAGTCATAATTTTGTTGATTATATTATTATATTCATTGAATTGTTTTATTTAGCCCTCGACAGTTTATTTTTTAGCCCATATCTTCAGCATGTATTTAAATTCCACCTTTACATGAAATATATCATTTTTTACTTCTGATTAATTAACTAATGTCTTGACCACTCGCTTTGATACCTACAGTTTGTTTAAAAACTTCTAGGTAGTAATTGTGAAAATCCTACAAATTTCCATTCCTTCAGTAAAATATTTGATTTGAAATAATTATTGTATAATTGAATATAATTTCTTTTATATTGCTTAAATAACCAAATTCTAGAAAAAAAGCTATCTGTACTCGACATATAAACGGTTAAAGCAAAATACCCAAAACTTATTTTAGAGGGGTGTAAAAAATGCAAGTAATTTTTGTGATGATCGTTATTTTTATAAATTAAATTAAACACTTACAAAGTAAGTACTATAAAACTATACCTTTTAGAAATTAACTCTACCTAGATGAAGCAGTTTGTTGTAAAGATAAAATAAATAATAAATTATACGTTTATTTATTTTCGTCGAATATGCAACATACTTTAGGTGCAAACTAGCTTTGTTTTAATTTCATAATTGGGTTTTAAATGCAAGAATCGTAATAAATGAAAATATAAAATATTAATAGGATGCGCATTATTATAAATCGGATAAATGAAAAAAAAAATATATATATATTGACCTAAATTTAAAGTTATGCAAACAAAAGAGATTAATAATTCAACGCGTGATAAGATGGAATATTTAATAATCATTTAAGTAAGGAACTGATTTACATCTTGAGTGAGAAATGAGGGGGCCTTACCGCGTGTCATTTTAGAGTGTCCGAGGTGTCCCTTTTGGACAAAACAAACTGTAAATGGTGATTTAATGGATCCCTTTAGCGGGAGATGAATTTCCATCAGACACCAGATACAATCTGCTTTTCTCTGCTTCGTCCGTCCGAGGAACAGATCGGCCGATAAAAAAAAATAATGTTTTATTTCGACACTCATAATTCAAGACAAATGTTAAAATATGGCCCTTAATTTCCATAATAATTTGGCCCCTCTCGCTCTCTCACCAAATCCGTGGCCAGCTAGACGATATGCTAATTAACGCCGGAATTCATTTCGAATCTACCTGTGCGCCCATCTCTTTTCCCGAAAAGCCATTGGTCCTTCTTTTAATATTATTGAATATGTTAATGCCCGATCTCTGTTTGTAATAGGCGTGAATTATATGGACGTTTATATGGCCAAATTATAATTAAAACCACACTTTATGAAATGGTAGGTTATCGAAATTTTTCTCTTTAATGGGCTACACGGAGCGACCGAATAAAATGATTTCGAATGGACATTAAATGTAAAATACCGTTTTTTTTTTCAAATGCGAGCGTAATTGTGTCCAAGCACGAAGATGTGGTGTGGCACCTAAGCCAAATTTTATCATACGCGCATATCTAGTTACTACATGCGCACCCTTTCGTCGTAATCTCTTATCTTCCCGCTGTATGTATTTATTTTGCAGAAAATTGAGGCCGTTTTCGTGTTTTGGCCTTAATGAACGGTCAGCATGTTATCCTAAATCATAGCCAAATTGCGTAATTTAAATGCAAAGTGGTGGCCAGGAATTAAGATGGATCTCATCATCAATAAGAGGGTAGATGGAAATCTAACGGTTTTTGCGTTGTGTATTAATTTTGAAAGTTTCCTAAGTCCATTTAACTTAAATTCAGATATTTAAGAGTTTGTGTTTTAATGCAATTTAAAATATACGTACATCATACTAATGAGTCATAGTGTGTAAGTGTATCTAAAGGTGTTAAATTTATAGTTCCTATTAAAATAATAATTATTATGTGAATAATATGCGTTTTCTCTTCTTGACTCATTTTACATACAATAAAAAAGTTATTACTTTTCCGACATTTTTTGATAATATTGTAGTAAGGTCGGGCGAAAAACAGAAAATTATTTTTTAATGCCATTTCTACTACACCAAAATCTCTATCATTTGATAAAAACGAATGTCCTGATATTAAAAAATTGAGATCTATAACTTCTACACTGTTTTCAACAGCTTGAACAATTTAAAGCTACTTTAATGTTTCTATTTTGCCCTGCACACATGTCACTGTAAGCTATAATGCATGAAGCTATTTCTTGAGCACCTCTTGATGCAATAGTTTTATCCCAAACGTAATTGTGAACATTATCGTTATGAAAATTGTGAATAGAACGTACATATTACATTTATAATATGCTACTGAAGTAGTCAACGTTGTTTAAGGTAATGCATTTTGCAATTTTTTGATCTTCAGACACGCATTTCGGTGTACTACAACTCGTCAGTGAAGCTATGCCATAATTCGTCCGAGATATGCACTTTTTAGGAACTCACGTAAGATTTTTTATATTAAGGAAGGAAATGGCAACAACATTTCCTTTGGAAAATCAATTTCGAAACACCTTTAACATAATTTTGTTTATCTTGTATTTGTTTCTCATTTATCACTTGGTGAAACAATTTGTTGGAAATTAAAAAGCAATTAGCATATGGCACCGAAGTAACATCATTTGATGATCGTTTAGTTTAACATAATGGAAATACGCGGATGTGAATACTCAACGACGGCGAAATAAAAGAATCTAAACCGAATGCGGACTTTCTCATGAAGTACGGGTTTTAATTAGAAGATTCGAATCACAGTTAAGAAACGATTTCCCAAACATGTGTACAGCGTGGTTTCACTCATTGTCGACTTCCAGCGAGGCCTGACAACGACCCAACGGGGGGATCCGGTCGAGATTGAAAGGGGCCATGAGAAATTAGCTAAAAAAATAATAATCTCTGTTGATAAGCAAATGAGATTCTATCTTTAAATGATTTATGTAACTGTGTAGTTAAGGTAAAAAAAAATGGTAAACGTTGAAAATTATAAAATTCAAGTTATTAAAAGCACACCTTTAAAGTAACAAGCTCATTTACACACACACAAATAAATAAATAACACGCGGCGGAAGGACCACGTGGTCGATAGCTAAACACTACTACTACCACTCATATAAAGGAACGTCTATGCAGACCTTGAAGTAATGCATATATAATTATTTAAAAAAATAGTACGATAAGTACTGTTTTGAACAAACGTAAATTGAAAAATTGATAATAGTGTAGATAATTTTCATGCACTGCACTCATTACTTTTTTGGCGACAAACTGAACGGCTGCATACCAGTTTTTATAATCCGCAAAAAACAAGTACAGATTCTACCGGCTTTTATCGCACATGCAAAAACATAGGCCAAGAAGGAATATTTTGTATTTTAAATAGTTCACATTGAATTTAAGAAATTTTCAGTTTAAATCTCAGCAAATTACAATGTTTTATTTTAGTAATAGATAGACAAAACTATCACAATAAAAAAAGTGAAAATTATAATAGGTTTACATCGTAGTAGGAGATAAGAAGAACCTGAAATTAAAAAAAAATACAACAAAGCAGTTGCAATCATTACATTTTTGGCTGCACACCAGTTTTTATAATCCGCAAAAAATAAGTATATTTATCGCACCCGCAAAAACATACGCGAAGAAGTAATATTTTGGACTATAAATAGTTCTCTTTTATATTATTATTGTATTTAAAAAATCTAAGTAAAATAAATAACAAAACTATCACAATAGAAAAACTGTGGATTTAATTGAAGATTTTAATAGATTTACATTGAAGTAGTAGACAAGAAGAATCTGAAATAAAATATGGCTACCAATAAGTTGCAGATCATTTTGTTGTTTAAATTAATTGTTTTGTAGTTTATTTCCTAAGTTACGTGAGGAGATAGATTAAATAAATTAGAGTTCATATGAGAAGGTTTCTGGAAGTGCCAGATTTACACGAAAGATCTAAGAGCTAAGAAAACCGTGGGATGTTTAAATGTTGAAGGAGAAATCAAACAAAAATAATTATTTATGAATTAGGAAATGATTTTGATGTTTATTTCTACAAAAATATATTATATAATACTATTGCCATATGATTAACTAAACCTAATATATTAGTTTTGTCTATAAGAAAATTTATTGTCTTCAGTTTTGGCTCGAAAAAGTTTTTAAGTATCATATTTTACAATATACATTTCTAACATATTTCTAATTTGGAGCTTCGCAAATTTGCTGCAATAAATACTGTGGTGGTTACTTATAATAATATAATTATGTCCACTAGTAACTAATCTTAAATTTTGTAGAGAAATTTGTGTTCAGTGTATTTTCTTAAAAAAATAATAATTCATTGAAGCAAACTTATTTTCCATACATCAAGTTTGGAGTTTTAGAACTTTGTTTCTATATAGTGTAGGGAGATTGTTGTTATAGAATATCAAAAATATGTTCATGTTTTATTAATTTTGCATTTTGACAATTTTATGTTCAGGGTCAATCTTTTTAAGTTTTAATCATCGGATGCAAACTTATTTTTCATAGGTCAAGTTTTGAGTTTTACAATTTTGTTTTTAAATACTCTCTAGCAATTGTTTTAGTGAAATGTCTAAAATAGACATATTTTAATTCGTCATAATTTTATAGAAATTCAAATGCAAATTTAATTTCTATAGATCATGTTTAAAGTTTCATAATTTTGTTTCTAAATGCTCTGTGGGGATTATTTAGGTAAAATCTTAAAAATATCTTTATTTTTTTTTAAATTTCGATTTTGCAATCAAATTTGTATTTAGAGGAATTTCTTTAAAATATTTAAATCATTGAATGCGAACTAATCTTGTATACATCAAGTTTGGAGTTGTTGTTATATTAATTTTGGATTTTTCAGACAATTTTATGATCAGGATCAATTGTTACACTCTGAACACAAATTTCTCTACAAATTTGTTTCTAAATACTCTGAAGCAATTGTTTTAGTAAAATGTCTTAGATATTTTCAGTTTTGAGTAAGGTAAAATCTTGAAAATATGTTTATTTTGGATTAATTTTGGAGACAATTTTATAATCAGGATTATTGTTTGGACATTTTTGAATCATCGGATGCAAAGATTCTATAGATCAAGTTTTGAGTTTTACAATTTTGTTTCTAAATACACTGTAGCAATTGTTTTAGTTAAAAATCATTTTATTTTTAATTAATTTTGGAATCTAAAGACAAATTTATATTTGGGATAATTTTTAAAAATTATTAAATGCAAAACTCTATAGCGATTTTTAGGCATTATCTCAAAATTATGTTTTTTTTTTATTGATTTTTGATTTAGCAGACAATTTTGTGTCCAGAGTAATATCTTCAAAATATTGAATCATGAAATGTATTCTTATTTTCATACATTAAGTTTGGAGTTTAACAATTTTGTTTCTAAATACTCTGTGGCGATTGTTTTTATAGAATATTAGACACATGTCTATGTTTTATTAATTTTGGATTTAGCAGACAATTTTATGATCAGGATAATTTTTTAGAAATGAATTGAATGCAAACTTATTATTTATGCTTAGTTTATTTGCACTAAACCACAATGCAGCTTTATGATCAGCTCATTTGACGAAGAAATTATATTAGTGTCATTAGCAAATAGGACCACATTTACTTTGCTCATATAATTAACAAACTCGTTGCAATAAATCAAATATAGCAGCGGTCCCAGAGTGGGCACTTGGGGAACACCGTGCTTGATTTGCAGGATATCATTATAAAATATTGTATTTAACAATTTATACTAATATCGCTGGTTCATCTTATCCAAGATATTTTCATTTTTGATTAATTTTTAGAATCTGTAGAGAAATTTGTATTCGGGATGATTTAAAAAAATTATAAAATCATCGAATGCAAACTTAATTTTTATAGATCATATTTTAAAGTTTCATAATTTTGTTTCTAAACACTCTATTGTGATTGTTTATTTAAAATCTTAAAAATATATTTAATTTTTATTGATGTTTGACTTTGCAGACAAATTTATGTTTAAAACAATTGAAATCATTGATTGCAAACTTATTTTTCATACATCAAATTTGGAGTCTAACAATTTTGTTTCTAAATAATCCGTAGCAATTGTTTTAGTGAAATATCCAAGATATTTTCATGTTTTCATTAATTTTTGATTCTGCAGTCAAATTTGTATTCAGGATAATTTTCTTGGAAATTTTTAAATCATCGAATGCAAACCTAACTTTCACAGAGGTATCATTCACCATTGGAATACAATTAACGATGCTTTAGAGTGACTGGGGTGATCCTTTAAAGTAACAAGCTCATTTACACACACAAATTCACAAATGACACATGGCGGAAGGACCACGTAGTCGACAGCCAAAACTCTACTACTACTACTACTACTTCCACAGATCATATTTAAAGTTTCATAATTAGTGTTTCTAGTCACTCTATTGAATTGTAATTAATTAATATCTTAAAATATGTTTATTTCTTATTCATTTTCGATTTTGCAGACAAATTTGTGATCAGAGTAATGTTTTTAAAAATATTTAAATCCTTATTTTCAATGTACCACAATTAGAGTTTTATAATTTTGTTTCTAAATACTCTGTGGCAATTGTTTTTGTAAAATATGAAAAATATGTAATTTTGTCATATATATACAACATCTTTATTACAGACACTTACATTTGTTGAAGTTTAACAATAATACATCTTAAATATATACAGTAGTAGAAGAGGTTAGTATGTACCTGTCGGGCTATCGACCTTAGGTCTTTCTGCCCCGTCATTACAAATATAAAGAAAAAACTAGTAGGTTAACTAACTGTCGTGATGATACGAACAAATGATTTGATGTAACGTGTTTGTTGGATAATGGTATTTGGGTTGGATGTTGGGATTACGCGGAATACAGTATTTATTGAGAAGGTTGAAATTGTAGGATTTAGTGGAAAACTTTTCAGCAATGGCTAACATACGTTGGGGAATCGGGATGATTTGGGTTTCTTCATAGAGGAGTTCGTTGGATGGATTGTAGAGTGGGTTATTAGGATGTCGGATTTTGGTTAGGGTGCGAAGTGCGGATCTTTCTGCGACTTGGAGATGATGGAGAGTTGAGGGGCGACATTGGGAGAAATAATTTTGTCATTAATTTGGAAATGTTTAAATCATCGAATGTAAATTTATTTGCCTTTGAAGGTCAAATTTGGATTTTCGCATTTTGTTTCTGAATGTGTATTATTTAAGTTTTACATTTGTTCCATTTTTTATGGTTAAAATATCAGCAGATCATATTTTCAATTTTTGATTTTGATTTTAATTTTGATCATGTTTTTTTTTAGTTTTGGATTTTGGAGACAATTTAGTGTTCAGGATGATTGTTTAAAATTTTTTAAATCATGGGATTCCAACTTATTTTCCATAGATCAAATTTAGAGTTTCACAAGTTTGGTTCTAATTTCTGTAGCAATTTTTTTAGTTAAATATCCAAAATACTTTTATTTTTAATTAATTTTAGAATCTGCAGGCAAATTTGCGTTCAGGATGAATTATCTCTAAAAATGATTAAATTATCGAATGCAAAGATAGTTTCCATAGATCATATTTAAAGTTATATAATTTTGTTTCTAAACAATATATGATGAATATTTAAGTGAAATCTTAAAAATATATTAATTTTTTAAAGATTTTTGACATTACAGACATTTTGTTCGGATAAATTTTTTGAACCGATTGAAATGTTTAACTTACTTACTTTCAATACATCAAGTTTGGAATTTTACAATTTTGTTTCTACATACGC
The DNA here is from genome assembly GCA_963969525.1 of Ontholestes murinus. Lineage (NCBI taxonomy): Eukaryota > Metazoa > Arthropoda > Insecta > Coleoptera > Staphylinidae > Ontholestes > Ontholestes murinus. The sequence goes on along the minus strand of OZ018387.1, from coordinate 19,101,502 downwards.
TGTAGCAATTGTTTTTACAGAATATCAAAAATATGGTAATGTTTTATTCATTTTCGATTTTGCAGACAATTTTACGTTCAGGATCATTTCTTAGAAATTTTATAAATCATCGGTTGCAAACTTAATTTCCATAGATCAAGTTTTGAGTATATATAGATTATTGTAAATACCTTTGTTTAATATCACACACTTTTTAAAACTTTATTGGCGACTATAGTTTCGATAGCTTCACCCTTTCATTTACAAAACAATACGGGGTATAAATTAGGTGAGTTTGGTCGTTTTGAGTTTCACAAGTTTGTTTCCAAATACATTGTGGCCATTGTTTTAGTTAAATATCCGGAATGTTTTCATATTTGATTAATTTTGTATTCGGGATAATTAAAAAAAAAAATAAATCATCGAATGCAAACTTAGTTTCCATGTTTTAAAGTTTCAAAATTATATTTCTAAACACGTTATGGTGGTTTAGGTAAAATCTTTAAAATATGTTTAATTTTTTATTGACTTTCGGTTTTGCAGACAAATTTGTGTTCGGAGTAATTTCTTTAAAAACATTTAAATCATTATTTTCGATATATCACATTTGGCTACTTCTTAAATGGCTTTCTCACATATCACTTGGCGAAACATTAGAAGTTTTATAATTTTGTTTCTAAATACTTCGTAGCAATTGCTTTTGCAGAATATAAAAAATATGTTATTTTTCATTAATTTTGGATAGTGCAGGCAAATTTGTGTTGAGAATATTTTTTAGAAATTTTTAAATCATCGCATGATACCTTTTTTTGTATATAATTTTTTTAATTGCTTCATTTTTTAATTTAAATTATGAGTAAATCATATTTTTGAGTATGATTTTAATTTTAATCATGTTTTATTAAATTTTATTTTGGAGACAATTGTTCAAGATCAGTTTCTAGAAATCTTTAAATTATCTGATGCATTTATTTTCCATAGTACAAGTTCTGAGTTTCACAATTTTGTTTCTAAATACTGTAAAAGTGCGCTGCAAAAACGCTCAAATTAATTAATTCCACTTATTACTTTTATTTTCATAATTCTGCACCTGTAAATCAATATTTAGTTTACACATTTAAATGCCAAGCGCAAGCTTTTCATCTGTGGTGATATCGTTTTTTAAACGCGCCTTGAAATGTCAAAGGTATGACATACCTGCATTGATGAGATGTGATACAGCGAAACACGAGTCTGCGGATAGTCATATTAATTCCACGACTTGGTTGGGAAGCGATGACATCACTAAAATGCTGCATTGTCCTTAGTGTAATTTCAGACAACTAATAGTTATGTATCGTAATTCAATACCTGGAGGTTTTATTTTCATAATACTGCATATTGTAAATCAATATTTTATTTACACTTATTTTCAACAGATCAATATTTAAATCATTTAATGCTGCTAGCTTGTTTTCTATACATCAAGTTTGGAGTTTTACAATTTTGTTTCTAAATAGTCTGTAGCAATTGATTCAGTCTAATATATTTTCATTTTTGATTAATTTTGGATTCTGTAGACAAATTTGTATTCACGATAATATTTTAAATTCATCGAATAGATCACGTTTTAAAGTTTCATAATTTTGTTTCTAAACACTCGATGGCGATTATTTGGGTAAAATCTTAAAAATATATTAATATTTTAATGATTTTTGACATTACAGACAATTTGTGTTGTGAGAAATTTCTTTAAACCAACTGAAATCATTGAATGCAAACTTATTTTCCAAACATCAAGTTTTGAGTTTACCATTTTCGTTTCTAAATACTTTGTGATTTTTTAATCATCTAATGCAAACTTGTATAAACTCTGTGGCGATTGTTTTAGTAGAATATGAAAAATATGTTAATATTTAATAAATTTATGGATATTGCAGACAAATTTGCACTGAGGATAATTGTTTGAATAATAGAACGCAAACTTCTTTGCATTTGCAGATCAAATTTGGAGTTTCGCAATTTTGTTTCTGTTACTTGTATTATTTAATTTTTCATTTTTTAATTCTTAAATTACCAGCATAAACCAGTGAAGGAAAAGGATTAGTAATTGTTTCATTTAATTAAATTATGAGCAGATCTCTTTTTCAATTCTTGATTGAGAAATTGTCTTTGTTAAATTTTGAATACTTTAGAATGTAAAGAGAGTTAAGTGATTGAAATTATATTTTTTATTACCTATTGTTTTGTATTCGTCTTTAACAACATTACTTGAGATATATTAATTGCTCAAAATAAGAAACAATTTGGCTGTAATGCAAATTTAAACATTTACAATTTCAATGTCAGCAAAGATGCCAAAATGGGTGGTAAACGTGGGTTTTACAAATTTAGTTTCTGAAAATTTCTACTTTAATAATTTATATATTTATAAAAGCATAAAATATGAAATGGTCAAAAGCATACAGCCAAATTGTTCATTTCCTCAATCGTATTTTTCTGCAAGCAGATAACCGGCCACACCACCAATAAACATGGCAACGTATATTTAAACAATTAATATAATTTCAATGTTAGGAAAAAGTTGCCAAAATGGATAAATATGGGTTTTATAAATTCAATGCCAGGAAGCAAAAAATGCCAAAATGGGTAAAAGGTAAAACATGGGTTTTACAAAATTAGTTTCAAAAAAAATTTCTACTTTAACAAATTATCTATTTATGAAAGCATAAAATATGAGATGGTCAAAAGCATACAGCCAAATTGTTCATTTCCTCAACCGTATTTTTCTGCATGCAGATAACTGGTCACACCACCAATAATCATGACTTTGGGCATGCACTCGATTACTCAAACGAAAATATTATAATCACCACTAATATTTGATATCTATTTATTTATCCAATGTGTGAATATAACTGTTTCTTACAAATGATTTAAAAAAATGTATACAAAAACTTCAACTTCACATGGAAAAGATTAATTTCACGTCCACATGATCTTTCACTCTCCCAAAATGTTGCTTTGCTGGCTCTACCAGTAGTTTAGGATTTTTTTATCATCTTACATCAATAAAAAATAACTTGTAATCACTTCATCCACAGTTTTCCATAAGTTTACTTGCCATATATGTATTATATATATATTTCCAGAATGAAAACCTTGTTATTAAATATATTATGTCATAGTAAATTGTATTCAAAATATTCACAAATTTGTTTTTATTAACTAAATGTACATTTCTAACAAATATTATGTCATGTTGACATTTCTAATTAATTATTAGTAATAGTCATCAGAATATTAGTCTAATGACAAGAACTAAAGCGACAGCGATTATAAAAGAAAAAAAAATCAGGTGCAAACCACTTCTCTACAATATTACAAATAAACTGCACCTGAAGATGGTGGCTATGATTGCGTTGGAACGTCGTGAAATACTTCCCTACGAAATATATGCTCAGATTATTGAATTACTTATAATATGTACACTATACTTTAAATTAATTATTTTTTATACAATCCTCATTAAAGTGATTAAGCTTGGAATTGTGGTTATGATTTATTATTTGTTAAGAAGAAATTTTTCTGAGAAGAAAAACTGAATACTTTACTCACTTTGATTGTGAAGATTTTCCCATTTTTAAAACGATTTGTGTTACAAATTTTATGTGTATATACATTACCAAACTTTCGTTAAGATGTCATAAATTGGAACCCTTAAAATGGCTTAAATATTCAAATAATTAAGAATGAATTAATTCGTTAAGGGATTAATAAACGTAAAAGAAATATTTTGTAACTATTTATTAAGAAATTTTTATTATATATTATACAATTTATTTTGTATTTACTAATAAAATATATAAGTCCTTACGTTGTAGAAAATTCACTAATAATTAGAAAAAGCACGAAAATATTTCGTAAAATCTACAACAAATGAGTCTTATTAAGACTACAAGAAACAAATCACTTTTGAAACAACTACTTCTCTAGCTAATACTTCGACAGACATTGAATGATACAAAAGTAGATGTACATTTCGAGTACTAAGTGCTTATTATCGAGTAAATACAAAATAAATTGTGAAGAAAGTGAATTCTAACGTGTTATTACTAATTAAGTTCTCTTCACGTAACTCAAATACCAATAATATAAATTATTACTATCTTTTTTTATAGATGATAAAAGTGTTAGTTTATTTTAATGTATAATTATTAATAAGAAAACCTTTACCGAAATTGTTTTTAAAAGTAATGAGTATCGTGGTGGTTGGTTCGCGCGCGTTATCGATTCCGCGCCGTGTCGCACGTGCACGTTTACACGGGGCGGGCGCGTACGCCGTCCGCACACGGCACACAAACATTTTGAACGTTCGCGCCCGCTCGCGATGACGCAACACGCAACGGTAAAGGGCCGTGGCCACGCCCCCGCCGCAATATGGCCGTCGCGCCGATTGGAGGACGCGCGGACGCCCACCTGCCGCTCCTCGCGTGACTGATTGACGTCGGGCCGCGCCCACTACACCAGTTGCGCGGATTCGCGGCCACGCCGGCTCACGTGATCGCCCCACGTGGCGGAGAGGGCGCGCTGACTCGCCACGTGGTCGCGGAGAGTTCTTGCGCGTGTTGCGTGGACCGACGCTACGCGACGGTGCACCGTTGACAGAAATATTGCACGTCGTCCGATAAGCATCAGGATATATGATCCACCCCAATATGATTTATTAGGTACAGGCACTGACCTAGTGCTCTATTCCCTCGGAATTCGGCGGCGCACCGTTTTGAACTTGAACCCGGCGCGATTTGCGTACCGGGGTGCGTTCGGGGTTCAATTACGCACGCGCTAATGTCATTTAGGGTTATTTTTGCTAATCTTCAGGGATTAAACGCGATTTCATTTGTACTATAAAAATAATTCCAATTTGCTTCTGGTTACTTTCAAATGTAATTTATAAGAAAAAAATATATAATGAAAATTAACTTCTGTAGTTCATTTCATTAGCTAAAATTATGTTCTTTAATATTAGACGGTGTGAATTAAAGAACACATATTTTGTGAATTTCCAAATACGATCAAAATTTTTGTACATTATTATTATGTATAATATTAGAATCTTTTGTAGTATGCTGCATAAATAAATAATACCAATACTATATAAATTATAGAAGCTAAAACTTAGGTATTACATTGTAAGGTAACAGTGTCTTTGGATATCGACTACGTGGTCCTTTCACCGTGTTGTTTGTATATTTATCTGTATGTAAATGAAATTGTTTCTATAATGAATTGCTCCATCACTTTACAGACTTAAAAAACAGTTTAAACTAATAATTATAATTCTAACCTAATATTTCTTAAATCATTTTCTCACTTATCCCTCGGTGAAGCATGAAATAATAGGTAAAGAATTATTTACCAATTTTACTAACCTGAGCTTATATTTTTAAAGTTAAGTAGTTTACTTAAGTTTATGTAATACCTACAGCATTTTATAATAGTAATATCAGGGTGATTAGCTATCGACAAAGTAGTCTTTAAGGTGTGTTATTTAATGGGTATTTCAATAAGAGGTTTCATTTTGATATTTAAAAGAAACGAGTATATATTAAGAGAAATCAATGGATATTTATTTCCTTGTAAAGAGAAAGGTATGCAATTAACGATGGAAAACGATATCAACGACTACGGTGCAGCACCATATTCTCTTCATGAAATTTTCCATGACCAATTCACACATTTGCGGATGTATGTCCTCGGTAACTTCACGAATTCTATCTTTAAGGTCTTGAATCGATTGTGGAGCATTGGCATAGACCTTATCTTTCACATGGCCCGAAAGAAAAAAGTCTTAAGGTATTAAGTCACAAGATCTCGGGGGCTAATTGTGATCACCTACTTGCAAAATAACCAGGCCAGGAAACTTTTCTTGCAAAATTGTGATTGTTTCGTTTCTTGTGTGGCACGTAGCGCTGCCTTGTTGAAAATAAACGTCGTCCACATCAATATCTTCTAATTCTCGCCATAAAAAATCATTAATGATAGCTCGATAGCACAATCCATTCACCGTAACAGTTACAACAGCCTCAATTTCGAATAAGTAACGTCCAATCACACCGCCAGTCCAAACAGTGATACGTTGAGGATGGAGAGGTTTTTTAATAAGCATTCTTGGATTTTCCGATCTCCAAATGCGACAATTCTGCTTATTCACGTAGCCTCGGAGGTGAAAATGGGCCTAATCACTGAAGATGATTTTTCGATGAAAATCCGATCATTTTGATGCATTTAAAAGACCTAATCAGCAAAGATACGACGTTTCTGGTGATCGACCGGTTTGAGTTCTTGTGTTAACTGAACTTTAAAAGCATTCAAACCTAAATCTTTATGCAAAACACGGTGTAATGTCGTTTTTGGAATATCTAATTCCAAAGATCGACGAGGAATCGACAAACCTGGGTTTTCGTTAACACTATTGGCTACAGCAGCAATATTCTCAATTGTTCTTGAGCGACGCACACGGTTTCTATTCCTCACATCACTAAGTTGTCCCAACATCTCAAATTTTTTAACGAGTTTTACTATTGCTGGCCGAGAAGGTGCTTCACGACGACCCAAAAGTGCATTAGTTTGGCGAACTGTGACTGCAAATTTTTCACCATTTCCTTAGTGAATTTGAACAATTTCAATACGTTGTTGAAGCGTGTATCGTTACATTTTTACAAATGGCTTAGTTTTTACTTGTCAAATGTCAAAAAATGACAGCTGCAAAACTGATAGCTCCCCAAATAGTGGTCTATTCAAAATGAAACCTCTTATTGGAAAACCCTTTATATACAGATAGGCTTCTTACTTTAAAAATTTTTCCCGTGTTTCTAAAACGTTATTAAGTTTACTAACAAATTAATATGAAATATAATCAATACTCTTTATTTCTTTATTATTTTAATCTTTATTATCTTCGTTATTCCTACTAACATATGTATCTAAATATGTACATTAAAAACATACAAACATTTTGGTGTAGCTCACCACTTCTTAATGATCTTCCACTCGACCCATATCCATCTACAGACAAGTGATAATTTTTGGTTGCTTCTGGATTCATTGTTGAGTTATTAATTCAGCAAATGAGCCCCTTTTTAAAGGAAATTGTAGACATTAATCTATTTGTGATCATGACGTTTATTATATATTGCTGAAAAGCAGATGCATTTTACCAAAAAGGTAAAAGAAAACATTTTCCAACTTTTAAAAACTGTGTGCAGGAAATTTACTAATAAATGAAAATAAATATTGTTAAGAAAACACAACGTCATCAAACATTTTAAAAAAGCCTTCAGCATTTTTAACCTTAATGAAGTGCACGTTTGTACTAGCGTACTCTTGACCTAGGTTAATATGAAGTTTATTAAGGTAGGTCGGGAGTACGATAGGTCATTGTATTGATTGTTGAGGTAGGTCAAGAGTACGCTAGGATAAAGTTATATAGCCTTGTAAACTTGATCTTTATTTATTCCAGCGTATTTTTGACCTAACCTAATATTCGGTTTATTATGGTCTAAAGTAACGGGAAAGCATTTGAAATTTACAAAACGTCAAAATAATTAAATATCTCTACAGATTAAAAATGAAATTACTTGAATTTAAAGTTGATAATCATAAAAGTAAAGAAATATGATAAAATAATATAATGGGATTGAAAGGCCATAGGTCGATTGCAAATGAAGAAGAAGAGAAGTCAAAATAATTTAATATTTCAAGATACAAATTGAAATTAAGTAATTTCAATTTTTATCTTTAATATTAATTAAAAATTGATAATTGTAGTAGTATAGAAAAACGATTAAATAATACAATGTTGGCAGGAAAATTAGGAGTCGATAGCCAATGAAGAAGAAGAGAAGGAGCATAAAAATTGTTATGTCGTAATATTGTAATACTATCTTCAATAAAAATGTTTATCTCTCTCTAATACATTGTTATTTCATCAGGAACTTTATCAAATGATAAATAAAACTTACTTAATATTAACAAAGTAAGTTTTATTTATCATTTGATAAAGTTCCTGATTCAATATGTATCACAAAGTTATGGCTTCAAGCATCCAACATATTGTTATTTCAGACAATAACATATTAATCAATTAAAACGATTAGATATTTATAAATCAAAACAATTGACAAATAGATAAAAGCTAATGGAAAACTGACTAATGGTACACAAACGAAAATTATTTATAAAAGTGCCAGAACAGTTGAATGCCGTTCCAGACAATTAAACATTAAAATATTAAACATTAAAAAGATTATTTTAGTTTTTAGTAAAATTGACCTGTCAAATAATTATCCCCTTTGTAATTTTACCTGACCAATAAAGATTTGAATGTGAATTTGAAAATAAAAAAAATTATTAACGAAAACAATTAAAAATGAATAAAAAAATTAACGAAAACAACTGAAATTTATTAAAGAAAATGATAAAAGTGTTGAAACAATTAACAAAAACCATTAAAAAAAAGTAGCTACAAAATTTTTTCCAAATAATAATTTAAAAAAGACAAATTGTTAAAACATCGGTTAAGGACAATTAAAAAAGTTAATAATTGATAATACTAACAAAAATGAATATTATTGTAAATAAAAATAGTTGAAATTCTCAAAAACTCGAAAGCAAGTGACACTCCAAAAAAAAAAAAAATTCGTGGAAGCTAATACAGTTTTAAAAAATCGAAAAGAAATTGTCCAAAAATTCGTCCAGAATTCTCTTAAAATAAAAGAATAATAAAATTTGCTTAGAAACATTTTTCTGTTGAGAAGACAGTTAAAATCCTGATACAGATTATTAGAATAATTTCTATATATATGAAGTTTGAGTAGTATTTTTACAAAATAAAAAACCCAAAAATAAAAACATTTTATAATTTATTTCACACATTTGGGCTTGTGGGTGTTGAAACATTAAACAAAAACCATTAATAAATGTAACTACAAAAAATTTACTAACGAAAACAATTGAATAAAGACAAAAGTGTTAAAACAATGGTTTAACACAATTAAAAATAATAATAATTGATAATACTAACAAAAATGAATATTATCGTAAATAAAAATTGTTGAAGTTGTCAAAATTCGAAAGCAAGTCACACTCTAGAAAAACATGTAAATTCGTGGAAATTATAACAGTTTTCAAAAGTCGAAACAGTTTTATTTAAGATGCAGTTTAGAAATTGCTCAAAAATTCGTTCGGAATTCTCCTAAAATGAAAAAAAAAATAAAATTTGCTAATAAACATTTTTTTGTTAAGAAAACAATTAAAATTCTGATAAAAATTAGTTGAATACTTACTAAATATATAAAGTTTGAAAATAGTTAGTATTTTTACAAAAATAAATTTAAAAAAAGAATTTTATAATTTGAAATATCACAAAAAAAATGAAAAATTTCTAAGAAAAATTACTTACCAGCCTATAATAAAACAATAGAAAAACTCGAAAGCAAGTAGCGCTCCAGAAAAAAATTATAAATTCGTGGAAATTAAAACAGTTTAAAAAAATCGAAACAGTTTAGAAATTGCCCAAAAATTTGTGCAGAATTCTCTTAAAATACAAGAATAATATTTTTGTTTGTTAAGAAAACAATTAAAATTCTGTTACAGATTATCTGAATACTTTCTAAATATATGAAGTTTGAAAATAGTTAGTGTTTTTACAAAAAAACATTTTATAATTTATTTCAGTATATGATACAATCATAAAGTGAACATTTTCTAAGAGAAATCAGTTACCAGTCGATAATAAAACAATATAAAAATTGCTAAGGTAGTTTTAAGAAATATTACCACAAAAAAATAATTGAAATTGTCACTCCCTAAAAAAATATGCAAATTCGTGAAAATTAAAACAGTTTTAAAAAATCGACACAGCTTTTTTTGATACCCAAAAATTCGTTCAGAATTCTCTTAAAATTAAAGAATATTAACATTTGCTCAGAATCATCTTTTGTTAAGAAAACAATTAAAATTCGGATACAGATTAGTTGGATACTTTCTAAATATATAAAGTTTCAAAATCGTTAGTATTTTTACAAAAAAAATATTTTTTTTATAATTTGACACATTTTGAATTTCTAGAAAAAAAAAAATTCTAAGGAAAATCAGTTACCAGTCGATAATAAAACAATAGAAAAATAGCGAAGGTAGTTTTAATAAGAATAATATTTATTGCGTGCTACAACATAATATTGCTTACGCTTGTCAGTAATACAATTTCAATAAAACCAAAACCATTGAATATATATATATATATATATATATATATATATAAATAAAGGAAATTCAAATAACATTATTGTAAAAAAAGTATATAAAGAATTTTTTTAATCAAATTCGAATGTTTCAAAAGAAAACAGTTAAAAATTTGTTTATATAATAGAAACAGTCTATTTTTTTAAATAAAATTTGAAAACCAAAATACAGTTAAGGGTTTTCTTATTGCATTTTGTAAGTTTGAAAATGAAAATTGTATAATGCTCTAACAGTATTAAAATTTATCTAAGAAAATAAAGAAAATTGAAAACCAATTTGAGAAAAAGAAAATTAAAACCTCAAAGAATTTCTAAAATTTGTTTTGTGACATAAAGTTTAGTTATTTTATTTATTATTTGATAAAGTTATCTTATAAATCGGTTTGAAGGTTTTGAGTCAACTGCTAGAAAATTTTCCACAAGTTGATAACTTAAATTTGTTAGTATTTATATAAATAAACATTTATAGTTTGCTTTAAGCATTTATTTATTATTTTCTATGAAAAAAAAACAATTAAATAAAACAACTTAATATAAAATTAAAATAGTTTTATGAAGAAATTAATTACAATTTTGATAAAATGCAGTTGATAAGTTTTAAAGTTTCATTAAATTTACTTTGAAAACAATATTTTCTAACAAAATGAATTGAAAATTACGAAATTAAAAATTGATTCTTCTGAAAAAACTCTTAATATTTTTAAAAATTATTTCTAAAGAAATGTCATTAACATTTTGACATTTTAAAAACTGTTTTCCAGAGTAATTTAATTATTTTAGCGCTCTCTGATAAGTTTGAATATTTTTATTTTTGTATTTATAGAAAATCGCCATAAAAAGTATAAATTGTAGAAATCAAAAAATAAACAAATCAAAAATCGGTAAAAACAATTGATAAACGTGAAAAATAATTAAAAATTATTGCTAAAGTAAAACAAGATTGTAACAAAACCAGGCACTTTTATCGAGTAAATGCGAAAATGGTCAACTAAAATTCATTTCAGAAAACAACTGATTTTTTTTTATAAATTACCAACAAAGTTAAAATTAATAATTGATAAAAACATTTGAATATTAGCGAGGAAATTAAAAATTATAAAATAAAAAACAGCATACTTTTCAAAATAAAAACATGGACCGATGTCACCTTTTGAAAACAATTGACTTTATTAGATAATATAATTAGTAGTAGTGTTTGGTTATCGACCGCGTGGTCCTTACGCCGTCTTATATGTGTATTTGTGTGTGTGTGTGTGTGTTGAATATTATTTTTTTTATAAAATAAACAAGAGAGAAGAGATTTTCGAAAATATGACTTAATAGGTCTTCATAACACACTTAGAAAACTTAAATTCAAATACATGACCTTTTTGGAATGAATTTTTTGTTACCAAAAAGTCATTTATTTGAATTCAAATCTAATTTTAACACAATATTCTAAGAGGAAAGACTCTTTCTATGATTTAACATCATAACTTGTCTAACGTGGAAAGACTTAGAATTTAATTTAAATTTATATTTATTTACGTAATCGCACTTTACCGAATATACATTACATTCATTTTGATTAATTGTGTGTAGAGAGAATTTGCCTCAATAAATGTTTATAATCCCTCCTTAATTAAAATAGGTCATCAAAATTCTACGAATATTAATATACCAAACAAATGACGAAATCAATACAATTGAAAGAATATATAAAAGCTTTTACTTCGTGATACATTGTATAATAATTCCAATAAAATTGTAACGTTGTATGTATCAATTTTTTTAACTAGAATATGAGAGAAGCTACGAAGACTTTTTTCGACAAATTAAAGTGATTAAAATATCATATTACCGAGAATTCAACTCACGTATTTATTTAAGTCAACTATAAAATATATGTATATGATTTTCTGTAAATGAACGACATAATCTTTAAGAGCTATTTTTAGACACAAGGTTGTTTGATAACGCAGTTTTAACGCTCGTTATGTTACTTTTTTAAAACCATGTCTACAAAATTTGCATAGAGACGTAAGCTTTTAAATAAATTCAATTATATCCCATGTATTCAACTTAAAAAAGTATTGGAGGAATCAATTAATCTTTAAAGGTGCAATTTTGCTTGCTAAATTGCATGGAAATACCTTTATTAGCACTGACTTGCAGTTGATATTAATTCGTCTACTTCTCGAAAGTATCTATAGGGGCTTGGAAAACATTCTTTAGATGAGCTGATTAGGCTTAGGGATGTCTGCATAGGTCTTACACTTACTTGATAGGGTGTTATTGATTTTTCAACAAAACTTTCTGTCGCAAAGAAAATTGTGCAAGAAACTGGCCAGGTTTTTGAGGAAGTTAACATGGACCATCATTGTCGCATTTAATCAAAACCCTTTCATCATCTCTGAAAGTTACTAAGTGGATAGATCAGTCTGAGAGTCTCAGTAGATTTTCGATCCTAAATGAAGAACGAAATTTATCAAATTTCACTGTTTTCTTCTTTCTCTATTGTAAACTGAATGTGTTTGTTGATGGTGTTTAGTGACTATGAAATACTTGCAGAACACATCATCCAATTTTTCTTGGGAGTTTTCCATGAAGATTTCTGCAAATACTGATGACCTCGGTGACCCCATTGGAAAACCATCTTTCTGTATGTAGAATTTGTTGTTGAAACCGTTGATGACTTTTGGAGAATTATCGTTACTTAGTCAGTAATTCCAAAATTACTTAATGGAATGGTTGCTCGTCAATTGCAATCATTTTCGCGGCATCTTATAATCAATAATCGATATGAATTTATGTCCGGCCGTTCCGTTACTTCCATCCTGATAAAGAATAAACAATTTTTGTCAAATGTATTGGAATCCCCTAGTCACAATATGTACTGATTTCTCCAAGGCATTTGACAGAATAGATTGCAACTTACTAATTGATAAATTAATATTATATGATTTTAAAAGAAATATTTTAAATTGGTACTCTTCTTTTCTTTCTAATCGGACATGAGCTAGTTGATACAATGAAGGATTTAAAAACAAAATTTTCTTTTAACTACCATATTCAAAATAAGTGTTTGAAAGCTTATCAGACATGGGGTTTTATGTGGCAAATTAGTAGAGACCTAGATGGAGACATCACCTGCAATTTGGGCCAAAATCCGTTAACATCAGCAATATCGAAAAAGTCCAAAGAATTTTTTACGATGTATGAAATACAATAAGGGACATCAGCATAATACTGGAGAATATGAAAACATCATGAGAGAGCTAAACATTATTACTTTACGAAATAATATTGGATCTATGTTTTTTTCATAGAATAGTTAATGGAAATTTTGGTCCCAAATAGAAGAACTCATTCCAGAGATATATTCTACCTGAATAATTTCTTCCAGAATTCTGCAGCTTGTTTAATGGCACTCACAAATGAATATACTTGGTATTCTCTACAGTTCTGTACAGTCCATCATCACTCTTCGCCAATCCTTTAGTTTTTAGAATTTTGGCGTCATCTTCTCAACGCTTTCTTGGCCTTCCAATTAACCTTTTGCATTCAATATATTATTGTAATTTTAAATTAAGATTTAAATCAGTAATAACATAAATAATTTTCAATTTAAGTTCATGAGGATTAGATTGTATAATGTTTGCTTTCCATATCTATTTTTATTTTCTTAATTAAAATTGTTTTAGAAATTGAATACAGTGGTTAATTAAATTATTTATAAATTCAATCAATTAGATAAATGGATTATTTCATATTCTTCTCGTTCAAAAGTTGGAGATCGTAAATTAGCGTAAATATTTTGCCTGGTTTTTATTCCTAAATAATATTAATTGCTGTGCGCACGAGATAAATTTAAATAACTCACCTTGAATTATAACATATACAGGGCGAATTATTATTAAAATCAAAATGACAATTATTGATACATTGGGATAGGTTAAGAGTACGCTAAGATAACAAATAATTTATTGGGATAAGTTAAGAGTATGTTAGAACAATAAATAATTTATTGGGGTAGGTCAGGAGTACGTAGACACATTGAATAATTCACTAGGGTTGGTCAAAAATACGCTAAAACAATTACTAAATTGTTGGGATAGGTCAAGAGAACGCTAGGGTAATTTATTTACAGGAATAGGTTTAAGAGTACACTAGAATGATTAATTTACAGAGTTAAATTAAACCGTTTAGTTTACAGAGATACGTCCGGAGTATACTAAAGTAATAGATATTTTTTGGGACACGTCAGGAAAACGTTATTATTTTCCATAATTGCGTTCTCAAAGCAGCCATTTTTACATGTAAAACTTTGAGAACTGGTGTGATTGAAAATAGTGAATAAAGAAACAATAATTCAAATGTTTTTAGATTAGTTTTGTTAAAATTGTCAATTGACAATGTTCCTCTGCAATTATTGGTAGTTATCAATGCAATAATTTATACAATAACTTTAAGTGACTTTTCTTTATTTAACCATTTGGGTACATTTGACGAGTAAAACTCGACATCTGCTTACTTGGGCAAAGTTACGGTTGACGAGTCTGACTCGTCATCTAAATTGAAGAGTGTTGATCACAAACAATTGCCTGGCGTTTGTTTATGACACCTTACAGTTACAAATAAGGCAAATTCCAATTATCTTTATTATTATCCCTGTTTTTTGTGCTTTTCAGTAACTCAGGATGAAATGAAAGAATATGTTGCATTATGTATTATTATGTCTCAAGTCAAAAAGAAGTATTATAAACCAATTTTTGCAGCCGCTTTGTCACGGGATAGGTTTTTTGATATCTTAAGATTCCTTCACTTTACAGACAACAAAAAGTTGGATAGAAATGATAGAATTACGAAGATCGGAAATCTAGTTGATTATCTGAATAATACATTCGAAAATCTATACTTCAGAGAGCGCAGTACCACTAGATGAAATTCAGAGGACGTTTGATTATATTCAGTTCAATCCATTGAAAAATCTATAGGCTTTGTGAGTCTTCATCAGGTTATTGCATTTGTTTTAAAATCTAGGTTGGCGCAGACAACATGCAAATGTAGTTGGAACTACGCGAAAGAACAGAAAACACATGACAAATGAGCTTGCTCCCCACAAACTAAAATATTGAGAGGCCAAAATGTTATCATCCCACGGTTTTTAGCACTAAGAGTGGAAAGATAAGAAAGATGCTTAGCACAAGACGTACAAAAATTAATTTAGATAACATAGGCAGTGAAAAAAGAAGTGTCAGTTTGACAAAATTATCAAACCATCATGCGTAGTCGAATATAATACAGGTATGGCAGGCGTTGATAAAGAGAACCAATTGCTAGCGGGCTATCGAAATATAGCAACTAATTAAATCCGTTTTATATGCATAAAAATCTATAAATCATTCAGTACTTAAGGGGTTAAGGATATTAGGAATTAGAAAACTCCATAGTAAAACTTCGTAACTTCGTTTCCTTATCTTTAACTGCAATGATTAGAAAACTAGGTCGAAACTGGTTTGTGGTTACTGCTGACAGTAAAACAATAATTCAATGCTTTCACTATTAAAATGACACATCTTAATCGTTTGCCACTGAATATAGTTATTTGTACAACAAGTGTGGAAATGTTACGCTTTTCCGCACGAGTGCTAAAAAGTGTTGTTATGCAAAAAAGTGTTGCTATACGGAAAAGTTTTACTTTTGTCAACGATTTTAGGTGCGGAAATGTAAATATTCAGTATGTGAAAAAATAATTTATTAGGCTAGGTTGAGAGTATGCTAAGATAATTAATAATTTGTTGGGATAGGTCAAGACTACACTACGACAATTATTTATGTACTGAAATAGGTCAAAAATACGCTACGGCAATAAATACATAAAATGAGAATACGTCATTTTGTTATGCAACTGATTTTTTTAAAGCAGTGATTTTATATCATTATATTTTGATTTTGGAATATTGGACATTCGCTCACCGTATATATTTAATAAAATATCTATACACCTCTACTGTTTCTTATGAACCTAATGGTTTTTATCAATTTTAATTTATTATTATTATTTTGGAACAGTTTGAAAGCTTTAAATTTTTATCGTCTGCATACATAATCCTGTAAGTTTGTGTGCGCTGTAATTTTGTAACTAAGCGAGATTTTCAGTAATTACTTTATTAGGGTGTTAATTGAAACATCCAATTTAAAAAAAAAATTGCGCAAGCAGTATTGAGTATATTAAACTATTTCACTATACCTATAACCCACCATCGGCTAGAAGAACCAATCAATCATCAGCGAAATTTAAAGTCGCACTCCATCATCTAGTTAATGAGAACTAAATTATTTCACCACCCTCAATCATCCAATCAATCCGTTTCAAATTTTGACACGTCATCACTTCTTCTCGATCGCCGCCAATTAAGCAAACTCAACCCCTTGCACTCGCATACATCAGCTTCGACATAATTAAGACAACCGATTTTCCTCTATTATGTTAATACAGATCAAGCTCTATTTATAGGCCCAATCTATTTTATCATTTTTGTTGGCTAGTCGTTTGTCAATTTCAATTCTGATGATACATTAGCGTATTTATTCGTATATAAATAAAGACTACTTAAATAGCAGACTGCATTATTTCATGGACTACTAGAGGTGTCTAAAATAAAGCGTAATAAACTAAATCCGTCACCATTTATCATGCTTGTATGTTGAAATGAAAGAATGTAAATGCATGATAAATCATAGAGGAGTTTTTCTTTTATCAACTTAACATAATTTTTATGCGAGAGAAAATCAAATGTACATTATTTAGCTGTATAGATAAAAACATCAAGTCATCAAAACTTTCGGGGAAAAGAAAAAACGAAACCACTTAAAAAATTCTGCACGATCATCAATTTTTTCCCCATTTCATTACAAATTGTGACCCCTGCGCACGGAGTGGATGAAAAGTTCGAAATCCCGATTGAATAAAAATACAGCAGTGCGATTTAGCCGGATATCTAGGTGTTATTTAAAGGACAAGGGCGTAGATGAGTAAAAACTAACCATCAATCTTGCGCCGGAGCTGTGCCACCCATTATTTTTGACGTTAGGGGAACTGGGGCCGAGATAACGCTTTCATTATGATTAAAGGGAGTGCAGTGATAACCGTGGAGGTATAGTAGGCCCTGATCGCCTCATTGATGATTCCAATTATAAAGTTGAAGATAAACGGCATTAATCAAAACGACCACGTGAAATCATGACGCTATTAGGACTGGAAACTGAGAGGAGCAGCTACGGGCTCTTTTTTTTCTAATGATGCTTCCTGAAGTCGTGATCCTCGGCATTCATTTGTCCGACGAATTATTTATCGGAGAAAACTCATTTTTTATATAGCTTATTATTAACTTATTAATTTTATAATATTGAGAATGTACGTACTATACTTGTTCACATACTATTTTATATTGACCTTGTCACCTACGTAACACTATATAACGGGTGTCCAACAATTATTGCAGTCCCGGGTGGCGTTGGAATCAAAAACGTAGGTCGATTCTTACATGTGCCAAATAAATGAACTGACATTTTAATTGTCAAACATAACCCAAACGTGCATTTAAACAACACTTTAAATGCACGTTTAGGTTATGTTTGACAATTAAAATGTCAGTTCATTTATTTGGCACATGTAAGAATCGACCTACGTTTTTGATTCCAACGCCACCCGGGACTGCAATAATTGTTGGACACCCGTTACTTATCATTCACATATATCCGTATACATAATTTTGTAAGAAAGAAGTCCAAAGTTGAATAAATAAATAAATAAACTGAAAAAAAAATATCACTAATTTATATAACCTGTGATTGATTTGATATATTTAATTAGGTTTTAGGCTATTAATTGACTACGGATTATTATTATTATTACTAATTATATCATATTTAATCTATTTTTACAAACATGTAACAATAATAGCAAATATAAGTCGTGATTTTAGTTTTAGTGCAAAATTTCAAATTTTAAGATTTTTTATTTTCTTATTCTTATCTTTTTTGCCCTCGGAAACAAGTCCATTCTAAGATAAGTACGACAAAAGTAATATGGCATGGATATAATTTTTAATCAAGCGGGTTTTTACCGCTTAAATTTTAAATTTTCTATGTTTTGACTAAAGAAAACTCTTAACTTTTTTGTACTACCTATCTTTTATTATTCTGTGACTAGTTTCAATTATACGGTAAACATTTTCTTTTTTTATTTATCTCTGAACCTCAATGTCAGTTGCCAAAGAATCATAGGAGTCATTTCCTGAGTTCCTTGGATTTTAGAACATATTTTTAATAATATTATACAGTGGCAGTTCTGAATTACTATTGGTTACAATATAAGAATATAAGAAAGATTACAAAGATTTCAATTTGTTTGCCTTTCTATAAACAACCCTTAATATTAAAAATGGTTCACCACGTGACAAAACGAGAATCAAATTCAACAAATTGTTTTGATTATTTTAAAATTTGTAGCAACAAATTAAAGAGAGAGAGAAAGAAAACATCCTTATCAAAAATAGTATTACAATAATACGACATAACAATTATAATGTTTTTTCGTCCTTCTCTTCCTGGCTATCGACCGTAGGTCTTCAGCCTTTAGCAACCTATTTTCCAGGAAAAGTATAAATTGTTTTTTTTTTCGTATTTTTAAGTGCTATTTCTTATTTAATTGTTCATTACTAAACTGGTTTATAACTTTGATTTTTCAAATGTTTTAAGAAACTTCAATTATTATTATTTTTAACTGTTTTAGGTTAGCCTTAAATTATTTTTTTACATTATAAATGAATTTTCAATTATTTTTTCGATTAGTAAAATTTCAACTACTTTTAATTCGGTCAAAAAAACTATTTTCTAGCTAACATGTACTATAAAAAAATTTCAACTTTTAATAAACTTTTCATTTTTTCATGAAATTTTAATGTTTTTTTAACTAGTTTTATTTATTTTTAGTAAAATTTGAGTTATTTAATATTAAATGTTTTGTTTTTAACATATATCAATGGTTTTAACTGTTCAAGAGCTTTTTTAATGAATACATTTTTTCGGTCACTTGCAAAGAATATTTTTTTAGAAAGTTCCTGCTGTTAATTTTTGGATTATTTCCTTTTTGAAAAATTTTCCACCGTTTCTTTGTTTCATAATATTTGTTCTAATGTTAATTATTTTTAGCAATTTTTAAATAACACTCTAATTAATTTGTAATAATTGTTTAGTACTTTTACCAATAAAAAAAATGTTTTAAGCGCTTTATTTGCTATTTATGGAGAGTTTTCGACTATCTTTTTAACAAATTTTCAATTGTTTTCATTTTGAAAATAAAAACTGATACTTTTCGTTTTTTTATAATAATAAAATATGGTTTTTGTTAAAAACGAAATAACGTTCCGTCTTGATTAGAACTACAAAAACACTTGTTTTTTCACAAAAGGAAAAGGTATCACCACGAGTTAAATGAGCAATTAATTAGTTTTAATATAAAATTCCATTCAAATTTCAAAAATTTTAAATTGTTTTTTTTTGTTTTGAATTTTTAATTTTTAGTAAATTAGTTTTTGTAAATTCTTTAAGGCACACTATTTTAAAAGAAAATGAAAACTCTAATTGCACAGATTTGTTTTTATTATAAAAAATGGAAATAAACATTCATTCGGATTATTTTTCATAAATCATTAGTAAAATTAATTAATAAATAACATTTTTTACATTAAAATGCCGTTTATTAAGGCTAAAAGTTGTTTATATTTTTGGCACCGTTGTTAGGCATGTACGCTAAGTCGATAATCTGCAGCTTTTATAAATGTTGGATGGTTTGTTTCTTGTAAACTCTTTTTAATTTTATACTTTGAGTTCTTGTGTTTTTTTTTCATGTTGTTTTCTTTGATCCTCGACTTACTACCAGGCACTTTAATTCGAATTTCTTCTAAAGATTTAATCTTCTGCATGTTTTTGGGACTTGGAAACTCACCAGGTTAATAAATATGCCACATGCTTTTTGGAAGATTTTTGATTTTTGATTTTGCAGTTGCACATCATGCACATGTTATCGCTAGGTCTGCTCAGTTTTTTGTTAATGCATTGGCAGTACTTTTTCCGTTCATCTAATTCTTCCAACTTCTTGAGAGTTGTTCTTATTTTGTTTATTAGTTCTGGATCTAGATTGTTGTTATTGTTACTGTTGTTCATGTTAGTATAACATTTGCATTGGTGTTGAGGTTCTGCTTATTATTGATTCCCTGTGTTCCATGATTTCTTTTTGCTTTGATAACAAGGTTTGCAGAAGACAGGTGGTGGGGAGATACTGTTATATAAATCTGTATTTATTGCTGGCAGTGGCAGCAATTAGTTTTCTACATCACGAACAAAGGACTGTACTACTGTTAGTGCAGGTACTGGTGCTTATTGCCGATTCTGAAGAGGTTGACTGACCGAGTATTTGATGTTTGCACTGTTTTAGAATCCACACCTTTATTCACTACACGAGTTTGTTCCATTTTAGAATCTAGTGGAATTTCTAGTACCAACCTCCTCACACTATCACCTGGATTAGGTCTAACAGTGTTCGATGTCAAGACTGCATTATTAAAATTAACTTTGGAATCAACAAAACATGAAATAATCTTAGCTGAAGGCACAAAAGATTGATGGGAAGAGTTTTCTTGTGATACATAATTCTCCACATTTCAAAAAGTCCATATTTACAGGGTGAGGCATATATATAACTTGCAACTATTTCTTCAAATGATATTCATTAAAACACAACTTTTTACCAAAACAAAGTGGAACTTTGTATACAAAGTACACCGTCAGGAAGTGCTAATTTCTTTGTTTAGTGCTGTATAACGCACATATTCTTCGAGCAGTAAATTTTTAATTATTTTGTGTAAAACTACTAAAAAAAATATTATTACATTTTTTTGTATATTTTAAACTCTTGACCAATTTTCTTCCTGAATCCATTGCTTTTTCGTTGACTTTTTAGTGATTTTTTATAATTGTTGCCTAATGTCTAACTACTATTATTCAGTTTTTTAACGATATTTTAATTTTATTTTTAAGAAAGTATATATGTTTTTATTCACATTCAAAAAAATTCAACCATGGTATGCTACAGAGAATATTTTAACTCATTTGTAATAAATTTGTGCTCATGATTTTTTTTGTAAAATTCAAACTACTTTTAAAGCAAACTATTTATATAATAATTAATTAATAAAAGATTTGAAATATTTTTCATTAGGTAGGTTAAATTGGTTGTTGTGAAAAACTTATTTATTTATTTATCTATTTGAGTTTCTTTGGTCTCTTTTTTAAACTGAATTAATCTAAAAAAATACAAACTTTGACAATAACTGAATTATATTTTGGCAGTTTTGTTTTTTTTTAAATCAAAATTATATATTAGCAAAACTCAACCTTTTTTTGTAAAATAGCTTCTTTAAGAGTTATTTATTTCAGAAAGTATAATTGCTCCCATTCTCATTCTAAAAAAACTATCCGTTTTGTGCAACAGAATATTTTAAACTCATTTGCAATAAATTTTTAATTATGATTTTTTGTAAATTTCAAACTACTTTTAAAGAAAGTTTTTTCTATTTAGAAAGCTTTACCAATTACATACTTGAAATTTTTTTCATTGGGTAGGTTCAATTGTTTTCTGTATAAAATAAAGATTTGATTCAGTCAATTCTAAAATGTACTTTCTGAGCGTTTTTAACAGTTTTGTATTTATTTATTACTTTTTAATCTATTTATTAAATAATTTATGTGTTTATTAATTTATTTAATTATTTCATTTATTTATTTGATTATCTTTGGTCTGCTCTCTTAAAAAAGCATATAAACCAGAGGAATTTAAAAAAAAACATTTTAATTTATTTGGTGTTTTGATAATAACTAAACTATATTTTGGCAGCTTTTTTTTAATAAAAATTATGTTTTTCTTAGCAAATATCTAAGCTTGTTTTCATAAAATAACTGTTTTAAGAGTTTTTTTTTCAGAAAGCTTATTGTTTATAACAGATTTTCTTTCTAAAACTATTTGGTATGTTTTTAAACATTTTTAAAAATACGAAACATTTCGAAAATTTTCAACACATATTATTATTATTATTATTCATGTGACGAATATTTGAAGAGCTAACTATACTGGACGACTTATGCCTAAGTGTAACATTTTAATTTGTATTTATTTTTAATTTTTCTTGACTGTAAAAAATTTTTATCTTTAAATTTTTGTCCGTATAATTATATATCATGTAAAATTATCAATATTTTGTATATTGTATACTTTTAATTCGTAAATATTTCCTTAATAATTGTTTGACTTTGTAAAAATTGTTACAATTTCTAGCACTAATAAATTATTATTATTATTAGGATTAATAATTAGAAGAAAACACGAAAATATTTCGTAAAATCTATAACAAATGAGTCTTATGAAGACTACAAGAAACAACTACTTCTCTAGCTAATAGTTGTTTCAAAAGTGATTTGTTTCTTGTAGTCTTAATAAGACTCATTTGTTGTAGATTTTACGAAATATTTTCGTGTTTTCTTCTAATTATTAGTGAATTTTCTACAACGTAAGGACGTATATATTTTATTATTAAATTATTAGGATTATTAAACAGTTTTTTTTTTCCTTGAAATATTCAGTTGTTTTGAACTGATTTTCACTATAAATATCTTTTGACAGATTTCAAGTTGTTATTTCTTTGGTAAAATTCAAGCATTTTATTTCATTCTAAATGGTTTGTTTATGGCTAACATCGATGTTTATTGGGAGAATTTCAATTGTTCAAGAAAATTAGCGAATATTTTTTCAGAAAGTTTTGAAGTGATTTGAACAGATTTTGAATTATTTTTAGTCAAATTTCAGCTACTTGTGAACAATAGTTCTTTATATAGAAATGTTTTAATTGCTTTTATTATTAAAAACTATTTTTTGCGAGTTTCTCCTGTTTTGTTTTTCTTACTTGATTGTGTGCTCTTTGACAATGTTTCATTCCTAAATTTCGGGTTGAGTAAGGTGTAAGTGTATAAAGAATTAGAAGGTGGGATTTATTGGGGTTGATTGTTATTCTCCATTTTGCAAACCATAATTGTATGGTATCGATCAGCCCTTGTAGGGTGGTGAGTGCCTTGTGCCGGGTGGGGGCATGTACTACTAAGGCTGTGTCATTTGCGTACAGGAGCGTGTAAGCTGAAGGATTTAGGTAATGTGGATCAGGGTTATAAATATCATGAACAAAGATATTGTTAAGGATTGGTGATAGAAGAGAGCCTTGAGGGACACCTTGTTGGGGGATAAATGCACGTGATAGGGTGTTGCGGATTCTAACTTGTAGGAGTCTGTTGGATAGGTAGTTATCAATTAGGTTAAGAAGGTGGGGTGGGATCTTTAAGGAGTTGCATTTAAACAGCAGACCCCGATGCCAGTCTGAGTCAAAAGCTTTTTGCATGTCTAATAGGACTACCGCTGATTTCTGGTGTTCGAGGTGTGCCGCTTGGCAATTTGTGGTAAGGATTGAAAGTGGTAAAGAAGTTGAACGATGTTCTAGGAAACCAAATTGGTAAGGAGGGATATGGTGGGATATATGGCGCATTAATTTGATTTTTAATATAGTTTCAGAGTTTTTACCCAAGACTGGAACTTCTTTTGATATTTTTTTGTAAAAATAAAATATTATTATATTTTTAATATTTCGTTGATAAAATTCCAACTTTGTTTTTATCAAAATTTCAAATGTTTTTGTTAAAAACAAAAAAATGAAAATTCTCAGGTCAAAAGAAAGATCATCGGTTAATAGCCAATGAAGAAGAAGAAAAGCAGTATAAAAATTGTAATGTCGTATTATTGTAAGACTACCTTCAATAAAGATGTTTACCTTTCTAAAAAAGTTTGTTTTCAACTATTTCAATTTTTTGGTTTTAATTTTAAATTTTTATAAAATTAGTTTCTAATAGCTTTTTTAAATCTTTTTTCAGAAATCATTACTCAAAAAATTTAATAATATTTAACTTTCAAATCCTTTTTACAAGGTAAAAACAACGATCTAATTGAAGAAATGTGTTGTTTCGCAAAAAAGATAGTTAATCTCAATTAATTGGACTACGACTTGCTTCCCCACCCACCGTATTCTTCAGATTTGCCCTGGCATAATTTTTTCTTTGCAGACCTCAAAAGAACGCACGCTGGAAAGAAATTTAGCATCAGTGAAGAAGTAATCGCCGAAACAAATGCCTATTTTGAGGCTAAAGACAAATAATACTACAAAATGGTATCGAAAATCTATAATCGGTGTAACGCTCTCAAAGGCAACTATTTTGAATAATAAAATTGAATTTTGCCAAAACAATGTTTTCAGCCTATTTGGTATATAATCAGTAATTAACGATAAATAAGCAACTGAAATATTATCTCCATTTTTATTCTTTCTCTGTACTGTTGCCGCCTGATTTAGAGCATGAAAATTAGATAAAAGATATACTTCCCTATAATCAATTCATTTTGTGGCAATAATTCCTGTGTTACTCATAAGAGCAAAAAACGAGGACAAAATAAGTCATTGTCTTCGTTTTTGCTTTTGTGAGAAGTGAAGGATTGTATTTTTCACCTATTTGGTGCATAGCACTGCCAACTAAATATAATTATGTATCTATCAGGCTGACACTAACAGCCAAAAAGTTCCTCCTAAAAAGTGGGCAAAAAACGTTATAGAAGAAAATACTAAAGTTTCCGGATGTGGATGAGTATACCTACCTTTCCAACATCATGGTACAAAAAGGGTTTGAGTGGAAGAACATGATTTGTTATAGTGAACTCCACCCGTGCTTCTTTCGTTATTATATTATTGTTATGATGAATGGTTAATTAACCATTGATAATGAGTACTTAGTACTCGAAATGTACATTTGGTATTAATAATAATAATAAGTGAAGTAAGGAATTTTATTTTCGTTTCATCATAATATATAACACTTCACATTACTCAACCCGAAATTTAGTGATTATATTATTAATTTGTTTTTATATGAATTTTTTAAGAAGGAAAACCGAAGATCTAAATATATAAATAAATAAATGAGAAACTTTAAATAACATACTAAACTTTATGACTATGAGTAACTTAAACTTTTCGAGGTGGGTTAAAATATGTCCCTCCATGCATAAAAAGCTAAGTAAAAGGGGGGACAGTTTTTAACCCATTTGACAATAATATGTCAAAAAGGTGTCCCGTCTAAATTGAGAATAAATGCGCCATTAGTGGCTAAAATATTGTCTAAATATACTTTGGATGTGAAATTCCGTCACCTGAAGTTATATGGTCTGAGTGGAAGAACACTGTGAAGCAAATATTTTTGTGATTACTTTGTGTATTAAAACATCTTAATGTACAGTACTAATAGGGCATAAATAAACAATGAAATAAACAAAAGGTTGAACCAAATTTTTAATTGCTATGTTTTAATCTTTAATTTTTTATCTAATATAAATTTATTTCCAACTGAATAAAAAATTATTTATTACATTATTTTTTTAACTAAAATTAATAGTTGTTTTTTGTAAAAAAAAAAAATAGATAGTCATTTAGTAACTTTTGAATTCTTTTATTTTCATAAAGTACAAAAAGCTAATTTCCATTTATTTTTTAGAAAGTTTGTTTTTATAATTATTTTTATTTTATAATTTCTTTAAAAACATTCAGTTGTTTTTTTAATGTACACAGCAAATTTCGAAAATTTTCGTCAATTTTTTTAACTAATTTCTAATTGTATTGTAATTAGAAAATATCAAACTATTTCTTTGAAAAGCATTTTTTTTAAATTTTAAATAAGATTCCAACTGTTTTTTTTTATAAATGTGTTTTTCCATATTTTTCGTTTTTCATGGTTTCATTGTTTTTGGTAAAATTTATGGAAAGAGCCGATTTAAAATGTTTTAAGTTTTTAACAACTTTTTAGAAATATTTATTATGCTTCAGTTTTCTTAAGTGAACTATTTTTAGAAAGTTAGTATTTAACCATCTTAATTGAATGATAACGAATGATAAAAACTTATTTTTAAGAAAATTAATTTCTAAAATCTTTTTTTTTGTATATATTTTAATTTTCTTTTCTTTTAAGCTGTTTTTTGTCGTAAAAATGTGTAATGTTTATTTCTTAAGAAATGTTAATTCGATTTTTTTAGTTTTTAATGGTTCTTTTCAAGTCAAATTTGTACAATTATGATAGAATGTTTTTAATGATTTATTATGAGATTCCAACTAATACGGGATTTAAAAATGATTTTCCGAAAATTATTTTAATTGTTTTTGGTAAAATTTCAACTATTGATACACTACTAAAAAAAATTAATGTTTTTACAATTTTTGCAAATTTTTGTCTTGGCTATTTTTCTATTTTCATTTCTCAGTCCAGTCTGTTCCTTCGTTGAATTCTTTTTTGTGAGTTTTTGTAATTTTTGCCTAACTCTTACTATTCTTTTTAGTAACGATTTAAATAAATCTATGTTGTGCTATAGAGTATGTTTTTAACTCACTTGTAATTATTTTTTGCTTATGATTTTTTTTTGTAAAAATCAAACAACTTTTAAAGAGAAGAGGGAAAATTATTTCTATATAGGCAATATTACTAATAGAAGATATGAAATATGTTTCATTAGGTAAGTTCAATTGTTTTTTGTGATAAACCTAAACGTCTTTATAAATGCGAAACGATGAAATTTGTTTTTTTTTTTAATATGTGAACATTTTTTTGCAATTTTTTTAAAATAAAAACTATATTTTTCTTAGTTAATTTGATAGCCTGTTTTGATGAAATATTTAGTTGACTTGAAAGATTTTCTAGATAATTTTAATGAGTATTTCTCAATGTTTATATTAATCTAATTTTAAGAGGATTATAAAATAATATTTAGTTTCCAATTGAATTTAACAGAATTGCTTTTGTTAAAATTGCAGTTAGTTTAGTTTTTCCAAATTTTCATTTGTTTGCATTTTTAGTGTCATTTTCTAATCAATTGTTACCTTGTTGAGAATTTTTTCATTGTTTTATTTGTAAGAAATTTGTATACTTCTTCCTAATTCAAGCGATTTCTAAGCAAATTTTAGACAATGTTTTCAATTTTTTTATTGATTAAATTTAACTATCTTCAGGTATGCTTTGTATATAGAGTTTTGAACTGTTTTGTAATATTTTTTAAATATATTTTTATTGTAAAATTCATATTATTTTTAAGATAGTTTTGTTTGAAAGTTTTTAACTTTTTATTAACAAAAGACAAAAGAAATAATTTTAATTTAAGTTTATCTTATTAAAAATTAAAAAATATAATTAAAAAATAATTACAAAACAGTTCAAAACCTTGCAAATACTCTAAAGCTAACTTGATTGTTATTTTTGTATATAAGGTTAACGGTCTTTAAATGAATTTTAAAGTGTTATTTTTTATTTTAAATGATATTTTAAGTGTTTATTAAATGATTTACTAATTAACATGTTTTTTATTAATAAATGGCAAATTGACATAATATTTAAAATAGGGTCTATAGATATTTGACCTAAATAAGCTAGAAATGGCCAAAATATTGAATCAGTAATAGTAGTGATGATTTTCATCACAAGTTAATTACCAAGTTTGATGGGTGGAGTGGAAGAACGCGAGGACACGTGAACTTCGGCTTAAAGTTCTAAGTTTCAAATTTTTAAGTTGGTTTATTTCTGTATGTATTTTATGTATTGTTTTAATAGAACTCGAGTAAAATAAAGTCAAATATTATTCTTTATGCTTTTTTGTTTTTTTTTAAATTTTTTTTATTCTAACATTAAAATTAATCAAGTAAACGAATTAATTGCTTCTTTGTTGCGAATTTTATCAAGTTTTTTATTTAAGATTTAAATTGTTTTATCATATTTATGAAATTTTAAATTTCAATTACTTTTATTAGAAATTTCATTGTTTTGGTAAAAATTCAGGAGTTTAAAAAATCAACTTTTCTCTTTTTAAGAAATTTCAATAATTTTTTCCAATTTCCTTTAAATAAGCAATTTTTATATATAATTTTCTTTTAAAGATTTTAGGAGTCTTAGACAAGTTGAATCATTTGGTAAATATTTTTTTTGTAATAATTCAAACATCTCTTATAGAATCTTTCCAATTGTTTTGTAATTAATCTTTATTTATTGTTTTTATGAAAATTTTAATTATTTTCAAGTTGTTTGTTCATAGAAATTACCTTTTAATTACTTTTTCTTAAGAAATCGCAATTTTATTTCTCATAAAACAGAAAGTTAATAATAACAATCAAATTCTTAAAAGAGTAATAGTTATTAATATTTTCAGAATCCTATCCTAACATTCCAAACATTTTCCATAAGGAAGCTATTGAGCTATAAATTTAATCTTTGACAAAAAGAAAAGGTGAAAAGGAGAAGCTGTAAATTTAACAAAAACAATTCAAACTATTTAGAATAATATTTTCTTAAAATTCTCAATTGTTACTTAATAAATTTTAAAGTTGAAAACTAAGCATCAATTTTGTATCAAATGCCTTTTTTGCTTTTTAGTTAGCAATATTTTCCAGAATTCGGACCTTAACATTATTTAAGTAAAACGTTAATGTTATCTTATAACGTTTAATTAGTAAATATTGAATAATGAGACACGATGACGATATTTTACCACATTATTTAAAACTACAAGTGACTATAGTCTAAAGATAGACTAAAGTGGTAAAACAAAGTCATCGTGTCTTCTTTCATATATTCAAGATGCATCACAAAGTAAACACCTCAACAATTAAACATTTAATAAATATTGATATTACCAATTGACTTTTAATAAATTAAGTACTAAATCATGTCGTTGGTCATTATTATAAATATAGTTTGAAACATAGAATAACACTCATCACTTATTGTGTTTTTACAGTGTGTCGTATGACCAGAACAGCATAACCTGCGTTTAATTAATAAACGTAAACATGCGATAATTTTATGCGACTTTAAATTGTTTAATTGTGATAATGATTCGGCTTGTTGAAATGCAATCAGCAATTATGAATAATGCAACGACGTCCGTGCACTGCGTAGAAAAAAAAAACGGGGGGTAAGTTGGAAAAAGAAACGGATCGTGCATCTTTCCTTCTATTATTCTTCCAGCGGGGGGTGACTCACTGTCAGATAACACTGATTAGCATTTCACGCACGGCGATGATTATTTCATGGCGAACGAAACCGCAATTAAGTCCGATATACTACACTTGTAAAATATACGTATACTTATTTCTTGATGGGGTCGTATTCATTAAAATGGTATAAAAAGAAAATTAATTAAGACATCTAAGATGATAACAAACATTTGATTAAACAAAAGTTACTAATAATTTATAAATACGAAGACATTTTGTAAATCTACAACAACAAAAATTTAGTAGTTGATTAATAATTCACCTATTATTAAAATTATCTGATAATTTAAAAATACGACTTTATGACTTTAATACATTTTATTATTAAAATTATGTTTCACCAAGTGATAAATGAGAAAAAACTACAAGATAAGTTACAAACATTTTGTATAAAAGTATATCCAATTAACTAACTTACCGTTTCAACTGTGTTAATATTAAAATAGCCATAATGGTTATTAATATTTCGATTTGTAATTAAAGGATAAACAAGTTGCAAAAACCCGCACCTTTCTAACCCTTTTCGATTAAAAGTTGGACGAGTTTAAACACATCCCCATTTTCGGAATTGTAAACACGTGAATCAGATCGCTCTCTATTTGTCATACAACGATCGTTTCAGATATTCGAAAACTAATTAGTTAGGACCGTAGTCTATATAACGATCTAATATATGTTTGTGGTTTTGTCGGCTTAGTTTTTAATTTTAATTTGGTGGTAGCAACGAAAACCATAACGGCCATCGGCGAGTCCGTCAATAAATAACATATTCGAAAAGTGGCATTAACATAAAAGTGAAATTAGTTATCGGTAGGTCCGATGGTGGTCGGTCGCTTCATTTTATGTGCAATTAACGAATCTATTAAATTTCTGACCTTTAGCCGGCCTCATTAATACCTCTGTGATATTTAATAAGCGGCGGGGACGTTTTGGAATGAATAATTCATGAGACCGCGCGATCGTCCCGCGCTCATTGGTGACTTCCTACCTACTTAAAATTTGCAGCTGATTGCAGTCGAGGGAATTATAAATGGCCGCACTAGCTAATTCAGATCTCGTTGTTATTTATTATTTATTATCCGGCCGTCTCCCTCCGACGCGAACACACGGGGCGAATAGTCTTGCGAATTAATTTTTTCCCCCGTGACATCTGTTTCCAAAGTCTTGGCCGTTTTTTTCTTCTTCTTACTCCTACGGGCTAAATTATTTAGCGCGCCAAATGTGCACTTTGCTCACGAAATGGGTGGTCATCACGTTTTTGGGGGAGAAATGGCCATGTGAACTCTGTCAGTCAACATTGGGGCCCTATTAAATGGTCCCATAAGTAGCGCCCTTGACAGCTCCTATATAACTCAGATTTTTCAAAACACATTTCACTCCACACACACTTAAACACTACACAAACACGACGTCGGAATTTCTAATTTATCGAACGACTGTTGTAACCAGTATAAACACTACAGGCAGATGACTATATTTCACGAGACAAAAATTTTAGACACACAAATCTTGTCATTTTCAAAATTTGATTTGGACTTTTTTATACTTATATTACTAAAAGAAAACAATTTTCGTTTACACAGGTTTCTAAACTAAACATTGAAGAAGTTCTGATTTAATGAAGTGATTGCAATCTTAGAGCACAAATAGCAGATTATAAAATCTTACGTTATAATCTAGGCTAAGACTTCATAGTGATAAAAACACTTAAATTAAATAATAATTAAATAATTCTATAGTCCTGCCTAAAGTATGGTAGACAAATCTGATTCAATAGTCACCTTCAAAAGAGAACAGTATATTAATCAATAAACTCGAAACTTTTTAAAAAATATCACAGTTTTGTTCTCAGATTTTGAAAAATTAAAAATCACAAATATTTCCAAAATTTAGTGATTTATATTTTATGTTTCTCACACTTTTATATTTACAGGTTTTTTATTATCAGCAATCTTTGAACGATATCACATTTAAAGTTTAATGTTTATTATATCAAACATTTACACGTTATCAATGTAACCTTTAACATTATCAATTTAACATCTTACGTTATCAATTCAACCTTTAACCTTATTAATTTACGTATAATATTAACGTATTTTAATATTCTCGCGCTTTAATGTTTTATTTATTTTCGTATGAATATTTTAATTAATATTTGTCAATTTTAATTTTTAACAATGAAAACATGAAAATAATGAAAACAATAAAAGGTAAAAATTAAAAGGTTGAGTTAAGCACGTTTTAAGTTTATGACGTTTTTAACTTTTTTTTAAAAACATTTTTGGCTTTTAATCTGTGGGCTTTTTACGTTCTACTATTTTGATATTTATTTCGTCAAAACTTTTTAATTTTCTAATTTTTAAATGATTTTTTTACCTTTAACCTTTTAACGACTTTTTTGTTCTGATTTATTTACATTTTCATTTTTTAACGTTGAGAAGTTTACGCATTTGGTGTTTCAACGCTTTTACACTTTCACGTTTTAATCGTTTCATCATTTTTTATACTTTTAAAGTTATTTCTACAAATTACAAATATTTACAAATCTTAAATTCATTTAACATTAACATGTTATTAGCTTATCAATTTAGTTTAACATATTTAATGTGTACACATTGTTAAAATACCGTTTAACATTATTGCATTTACAGTTTAACGTTATCACATCTTCGTGTCAAATGAATTATAATTCGTAACGTTTTATCAATTTTTCAACTTTTAAGTTATTTTTTGATTCTCATATTTTAACCCTTCAACTTTCTAATACACTATTTTAATGTTCTCGCATTTTCACGTCTTTATAGTTTAATGATTTTACGTTTACACGTTCTCTTATTTTCACCTTTCTTTAACGTTTATACATTACACATATTTAAGTTTCATACGTTATTGCATTTAAAGTTGACACATTATACATTTAACCTTAAAACGTTATTATATTTACCGTTTAAACGTTATAAAATTTAACGTTTACACGTTATCAATTTAACATTTGGATAACTATCAACTTATCGTTTAAAGATCTTATCGTTAACGTTATTCTAATTTAATTTAATCTTTAATATAGTATACGTTATACACATTTGATGTTCATACATTATTACATTTAAGGTTTACATTTAACCTTAAAACGTTATTATATTTAACGTTTATATGTTATCAATTTAAAGTTTACACTTTATCAATTTAACATTTAGAAGTTATCAACTTAACGTTTAAAGTTCTTACCGTTTTAACATTTAACGTCATTGCATTAAACTTTAAAGTTTACACGTTATACATTTAACCTTGAACGTTATTATATTTAACATTTACACGTTATTATATTTAACATTTACATGTTATCAGTTTAACGTTTACTTGTTATCAATTTAAGATTTGGAAGTTATCAACTTACCGTTTAAAATTTAACATCTTTAATATATTATACGTTATACAATCAAATGACGTTCATACTTTATTACATTTAAGGTTTACGCGTTATACATTTAACGTTTACAATCAATTGAACTTTTTAATTTTTAAATAATTGTTTTCTATTTTATCATTTTTACCTTTCATCTTTTAACGCCTTTTTTGTTCTGATTTACTTACGTTATCGATTTAAAGTTTACACGTTATCAATTTAACATTTAGAAGTTTTCAACTTAACGTTTAAAGTTCTCACCGTTAACATTTAACGTCATTGCATTAAACTTTAAAGTTATTGGATTTAAAGTTTACACGTTATACATTTAACCTTTATTATATTTAACGTTTACACGTTATCAAATTTAATATTTACATGTTATCAGTTTAACGTTTACACGTTATCAATTAAACATTTGGAAGTTATCAACTTAACGTTAAAGTTGTCGCCGTTTAACGTCATTGCATTAAACTTTATAGTTATTGCTTACACGTTATACATTTAATTTTAAAACGTTATTATATTTAATTTTCACACGTTATAAAATTTAACGTTTACACGTTATCAATTTAACATATCGAAAACTATCAACTTATCGTTTAAAGTTCTTACCGTTAACGTTATTTTAATGTTTTCGCAATTTAACATCTTTAATACGTTATACACATTTGACGTTCATACGTTATTACATTTAAGGTTTACATTTAACCTTAAAACGTTATTATAATTAACGTTTATGTAAACATGTGTAAACTGATTTGATAACATGTTATCAAATCAGTTTACACGTTATCACGTGAACATTTAGAAGTTATCAACTTAAAACGTTAAAGTTCTCACCGTTAACATTTAACGTCATTACATTAAACTTTTACGTTATTGCATTTAAAGATTACACGTTATACATTTAACCTTAAAACGTTATTGTATTTAACGTTTACAAGTTATCAAATTTAACATTTGCATATTTTCAGTTTAACGTTTAGACATTATCAATTTAACATTTTGAAGTTATCAACTTAACGTTTAAAGTTTTAAATAAGTAATTGTGGAGGCTTTCACTTCGTGATATATTTTGATAAATTCAAAATAAATAAACAATTAACTTTGTTGGTATCAGTAAGTGTAAGTGTAAATAAAAAGTGATACCAACAAAGTTAATTGTTTAAAGTTTTTACCATTAACGTTATTTTAATGTTTTCACAATTTAACATCTTTAACAAATATATTAATATTATAATAATACCTTATACAATCAAATGACATTCATACGTTATTACATTTAAGGCTTACCCGTTATACATTTAATGTTTCAATGTTATTATATTTAACGTTTACATCTTATCAATTTAACTTTTTAATTTTTAAATGATTGTTTTTTTCTATTTAACAACTTAACGTTTAAAGTTAACCGTTAACGTTTAACATCATTGCATTAAACTTCAAAGGTATTGCATTTATAGTTATACGTTATTATGTTTCAAGTTTTTACCATTAACGTTATTTTAATGTTTTCACAATTTAACATCTTTAATATATTATACGTTATTACATTTAAGGTTTTCGCGTTATACATTTAACGTTTCAACGTTATTATATTTAACGTTTACATGTTATCAATTTAACTTTTTAATTTTTAAATGATTGTTTAATTTTCTGTTTTTACCTTTCATCCTTTTACGCCTTTTTTGTTCTGATTTATAACATATAACATTTTCAAGTTATCAATTTAAAGATTACACGTTATCAATTTAACATGTAGAAGTTATCAACTTAACGTTTAAAGTTCCCAACGTCATTGCATTAAACTTCAAAGTTATTGCATTTATAGTTTACACGTTATTATATTTCAAGTTTTTACCATTAACGTTATTTTAATGTTTTCACAATTTAACATCTTTAATATATTATACGTTATTACATTTAAGGTTTTCGCGTTATACATTTAACGTTTCAACGTTATTATATTTAACGTTTACATGTTATCAATTTAACTTTTTAATTTTTAAATGATTGTTTAATTTTCTGTTTTTACCTTTCATCCTTTTACGCCTTTTTTGTTCTGATTTATAACATATAACATTTTCAAGTTATCAATTTAAAGATTACACGTTATCAATTTAACATTTAGAAGTTGTCAACTTAACGTTTAAAGTTCCCACCGTTAACGTTTAACGTCATTGCATTAAACTTCAAAGTTATTGAATTTATAGTTTACACGTTATTTTATTTCAAGTTTTTACCATTAACGTTATTTTAATGTTTTCACAATTTAACATCTTTAATATATTATACGTTATACAATCAGATGACGTTCATACATTTAAGGTTTACGCGTTATACATTTAACCTTAAAACGTTATTATATTTAACGTTTACAGGTTATCAATTTAAAGTTTACACGTTATCAATTTAACATTTAGAAGTCATCAACTTAACGTTTAAAGTTCTCACCGTTAACGTTTAACGTCATTGCATTAAACTTTATAGTTTACACTATACATTTAATATTAAAACGTTATATTTGACGTTTACACGTTATCAAAGTTAACATTTACATGTTATCAGTTTATCGTTTACACGTTATCAATTTAACATTTGGAAGTTATAAACTTAACGTTTAAAGATTTTACCATTAACGTTATTTTAATGTTTTCACAATTTAACATCTTAAATATATTATACGTTATACACATTTGACGTTCATACGATATTATATTTAAGGTTTACACGTTATACATTAAACCTTAAAACGTACACGTAAACATTTACACGTTATCAAATTTCACATTTACATGTTATCAGTTTAACGTTTATACGTTATCAATTTAACATTTTGAAGTTATCAACTTAACGTCTAAAGTTTTACATTTAGTATTTCTATGTTATTATATTTAACGTTTCAATGTTAATGTATTTAACGTTTGCATGTTATCAATTTAACTTTTTAATTTTTAAATGATTGTTTTTTTTTATCCCTTAACGTCTTTTTTGTTCTGATTTATTTACATTTTCACGTAATCAATTTAAAGTTTACACATTATCAATTTAACATTTAGAAGTTATCAACTTAACGTTTAAAGTTCTCACCGTTAACGTTTAACGTCATTGCATTAAACATTAAAGTTATTGTTTACGCGTTATACATTTAATCTTAAAGTTTTACCATTAACGTTATTTTAATGTTTTCACAATTTAACAACTTTAATATATTATACGTTATACACATTTGACGTTCATACGTTACTACATTTAAGGTTTACGCATTAAACATTTAACGTTTCTATGTTATTATATTTAACGTTTACATGTTTTCAATTTAACTTTTTAATTTTTAAATGATTTTTTTTATTTTATCATTTATACCTTTCATCCTTTAACGCCTTTTTTGTTCTGATTTATTTACATTTTCACGTTATCACTTTAAAGTTTACACGTTATCAATTTAACATTTAGAAGTTATCAACTTAACGTTTAAAGTTCTCGCCGATAAAGTTTAACGTCATTGCATTAATCTTTAAAGTTATTGCATTTATATAAATTTAACATTTACATGTTATCAGTTTAACGTTTACACGTTATCAATTTAACATTTAGAAGTTAAACTTTAAAGTTATTGCATTTAAAGTTTACACGTTGTATAACGTGTAAATGTATATTTAACCTTAGAATGTTATTATATTTAACGTAACGAGTTCCGACTAGAAAATATCTATGTTCCTGGATTAGTCACAAAAACAACCTCTTAGAAGTGGTATTAGTCGATAGGAGTCCGCACTACCCTACTATAATGGATTTCCTCTCCTCTTATAAAAAAATCCTTAACTCATAAAATACTTTAATTTCTACTAATGTAAAAAATGTTATACAAAAGTATTTTTATTTAGTGTTAGTATTAAAATGGCGTACTACATAGTAACGTCCTTAGCTCAGCCAATAATTTTCTAAGATTTATATAATTTTTAATTACACATCCCAGTACAATTAACCTAAATACAATTGTGTTATAAGTCATCTTAACAATAATTCCATAAATATTAACAAGCTTCTTGTACGCATGAATAAATTTATGCCTTCTTTAACATATCATAATTACACGAACGAACGATCGCCCGAAGCGACTGAAACTTACTCGCATGAATTAACATTTTCGGTCCATGTGCATGCGATTATTTTTCGTTTCCATTATTATTTTTTTACCAATGCAACGAACGGTTCGTTTCAATTAAACAATTGTTCCGTGTTTGTAACGGGGCAGGTGCGCCAACCGATACGAGTTGTTATTCATTTAGACGGGAATTTCGAATTATGCTGGCTCCAGGTTCGTAATCGTAATTCAATTAGCCTGACATTTATGTTCTGATTGAATATTATGTAAACATATCAGGTTTTTATTGAAAAAAGAGTTTCTATTTTTATGGTATTTTCATATCATTGAAGGATAAATGATATATTGAAACAAATTTGAAATTTAGATAGCGACGCATTTTTCTAAGTGAGTGGGAACACCACAACAATGATCCAAATTGTAAACTGTGAAAGTTTTTTACAAGAAAAGTTTTAAATATTATTACATTTTATTTCTAATCTACAGGTAATATTTTCAAGGATGGAGATAATAACAAAAAGAGATTTTAATTACTATTGATTTTTAGATTTCTTGCAGCCATAAATTAAGTTGTTTCATTAGCATTAAGGATAATCTTTTCCAAATGAATGTGAACAAACAGACCGTTTATGGATACTAAAAATAATAATATCCCAAATATGAACCTTGGGGCACCCCTTTGTTAACTTTATAAAGCGATAAGTTATATGCATTAATCCATATATATTCACAGAAAAAAATATTAATTATTAAAAATTTGTTTATATAAAATAAAATTAAAATGTATGCTGTCAAAATCTTGGCATAAATTAAGCTACATATTTTGTAACTAGATTTTAATTACAAGCCATTTGGTCTATTTTATAAATCCGAATTATTTTTTCCCCGATTAGTTTCGACAGTAAGTCAAGTTTTTATTTAAAACCTAGTTTGATCAAAATTGTTTCATCAAAGGATAAATGAGCAGTTTTAAACATACATTATTTTCTTCACCCAATTCTCTGCAAATAGAACTAATTAATGCATAAGTGGCGCCTTTGGGTTTTCGAATCTCCTAAAATCCATTATAAGTAACGTAAATAATACTGCCAATCTATTTCTTAAAAATATTTTTGTTGAATTGGTTTAATTTTTCGCCAAAATAAATTCTTTGTATCAAGCATTTATTGATCGTATTTTTTTAATTCTAGTAATTTCAATTGTTTTCTGATGAGACGTTTAATAGTTTTTGTGTTTTATTAATTTCAACTCTTTGCCGTTACTTCAGATATCGTAATAATCATTACGTTAAACTATAATAAACCGAATATTAAAAACTTGATCATTACTTGTTCTAGCGTACTCTTGACCTACCACAATAAGCAATACAATGACCTATCGTACTCCTAACCCGCCTAAATAAACTATGTATTGAGGTAGGTCAATAGTACGCTAGTTCAAGCGATAACCCAGGCGCTAGGTTAATACGTAGTTTATTGGTGTAAGTAAAGAGTACGTTCAGTAAATATATAATTTAATGCGGCAGGATAGAAATGGATGACTGTTTTTTACAGCTGTAACGATTTAATTTTATATTTTTTTATTGTTTTTTTTTTATTAATGTTAAATCTAAAATTTCAGCAGAATAAGATTTTGAATTAATCCATTAATTTTCTTAACAAAGATATGATTTTCACAAAAATTTTGCTGTAAAAATTATAGTTTTGGCAGGGTTATTACTCATTAAATTATGACTAGAATATTCTAGAAGCAGTCAATGCATTGTAATCTGCGATTATGGGTAGTTTTTACTAATTTAATCATGATGAAAAGTTTATAGGTTCGGGGGCCTCTCTGTACTTCAAAAATCATTTATTTATAAAGAAGGGTTTCCTCTAAAAAGAGGAGAAGATCGTCAAATATTCCAAATATCCTTGATTTTCTCCAATAAGAGTAAATTATTTTTAAACTTTATTTGAGGAT
The DNA here is from genome assembly GCA_963969525.1 of Ontholestes murinus. Lineage (NCBI taxonomy): Eukaryota > Metazoa > Arthropoda > Insecta > Coleoptera > Staphylinidae > Ontholestes > Ontholestes murinus. Next base: position 19,062,538 of record OZ018387.1, on the reverse strand, counting down.
AGTTTTAGAATGAATGTTTCTCGTCCACTTCCAAATATACTTCATTTAATAATACACGTAATTTAATTTCAAAGATTGTTTTCTCTGGTTTAATAATGAGAAGATATTTCCTCTAAAAATAGAAGAAGGCTCTTCAATTATATAATCTTCTTAAATTTAATTTGTCCAAAATTTCAATAAATTAATTTTTACTTGATTTATTTCACAATTTATTTATTCAGTCTAACAATTAAGTCATTATCAATGAATGACAATGATTTTTTGGGATTTATTATTATTATTAAATACTATTCACATTAATAAATCTTTTTGTAAATACTATGACTTTAATCAACCCATTTATACGTTTTATATAATTCATATTGTCTTTTGGTCATTTCTTATTTGTCATTTATTATTTGTCATTTATCATTTGAAAACACTATAATATATTAATTATAAACTCTTATGATCAACAGTTGGACTATTAAACGTTAATTTTAATTACCAATTTCAAGTGTTAAGTATCAAGAATGAAGTGTCAATTGCCAATTATGAATTATCAATTAATAATTGCCCATAGACGACTGTACACTTTCTACTGTCAACTTGAGCGATTAACTGGCATGTGCCAACAGTTAAACATTTTTTTGACTTATTTTTTCCATGTTAATAATTTTAACTATTTTATTGAAATTACCTCTAATATATAATTATGTCAACTGTCAACCCATACTTGTCACACATCAATAGTTAACAAAGTTTGTCTCTTCTTCCACCAGTTTCAATTAGTATTAATGTGTATTTTGTCAAATGTCAAATTTCAAATGTCAAATGCTAAATATCAAATTTCAATGAATAAATGTTAAATGTCAATGGTTCTGTGTCTTCTATCAATTGTCAAGCATTTCCTATTTACTCCAATTATTCTCTCAAGAAAATTAAATATGTTTTATCAAAAAAACAAAATTTGTCAATTGTTATCTACCTAGTATCAATTGATTACATTTGACAGTTGATAATAGGTTTTGTACATTTTTAAATATTTTAATGATGTTATACATTTGTATCCTTATGTTGTAATGGCCATCCGTAAATAAATAAATAAGTGATAAATGTCAAATGTAAAAGTTAAATGTAATATGTCAAATGTCAAATGTCAAATGTAAAATGTAAAATATTAAATGTCACATGTCAAACTATTTAATAGAGTCAATTTTCTATAAATAAAACTATATAAACACTTTCAAATATATATTTCTATATCTTAATTGTCAATTTTCAAATTGTTATATTGTTATTTAAGTTTCATTTAATAGTTGTCATTTGTTATTTACTATCAATTATCATCAGTCAACAATTATTGTCAATGGTTGTATGTCGTCTATTAAGTGTCAAACATTACGTGTACCTATCCACTCAAAAATAAAAATCTATTCACAAATAAAAAACTTTTTAACTTTGTTTGTATAACACGGACTTTATTTAGTGACTATAGTTTCGACAATTTTAGCTTGTCATTATCAAACTAGAAGTAATTAAACTAACAATTTACAGGTATATATATGCTTAAAAATTAAGGTTTTACAACAGCGTTAATTTTGGAGTAACTTTCATTTTTAAGCATTGTTGGAGAAATTTGATATTTAAAGATGCTTGTTTTACCTTTAATTGTAGTTTAAAGTACTTTTTTGCCTTATAAGCTACACTAGCATTGATCAAACTGTTAACGGTGGAGGCTTCTACTTCGTTATACATAATTCTTCACAAATAAATTTTTAACTTTGTTTGTATAACACGGACTTTATTTAGTGACTATAGTTTCGACAATTTTAGCTTGTCATTATCAAACTAGAAGTAATTAAATATCAAATTTCTCCAACAATGCTTAAAAATGAACAAGCTAAAATTGTCGAAACTATAGTCACTAAATAAAGTCCGTGTTATACAAACAAAGTTAAAAAGTTTTTTATTTGTGAAGAATTATGTATAACGAAGTAGAAGCCTCCACCGTTAACAAAAATCTATTCATTTATTCTTTAAAAAAAACTGAAGTATATTATCTTAAAAGACAAGATTTGTCAATTGTAAGCTACAAATGATCAATTAGCAATTGTCACATGTCAAATGTTAATTTTCAAATGTCAAATTTCAAAATTTCATATGTCAATTGTCAAATCTCAAATTTCAAAATTTCATATGTCAATTGTCAAATGTCAAATTTCAAAATTTAATGTATCAAATGTCAAACGTCAAATGTTAAATGTCAAATATCAAAATTCAAAAAGTATTTAATAGTCTCAAGTTATACAATTATGTCAACTGTCAATTATCTATCCATATCTGTTAAACGTCAATTGTATTAACAATTAGCAATTATGCTAAATATATCATCTACGTCGTCTGTTTGAAAGTTTTTAACTATATTAGTTGTATAAATTATCTCTACTCTTAATTTTTAATTGTCAATGTCAAATATTAAGTATCAAATATCGTATGAAATATTTAATTATCAATTGTTATATTGTTATAAAATGTCATTTTTTCAAATGTTAAAATTCATTTATTAGTAGTCAATTTTTATTTATTAATTGTCAATTAACGTCTGCCAACAATGATTGTTAATGCTAATGTGTGTCGTCTAATAAGTTTTCTCCAAAAACAAAATTTTGTCCGTTGTAAGCTATTAAATCTCAATTGCCAAATGTCAAATGTCAAAGACATCTGAGGATTCTTTATGAATCTAAGACGCTAATTCTTGAAGATTCTAAGGATTCTTCATGATTCATGATTCTAAAGACGCTAAAGTTTCTTAAAGATAATGGATATTCTAACGACTTTAAAAATATTCTAAAGATTCTAAAAGATATAGAGATAGATAGAATTTTTAAAGATACGAAGAAATCTACAGATTTTATATGACTGAAATTTAAGAAGGATCCGGACAATTTCTTAATGATTGTCAAGATCTAAAGATTCTAAATATTCTAAAGATTGAAAAGATTCTAAGGATTCTTTATGAATCTAAAGACGCTAATTCTCAAAGATGCTAAAGATTCTTAAAGATAATGAAAATTGTGTCAAATGGCAAATGTCAAATATCAAATATCAATTGGCAAAATGTCAAATGTGAAAAGTCAAATGTTAAATATTAAATGTCGAATGTCAAATGTCAAATATCAAATGTCAAATGTCAAATGTCAGATATAACACATCAAATGGTAAATGTAAATATCAATTATCAATTGTAAAATGTCAAATATCCCGCGTTTATTGTCTAATTAATTAAACATCTTAAGTTATATAATTATGTCAAGTGACAATTATATATCCATATCTGTCAAATATGAGATGTCAATAGCTAAGTATCTCACCTTACTTATCTGATTTTACTCTTAGTTAAAATGTGTAAATGGTTAATTGTTAATTATTAATTTTCAATTGTCAATTATCAATTGTTGTATGTATTTCAATTGCCAAATAATAAATGGTTAATACAAATTGTCATTTTTCATTTGTTAAATTTCAATTATTAGTTGTCAATTGTTATTTGCTAATTGTCAACAATCATTGTCAATGGTTAGGTGTTCTCTGTCAACTGTCAAACATTCACTGTTAACTCTATTCTCTCAAAACACTAAACGCCATTCTCTCAAAAAAGAAAATTTGTCAATTGTAAACTACAAATGATCACTTATCAATTGTTAAATGTCAAATGTTAATTATTAAATGTCACGTGTCAAATGTCAAATTCCATTTGTCAGTTATTAAATGCCAAATATCATTTCACGTGTCAAATTTTAAATGTCAAATGTCATATATCAATTCTTATGTTGTAATGGTCTTCCGTAAATAAATATATAAATAAATATAAAAGGTCAAATGTCGAATGTTAAATTACGAATGTTAAATGTCAAATTTCAAATGCTAAATGTCAAATGTCGGGTGTCAAATGGCAAATTAACTGTTTTAACTTTTTTAAATATATCAGTTGTATCAATTTTCTCAATTAAATGCCAAATATCAAATGTCATATGTCAAATGTCAAATGTCAATTGTTAAATTTTGAATGTCAAATGTCACATTTCAAATGCTAAATGTCAAATTTCAGGTGTCAAATGTCAAATTAATTTTTAACTTTTTTAAATATATTAGTTGTATCAATTTTCTGTACTTTTAGTTGCTAATGTTAATTGTCAATATTAAGTATTAAATAAAAATTTCAAGTGAAAATTGCCAATTTTTAATTATTAATTTTCAATTATCGAACGTTAAATAAAAATTGTCATTTTTCATATGTAAAATTTCAATTATTAGTTGCTATTTGTCAATTATTAGCTGTCAATCAATGGTTATGTGTAGTCTAACAGCTGTCAAACTAAAAAAATAATTGCATTAGCAATTAAGTAAATTGTATTCTCTCAAAAAATAAAATTTGTCAGTCGTTACAAATGATCAATTATCAAATGTCAAATATCAAAATATAAATTATCAAATGTCAATAATGAAATGTCAAATGTCATAGGTCAAATGTCACGTGTCAAATGTGAAAAGTTAAATGTCAAATATAAAATCTCAAATGTCAAATGTCAATTATCAAATGTCATATGTCAAATGTCAAATATGACACTATTTAATTGTCTCAAGTTTGATACCGTTGATCATAACATCTTGATTAATAAATTGGCTCAGTTGGGTATTGGTGGTGTTATGCTAAGTTGGTTAAAGTCCTATCTCATAGATCGAACCTTGGCTGTCCGTATTGGTGGTACAATATCTACAGCTGTTAGAGTCACTTCTGGGGTCCCGCAGGGGTCCCATTTGGGGCCTCTTCTTTTTAACGTTTTTATCAACGACGTCGGCAAATGTTTTAAACATTGTCAATATTTATTGTACGCCGATGATGTCAAGATATACTCGGCCTTTAATAATACGGAATCTTCGACTATTATGCAGGAGGATCTAAATAGATTCGTAGATTGGTGTTGGATTAATAGAATGAAACTAAACATCGCAAAATGTCATGTTATCACTTTTTCAAAAAAGTTAAATTTATGCTGCAATAATTACCTTCTCGGAGGCGTAACATTAAGTCGTGTTAACGAAATCAAAGACCTAGGCATTCATCTTACTAGTAATTGGTGTTTCTCCAAACACATATCAATAATAGCATCAAAAGCTATGCAAATTGTTGGTTTCATTAAAAGGCATTCTCATCAGTTCAGGGACATTAACACCTTAATTTGCCTGTATAAAACTCTCGTTCGCCCTCATTTAGAATACTGCGGGCTAATATGGTCTCCGTATACAGCTAAGGACATTTCGGTACTTGAACGAGTTCGGAAGAAATTTATCAATCACATTGCATGCAAATTTAATTTAGCTTCCAGTCATGACACCACTCTTATAATGTTGGGTTATCCCCTTTAAGGGAACGTAGAATACAAGCTGACATTATCTTCTGCTTCCAACTTGCTAATGGATTGATAAACTCTCCTGAATTAGTTCAGTTCCTTGGTCTGCATGTACCATCCAAGAATGTTAGAACTAAACAAACATTTCACGTCCCCTTCATGCGAACTGACTATGCCAAGAATTTTGGCTTATGTAGGATAGTCCAAAACGCTAACAACTGTAATTTTGATTTTTTCGGTGGCGATCTTTGTAATTTACGCCGGTTTCTTAAGCGCTAAGTTATTCTATTTTATATATACTATGTTCAACATTTTTTTTTAACATGTATTGTGTTGTCTGTAAATTGTTTTATATCTATATTCATCTAGTTTTAATTTGTTTGTGTATTCGTTTTTTTATATATACTATGATCTACATATTTTTAACGTATTGGTGTTGTTCGTAAATTATTTTATTATTTTATATTTATATATAACTAGTTTTAATTTACTTGTGTATTTTATAATATTTTTACATTCTTGTGAACATTGTACAATGGTATTACCCGTAAATAAATAAATAAATAAATAAAAAATGTTAAATGTTAAATGTTAAATGTTAAATGTTAAATGTTAAATGTTAAATGTTAAATGTTAAATGTTAAATGTTAAATGTTAAATGTTAAATGTTAAATGTTAAATGTTAAATGTTAAATGTTAAATGTTAAATGTTAAATGTTAAATGTTAAATGTTAAATGTTAAATGTTAAATGTTAAATGTTAAATGTTAAATGTTAAATGTTAAATGTTAAATGTTAAATGTTAAATGTTAAATGTTAAATGTTAAATGTTAAATGTTAAATGTTAAATGTTAAATGTTAAATGTTAAATGTTAAATGTTAAATGTTAAATGTTAAATGTTAAATGTTAAATGTTAAATGTTAAATGTTAAATGTTAAATGTTAAATGTTAAATGTTAAATGTTAAATGTTAAATGTTAAATGTTAAATGTTAAATGTTAAATGTTAAATGTTAAATGTTAAATGTTAAATGTTAAATGTTAAATGTTAAATGTTAAATGTTAAATGTTAAATGTTAAATGTTAAATGTTAAATGTTAAATGTTAAATGTTAAATGTTAAATGTTAAATGTTAAATGTTAAATGTTAAATGTTAAATGTTAAATGTTAAATGTTAAATGTTAAATGTTAAATGTTAAATGTTAAATGTTAAATGTTAAATGTTAAATGTCAAATGGCCAAGGTCAAATACCAGATATCAAATATCAAATTTTAAATGTAAATGACAACTATCAATTATCAATTGTCAAATATCAAATATCACAGGTTTATATATATCAAATACAACGCTATTAATGTCAAATAAATTAAACACCTTTCGTTATACAATTATTTCAACCGAGAACTGTCTAACCATATCTGTTACACATCCATTGTTAATTGCTAAGTATCTTACCTCACTTATCTGTTTTTAATCAATTTTTTCTACACTTGAAAATTTCAAGTGAAAATTGTCAATTACCATATTTAAAAAGTCAAATATCGAATGTTAAATATAATTTGTTATTTTTCATATGTTGAATTTCAATTAATATTTGTCAGTTGTTATTTATGAATGGTTAATTATTAACTGTCAACCATCATTGTCAATGGTTAGGTGTCAACTGTCAAACATTCACTGTTAACTCTATCTATTCTATTCTAACGCTATTCTCCAAAAAATGGTTGTTAAATGTCAAATCTCACGTGTCAAATGTTAGCGAGTACAGAAACGTTTTATTAGGCATTTAAGTTTTAAATTTAATCTGACTGGTTCCTACGATACCATATTATGTAATGTCGGTTTAAGTCCGTTGGAGTTTCGGAGGCGTTACTTTGACATTACATTTGGTTATCAGATCATTAATGGACTTTTGAACTGTCCAAAACTAACTGAATTGCTTAGTATTCATGTTCCTAGTAGAGTCACCCGAGTTAAACGCGTGTTTCATGTACCCTTAACTCGAACGGACTATGGCAAGAATTTTGGTATGTCCAGGGTAGCAATTAATTGTAATAACTGTAACTTTGACTTTTTCCGCGGGACCTTAAATGCGTTGCGTTTATTTATTAGGAATCATTGAAAGATTTAGTGGTTTTTATTATTAGTTGTATTAGTTTTATTTAATAATTTCATTTTATATATCATTTTTAATATGTCCTCTAATTATTATAATTATTATGTTGTTTTTAGTTTAGTATTTAAATTTTAACGTGTAAGTATTTATTGTATGCCGCTTTTATCTGAATTTGTATGTATATTGTATTGCTATTTTTCTAATATTATGTATGTACTATGGTATTTACCGTCAATAAACAAATCAAATCAAATGTCAAATATCAAATATCAAATGTCAAATGTCAAATGTTAAATGACAAATGTCAAATGTCGAATGTCAAATATTAAATCTGAAATGTCATATGTCTAATATACATTGATAAATTTTAAGTATCAAATGTCAAATTTAAAATATTGTCAAATGTCAATAGTTATGTGTCGTCTGTCAACTATTTATGATTACCTTAACTCTATTTATTCTCTTAAAAAACTAAAATCTATCCTTTCAAAAAAACAAAATTTATCAATTGTAGACTATAAATTATCATTTGTCAAGTGATGAATGTCAAATATCAAATGTTAAATGTCAAATGTCAAATGTTAAATATCAAATGTGAAATGTCAAATGTCTAAATATCTCACCCCCGTCATCTGTTTGAACGTTTTAAAATATATTAGTTGTGCCAATCATCTCTACTTTTAATCGTTCTTTCTCAATATCAAGTATCAATTGTTATATTGTTATTTAATATCAAATGTCATTTTTAAAACGTTAAATTTCATTTATGTTTGCAATGATAATGTGTCATCTATCAAGTGTAAAACGTTACCTGTTAATGTCAAATGTAAAATGTTAAATATCAAATATCAAATTTTAAATGTCAAATGTCAAATGTCAAATTTCAAATGTCAAATGTCAAATATCAAATGTCAAATTTCAAATGTCAAATGTCAAATTTCAAATGTCAAATGTCAAATTTCAAATGTCAAATGTCAAATTTCAAATGTCAAATGACAAATGTCAAATGCCAAGTGTCAAATATTAGATATCCAATTTTAAATTTATTTATTTATTTATTAACGGGTAATACCATTGTACAATGTTCACAGGAATGTGAAAATATTATAAAAATACGCAAGTAAATTAAAACTAGATGTAAATGCCAAATATCAATTATCAATTGTCAAATGTCAAATATCACGGTGAAAACTAACTATCCGTATCTGACAAACATCAATTGTTAATTTCCAAGCATCTCACCTCACTTATCAGTTTATCAATTAACTCTGTTCTTCGTTGAAAATTTAAAGTGAAAATTATCAATTGCTAATTATTAATTATTAATTGTCAATTGTTATATTTTACGTGGCAATGATCGAATGTAAATATAAATAGTCATTTTTCATATTGTGAATTTCAATTATTAGTTGTCAATTGTTATTTGTTAATTGTCAACTATTAACTATCAATTATCATTGTCAATGGTTAAGTGTGATCTATTAACTGTCAAACAATTACTGCTAACTGTATGAATTAAAAAAAAAACTAAAAGCTATTCTCTTAAAAAACAAAATTTGTTAATTCTAAACTGAAAATGATCAATTATCAATTTTTAATTGTCAAATGTCTTAAGTAAAATGTCAAATGACAATTATCGATTGTCATATGTTGTGTCAAATGTCAAATTCAAATATCAAATTTATTTATTTATTTATTTATTTATTTATTTACGGGTAATACCATTGTACAATGTTCACAAGAATGTAAAAATATTATAAAATACACAAGTAAATTAAAACTAGTTAAATATAAATATAAAATAATAAAATAATTTACGAACAACACCAATACGTTAAAAATATGTAGATCATAGTATATACCAATACCAAATGTCAAATGTTAAATGTCAAATTTCAAGTATCAAGTATATTAATATTGTTGATATTTTTTGTTTTGTATATTTTTAAATATTTTAATGATATTTTACATTTGTATCTTTATGTTGTAATGACCTTCCGCAAATAAATAAAATAAAATAAAATATCAAATGTTAAATGTCAAATGACAAGTTTCAAGTGTTAAATGTTATATGTCAAATGTCAATTGTCTATTTTCAATTGCCAAATGTTAAGTGTTTAATGTCAATTTCAAATACTAAATATTAATTGTCATTGGTAATTTATCGTCTGTCCACTATTAAACATTACTTATTAAGTCTATCTATCCTCTCAAAGAAACTACAATCTATTCTCTCAAAAAACAAAAAAACTAAGTAAAATGTAAAATATCAAGTGACTAATGTCAAATGTTTTAATTTATTTTTGTATTTTTATTATATTCTTATTTTCCTGTGAATATTATACAATGGTATTACCCGTTAATAAATATTTAAATAAATATTGAACTATGTGAAATGTCATAGCAAATGTTCAATATCAAATGTCAAACATTAAAACTCACACGTCACATGCCAAATATCAAATGTGAGCTGACAAAGAGTAAATATGTAAAATATCAAATATCAAAAAGAAATGTAAAATGCCAAATATTAAATGTCAAATACCAAACTATTTAACGGTGTCAAATCCCAAATATCAAATTCATCTAGTTCATCTACATATTTTTAACGTGTATTTGTGTTGTCCGTAAATTATTTTATATTTATATTTATCCAGTTTTAATTTACTTGTGTATTTTTATAATATTTTTACATTCCTGTAAACATTGTACAATGGTATTACCCGTAAATAAATAAATAAATAAATGTCAAATGTCAAATGTCAAATGTCAAATGTCACATGTCAGATATCCAACTATTTTATTATCTCAGGCAATACAATTATGCATTTTTATAATTTTTTTGTTATTTTTAGTTTTGTACAGTTTTTAATATTTTAAAGATATTGTACATTTGTATCTTTGTTGTAATGGCCTTCCGTAAAATAAATAAATAAAAATAAATAAATAAATACCGACAACTATCTACCCACATCTATCGAACGTCAATTTTTAATTGCTCCCTCATCTGTATTATTTTAAAAAAAATATATTAGTTGTATCAATTATCTCTACTCTTGATAATGACACATGAAAATGACAATAAAAAGTCGAAACTCGTGTCGTGTTGTTCAGATTTATATAACTATAAAACATAGGGAGTTTTGTAATTCAGTATAAGTATGGATTACCACGTAGTAACGGTCGAAACCATTCTCTTCATTATCTCTATTCTTAATTGCTAATGTTTATTATCAATATCAAGTATTAAGTATTAATTATGAAGTAAACATTTTCAATTGTTAATTATCAGTTTTTAAGTGTCAATTATCAATTGTTTGTATTTCAAATGCAAAATTTCGATTGTTAAATGTGAATTGTCATTTTTTACAGGTTAAATTTCATTTATCGGTTGTCAATTGTTATTTGTTAATTGTCAATTATTAACTGCCAACTATTATTGTTAATAATTGTGTACCGTCTTTCAACTATCAAAAATTACCTATTAACTCTGTCTATTCTCTTAATAAACAAAATTTCTATGTTATTATAGTTATTTCAACTATTTGTGTTATAACCATCAACAACAACAGTTAAATGTAAACTATAAACTGTCTAATGATAAATTTCGAGTATTGCTAAAAATGTCAATTTTTAAGTCTCGATTGTCTTAACTATCATTGTCAGTGATTATGAACTTTCTTAACTGCTTTTAATTCTGTTGATTATTCTCAAAAATCAATAGTTAATTTTTAAATTTTAATGCTTCAGTGTCTGCAGTTAGTTTTAACTTCTAGAATCATCTATCTGTATTAACTATTTAATTATGTCAACTGTCAACTTTATTGATTGTTAACTATCAACTTTCAGCTTTATTACAGTCAAGTAGTGATTAAATTTCTCTTATTTAAATTTAACAAATTATAGAACAATTACTATCATTTTATTTTAGCTGTTGGGCGTGTTTGTAAATATTGACAGAATTTTAATCCTATAAAGATGGTGACGACCGTTACTAGGTGGTAATTCACATTTTCACATAGAATCGAACTATGTTAAGTGTTTTAATCTGTGAGAATCCTGTGTATATTCTGCAATATTTTGTTATTGTAATTTTTTTAGAAATTTAATATAGTGTATAAAATTAATTCAATGCATTTTTTTAAAATTCATATCCTGAAATATAAATAGAGTTTTTTCAATGATTTATAACTACACATTAAATGACTTTCTTGATAATAAGTAAATTTAGATATAACAGTAAAACTGTTAAAGTGATACAAAATATATGAATTTTAAAACGAAGCATGCCCCACAAAACGCACACCTCGCTCCCTTTCCACAAAGCCTCACTGATAACTTTATCTACTTATATCTATTTTAATGCGATGTAAATGCCAGCTCAATTCCGAATGGCCATTAATAATTCAGGACACCATTGGTCCGTTCTGCGTTATCGCGTCCCCCTGTTTTGTTGGACGCGTGCACCTCGCCCGAAAAAAAAATAATAATAACAATAATAACACCACAATTGGAGGCGGCGATCATTTGCAATTCAAGAATTCAAGAAAATACAATTAGGAGTGCTATATGTAAATGGCCGAGGTCGAAATGGACGAAAGCGATCACGTAAATTCAAATTTTCCGTAAACTAACTGTGTAATTTGCGTAATTTTAAATCACTTAATATGGATGAGGAAATTACATATACGGGGTATATTCTAGGCCGTTGTTCGGGCATAAATATGTATTGTTTTAATGATTGCAGGTGGAATAATGAATTTCGGCGACAAATATTACGATTAATAGCCCTATTTTCGGATATATTACATATATTTTCCTTTATGAAAATCGTATATTTTTAGCACGTGAAATGTTTTATGAAATTATTAAGTAAATTATTATACCTATTAGATAGAAAATTTATTTAAAAAACCATAAAAATATAGGTTTTAAAGAAAAATTTATTTTAGTTATTTCTTGAATTAATTAATTATAATAAATTAGTGAAAAAAACAAGTGTTTATCAATTCTCTATTTATTAAAACTCAAATGTTTTTAAGAAATCAATGAAAACTACATATATGTTTGATGATTGAAGCAATTACTTTGTAATACATTTTGTGTTATACAAACAAGCAAAACTACGAAACTGTTATTAAAGAAGTAAACTATTAAAATCAATACTTAAATTATAAGTACCAATATTTTTAAAATTCAAGAAAAATTAAGTACCCTCTCTTTTATTATTATTTATGTAATACAACTAGATATATATTTCGTACAATTTTAAATATTTCATTGTTCGTCTTCCAGTATATTTGATTTTTTAATAATTGTATACTACGATAGTTAATTATTTTCTTTTAAATTATTAATGACATCTGGATTATTTTTAACCACAGAGGGTAAAATCACTTTTCAATGATAAATGAATGATTCAGAACACCCTAACAGATAACCTTGAACAATAGTGATACAAAAGTCAAACTTTATTGAATTAACATTAATTGTCAAGTAGGAAAAAAAGCGTAGCATATGTGCCCTTGCTGCCTTCAACAAAAAAAAATGATTACATATGTCGTTCTGGACCGTTGGGCAGTATAATTTTGACCATTGGCTGCGCGGAGAGGGATGGGAACGGGGACGCGGACGCGGATGAGGGCTTAATATGCAATATACGAAATGAAGGTCCTGTAATGTGTTGATAAATGAGTGAGCAGTTCAGCAGTTCACCAGAGGGTACAAAGGGAATCCCTAAGGGCGCACGCACTCTTTCCAAACTGGAAAATGTAACGAGTTACTTATCGATCGTTCCGACCCGAAAAGTATCATTTAAACTTGGTATAAATTACAGCTGGGGACACATCGGGGACCCTTTCATTCCTTCCCGTACAAATTCGAATAGTGTTACTGCCGTTTTATACTAAGAAACATTTACCGATTTGCTTGTTATTAATTTATTGCGCCCCTCGCAGAAAAGACGAATTCTTAAGCATATTCATGAGTAAAAATATTTAAATAAATACATACTTTACAATTCTCATTAGTGCTAAAATAATAAGCCAGAAAATTTACATAACGTCATGAATTTTATGGGCAAAATTATTTTTAAAAGAGCGCGGTATAATTTGAATTAATGAAACGCGCATGATGTGAGGAATTTTACTTATCGATTATAGCACTTCATCAACTGATATATTAATATAGGGTAATATTTTGAATATTAAATGACTAATATAGATTTACGATTATAAAAATGGTTCTCGAATATATTTAAATTAGCAGGAGAATTGTTTTGTATATTTATTTGGTATTTGCTATTGGAAAATTATATTATAAAAATAAATATTCAATATTTATTTATAATATTATGGCATTCAAAGAGATATTAAGAAATTGCCTTAAAATGTTGGGGAGGAGATGGCATTAAACTCTTTTAACAGTCTGTTGAGTTTTCATAAACTGTTTTAATTGATTTATAATAATGTTGAATATTCATATATTCACTCTTAAGTTATTGATTAGTTTTAATTGAAATTCTTAGAAAATGTGTAGCGAAATGTGTTTTTCATGCAATTAGATAATTTTAGGAATATTGTTACGTCAAATTCTTGTATAGTTATAATCCATTTAATAGCAATTCAGTGACGGAATAGTTTAAATTTTAAATTATATTGTTTTCCTGCAAATAAAAAAATGCAGACGTTTTGTAGAAAAATCACACTTATATTTTGTTTGAACTATTTTACTAAATGTGAACGAACTACAATGAAAATTTAATTATTGTCACACCAATAACCTGTATTTAATTTATACTAACTTGAATTGATAACTCTAAAATTAGACAAATTGGCAAATACATCTTCTGTAAATAGTATAATTCTTATCGTTTCCTATACTGACTTAAGCTGTCTGTAAATAGCAGTGAAATCTTTGTGTTTATTAACCAATGATATATTTAATATTTCTTATCCGTTATTAAGATATTTTCCACGTAATGATCATAGATGACTCTATTAAATTCTATACAAATTTGAACTTGAAACAAAAATCCCAATATCAGTATAAAAAAAATCTACACAGATTAGGAAACTATTGCTTAGTTTAGAAAAATAAAATAGAAACTTACATTTTTCTGGCAATAACTTACAACTTAAAAATAGGATGAGACAGATTATTCCAAATTGTTGTTCTATTGCTGAGACAAGTCAAAAACACATTTTACACGCAGTAATTAATATTTGCTATCGGTAAACGTAAATTTAGCCTTTTCTTTGAAATTACGAAGCGGACTAAGAGATTTCATGGCATGGAGTTTTAATATTCTTTTATTCGTTTGTGAAACATAATTGGCAAAGGTCTATTAAAACACCAAGAAACTTAAGAAGTTAAAAAATATTAAACATAAATAAATAAAAATAATAAAAGTTGAGGTTATAGCGCCAAGCTTTGGTGTAGTTCCTCTAAATAACAGTTATATGATGCCTAAAAATTCATTGTTGTACCAAAAGCTATACTGGTAATGGATTCACTTTGCAAGAATAAAAACCTGCTAACTAAACACAGGATTTGCATGATCTATTGAAATTTCAGTAGACTACCGCAGACTTAAAAAATGTTGAACCAGTATTAGTGAACGTATAGAGCATTAAGTAGTAACATCCTAAACTCATCCTGTTCCCACAGAACCATAAGGAATTCCACAGAAGAAGCCATTTTGTAGCCGCTATTATAACGAGAACTAGGTTACATGCAAGAGAAGTAACTCGCTTATTTGTAATCTAAAAGTGTGAAGAACAGTAATCCCGGATGATGGTATAAGGCTGCTGAATAAACAAAAATCATTAACTTAGAAATTTTGGTTGTATTTTTTTAAAAAGCTCTAATGAAATTGGGATTAAATTCTGTGATACATTTCTCACTGTTCTTAATAAACATATCCACAAATTTTATTCAAACTTTACATTGTGAAAATTATAACTCATTAACAGTATTGTATGCCGACGACACATCCATCTCATGCAAAGGAAACAATGCAGACCATATAAAAATACAAATGGAGGTTACAATGGAACAATCAAATGCCTTTGAAGCAAACAAATTAAAATTAAATACTGATAAAACAGTAGACCTGACTTTTTCACTTAAGTAAAGCCACCGTGAACAAAATACGTCTACTAAATTCTTAGGAGTTGTTGTAGATACATATCTCACTTGGGAAAGCCATGGGGTTGAGCTTCAACAGATCATTGTGAGCAATGTCTAAACAATCTCAAATAGATCCATACACTCGAAAATGTTCTTAAATATCTATCACTCATTTATCCAGTCAAGAATTAGATATGGTATTCTACTATGAGGACTCTCTGCTATAATGGATGACATCTTCAGAATACAAAGACGTGCTGTGCGGATAGTTTCATGTCTTGGCTATAGAGATGACTGTAGATAAAACATCAAAGTGCTAAAAATTCTCACAACACAATGTACCTTTATCACGGAATGTTTGGTTTATCAAAAATAATGTCAATAAGTATAAACATAATAAAGACTACCACACCTATGATACACGATCCAAACATGACATTCTCGTAAATAAACCTATCAAAGTCCAAAACAGGCACACGGTATTTTGCTATAAAATTTCTTAATGCACTGCCACTCGTATTCAAAATCTAATACTTTAAGCAGTGGTATAAGGATTACCTAGAGAAAGATACATTCTACACATTTGATGAATATCTGCTGCCTGTGTAAATTTGTTTATTTATTTATTTATTAACGGAGGCCATTTCATACAGTAACATACATATATTGTGTGGGTTAATATTTATTTTACTCCTTTATTATACACCTGATTTTATTTATTTATTTTGTATTTTGTTGCGACCTTTTAATTCAACTTAATTCAACTGTGTTAATTTTGTAGATATTTATATTACTGTATTATCTATTAGATATTTGTGCTACTTGATTTTTCTACTATGATTTGTAAGTAAAGTAAACACCTCCCTAATGAAAAATTTCTTATTTTTGAAGAAATTTATAAAACTTTTCCAATTAAACCTAAAGTTTGTGATGCTTTTAACATGGTAAAAAAAACCTAAATGAAGTATTTTTTATACAAATATATGTCATTCAATGCCTGGCGATGCTTTAGTACGAGGAGTAGTTGTTTTAACTATTAGCTGGAGTTTTTACAGTGAAATGTAAAACATAAGTGCAGAAATGCTCAAAAAGAAAATTTAATTTTCTCACTATTAAAGTATTTTTTATTTATACAAATTTATGGTTTAGATTGTTCTGAACAATAATTCCAGATAAGCTTTCTAACATCACTCAAAATATAATTCTAGGTACTAAAATGACTTAGCTGCATTTTTTGTTCATATTTTTACAAAACATAACAATTCTTTGTATATATTTCTTTTTCTAATTACAAAAGTGGAAGATTCGTAACATAGATCTTTGCTTTATTAAGAATTTGACGACGGCTGATGATACAATATTATTTATTTATTTGTTGGTTTTAATTCTGTGCTAACAAAAAACTCTAATACATACAAAAATAATATAAATAATATTCATACATAATTTAGACTACACAAAAATTAAGAAGAGTTCATCCTAGATGATCTTTCATTTCCCTGAAGTAGTCAAGCCTTTTGGTAGACGACCCTTTCGAACAGGAACTCATCAGAAGCCAATGAATCATATTTAGGTTTATTTGTCCCATTATATTCAGGCATTTTTGTCCCTAATATGGGAATCATATATCAAAATAACAGTGTTTGTTTTGTTTTTCAAGTTATCTAAAATGAAATTGTAGATCTACAATATTTTAGCTAAACCATTAATTACAATTTCATCTATATCAATATCTTCAGATCAGTTTTCTAACCTAACCGATTGAAATCTACAGTTCTTTGATGTATCTATGAAAATTAAATTTCGAAGATATTAAAATATTTTACTATAAGCAAAATAGAATACCATACAAAAATTTAGTACCTCATTTTGGAAATCTACATTGTTGATAAATAAAATTGCTATAAATTAAATAAAATGATATGAATTTATCCACTACAATTTCCTAAAATGAACTTTTCGATTGAAATTATATAATGTTGTTAGTTATTAAGATGTTTTTCAAGAAGTTTCTGAGAAATGAATAAAAATATTAATAACAAAGTTTCACTTTCACAAAAATATTCCTATGATTTCTCGATACGATAAAACCATGAAGGTGCGTTCTATTGTCTCAAAGTTGCACTAGATCCCAAATGGGTGGATAACCACCGACATTGAAGGGATCTGTCTACAGCGACAATTATAACAATAATAATAATGTACATATTACGATAAGCAACAGGTAAAATCATAAGGTCTTACCAACTATGATAGGTCTGCTGAGTTAAGTGATTTCTTACTTTCCTTCGAAAACAAGAAATGCTCAGTTCTTGAGTCGGTTAAAACTTTTTTATAGCATAACCATGTATTATGCTATAAAAAAATCGGTGCTGTAGATAGACGAAAATAATTTGATACTAAATTGTTCTTACGTCTAGTCAGGCAATTTTGACTGTTTGATACAAATGCTTGTGTTCCATGACATAGATTAGTCATTTGAAGATATAAAGAGTACGTAACGTTAATATCGTAAATTCCTTGAATGTATCGCTATATTCAATGTCAGCAAGAACTCGAATTTGCCCGGTGCTGTAGTCTAAATATCCGGCGTCTATTTGCTGAGGCCCAATTTAATAAGACCATATTGCATACATCGCATAAAATTTTGTAGTGTTTTATTTCATTCGATTTGAGTATAAGTAAGACTTTGTTTTATCAAAATTTAGTTTAAGAGAGTAACTCGCAAACCATTCATCTTTCCGATGAAGATGTTGGTCCTGAATTAGTCATTGTGGTATCATCAGCAAAATGATGATGATGATTTCTAATTCAGGAAAACAGGTAGGAAAGTCGTTAATTTACATTAAAAACAGAAGTGGTCTGAGTACTGGGCCCTGAGGAACATCGTTCATAACTGTTGCTATATACGATACCTGAGAGATGTATGTTGTATACTGAGTACGTGAAGAAAGTTAGGAAGAAATCATTCTAACGTTTTTAGGATATAAGTTATAGTAGTATATCACTAAATTTTGGGTTGAGTAATGTGAAGTGTTATATATTATGATGAAACGAAAATAAAATTCCTTACTTCATTTATAAGTGAAGTAAGGAATTTTATTTTCGTCATCATAATATAGTAGTATAGTTTCTTGTACAGAATGAGAGAAGCTGTCAAATGCCTAAGATAGATCTAAACATTTTGAGTGAGATTTCACCTTTTTAAAACAGTCTAAGAACAGCATCGACTATTGATCGCCCCGTCCTGAAGCAATACTAGCTATTGCTGATAATATTTGATTTTTCGAAATAGTCAGAAAGCTGTTTTAATAGAATTGTTTCCAGTATGATTGTAAATATTGGTAACAAGGAGATTGGGCGATAGTTTGATGGATTTTGTGTCACGTTTTTTGTAGCCAACTTTGAGTGCATCAGGAAAAATATTTGATCTGATACATAGGTTTATGAGTTTGATGGGTCTAGAAAAATATTTAATGCCTATTTGACCCTTTTGCCATAAATATAACGGCTTTTGTTAAGTTTCAGTTTTTGAACCACATTACATATAGCACTCGAATACACAAAATTTAAAATATCCATTTACATTTACACATTTGTTACACATTAAAAATGTCGGATCAACGTTAGATTTATCAATTCCTTTTATTACATGAAGTATGAACATATACCATTTGAATATACAAAATTGACTTTTATGTCGAGGGCGAAGCTAGCAACAAAATCGGTAAATGTAGTTTTATTTGGTTTATTGGAGTTAAATCTAACGTTGAAGTCGCCAACTAAGTGTACAGCATTATGAATGCTGTGTATGCTAACCGATATTGAAGCTAAGATTTTGTGAAAAATATCGAAATTGCTAGAAGGAGCGCGATATACAACCAGTAATATTAAACCATGCAAAAGTAATCCTTTGATTTCGTAATCTTTTTCAGAAACAAAACTATCGAAATGGAGAGATTTATATAACATATTGCTACGGATCATAATTAAAACTCCACCATGTTTGAATATTTTCCGTGAATAGTGACAAGCAATATGGAAATTTTCAAATAATACGGATTCGCATCAGCACAGATAAAGCTATTAGTTTAGCTCCGTGTTTCAATATTCTGAAGATGAATTCTATCTAGATTTCTCTAAGCGTTCAATATTTAGGGTATATTTGTAACAATTAGCACAGCCTTCATCGACCTATCATTCGGTCTGTATTGGATTGCTGTATTTCAGTGATTTATACTAATATACTCTTGTAAACCAATGACCGTGCGATTGGTTGAATTAGATTAGGAGTTTTATTTTATTTTCAGCTTCAGTTAAGGCAATCTTCACGCTCAATACTTTTCAAGCTCTTTGTTAGCTTTTCTATATATATATGCTGTTTTATTTTTCAGTTCTTGGGTCAGATCTTCAATAATTTCTTGCCTTATCGAATCAATACTAGGATTCAAACTAGAGTTGTTAAGAGATTTTGGACAATAATTACTTCTAGACTTCTTCTTATTCCTCTTCCTACCTCTTCCCAATACCATTCTCGTCAGTATATTTAGCCTGGCTCCGTCTTCTCTCATCCACTCTCCCACGCTTCTACATCCCGCCCCCAATTCTCTTTTGCTCTTTTACATTCCTCTGACATATGACTCCATGTATCCTTCTCGTCCCCACACTGCACGCATTTTCCGTTTACTTCGTCTATCCATGTTATTCTTCCTTTTTCCTCAAACACAACTATATCATCTGTATAGGTAATGCACCATACTTTTATTCCTCTCACTGTTTTTTATTTGTTTTTATATATCTCCCACAAACAAGTTAAATAAAAGCGGGCTCTACAGACACCCTTGTCTCATCACCGGTTTCACCTAAAAACGTCCAGATACTAGCTCTCCCACTTTAACCCTTAACATGTTTTCTCATATACTTATACATCTAAACATTGACATCAATAATTTCATTCTTTTCAAATTCTTCACCAACCACTTTCTCTCTACAGCCTTCGAGCCTATAAGATACATTATTTAAATCAATCAGTTAGGTGTAGTAGACCATCTCTTCCTAAAATCTAATTACAATGCTTACACTAATTTCGTACCTTCAAGTTTCATCTATAACATTTTATTTACCAAAACCATGAATATTTTTAGGATAGAGTTTATTAAGAGTAATCTCCCAGCAGAGGATGGGTTAAATTTAATATTTTCTTTAATGAATTGGCACAATTATTTCCTCTTTCTACTCTTTATATATTAGGTTTAGTACCCTTAACATCTTCTACGTTTCTTTCGGATTTTTTTATGAAATAAATGTAGAAGATTTTAGAGGTACTAAACCTAATATATATTTGGTGGTTCTATATATTCGTTCGGTTTTAGTGCAAATCTTTTCCAAATATCTGCTGTTCTAGTTGCCTAATAGGGAGGACAGTCTGCTCTTTTCACCTGTTTACTTCTTTTTTCATTGGCATTAGATTTGTCTGTAATACAGGCCTGTGAACTAGTCGAAGATTAGAGATTAGGGTGCATTTTTCGCCATATTTTGCTTTGGCGGACAAAAAGATATGCGGCGCACACGGGATCGATGCCCTAACAGAACGTACCGCTCAGAAATGGTTTGCCAAACTTCAAAAATATGAGTTTTGAAGATGGCCACCGCAACGGTCGGCTCACCGAGATTGATTCGATTGATATCATGGCACTGGTCGATGAAGATCGGACGTTAAAGGTACCAGAGATTGCGTTGATACTTAAAATAAAGCAAGGAATTGTTCAAAGGCATTTGCAACAGCTTGGTTACGTATCCCGCCTCGATGTTTGGGTGCCGAACAAGATGACCAAGGAGACCTTGACCAACCGCATCTTCAGTTGAAATTCACTTCTGAAGCAGTAGGAAAGCGATTCGGTTTTTAAAACGTACTGGCGACGGAAACTGGACATCTACAACAACGTAGAGCGCAAAGGATGGTGGGAAACCACTGGAGAGACGCCGAACACCACGTCGAAGATTTTGCTATCCATATGGTGGGATCATCATGGTATACTGTTTTACGAGCTGTTTCAAAATAATTGATTCGAAGGTCTATTACACGCAGCTAAAAAAATTGAACAAAGCATTGCGACAGAAACGCCCAGAACTGGTCAATTGTAAAGGTGTCATATTAAACCATGACAACGCCAGGCCCCACACTGAAATGTTCATTCAGCAAAAATTAGTGCAACTTGGCTGGGATGTTTTGCACGACCCACCGTATTCCCAGGACCTTGCAGTTCATATCTCTTCAAAACTCTTTTAACGGGAAATCGTTCTATGATCAGATAGCTGTGAAAACGTACCTTAACGGGAATTTTACCTCTAAGCCCAAGATCTTGTATGAGAGCGGAATAATGAAATTGTTGGAAAGATGGCAAGAGGTCACCTACAAAAACAAACAATATGTCGTTGATTAAAATGTATCCTTTGTATGAAAAAATAAACTTAGCAGCTTTAAAAAACCGAACAAATATATAGGACCACCCAATATAAAGAAGATGAGCATTTTCCAAAAGAGTGGAGGCAGCGAATACTTTTGCTAATTCATGATAGAAGAATAAAATTTAATTCCATCCATATTGGTTAGTCTTTACTATTTTCATCTTATTAACTAAAAATAATATCCATCATAAACTTGAAACCTTTTTTAAAACATTTGAAAAAAGGATTATTTGGTGCTGAACCAAAATTGATAAAAAATAAGATAAAAGGTATAACTATATTTTAAAAAGTATAGTATTTTTCCATCTAAAATATATAAAATATTGTATAAAATGTGCATTTTATACAAGAAATAAATTAGGCTGGCCAAGATAGAAGGATGCAAAGCCTGAGAAGTAACATTACTCTTATACTATGAACAGTATGATAATTGTGAAAGATCTAATATGCCCCAAAAGATCGATTTTTTTTTAATTTGTACACCTATTTCTCGAGTCTTTTTTTCATATAGTATCTGAAGCATTTTTCTACAGGGACCATATTTTGATTGATTTAATTAAAGATAAAATGATGGAATGAAAGCTACACCAAGATATAGTATAGTGGTATAATAAAAAATCTGTCCATTTTTTTCTATTATAATGTAACTAGTTTCTGAACAAACAAATTAATTTTCTCTGTGGCGATTTAAAATAAGTTTAAAAGACAGAATCTTAGTCGTTAGAAGGATGGAAAGATAGATTTAAGATAGCCAAGAAATATTAAAAAATCTTATAAACTTTCACTGATTGATTGGGATTGTCTAAAGATTTTAGATATATAGATAAGTACATTTTGTACAAGAAATATGAAATGATCAATATAGAAAAATAAAGAACATCATGTGTTTAATATACAGTTAAGTAAAAATTAGTATAGCATAAATCCACATTTTATCCAAATAGTTTTGTAAATTGACATAAATGAGCATATATTCTAATAATGGCACTGGCGTGCGTTAACTCCTAAATAAAATATTTCCCACAGAGACTGGTTTATTAAATGACCACTTTAATCTCCGTAATTATGTCTAATGAATAATTTTCTGTACGACCAATTAAAAACAGAATTTTATTAGAAAAACTTTATTTTTTAAATAGAGTTATGAGATAGCTTTAAACTATAGAAAACTTCTTAAAATTAATGTTGTTAGTCGTATCCACGTTACTGGGTTAATATTGAAACAAAATTGAAATCAGTACTTCCCAGAATATTTTTAAATATACTGGGAAGTACTTATTTCAATTTTGTTTCTTAAAAATGTTTGTTGGTCGATTGTTTGTATGTATATTAAATAAGTTATAATCTTAAATATTAGTATATGTAGGGTGACTAATAAATTATTTTAAAATATACTTACGGTTAGCTTTGAGAAAAAAGTTATACAAAAGAATAACACGACAGGAGTCCTAAGAAATTATTTATTATTCTCGCGTAAATGATTGATTGCTTTAGCGTAATCTTGACTTTTCCCAATGAATTATTTTTTTATCTTATTGTACTTTGACTTCATCTAATAATATTTTATCTACAAAATTATCAAAAAACTTTTTCTTCTAAAATTTTCATGTGAATGAAAATACTTTTTGATAAATTAAAAGAACATGAAATTTTTATTAATTTTTGTAATTCCATACGCTGAATTAAATTCTCACTTAACCCGTGGTTAAGTTAATTAGAATGTTAATTAAACTTTAAGCTTTTATCGGTTATTTTAATTAATCTTCTAATTATTTGTGATTTTACTTGAAATACATGTTTGTGCGATTACGTTAAAATATCGAATGTAAATTTAAACAGCCCAGTCGATCAGCAGCAAACTGGTCCGTCGGATCGCGTTGCAAGCTCAAGAATTAATGGATTGAGGGATGAAGGCTGATGTGTGTGTAATAACATAATTAAGGACAACTTTTAGTTCCAGCCGCTAATCTTATCTACCGTAGACCGATAACATTATTTTAAGGTTTTATTAATGGACCGGATTAATTATGTTTCGTCGCTTCGCGCTACTTTGGTTGATTGTAACAGGTAGATTTAAGTAGTTAAATTTATAAAAGCTTATAAAAGCGAAACGTAAGCACATAGTTAACTATAACTCTTTATGAAGAATATTTTATTAGAGTTCTTCTTTTTGAATTTTGAATCAATCGATAAGGAATTTTCTTACATATTCTATTTTAATTATGTTAATGCAGCATGATGACTAAACGAAAACAAACATCGAAATGTTGTCATGTATATATTTTTTTCTTATCGTTATCAGACGATCTGGTATAAGAATGCGATTAAAAGCCAACTAAAACGATAGCATTTTAAAAATGAATTAATTGTGTAGAGATCCTTAACATGTTAATCGCGCACGGACGAATAAAAATCCGGAGCGAACATAAATTCGTTCCGTGCGAAATGATTACTTACAACTAATTATAATATTCATAGCTGCCTCTACCTGCGAAAGCAATTAATTATAAATTATAGCCGGCCGGGTATACGCGAGGAATGGCCGGCGTTATCAGATGATACCCATTCCGACAATTTTTCGAAATACCAGCGGTTTTGATGAATGGGCCGGGAGCGGCAGATAGATAGAGGAGAGGAGATACTGGAAAGTCGTTAGGACTCGTTAGCAAGTGTTGATTGGAGTGAATTATAATTTCTAATTTCTAATGGGCGATTGTTATAAGGCAGAGCTGTTGGCATGCAGATGTGGGTTTAGTATTATTATATCTACTGGGTAGCAGCAGTATGTAGTCACGGTGGCTGGCTATCTCGTATCTTCGGCCTCCATCATTATAGGCGCTGAGTACGGGGCGGACTCCATTCTAGATATTCATAATTGATATTTCATATTTATTACTGATGCCCGATAAGGTATGAGGCATGTCGGCCGTGTATACTTATACTTGTATACTTGTACACTTGTCCACCGGGCGTAGCACGCGTTTCCCCCCTTCATTATGGCGGTGCCGGGCGAAAGGGGGCCTAGGTTAGCATTTGTCAAGCCAAATTAGGCCGATGAAATATGGCGGCCGATTGTCGTTTTCGGTATTCGGGATTCGGGGAGGAAGGCCGATAAACCCTGTATCGGATGATAAGATCCGGAAGCTGCCTGATATTAATGTTCCAAGGGTTTCCCGCCACGGATCCTCGCTGACCTCAGTTCCTAACAACACGCAGATCCTCGGGGACTCTGTATGTGTACTATTTGAAATACGCAATTATCTCGTAAAATGATGGTGATGGTTATTTACAACTTTCAAAGAAGTACATTAATCATATCAAGAATATCAAATATCTTATATACTTACATAATGCCACTAATAAATTAAATAAATGCTTTGACAGAGTTCCAAACAATTTCGATAATAATTAATTATAATTTGCTTTTCTAACTTAACATTAACTTAGAAAATAAGAGAAGTAACAACAGATACAGATGGCAGACGAAACATAACATATGGCTAACTATGCAGATAACAAATTACGAATGATGGATAGCATATGACAGATGAAAAACAACCGATAACAGATTAGATGATAGATTATAATTTTATTTATTTAAAAAAACATAATAACATAATTTAAAATTAAAATTTGTTTGGATTTTTCCACATACATTTTCAATGACATAGCATGAAAGAAGACAAATGACAGATGTCACATGGTAGATGATGGAAGACAGATGGCAGACTAGACGATAAATATTGCAAAACTTAAAAATGTAAATTTGTTTCTATTTAGAATTTTTCAATCCCCCAGATAATAAATGCAGACTAAGCAGATAACATATGAGAGATGTCATAAACCAATAAAAATAACAGGTAAGGATTCGCTGAAAGATAACAGATGACGAATGCAACATGACAGATATCAAATAGTGTTTTGTGTTGCGAAATAAAATTCAATATTATTTTTTGTAGATACTAAATGACAGTTAATTAATGACAGATGATAAATAGTAGATAATAAACAACAGATTAAATATGTAGATTAATAGATTTATTTAAACGGATGTCAATAGATGACAGACTAAATGATAGCTCTTTCGAAATTTACAAGTTTCAATAAAACGTAAAATTGTTTTTTCTGAAGATATATCCAACCCTCAGATTAAGTATCCCATGACAAATGAGAAATAGCAGATGATGGATAATAAACGACAGAAGATACCTAAAAGACAATAGACGTTAGACAAGGTTAATGATAAATGATATATGAAAGACAATAAACGACGGACAAGATAAAAGGTGTTATTAAATATTTATCAAGTTTTGTTCATTAACAAATAATATGACAATTGACAAACTGCAAATACCAGATAATAAATAATAGACAACAGATGAACCCAGATGATATATCAAAGACAACAGATGACATAAATGTTTTTTGTTTAGATTTTTCCAATCCTCAGACCTAAATGCTACATGACAGTTGACAAGTGACAGATGAAAACCAACATATGAAGGTTAAATAATAGATGTTGCAAAGATGAAAAGTTTAAATAATTTTTTTATTTGAATTTTACCAATAACAGATTACAATGAGCAGGTATGGCAAATAAAATTTAAAATAAATTTTTGTTCAGGTTCTGCAAATTCTAAACATAAGCACCTAATGACAAATGATAGATGACAGATGACTAGGTTGATAATGGGAAGTGAATGATATTTTTATTAATTTTTGTTTAGATTTTTATTTACTTTATCCATAAGTGTCTGATAGATAGTCTCAATAGATAATAAATGCTAGACGTATGATGACGGATGACAGATAATGGATGATATGTGAAAGACAACACGTTACAGACTAGTTGAAAGATGTTGTGAATTAAAAATATCTTAGGTTGTTTTATAATAATAAAATTGAATTTAAAATACGTTAAAATCTAAAGAAATCATTTTCAAATATTTGAAAACAATCTTCTAACTAAATTATTGCATTTCAATCATTTATAAATTATAAATATTATAACTACAGGGTCTATTATAAACGTAATGCACATAACACTCACTTTTTAGGATTGACAAAATCTATAGAAATCATTTAAAATTTAAAAAAGAAATCATTTAAAAATATTTTAAACAATCTTGTAACTAAATTATTGCTTTTCAGTCATTAAAAAATTATAAATATTATAAATACAGGGTTTATTATAAACGTAATGCACATAACACACACTTTTTAGGATTGAAAAAATCTATAGAAATCATTTAAAATTAAAAAAAAGAAATCATTTTAAAATATTTAAAAAAATCTTGTAACTAAATTATTTCTTTTCAGTCATTAAAAAATTATAAATACAGGGTCTATTATAGAAGTAATGCCCATAACACACCCTTATTAGGATTGAAAAAATCTATAGAAATCATTTAAATTTTTTAAAAAAAGAAATCATTTTAAAATATTTAAAAAAATCTTGTAACTAAATTGTTGCTTTTCAGTCATTAAAAAATTATAAATATTATAAATACAGGGTTTATTGTAAACGTAATGCACATAACACACACTTTTTAGGATTGAAAAAATCTATAGAAATCATTTAAAATTTTAAAAAAAGAAATCATTTTAAAATATTTAAAAAAATCTTGTAACTAAATTATTGCTTTTCAGTCATTAAAAAATTATAAATATTATAAATACGGGGTCTATTATAAAAGTAATGCACATAACCCATACTTTTAGGATTGAATAAAACTATAGATATCCTTTTTAAAAATTAAAAAAAAAATCTTGTAACAAAATTATCGCTTTTTAATAATTAAAAAAATATAATACAGGGTCTATTGTAAAAGTAATGGACATTCTTTAGAAAAATATATGTTTTGATCCTACCGGTAAATATGCTTAAAATTATTCAAAATACTCTCCAAAAGCATCAATACAATTGCGGAAACTTGTCTGCCATGCCTGGAAAGCACCCTGAAACATCTCAATTGAAATGTCTTTTAGAAACGTTGAAGTCGGAAAACACTTCAAACGATGACATGTCTTTCCACTCAGATTACTTAGAGCAAATTGGCGATCTAACTAAATTTCTAGTAACTAAGTTATTTCTTTTCAATTATTAAAAAAATATAATATATGGTCCATTACAAAAGTAATGCACATTCTTAGGAAAAATATATGTTTTGATCCTATTGGTACATATGCTTAAAATTCTTCAAAATACTATCTAAAAGCTTCAATACACTTGCGGGAAATTGTCTGCCATGCCTGGAAAGCACCCTGAAACACCTCAACTGAAATGTCTTTTAGAAACGTTGAAGTCGGAAAATACTTCAAGTGATGTCACGTCTTTCCACTCAGATTACTTAGAGCAAATTGGCGATCTAACTAAATTTCTAGTAACTAATTTATTTCTTTTCAATTATTAAAAAAATATAATATATGGTCCATTACAAAAGTAATGCACATTCTTAGGAAAAATATATGTTTTGATCCTATTGGTACATATGCTTAAAATTCTTCAAAATACTATCTACCAGTATCAATACACTTGCGGGAATTTGTTTGCCATGCCTGGAAAGCGCCCTGAAACATCTCAACTGAAATGTCTTTTAAAAACGTTGTGTCGAAAAACACACTTCTAGCGACACGTCTTTCTAATCACATTAGCAAATTGGTAACTAAATTTCTAGTAACTAAGTTATTGCTTTTCAATCATTACAAAATAATAATACAGGGCCTATTATAAAAGTAATGCACCTTGTGCATATATTTATTGATCGTACCGGTACATATGCTTAAAATTTTTGAAAATACTCTCTACTAGCTTCAATACACTTGAGGAAATGTGTCTGCCATACCTGGAAAGCACCCTGAAACTCCTCAACGGAAATGTCTTTTAGAAACTTGCAGTCATGCGAAGTCATGTTTTTCCACACAGATTACTCAGAACAAACCAGCGACCAGTCGCATTGAAAAGGCAGACCCTTCAACACATCTTCCGATCAGTTTTATCCCACTGCGATGGATAGTGGTGTCACAATAAAATCATGCGCATTACTTTTATAATAAATATACTTTAATTCATATTATTTGCTAGGGCTGGGCTATAGGCTATCAGTGGGGTCATGGGTGGTGGATAGTAAACTTTCTCTAGATATAGAGTTAAGCTGCGAAATAATCAAGAAATTCTTAACGGTAAAGCAGCCCCCGACCAAGCCAATCGAACAAACGCTGGTAGAAGCATTACACCCACCATCTGCCAATAGCCTTTTATGGAGGACGAAGAAGCGGACTGCATTAGAATGCATAAAGCAATAAAATTACTGCATTAATGGCCCGCGAGGACATCCCATTAAGTAAATGCAAAATACTTGTTATCGGAACACAAGGAGCGACAAGAGGATTATCACAATAAGACTGTAGGGCCTTCCGGGTCGTTAATCTGCAAAATCCCTGCAATATAACGGAAATAAAACATTCCTATATTCTCAAATCAATCAACAACAAACTAAAACTGAATATTGTCACTATGTAGAATGTTAGAAACTTACTCCAAATAGACATATTGAAAAACGAATATTAGGAAAACAAATTCTAGGAACCAGTGAAGCAAGGTGGAGTGGATCAGGGAGAATAAGAAGCAAGAACTATGTTATTTACTACTCAGGCAGTACTAATAACATCTATACAAATGGTGTAGTTATTATGCTTGATGGTCAGATGGAAAAAAATGGTCAAGAGATTTTTACCACTTTCAAACCGGATTATGGTGATAACGCTGGAAGGCAAGATAAAGACCAATCTAATACTGAACGAACAGTGCAAAGAATATGCTACCGATTGACATATACTAGATGGACGAAGTGAACATCATAGTTGGCGACCTAAATGCGAAGGAATGTCAAGAAATAACATCAGGAATATCGGGAGACTTGGCCAAAGAAATGAGAAATGTGATAAACTATTAGAGTTCTACCAAGCCCGTATATACCTTGTGACCAACACCTTGTTCAAGTAACCGATTGTACACATGGTCATCGCCAAAAGATTACTTAGGTCATGTAATCCGCAATTAAATTGATTACATTCTAATCAACAACTGGCTCAAAAGCACAATTAAGGAAAACATATCTGAGTGCCCATGCAGCTACGGATCAGAACCAAAAGTTGAAAAAAAAACGCAAAACGCTGGCGTATGACATGCAAAACCTTAAAGATCAAAACATCAGATCACATTTAGAACAAGATCTAAACAGGAAAGTCATCTCAGTTTCATGAAGTGCAAATAGTTGAAGAAAGATGGGCAATCATAAGAGATGACATCAATGAAAAGAAAACAGATTGAGTCGCGTGCACTGACCAAACAACAGCTGTGGATGACAAAAGAGTTAATTGTGCTCAAAAAGGAATGAAGAGCCCTGGAGAACTCCATGGTAGCTGGGTACAAAAGGAAATAGTATTAAACTGAAAGGCATAAAAGCTACAAAAGTGACCCGTACACTTCCTCACAGAATTTGTTGAAGCCAAGCTTCTTTTTCCAAAATAGTTGAATGCTAAAAAGTGCGAATACTATCGGTATATCAGCTTAATGAGCCATACTCTCAAGTTATTACTGCATATATTGCATAGTAGAAATAACATAAAATGCGAAGATGTTCTGGGTCAAAAGCAGTTTAGTTTCAACAAATGCCTCGGAATTACGGTAGCATTATTTTCGATGCTAAGAACTCCAAAGATGCTGTGAGCTTAATAAGCCGATGCAATATGCTTTATTGACTTCGAGAGAACTTTCGACGTGGTCCAACACCCAGAGCTACTTACAACGAAGCAATAAATCCAGCTAGATGATATGGACATCTGATTAATAGCAAATTTATATTGGAACCGATCAGCTTATATCAGTGCAAACAACAAAACTTCTAAACCAATTAAAATCAAATAAGAAGCAAGTCAAGGCTATGTGCTCTCTACCACTCTCTTTAATATGTATTCAAGAAAACAATAATATGTATTCAAGAAAACATTAAAAGACCAAAACTGAATTACTGTTAGGAGGAGAAACGATTATTAATATCCGCGTCGTAGAAGATACTGCCATCCTAGCAGAATCCGGTAATGAAGTTCAGCAATTTAAATATCTGGAATGCTGGATCACGGAATCGCTCAATCCCTTTAGGTGAGGCAAGGTGCCAGATCAGCATTTCAAAAACTAAAACTTTTATTAACAAATAATTCACTGTGCCTAATAACTAGGGAGCGATTTGCAAGATGTTATACCTGTGACTCTTGTGATGAGCGTCCCAATACAAAAGACATTTAAAAAAATTTAAGCTTTTGAAATGTGGATGTATCAAAGGCTGCTTATAATACTGCGAACAAGCAGAAACTACAACGAAGAAGTTCTTCACAGAATATGCCCCAGTAGCCTAATATTACAGAGAGTCTGACGCCGAAAACTGGAATACCTTGGATATCTGTGGATAGGACTTCATTCGCCTGATTCTAAATGGTAAAATAGAAGGGAAAAGGTGAATAGGAGGCAAAAAACAATCGTGGCAATGGACTGGTATAAACTCCTTTACACGAGGCAGGATCGAGAGAGCTTTAGAATAATCACAAACATGGCAGTCGCCAACGTTCCCTAGTCAGTAAGGCACTTAAAGAAGAAGAAGAAGCCATATGAAGGAAAAAAAATGTATTTTTTTTACAGATACCATAAAAAGATCATAGATTATATAAGATATTTGATAGAAGATAGAAGACACTCGAAAGATGAGAAATGGCGATTGGCAAACTAGAGAATTCAAACCATTGATTGAAGATAGGTGACAGATAAAATGTATTAAATCATTTATTAAGGTCGTAGAAAATTAACTAATAAACTAATATCGCAAGCCAACAAAAAAATTATGATTTGGATTTTTTCATTTTTTTGAAGGTTTGGTGGCTATACTAATAGAGAATCAACATTGTTTTGATTCTATCACGCACAATTTTTTAAATAAATTTACTACGTGTGTTATTTACGTTTTTTTTTTTAAATATTAGCAAATAAAAATTAAATGACATTCCAAAAATCGCTACGCCACTCAGATTAAATTGTGTATAAATCAATAGAATACTATAGATGAATTCCTGAAAGCAAAATTTAATTACTGGACGTCTTTTTGTAGCAAGCGCTATTCAATCATCTGTTTGCGTTCGGTTTTTGCAGTTAAATTCGTGTCAAGACAAAGTCTTGACATTTTAAGACTTTGTCAAAATTAACAAGATACTTTTTGCTATGAATATGGTTGTTTTGTGGTCAAGAAATTTAGACGTAAAATTACATTACTGTTGAAACACCAATACTTCGCGTATTTTAAAATAAAGATTGGTGATCAAACATTAGGCACCACATGTTGTATGTAATATTTGTGAAGAGAATTTAAGGCATTGGAGTAATGGGACAAGGAAATCCCTACCCTTTTGAAAACCAATGATTTTGCAAGAGGTAACAAATCACCATGATGACTGTTATTTTTGTATGTGCAATGTACGTGGATATAACACAAAAAATTTAAAAAAACATCATTTATCCGAAACTCAAGTCTGCAACTAGACCAGTGCCACCTGGTATAGACATGCCAATATCTAAGAAACCAACAAATTTAGAAGAAAATTTAGAAGATGTTACAAGCAGTTCTGAACCTGAAGTTGATGAAAACAACTTTAGCGAAGTCAGTGAAATATCGAGCGTATCTAAGAAACCACAGTTATTTTTCAAGACCGAAGTTAACGACTTAGTTAGAGACTTAACTCTTCCAAAGGATCTTTCCGAAATTTTGGCAGACAGACTTCAATAAAAAATTTACTGGTAGAAGACGTTAAAATCTCGTATTATAGGAAACGCGAGTCTGAGGATTCAGGCTATTTTGAAGAAAGTGTTTGTCTAGTTTATTGCACCCACATATTCAGTCTGATAAACGAACTTGGGGGCACATATAATCCCTATGATTTGAGGCTTTTTATTGATTCATCCAAAAGAAGCCTTAAAGCTGTTCTCTTGCACAATGGGCATGTTTTTCATCGGTATCAGTTGCCAATTTTGGGCAAATGACGGAAAGCTACGAAAATTTTAGAGTACTGCTTGAAAAAATCAAATACAATGATCATAGTTGGAAAATTTGTAGGGAGTTGAAAATTGTGGGACGTCTACTAGGATAGCAGTCAGGATATATGAAGTACCGATGTTTTTTGTGTGAGTGGGACAGTCGATGTACATCAAAATTGGAAAAAAAAACTGGATAAAGAGAGATAATGTAACTCCCGGATAAAAAAAATGTTCTGCACGAAAGTCTTGTTGATGATTTAAGAGGTTCCAATAAGACGTGAATGAAATGGAACGCAAGTATAAAAGTGGGTGGAATGTTTCAATTATAGCTGATTACTGCTGGTCAATAAAAAGAGACAAACTGGTCCTGGAATATAGAAGAAAAGAAATTAAAGTTTGTTTAAGACTTTTTTCAATTTAGTTAACTATTTGTAATTTATTTTGGTCTCTGTATCAATAAAAGTAGAAAGTAGATATTACCTTATCCGTTATAATTGATAAATTAATCTACAACAATGAGTCTTACTAAGACTACAAAATAAAGCAATTGAGACAAATAATTCCCTGGCTAATATTTAACAGATGACAAATGCTGTGAATCGTGGTAACGATAGCTTAAATTATTTCAACAAAAATCTCATTACCTGTAAAATGATGTTTATCGATTACACTTGACACCTGAAAGCAGAGCACAAAAAATATAATTAAGAAATAACATTTAACGACATCTGTTTTCAAATTAGGAATTGATCTTATAAAAACTTGGTAATCTTTTCACCATATGGTAATTTTTAAAAGTTTTTAGGAAAATGAATTTTTCTATATTCAATAAAACACTTTATAACTTTGATTTACCAATATATTTCACTGCCATTACCTTCTATATTAGTTCATGACGAGATGATAAATGGTTTGAATACAGCAATGATGAACGCAAGAGATTATGAAGATTCTAGAGCTGATATTCATCCAAAAATAAATTTCAAAGTAATTGCTTTTTATCTTGGACAATGCAACCATCAATTCTAAAGTCTACTGTCATCAACTGAACGGATTGGACGATGCACTGAAACGGAATAGGACAGAATTGATCAATATTAGTTATTAGGGTTCCTTCATAATGTTTACATGATTTTTGGAATAGTTAATTAAAAACTCACGAATCACTTTCGTCTTGCCAACAAAGAACACAATTATATTTATTTATTTATTTATTGCAATCCATAATAATAGTTACAATATAATTACAAATACAATTAGAATTATATATTTAGGATATACAAAAAGGACTAAGAAACAACTATAGTTGATCCAAGTCTTAGCCCTTGGCTAAGAATCAGAGATTATATTCTATCTATTTAATCCATTTAATATTATATACTTATATATTTATTAGCGTGGAATCTTGTTACTGACCTAAAAATAAAAAAAAGTATTGAATCAAAATGGAAAATATTAATTTACTATAAGAAAACCATCTTTTACTTTCACAATAAATGATACTTTTTGAAAAACCAAATACTATCCAAAAAATTAGAAAAACACTAAAACGTTTCGTAAATAAATGTACTACATGATTTTCGCGTTTTTCTAATTTTTAGTTAATTTTCTACAACGTAAAGGGCTTTAATACATTTTATTATTAAATACTTTCCTTTAATCTAATTTTTCGAAGAGTTTTTAGAGTTTCTAGTATTTCATTTGAAGTCTGTACATACGCATCTAACATTTTTTATTAAATTTACATTATGATTTTAAAAAAAATAAAGGTTTATGTACATTAAAGTGGTGGTAATCATAACTGAATCAATTTAGAAAGGCACGTGGACGAAATAATAGTGCGGTGTAATAATAATGGCTTTAGTGAGATTGATAATTTTGATGTGAACCTTAATAATTGAGGAACATTTAGTAGGACGGATGTGAGCAAATCCAATCTGTCAAGTGATGTATGAGTTGATTAAGAATCCGGTAATATCGATTTTCCGTTGGTGGTTATATTATTAATCCCCATATGAGTGGATAATCGAATTAAACGGCGAGGCACGGAGGGGCGGGGGAAGAGGGATGGGCGGATGGGAAGGCGACGCGCTGGATGGAGCTATATAATAATAATGCAATATTCGGAAAGTCTGGCGTACTTATCACAGGTGAGCATTGTCTCTAATCAAAGGTGACACATTCAATAAAGTATGAAAATGTATTCTATGAAATATTCATATCTGGTTGCCATGGCGATGCGTGATTTTCCTCGCTGCACGGGATGACAGTTATTGCATTTTCCCGGCAGATATCGGCAAGAATGCAGCGGGAAATGTCGCTGCCGACATCAGAACTCGCTCGACATCAGACTTCCCTCGCATTCTTCACGTCACGATTAATATGGGCAAAAAGTTACGTTTCATTGTCACATCGCCATTATATCGCATTACTCCGCCTGACACATATACAGATGTGAGCACAATGCGAGCCAATACTGCCGTGAAATGCGTACTCATTGCTCATTCCTCATTTCGCATTTCGCATTGCTCAAAATGCACCCACACACACACAACAACAACACCAAACACAATTCACACATTACACACACGTACATACACACGTTCACTCTTTTCACTAAAATTTGTTGCGCCCGCATCACATCGTTACACACTATATACTATTTGCTCTTCATAAACATCACTTACAATTTTCACATTACACATTCTGCACCCTTTCCAACAATTACAATTACACATTATTCGCAATATTACATAATCCTTCTAAAAATAATTTATGATCACATTATTTTTGGATTAATATATTTATATCATGCGTGCATTTAATTACTTTATTAAACACAAAGAGGTGAGATTGAACTTGTCAGTTTGACAATTCTATGTTTTAGGCTTTCATAAATAAATATACATGGTAAAGTCAAAATACCGAAATTTAAAAAAAGTAGTTTACAGTTTGCCCTGTAACTAATGCCTGCTACAATTCTTAAAGCTCGCCGTTGTAGAGCAAAGATCCTGTGTCTTATGGCTGAATGTCCCCAGGCTAGTATACCATAGCGAAGATGTGCTTCAATAAGTTAATGATAAGCCATTTTTAATAAAGCCGCAGACACTTGGTTAGCAAGGTTTCTCAGGCAATAAATATTTTTAGAATTTTTTTTTGCCAACTCTTCACCATGACAATCCCATTTTAAATTGTTGTCTACATGAACACCCAAGAAGCACGTGGATTCTTTAGGAGCATGTGTATTATTTTGTACAAATATTATTTGCTTGGTTTTTTCATTGTTAAGTTTTAATTAATTAGTTTTGCACCATGAATGAACAATTCTCAGTGAATCTGTGTTCTTTATAGCGAGTTCTTCTTCATTTTTTACGACATTAATAATTGTCTGCGAATCTGCGAATAAAAGTACAATTGTATTGCTAAAGGCAGATCATTTATGATAATCAGAAATAAAACAGGACCTAAAATGGAACCCTGCGGTACACCAGTGATAGTAGGTAAGATATCTGACTTGTCTCCATTGTGAAATACAACTTGATTTCGATTTTGTAGATATGAATTTATTAGTAGCAAACTATCACTACTAAAGTTATAATTTTTAAGTTTTGTAATTAATTTCGAATGGGAGACACAGTCAAAGGCTTTACTTAAGTCTAGAAATGATCCAGTGCAGGCCGTTTTATTTTCAAAGGATGAACTAATTATATTACTAAGTTCAACCACGGCGTCACTTGTTGAACGTTTAGATCTAAAACCATACTGTTTACAATAGAATAAGTTATTTATTTCAAAATATTCAACAATTTGTTTTTTGAGAGCATTTTCTAATATTTTTGAAATTACTGGAAGTACTGCAATTGGCCTATAATTTTTCATGTCATTTTTATCACCTTTTTTAAAAATAGGAATAATTTTTGGGAGTTTTAAATTATTGGAAAAATAACCTACAGTTATAGAAAGATTAATCAATTTAGTTATTGGTAAATATAGTTCATTGATCACCATTTTTAATAATTCAGTGCTTATTCCATATATATCATTGGATTTACTATTTTTTAGCTAACTCATAATATCCCTAACTTCGACAGGTGATACTAAACGAAAATGAAACTGAGTTGTACTATCAATTCTGAAACAGTTGTAATCGGCGGTTTCTTCCGTATCAGAAAGCCTAATATTTGCAAAAAGATTATTAAAATCATCACTGGATAAATTAGTGTCACTAACATTTTGTTTGAGATTTTTATAATTTATTATTGACCACATTGCTTTTGGTTTGTTGGGGTTACATTTAATTATATTATCGTTTGTACGTTTCTTTGCTTCAATGATTGCATATTTGTAACGCTTCCTATAGTTGTTTCTGGCCATTTTGGTTACTGCTGAGGGGTGCAAAATATATTCTTCATGCAGGAGACTAAGTGTGTCTCACATTTGCTTTATCTCTTGGCTAAACCATTTGTTGACTTTAGTCGCAATTCGTTTATTTAATTTAGTTGTAGGAAATGCTTTGTTAATTGCTTCAACAATTACATTGACAAATTGTTCCCACTTTTGATGTAACTCGATATCTGCATCAATAAATGCCCAATTTGTATTTTGAATAATATAAAAATAGAGTAGTTTGCCCTTGTAAGTAATAAATCTACTCAGTTTTTTTTCGGTATTGTTAATGAAGTCTGTGGGTTATATAGTATACAAGATATTCCTTTATTGTCTGATATATCATTTAGGTTCATACAGGAAATAGTAATATGATTGGGATCGAAATTCGTAAAAACATTATCGATGCAATTGTTACCTCTTGTGTTAAAACTAACTTGTTTATTCAAATTAAAACTTCTTAGCATATCACATAATAATAATTTTGTAGGGTCATTGGAATTAAAATTAATATTAAAGTCACCCCCAAGTAAGACTCTGTTATCTTGTCGCTTAATTTTCTCTAAAAATGATGAGAGTGCACAATCCTTTGTGCCTGGCAAAAAAATTCGGTTGACTTTATATTATTCACTGTTGGTATTGTACATTCAGTTTTAGTTAACCAATGCTCTGTAACCGCCAGAATATCTATATGACAGTCTATTAGCTTAGCATCAAGCTACGATATTTTGTTTCTTATAGATTGAGCATTTAAAAAGACTCTGTGGAATACGTCTTCAGATTTCATAGATTTCACACGATTAGATACGGGATTTCCTCTAGGCTTTTACCTTTGTTGGGACATCCGTTTGAAAATTTCCATTTCTCCTGAAATTGAATCTTCTAATAATAATTCCTTCTGGACAACAAGTATATTTCATTAATAAAGAGAGGTGTTTAAAATCGCATCCGAGCCTAAACGTCTTGTTTTCTCCTTTTGTATTTAAAAGCGCAATATCAGGGTTATTCATTTCCGGGTATGTTTCAGAAACAGATTGGAAGAAAGAATCAAGGTTGGTTATTGTTGACCTACCAGGTATGCATCCGTGCTGGTTAGGAGATCTGAATGAAGATATGTTTTTAAAAATAGTGAAATAAATGACCTCCTCAAGTATTTAGAAAAAATGCTGAATGATAGTTAGATATGTTATTCACATTTTTTATAAACAGAAGAAATTTTTGCTTCCACCGAAATCAGGTATATCAATATTTCCAATATAGTTAGTGGGTTTGTTAGTTTTAGAAAATAGTGACGCAAATCCATTAACTATATCACTAGGCGTAATCAAGAAGCCCGCTTGGAATTCATATTATCCCTTACTTTATATGCCCATAGTTCCATATACCATTGGGGTTTGATTTAATCCGACCGTCAACATCTCTCAAATATGCATCGTAAGAAGGGCTGATTTGTGGTTTAATAAGTGATCTGAGTCTTTTAAATTCATTGAGATCAAGCAATTAGACAAGTCAGAAATTGCTTCTAAAATTGCCCTAGTAATACGGATTGATTAATAACTGTTTCTGTTTGTAGAATTTTTGATTATGTCCAAATAGTGTTTTTGTTTAGAGATGTTTTTTTTGATAATTCTTTTTAAAATATTCATATTTGTAATCGATACTAGTTGAGTTTGTGACTTTAGGTAGCCAATTTAAGTCTTATAAATTATCAGCCGGGGCTTTTAATTTGTTTGTATATTACATTAATTTACATAATGACTTTTGTTTTTAATTTTAGTAGTGATTTTGGGGAAGCATTGATCATAACACATCCAGAAACTATTACAAAACTTTTCATACATTGTATCAAGTTTGAGCATGTTTCTGGTGTAAAAGTAGGAATATTTTCACAGTCACGTTTCTTTTTTTTCTCAAGTAATCCACGGTGGAAAATTTGATCTACTTCTTTGGGTTAAAGGAACTGATTTATCGAATATGCTGTAAAGATTTATTTAGAACATATCTTAACCTTCTTGATTATAAATTAAAAACACTTGGTTTGTTTCACAGAATATTTTTTTTTTTTTCCGACTAGTTTCGACAAGATGTCATTATCAAGGTGTAATGAATAATGTACAAAAGGTTACACTAATATATATGGATTATACATTCAGGTAATAAGGGCCGTCATAATCGGGGACTTCTTCAATATTGTTAGTTATTTGTTTGCCGCTAATTATGGCCTTATTTATCTCTAATCCCTCTCTGTAATTAAGTTAAGGTGTTGTCTATACTCTGATTTGCTGAAACTTTAAGTTCTCTGAAGTATTGTCATCCCAATAAAATTAAAATAAGCATATATATGCTAAATATATGTATCTGAAGCTGGCGTTATACAGTGAAGGAGAGAATATGCGTTTGAGTGGAAGGTTATCTGCAAGTGTGGACTCCGCTTCTCAAAATTAATTATATAAATTATATGTATCTTTTTTTCTTCAATATTGTGAATGTCTTATTAATGTATTTGTATATCTTGAACAATATTTGATAAAGTTTAGATAAAGATAAAGCTCAGCATGGTTCCCATTTTTGTCTTCTTGGTTCATCTTAAGACCTTCTAGTTATTGTTGACTTTATCAGCTAAAGAATTTTTGCCCTCTAATAATTTCCGAATTCTTCAGACTTTCTGGTAATTGTCGACAACTTTTTCAGGCCATCGAGGTATCAAAACGCTATCGAAGTACCCAAGGAATGTATATACTTCTGGCCAGCTTCTTAACATTACGGTACAAGAATTGGTTTAAGTGGAAGGACATATTTATTTATATCATATCATCTTTGCTCCTGCTTCTTCCTTTCAAAATTCATGTGAGTAAAATAAACAAACAAACAAACATTACTTCACAATATATGACGATTCTCATTGGAATTCATCTTGTTGTTTCATGTAGTACAACAAAAAACATAAGTAGATATCTAACCTAGCCTCTTTGATGATCACAGATTAATTTTGGACAATAGCAGTTGATAGTTCTATTAATTTATTCTGGATGTAAAGCCATTTGCATTTTCATTAAGGATTCTGCATACTTTTTGAAAGTCCGAATTTTTGCTGTTGTATTAATCTTTAATTGTCTAAATAAATTATTCCTGAATATTTCGTCCCTAGCAGTTATAAAAAGATATTTTGTTCAATTTATTTCGTTCGACTTTTCTTTGAATATCTGTTATTTTCTGTTAGATGTCCCATACACTTACTTTCTTAAAACTTTACAAATACTTAACTCCAATACCTTAAAATTCTTCTGTCAACATGGCAATCCTGACTTTAGAGGTGGCTGCGCGGAATAATTCAGTGGATGATATTTTGAATCAATCCCGTAGGTTGCACAACCTTGAGATTCGGCAATGCTCCCACGTCTCACGATTTTGCCTTGTATAATGAGCTGCAGATTTCATATTTTGAGTTGCGAGCTATATGCACAAGCAATTACAAATTCCTCTTTTTTATGTTGAATATGACTTCCAGTTCTTTGTGCATTCTTTCTAGGACCATTTTGTTGATGATGTCCACCCAGAGAATTTTTAAAATTCGTTTGTAGACCCATATTTCAAAGGCTTCCAATCTCTTTGATGTTTACTTTTTCAGGGTCCATCCTTCTACTCCATGCAGGAGTATTGGGAAGACCTACTAACTTACCATTCTTGCTTTCAGATTCAAGGAGAAGTTCGCAGTTTCTTTAGTTTGATAAATAACCCTTTCGCTTGCTCGATTCTAGCCAAGAGACCAATATAAATGATGATGATGATGTTCAAAAAAGAGATATAGAGAGAAATAAGAAAATCTAAACTTGTGTAAAGATTAAATGAATACGTTTAACAATTTGTTGAGAGAAGTAAATAGAAAATGCTTTGTGAATAAGGCTTATATAAGACTTATCATAGAGAATATTAGAGGTTTTTGAGACAGATTATTATCAGTCACTTCCTTAGAGAACATATATCTTTGAGATAGTTTAGAGATCTTTTTGAAAAACAGTGACTTCCAAATCGTTCTGTTTCTATTCAAACAAAATTTTAAAAGAAAAATCCAAATTAAATTGAGGTAAAGCAAAATTAGATAATGGATGATATATAAAATATGTTGAGAAAGAAACAAAGGGAGAGAGATAAAAAGCTTGAGGTAGAAACGTAGCAAAAAAGATAAAACGGTTAGATGTTAATAATGTTTTTCGAGAGAAAGTTCGTTTAAAGATTGTTTTTGGCTCATTTGGTCTTTTGCTTTAGAATTACATTTAGAGATTTTTGAGGGGAAAGATTAATTAATATAGACATTTTTGTGAGAGCTATTTCATTTGTTTAGAGATTCCAGAATCTTTCTTTACTAGAGATCCGATAAAGTTAGGTAATGATAGAGGATGATTCAAGATCTTACTAGAATAGTGACCAAATTAAATGAGATATTCTTGGGAGAGAGAGAGAGAGAGATAAATAAGGTAAGAAAGGATTTTTTTTGACAGAGAAGTAATTAATTTTTTAACTATAAATAATTGTGTTATCTATTCAGTGTGCCTTTGTTAAAAATAAAAATAATTTTAAAGATAGATTTGAGAAAGCACTCTCTCTCAAAAATACCTCTAATCTATCAGAGCTTGCTGAATTGTGCTGATTCTCAACTAATAAGTAATTTAAAGGAGCAACAATTCAATAGGTGCGGTAAAGAACCCAGCAATTAAATAAAATACTACACTTTTGCCATTTTAATAATAAAATGTATTAAAGTAAAAATAGATTGTTGTAAAATATACGAAATGTTTTCATATGTTTAATCTATTTTACCATTTTTGCGACATAAGACCAAGCATTATTGGTTTTTAAGCCAATGCCAATGATAAGACACAGTATTTTTTACAGGTTGTTGTAGAGTATCTGTTAGTCATTAATTATAATCTGATATAAAGAAACTCTGTAAATCAGCTGTTCGTAAGTGAAAACAGTTAATGCATCTCCGTTTCAAGCACCCAATTTTCATACTTAATTTTTCAAGGAATTTCTCTATTTGTAGTGCTTAATGATTTTTCAGCAATTTCTCTTGTAAAATTCTAGAATATTCCGCATTTTTTAAAATTTATTATGTGTGATATTGATCCATAAAAAAACAGAAACCTAAGATGAATAAGCTTTTGAAATTTTTCAACATTGTTAATTCTGTTGGTATTTTGAGTAAATTTACTAAATTTGATGGCAATTGTTAATTTCAAGGAAAGAGATTTTCAAGCCACCAAAATAATTTTTACAATTTCAACAACGTTTCTTAAAATTGACGTAAATTTCTTGGAAAATTTTATAATAAGCGTTTGAAATTTTTCAACATTGTTAATTCTGTTTATGTTTTATGTATATTTACTTAATTTCAACTTGATGGTAATTGTTTTTTTATTTATTTCAGACCACCAAAATGATTTTTACAATTTCAACAACGTTCCCTAAAATTGATGAGAATTTCTTAAACGCTTATTATTGAGCGTATAAAATTTTTAAGCAGTGTTAATTCTGTCTATGTTTTGAGCAAATTTATTTAATCTCAACTCGATTGCAATTGTTTTTATATTTTTTTCAAGCAAACAAAATGATTTTTACAATTTTTACAACGTTCCTTAAAATTGACGTGAATTTCTTGAAAAATATATAATAATAATAATTGACATTAACAGCGTTAATTATGTATAAGTTTTCAGCAAATTTACTACATTTCGGTGGTAATTGCGTTTATATTTTTTTCAAGCTACTAAACTTATCTTTAGAATCTCAACAACGTTCCTTGACTTGCATTTCTTAGAAAATTTTATAATAAGCGTTTAAAATTTTTCAACAGTGTTAATTCTGTATATATTTTGAGTAAATTTAC
Organism: Ontholestes murinus; assembly: GCA_963969525.1. NCBI lineage: Eukaryota > Metazoa > Arthropoda > Insecta > Coleoptera > Staphylinidae > Ontholestes > Ontholestes murinus. The sequence continues at coordinate 19,019,079 of OZ018387.1, read as the reverse complement.
CAAATTTTAAATCAGCGGTAATTGTTTTTAATTTTTTTCAAGTCACTAAAATGATTTTTATAATTTCAACAACGTTCCTTAAAATTGACGTAAATTTCTTGGAAATTTTTATAATAAGCGTTTAAAATTTTTCAACATTGTTGGTGTGAGTGAGTAAATTCACTAAATTTCAAATCGAAGGCAATTGTTAATTTCAAAGAATTTGTATACCTTTTGAAAGAGATTTAATTTTTTTTTTTTTTATCTGAGTACGATTCTAAAGAACTTACGTAATATCCATTCTACCACTATTCCTCCTTTGAATTACGACATCTTCTCCATTAATTTTTAAGATTCAATTCTTACGATATCGTTTGAAGCCATTAATAATAATGGAATTGATTCCGAAAAATACATACATATTTTGGGGCTGAAGTTTCAGCGATTCCTAATCTGCGAATGATAAACATTTTCCAATTATGTTTGGCCATATTTCATATTCATTCTCCAAAATGATAGTAGTGATAGAGTCAATTCTGAGGCCTATTCTTCTATTTTCCAGCAATTTGCTATGCAACAGCCTCAAATTACCTGAGAAGAGTGGTCCAGGACGTTTAGTCATCAAAACGAGGTGATTGCATTTTTATTTCGTAAATAAGATATGTAGATATTTTGTTTAATTTATTATATTATATTATTTATTATATCTATGTATATAACTTTGATCTGCTCCATCAATAAAGAATAAATAAATTTAATTTTTCAAAATTCTTTTAAATGTCAGTTATTTTTTGTTCGCTAGTTCCGCATATATCTCTTATCAATATTTCTAGAATTTTCCAGCAATTTCAGCAAATTTTTTGTCATAGTTGTAGAAGTTTCCAATATTTGTTATTTTATTTTTTCGGATATTTTTTAAAATATTAGTATTTACCAGTTTCTTAGAATTGTTATTTATTTTAAGATAATGTTATGGCTATCTGGACTATTTGGAGTACTTTTTTTTATATACCGACCTTATTGTACCTGTTTAAACAACATATGAAAAGTCTTCAACATTTTAGTTTGTTTTCGAATACAAAAAATCAGTTTAGCTAGTGCCAAGCCCATGCGATTCAGCACATTTTCCATTAGTGTATCAAGTCATCCATCCCGGTGTGAAATATTCACATTTTTATGGTCATCCTTTCTCCTGGTAATGTTTAATTAGTATATGAGGCTATTCGTGCGGGTTTCGTGTTGAAGCATCATAAGCGTCGAGATATCCAAATGAAACGCGAGAATTAGATTTTTCGGGCTTAGTTCGCATTAAGCAAATGAAAAATTTACGATTAAGTGAAAAAAAGAGAAACACACGTAGGAAAGGGAAATTTAATTAGCGTTATTCGGCATGTGAATTAGGGTAATGATATAGAGAGGTGTAACGTGATATCGGTGCGAGTGTATTTAGGTAAATAATTAGCGGGCGATTAGGGGTCCATGCATCAAGTGCGGCGTGGGTGTGTGTGTGGGAGACGGGGAAGCCCCTTTCTGGCGGCCCCTTTGGCCCCAGGGAATTAGCAACCCTCCCTTTTACCCGCCACTGACTTCCATACACAAACACACATACACACACACACCCGCCATTCATCCATTCATGCTCCATTGTTTTCTGCACACAACACAATAACGCAAAGCACACGTACCAAGATGAAAGTCAATACATACCCATTATTGTTTTCCACCAGTGGAAAATGTATAACTGTATTACCACCCTCCGATAATGTCCAAGGGATTAAAAGTTGCTTAACAGTAGCAGGGCATGCGAGCAGGAATTACCTAACCGACACTTGAAAATTTCTTTAATTGTCCCCCGACACGTGCGTACCTTATTTTTCTCCTTTTTTATTGCTGGGGTTTGTTATCGTCCCCGTGGAAAGGGACAACACGTTTCCATGCCGGTAATGGACGAAGTAATGGTCTGCAACATGAAAATGGCAGCCAATTAACCGCGGTACAAATTTCGCGGACGACGATAACTCCGCGTCCGAAGTGAAAAGTGTGCATCTGATAAGGGCGGCATAAAGCAAATAAAACGCTCGAATTAAAACGGCGGACACATTTCGTGTTAATTATGAAGGGCGCAATGCTTTACTAGGTGATAAAAACGATCTAAAAATTAACCCCTCGTGTAAATTATTGCGATTTTACGGGCGCCGCGCGAATTTTTCACTCGGGCGACCGTCGCAGAGGCGAAAAAATAAAGTCGAAATTCGTTTTTAATGATCGCCGGCGAATTGATTTGTAGTTTCGCGAGATCGCATCGGCCGCCGATAAATAACGCCGGCTAATTACAAGCAAAACAAACAATAATGATTATAAATCTTGCCGCCCCCGCAAATTCGCGCCGAGTTAATTAACGCAATCGAAGGCGTAATTAGTCGGCTCCCTTGATTACACTGTACGAATGATGAATCGAGACAATATGCAAAATAACGCTATTAAATAAAATTTACATTTTTCGAAAGAAATTGTAAATCAACAACTCGGATTCTTAATAAATATTAAAATATGACTTATTGAAGGATGATACTTTAAAACAAATACAACAATTACGATAATATATATTAAATGAAAACTTGAACTTTAATAAAATTGTTCAATCAAAAAGTATTATGTTTACAATCTGTGTTTTTCTATAAATTTTTATTCAGTCTACTAATAAAAATAAGGATTGGTTATCATTTATTTCTTTCATTTGTTTAAGGAGTAGTTAATTTGTTCAGTTATTACTAACTTTTCATAGAATGTAAAAATTTCCGGAAAAAAATCAGAATATAACAAAATTTCAGCTAAAGCTTATCAGATATTTCGAAATTATTTGTTCACAGTTTTATGAAACGAAGGAAGATGAAGCTTGAAAAAGGTCAGAAGTTTGCTAGATCAATGTATTATTAATTGAAATTGGTCAAGAATACCGTGCGCTAAGGTAACATATGTTGAGGTAGGTCAGAAGTACGCTGGATCAATTAATGTCTCATTGGGGTTAATCAGAAAGTTTTGATGTAGATCAAGAATATGCTTGCCCAATGTTATGTTGGTTGAAACAGATCAAAAATACTGTGGTTTGACATATGATTAATTCAGATGAGTAAAAATACATACAGAATAGATTTTCTGAATATTCACCTGAACGTTGATTAAAATAGACACATTCGAAAGAATGATCCGACGATGCATTCTGGGCCCAATTAAAGAGAAAAATGAGTTCAGAATTTGACGGAATCAAGAGTTGTGCATAGTATATAAGTTAAGTTTAATTTATTACCTAAATATTGTAGTTTCAGCAATTTCGCGCATTTGTTTAAATTTAAGTTACAATCAGATGCATGCAATTTATTTTAATATTTTAAACACACCAGACAAAACATTGGTAATCTTACAATAAATGGAAAGGACACAAATAAAGGTAAATACGGAAATTTTATTGAAACTATTATCACCAAAATTAAAATTCAGCCAAACAAACAAAGTAAAAATTGTGTTTAAGTTATGGTTAAGGGTGTATAACGAAGTAGAAGTCTCCATCGTAAACGAGAGTAAGTTCATGTGTTCGCGCTCGATCAAAACCAGTTATGTGACCGATTGTATCACCGATTCGTCTTCCTGACAACTTCCTCATATTTTACATATCAAAGCATAAGATAAAGTAAATAATCTATCTAGCTGTGAGTTGAATAGTTGATTTGATTTCTTTTTGTACCTTGTACCATATTTATTTTTTTTCTATTTTACCATCGTGTAACTAGATCTGGTATTATTCTTGTAGATTTCATCACACTTTACCAGTTTCCAAATGTTCCTCCTCTACATACTCTCTTCCAACTGATTGAATTTATTTTTAATATAACAGAGTTTCTTCTTTTCTTTTTGTGCTTTTAACTCTTGCTGATTGGAATTAGTTTGAATGGTCCTGATCTACTCAATCTACACTTTATTTTTCTGATCTTGCAACCTCTCATGCATTCGTTCTCTTTTTACAATTTTATTGCCATTCTCTAAAAACCACTTCAACTTCAACGTATTCCCTTCCTTCGAGAGCACCGCCGAAGTTTCGACTTGACATTGTACTGATTGACGGCTTCACTAACCCGTTCAAACTACTCTTTAGAAGCCTTCAGCTATTTTGATTACTAAGTTGTTTTCTTACCATTTCATTACCACAACAACTTTAACTTAAACCTATGTTTCTCATTCAAGAGCACCGCACCACCATTTCATGTTGTACTGTTTGACGCCGTCCTTCAACTGATCCTTCTGCACACTTTTAAACATTCCTCTGTAAGCCTTCAGCTCTCTTGATCCCAAGTCGTTATCTCACTGATTCAACTGATTTTCTTTTACACTTTTATACTTCTTTCTGGAATATGTTTTGATATCTAAATCATTTCCTTATCATTTCATTTTAATTTGAACCTATTTTGCTCCTTCAAGAGCACCGCAAAGTCTTCCATTTGACGTTGTACGGTTTGACCGCTCCCCTCAACTGGTCCTTCTGTACACTTTTACACTTCTTTTCCTTCAGCTCCTTCACTAATATTCTCTAATTACGGCTTCTATTTGAACACCCCCCCTCCTTCAATATCACCGCCAAACTCTTCCATTTGACGTTGTACCGATGATGGTCTCCTTTACCTGATCGTCCTGCACACTTTTAGTCTTCTCTCTGAAAGCCTTCAGGTCTCTTGATCTCCAACTCGTTTTCTTAGACAATGCCAACATTTGCATGTATACACTGTCCTGCTACATTAAGGTATCTCAATGTTTTTCCACCGGTGAAATGTGGAAGGTATATAATCTTTGGCAGTAATAATTCCTGCTGCTTGAACTCCCTAAATGAAAACTCGTTGCCTTTGAAGAGTAACGATGGCATCAAGCGATTCTTGTTGCACTGCTATGTTACGACCTGTAATTTGTGTACCCAATGACTTTTTAAATCTTTAAATATAAGTTATTAATTGTCAGGAAAATATTTATATATTTATATTTATTATATTTTAGTTTTCTTTTCAACAAAACACATATGAAGATAAGACAAAAATATTACACAAAACATACACAATTTTTTGGTGGCTGAAGCTGGGCAGAGTTCATGCAGCTTTTATGTTCTTTAACTCTAACCTTAATTTCTGGCAAGCAACAAGAAAACTAAAAAACTTTAAACATTTTATACCTAATTCAATTCGTATGCCATTAAAACACCTATTGAAACACTTGCTATGTTTTTACCACAATTAATTTATTGTTATATGTTTACGGGGTTTACATATATACAAAAATTCACGACTTAAGTTTCGACCTGTTACGGTCATTATCAAGTGCCTAAGAAATTAAATTACGAATATTTAATTAGATTGCCGGGAGCTGTCTGAAGAGTGGGGTGGAGATTAAATCTGTTTGTTCGTTGAGGAAATTAACGTTGAGATTTCTGTTGCGTTTATAAATTTCGCCCCTTCTACAAGGTTTAGTCACGAACCTTTGATACAGCTGTGCAAAATTTTCACCTTGCTTATCTCCGGGAATTGATTGCTCTCTAAAATATGGTTGGCGAATGAGCTGTGGTTCTGCTGCAGTCTAAGGGCCCGGAAATGTTTCTCCAAGCTGCATTCTGTTTGGCCCATGTATACACTATTACATTCGGAACACTGCATATCATATACACCCGATTTTTTTATGTGGTCAATTTGGTCTTTTGAATTAAACAAAATATTAGATAGCTTTGCAGCTGGCCTAAAGGCGATTTGTTGATTTTGTTTGCGGAAAATGTGTGCAATTTTATTTGATGTTTCGCCAAAATATTAAATAAAGACAACACTTAACTTTTTTATACCACATATATTTTTATTTCTCGTGACTAGTTTCAATTACAAGGTAATCATTTTCAAACAGTTTGATAATGATTACCTTGTAATTGAAACTAGTCACGAGAAATAAAAATATACGTGGTATAAAAAAGTTAAGTGTTTTCTTTATTTAATAATCGAAAATGTACCACGAAGTAATCGCCTCCAAAATTCAAGAAGCCAAAATATGTTAATGAAATGATTTTTTTATTTTCTAAAGTTTGCGTTTTTGGATAAATGTGTTTATATCGTTTTTTATTTATTAATGTTTTGATTAAATTTGTGGGAAAACCGTTAATTTTTGAAATGGATAATATTATATTTAGTTCTTTATTTAAGTGAATATTAGAACGTGGAATGGAAAAGGCTTTGTGAATCATTGAATGGTAGGATGCTAGTTTGTGTGACAGAGGATGATTGGAACGGAATGGGATGGTGGAGTTAGCATTAGTTGACTTCCTATAGGTATTGATATTTCAAAAAAACAAAATAACATACTTCAAACTTTTGTAAAACTTTATTTCATTTATAGAAATAACTTGATTTACAAAAATATTTCTCATATTTTTTAATCCTCATTTATATTAAAAAACATTATCCTCTTTATCAACATAATTTGTTTCACTAGAAATTTCATATTTTCTTGAGAATATTTCTAAAATATCCTATTAAAATGTAATATAATTTTTATATTTCTTGAATTTTAAAAACATTTCTCTTCTAATTTACGAGAAGTTCCTTCTTGAATTTTAGAGGTTTCTTGGACAAAAACAAGAAACATTGCAAATTCTATTAGAAAAATTATTTGTCTTTAACTAGTTCTTCAATATATAAAAATCCAATACACAGGGCAACTTTGTGCCTAGAGGCACCATAATTCCCCTAAAATCTTAGCGTTCTACTGCTTGAAATTCCACTAGAAAAACCTATTGGTCCTGGACTAGTCACATCAGAGAACGCAGAGTAGTGATTTTAGTTGGTACGATTCCGACACCACCTTACTATAAAAGTGTCTCTTTGCTAATCAAAAATTGACAACTTTGCATTGGAAACATTGTACGTTGAATCGCTTAAGATATTTGTCTGTGCTGCAACAAGTACACCTGCTAGATGTGGGGAAGTAAGTGGTAATTGTTGGATTTGGTGTTATGATGTGTTTTCAACAGTGATTGTACGTTTATCCATTTTCTTTATTTTATTTTTCTTTATCTTTAATCACGAGATATATGCTTTTAATTTTCCTTATTATTCGCCTGTAGATGAAATAATTCTAAATGTGATGTGAAGGCTTCACTTTTTAATTTTAAATTAACAATGCAGTTTTTTTACAATATGTAGGAGTTAGTACATTTGATAAAGTGGTAAAACATTTTCAACCATCATCGTCACCACTTCCAGATAATGAGCTATGAGTAAAGGACCAAAATCCTGTTGTATTTTGGTTGATTTTGTGCATTGAACTTGCAACAACTACACATTTCTTCTCTCCGTCTTTTCACCTTGCAACCGAAAAGAAAATTTACAGAATCTTATTGTCCCGAAGTTAATCTTAATCATCGAGTTCAATCATCAAGAATTTTTTTTCAATTTGTACAAATTATTTCGCACATATACATATAAAGATCTTTTTAGAAGCTTGGTGAGTAATGTTAAAGCTGTATGAAACTTATTCAAGAAAATGCAATAATTTTTTTGATTAGAAGATCCTGTATATTCAAAAACGATATGTGCATTTATAAGGTTTTGGACCTAAAATATAGCCTGAGGAATATTATTACTAGCAGCGAAGTATAATTGGTTGAGTGAAAGAACATGAGAAGTCGTGAACTCCGCCTTCAAGGTATATGCTCCAAATTTTAAAGTGATAAAGTGTATTTATGTATGTTTTTTTATGTATTTTCAATAGATTTAGTGAAGTACATAAATAAATAAATAAAATTAATAAATAAGTCCTTCTTGCTCACTTTACTTTTTTCTAAATTTCAAAAATTATATCACATTATAGCGAATACAAAAACACAGATTTTCAAAGCTTTTTTTATTGGTTAGCGGCATATATCGCGTTAAGCTAGTTCTACCTCTAATGGCAACTACTGACAATTTTTTTTGGATCAAAAGCCGACAATTCAATATTTATGTAAATTTTCAAGATTTTTTTCCTGGACATCAAATTTGAAGTTTTATTCCTGTAGAAGTTTATATGCGTTGACCAGTAGATTCGAATACTTGCCTTGATACTATGCCCATTAAAATCAGCACTCCTACGACAGCGCTTAATCTCATCATAGGTCAAATTTATTTTGATACCTTTTTGCTCGTCATATAGATTTAATTTAGTAATTATCAAGTTCATTGGTTTTTGGTCAAATACTGAAGATTTCTAGACGTAAATCTAAGCTAGTGATTAGTTTCATTCCGAAATTCCTATTGAATTCAGAGGTAAGATTTTTGAATTAAATTTTTGAACAGTTGTAGGTAGGACTATTTGGCTTGTATAATTTACGTAGGACTATTATTGACTTGTACGATTTTTTTTTCAATTATATATACGAAGGATTGTTTTTGTCTTGTACAGGGGTGTTTTCTTCAATATCTTAATCGGTTTATTATTAGTGATTTTGTCCTTTTTATACTAAGTTTGAATTAACTATTAAGCCCTCATCATCTTTACAATTATTAGAATAATGAACACATTTTACAAATACTGTGTTTAAATGCTAAATAGTAAATATTAAACAAAATTTAGATTGAGTGTTTAAATTTAAGCAGCTTATCAGATAAATAAAATGTGGTTTGAATATAATTAAGCTTTCTTACGTCTTATAAGTTATATTTCTGGTAATTATTATAATTTTTTTACTAAAATAGTACAATTTCTGTAACCAAACAACTAAACCCTTTCTTTCCTAATTGTCTTTGATGAGAGCTTTTTAAGGTGTGCAACATTTTAATTCTAAAAGGAAACATGTAAGTTACAATATCATATCAGTAGTTGCTTTTTATTTATCTTTTAGTGAGGGGTATGTAAATGGTAAAGCAGTGGTAATGTAAAAACATTGATTTGTAGAAAACACTGTCGCCATGTTGTGACGGAAGGGTTTGTTGCTACCTGTGCGTGTAACAGTTCGCGTCTCGTATGACTGCGAGTGCCCGTGGAGTTAGGTGGCGCAGAAGGGGGCCGCAGGGTGAGTTTGGTTGGTCGGGGGGGTTGTGATTAATGACTACTAGAAGATTGGAAGTAATTAAAGCGGCCCTGGATAAATGGCAGCAACGTTCCGTTCCGTTCGGTTGCTGCGGTTCCGGTAACAATGCAACCCGCTGTGCTGTGCTGTGCCATCACATCCCCTACACATTCGCCCCGGCTGGCTTACAGTTCTCTACAGTTCCGTGTTGTGCCCCCCTGCACCAGACTTCGCCAAAAATCAATAATTAACTAATCTATTTGAGATATTTTAAATGCTTCAGACCGGCCTGCTCTCTCTCGAAATTACGACAGCGGTAACGGCGGCCGTCCAACCCCCCGGGGGACCGCAACAAATTCGACCTGACCTCGACAAGCCTACGAAATTCGGCCACATCTATAACGCCGAAAATACCTTCCGAACTAATACTGTCTTGCAATTATTACACTTACTATATCATAAAGTTAATTACGTTGAATCGAACATTTGTTATTATTCCAATAGAACTAAACTAATTGTCGTAGATTTACGAAATGTTTTCGCGATTGTCTAATTAGTACTAACTTTGATAGATAATTTAACCCTAATCATCAAATATACATAGTTTCTTGAAGCATATAGGTAAAATCTCTTTAATTCCTAATTTGAAGCAATAGTAAAATCCATACCGGAAATATCTTTGAAGCTTGAGTAGAAATTACTAGCTTTGTCCTCTGTACTCTGCTTATAAATATTATAAAAGTATCTGATAAATAATTAAAAACATTACCTATGATTATTGAGTCAAAAAAAAGACTTGAGTAAAGTAAAGAAGACAAAGTTAGTAATTTCTGCTCTAGCTTCGAAGATACTTTCCGAAATAGATTTTACTATTGCTACAAATTAGGAATTAATTAGTATACTAAACTAACAAATATATATCTTCAAATGTGCACAAATAATCATGAAGTGCAAGTTCTTTAACTTATTACCTAATACTATATATTATATTATAAGCAAGATGAACAATTAGAAAAATTATTAGTTAATTTTCTACAACGTAAAGGACTTATATATTTTTATCAAGATGAACAAATTTATAATGAATAAAGAGCATTTATAAAGAATACTAAGTAGGTGTTATTTTTGTTTGTTTTAATATTGTAATTACTTATATTTAAAATATATTATTATTCCGTAATAATTTAACAAGTTACAAATTTTCATCGTATTCATCGAAATATGCCCGTGTATAGTCTGCAGGGCCGGCTCGTGGGGTGGTCTTCGAGGTGGGAGAGCGAGAGCCGGCTCGATGGGGTTGATTTATTCCCTCCAAATTTCATGAAAAAGGCTTACATGTGAAATATATACTCCCGGCTTCCTATCCTTTTCCCCTTTTCTAAGCGACGATGGCGAATGAGTGATTGCCCCGAATGAAAAATACATACAGAAATGGAAATTTAACCGTTCGCGCATTTATTTATTTTCACTCGCTACGTATTTGTGTGTGTATGTGTGTGTGTATATGTGTGTGCGAGTGTTGGCTCCGTTCTTTCTGAACTTTTCAACCCAAATGACATTCGTGGCTACTTTGAAAAGGCAATTCAAACAAAGTCGTACATTATAATTGTCAGATTTAAGATAGCGGAATGTAAAAAGAATTATTTTTTTGTAGATACGGAATAATGCGGTATTATGAGCCGCGTTATCGCCAGATGACATAAAACCTAAATAAAATTTAAAAAGTACAAGAACGCAATACGTATTTAATATTTTAGTTATTGCTGTTATTTATAAATAGATTTGATTACATTATAAAGCTTTGTAAATATCTAAATCATCATGATCATGATGATGGTTGCAACTGTTACTACGTGGTAATCCATAAAATAGGCATCGAATAAAACAATATAAAATACTTGTAGTCACTTTCTCCACAGTTTATTCTTATAAAGTGATTACAAGTATTTTATATTGCATCATCTTCACGTAACTCATCAATTAACATTACTGAATAAAACATTCAAAGCGTTTTATTCAGTGCCTATATAGTCTGTCCGTTGGATCTTCCGTCCTACGTCACAAACTATCGCTTCAAAAAACGACGAAAGTTTTACAGTGCCTTCTTTTTCTAACGCATTTGGTTTACTTTATCAGACTGAATGTTTTTGTGTCGTTTTTCGAAGCGATATTTAGTGACGTACGACAGAAGATCCAACGGACAGACTATTTGTCTAAATATGCTTCTTAAAATAATAAAATATTTTTAAATAAAGTTCAAATCAACAAAAAATGTAATATTGACAAAAAAGAATTGTAATGTTCACATCAAAAACTAAAATGAAAATGGTGATGTGGCCATCATAATACTTTCCCTATTATTTTTGATCATGATTTACTAATTGGAGGGTGGGATCGAGGCCACCCGCCCACCCTACATATACATATAAACTTCAATTCCTTATCGTCTCGCTCTACCCTATGAAATTAATTACAAAACTCTTTGAATAAAAAAAGAATTAAAAAGGTAAAATTTTTGAGTGAGTGAATTAGTAAAAATGTAATGCATGATGGGTGGGCAAAATCTAAATTAGATAGTATTAGGTATATACATTTATTTTGATTTAAACTTAAATTTTGATTTGACTCCTGAAGCAGCTACAAAAAATCTTCTAGGAATGTTGCAATTTTTAAAAGAAACTGGACCAGATAAAGCATATTGTGAAGTTACTAGACTTTGTAAATTAGTGGTAGCTGGAATAGTTAGCTACCAGTGCTTCGGTGGAACGCAGTTTTTCAGTTTTAAAAAGCATAAAAATTTCATGAGAAAATCTAAGGAGAAAAAGGACTCTCAAATTTGGCTATATTATCGATGGAAAAGGATCTTATCAAGAATCTATCTCCAAACCCTAACTTTTATTTTTTATTACATCAAGGGTTTGACAGTTTTTAGCAGCAAAATCATCAACGATTAGCAATTAAAATTATCATGTATATTTAGGGTGGGTGAGTGTCCTCTGTCCCACCCTCCAATCAGTAAAAACCAAGCGAGGGTTTTAATTAAAAGTTGTAAAATATAAATAAACAAAAAATAATTGCAATTTTTAAAGGTATATTTATAAAAAAATTTCAAATAATTTTTGATGATGTTTTACTGATTGGGAGGTGGAATAGAGACAAGAAAACAGCAAGAAAACTGCCAATGGAAATTGTCTGAACCTAAGGAGATATTTTTTGCCATTTCAATCTATAGTAAATATTACTAAAAAACCGAAAGTATGAAAATTCTAGAAATCTGCAATAGAAATTAATAAAAATTCTAGATAAGCGTGATAGGCTAGAAAAGAGCAAGAAAATTACCATTGAAAATTTTTATAATTCTTGCCGAAAATTATAGCAATTCTGAAGAGAAATTTCAATGAGATAGAGCGAAAATATATATTGTTAAATAAATATTTTAAATCTGAGAGAATATACTTAAATTTTGGAGAAAAATTGTTGGAATAGAAAGTGGAAACTATCATTAGAAAATTTTAGAATTCTTCGATAAAGTTTTTGCAAAAGAAATTCCTAGAAAGTTCTGACTAGATAACTTTTCTTAAAAGCTCTAGAACCATAAATGAAAAATTTTACAGTTAGAAAAGATAAATATAAGCCACTCGAAAATATTCGGAGATAATTTTTTCTGTTTAATCTTAGATAAAAATGACTTAAAAATTTTGAAAAAATATGGAAATGATGAACATTTTAGAAACTGGAAACGAAATTGCTTAAAAAATAGCGAGAAAATTACTGCCGGAAAATTTTAGTATCCTTGGAAAAAGGTATTTCAACTAGAAATATATTTTAGAAATCAAACTATTTCATTATAATTATAAAACTTTCAATGAAAATTCTTGCAATCAGACAAGAACATTCTAAAATTCTGTACTAATATAATCATCTAATTTTTTGTATAATTTAGAAGAAAAATTACTGGATTTTTTTCCAATTTAAATCTTGGCTAAACATTGCTTAAAAATTTGAAATCCTACAAATCAAAAATGTTTAATAGAATTTGCTGCAAAATTCAAGAATGAAAGGAAATTGTAAAACTAGAAAAGAAAATGCTAAATAGTAGCTAATACACAAGCACTAGAATGTTTTAAAACCTTTGAAAATTATTGTAACTAGGAAATTAAATTCCTGGAATATTTCAATAAGATAAAAGAAAGAGAAGCATTGTTGTAATATTACAGAAATCTTGGAGAAGTATTTCATAAAAATTGTAAATGACAATTTCAGAAATTAGAGAAATGAAGTTCTAGAAATCTGTAAGAGAAATTTCTAAATTAAAATCATCTAATTTTTATTTTTCGTAAAATATAGAGAAGAAATTGCTGGAAGAGAAAGACAAAACTACCATAACGAATTTTTAGAATCTGTGGAATTTCGTAAGAGAAATTCCGATAATATTTTCTTCATTAAAAACACTGCAACCTTTATTGAAAATGGTTGCATTTAGATAGAGAAAAGCATAGAACAGAAAATACTGAAAAAACAGAGAGAATACTAGAACTATTTTTTTTTAAACTTTCATAATTTAAATCTTGGATAAAAATTATTTTAGAGTTTGGGAACCTAGTAATTCCAGAAATCTAAAATTGGAACTGCTGAAAAATTCTAGAATGGAGGATAGTTTTAAAAACTAGAAGATAAAATGTTTGAAAAACAATGAGAAACTTTTAGAACCCCGCAGCAAATTATTGCAACTTGGAAAAGAAATTTCTGTAACTTTCAAAAATATCGAATCAGAAGGAACATTGTTGTAAAATTTTAGAAATCTGGGAGATTTTTATAAAAATTGAGAAAACCTTCAATGAAAATTCCTGCAATAAAAAAGAAAAAATATTTTAAATCTGTAAGGAAAATCGCTCAAAATTTTATAAAATACAATTAGAAAATTTTAGAATCTGTGGAGAAAGAAATACTAGAAAGAGAAAAACCTAGGACAGAAAAAATAACTACCGATGGCTAAGTTTTGCAATTTTGGTGTTAAATAAAAATTTATAAACGATTTGAAAACCTACAAATTTGGTGAAAAACTCTACAATGAAAAAAAAATTAAAAGGAAAGAAATTTTTGGAAAAACAATTTTAGAACACTTGAGGAAAATTATTGCAACGTATAAGAGAAGTTTCTGAAACTTTCGATAAGATGCAGTACGAAGAAATATTGTAGAAAATTTTAGAAATCTGGGAGAAAACTTTCATTAAAAAAAAATCAAAGATAGTTAGCAATTAGAAAAAAAAAACACTTTAGAAAACTGTAAGGGAAATTGCTAAATGTCATATAATCATCATATTTTATTTAAATTTTTGTTGAAAACATTCCATAAATTATTATTATTTATATTCAGTCCATTTTTTCTAATATTGAATAAGGAAGAAATAAATAAAGTTTTAGTAAAAATAGTCGAAAAGTCGTTTGAAATACAAAAAATAATTACAGAAACAGTAAAAAAAACCGTTTATCATTTTATTTTACTAATTAAAAAATGAAAATAAAAAAAAAATAATTGGTTGAAAATTAAATTCATTTTTATTAGTTGAAAATTTGATTTGAATTGATGAATTAAATTGAACATCTGATAAATTGAAAACCAAATTTATAGAAAGTGTAAAATTTACTCAAAAAATTACTTACAAACATTACAAACAAAACACAAATGAAAATTAGCTAAAACAGTAGACAACTATGTTTGTAAATCACTGTATAACGCAATTCGGCGACTGATAACTGAATTCGCATGAATAAATATATATATCGTTATTTTCTCTCTCTCAGTTTGCAATATAAAAGAGAATTTTAGATAAAAAGAATATTACAAAAAATTTAAAATATTTAAAAAAAGAGTTAATAGTAATCTGCAAAAAGAAAGAATCTGATTTTCTTAAACGTTTCTTAAAAAAATAATATAAAAACTTAAAAATTAAAACAACATCTATACATTTATTTAAAACAATCACTTTAATATTGTTTGAAACTCGAAATTAAAACGTTTTTTTTTTGTTTTTGTATTTTGTTTGTATGGTTTTATATGTTTCTAATAACTAACCGTTTTTTAACTTTATTAATCTTTTAGCAATATTGAACTTTCTTGGTTTTTCAACTGCTCTTTTCGGTAATATTTAACCATTTTTTGTTTTATTTTTTAAAAATTAAGTATTTTTATCCATAATTTTTTATCTATTTTACCTTTTTATGTTTTATGGAAAAGTTTATCTGTTCTTTTTTGCTGCTGATATATTGATAATTTACAAATAAAACAGTGACAACTAATAAAGCAAAAAAAACAGTTGAACCTTATTGGTTTTATTTCTCTTTTTGTCGATGCAGACAATTATTTACTTTCTCTATATACTACATATTGGAGAAGTATTGTTTTCTGTGGGCGCTGTATCTCAAAAACGAAAGACTATTTGAGATGAAATTTTAAACTTAAGGATTTATCATGAAAAACTGGAGCTAAAAAGTTTTTGGTAAACATTTCTTTGGCCAATATTTTTTTTAATATGAAAAATATTACAAAACTTTTCAAACAAAAGTAAAAGGGTATGAGAAACTGAACAAGATTTATTAAAGCATAATTTTCGTAAAATTCTTTAAAAAAAGTGCGTGATTTTTCTAAATAAAAGAATTGAAAAATAATTGAAATCTTTCTTGAAATAGGAATTCTACGTTTACTTTTAACAGCTGAAATGAAAAACAAATGAAATTTTAATTAAAACGGCCAAAATGTTATAAAAAAATCAATCAAAATTGTAATTTAAAATATTTAAAAAAAACTGTTGAAAACGTACTTCTGAAAAAAAAGTGCTCAAAAGAGCATTATTTGGATGTCTAATTTTAGTAAGGGTTGGGAGTATGGATCTTTCTGATTGGATTGATAATGGATAGGGCATGGGGTTTGAAGGATAGTTCCAATCCAATAATATTTTTAGGTATTTGCAGGTGTGAGAAGTTAGGAGTTTATTTTGAATAATTTTAGTCCTGGGAGAAGATGGGGTAATTTTGTGGAAGGAAATAAAGAGTTTGGATTTTGTAGGGTTTACTTCAATTCGCCATTTTCGGAACCAGTTTTGAAGGGATTTATAAAGAGTTGAGGTCAGTAGAGAGGATATGCATCACACACGGGCATATCCTCTCTACTGACCTTAACTCTTTGTGCAGTTTCATCTGTAAATTGAAGAGATATATGGTGGAATCGAAGTGTGTTGGATTGGGTTGCAATATCGTGACAGTAAAGATTATATAGTATAGGGGAGAGTGGGAATCCTTGAGGTGCACCTTACTGCAGAGGAAATGATCTGGAGAATGATTGTCGGATTTTTATCAATTATTAAAAAATCATGTAAAAATGAAAAAAAAATTACGGATTTTTAATGTCAAGAAAAACTACAGCGGACATGTAAACGTCGAGGTACTTTGTTTGGAGATTGGAAGTTAATTTGATTTTTGGGGAATGAAGCCAAATTTGGCGTCGGGGGATGTCTTAGAGGATTCTAGATTTTTTCTTTCACGGGGGATTCAAATAGTTTACTTCTTACAGTAAGGAGGGTAATAGGGTAGTAGTTTTTGAGATAGGAAGGGTTATTGTCGGCTTTGGGGATGCAATTGATTACACCTTGCATCTATTTACTAGAAAAGTATTGATATTGGTAGCAATAGTCGAGGATTTTAAGGATGTACTGGTGGATATATACGGGAATGTTTTTTTAAGATCGAGAAATCTTATTATGGCCAGGGCAAGTATTTTTACCAGAATGTAACAGTCAAATGCTGATGATCATTAAATCAATTTAGTGTGGAAAGGGCTGGAAATTATTGTTAAAGTCGTTATTAATTGTTTTTTTGTTTGTTTGTATCGTTAGTGATGTCAAATTGTCGGATGGGTCTATAATTTTAGTAACATAGTCTGAATGTGTATGTTTTGTCATACTTTTGTTGTGTGCAGTAGGTCTTATCTTGCATGACATTCATTTATTGGCAACTCTTGGTCCACTTTTCTCTCTTGTATTCAAAAATAAGTTTCTTTATGTCTTCGTTAACTTTGTTAAATTTTACCTTAGAACCCTGTAGTTATTGAGTTTAATGTCAATTTCCTATCTAAAATTTAATTCAGGAAAGAAAACCATAAATAAAATATCTATTATTCTAGTTGAAAAAGTCATAAATAATATAACTAAACAGTGTTTTATGTTATACTAATTAAAGGGTAGGATATTGGACACCCACCCACCCTATATATATATTTTAACTTCCATCAATATAATTTTAATGTATTTTTTAAATCACCATTCACGATTTTGTCTTTGGGTTCCTCGAAAATAAATCACTAGTTGTAGTTTAAATAAAATGTGCATATGTAGGGTGTGTGTCTCACCCTCCAATCAGTAAAACATAAAACAGTGTTTAATTAAATTATTTATGACTTATTGCCACTAAAAATGGATTTTTTCTTATGATGTTCTTTCTAGCCTTTGTAAATATGAAACTGGCACCCAACGTGGGGCCATAACATCAAACCTAACATGATTCGTACTATTAGAGTACTCTTTTAAAAATTGTTAAGTCGTTATAATTAATGAATTTTCTACTTGTGTGTTGTTTTTAAATTTTAGGCGTGTGGGACATAAAGGGATCAGTTAGGGTGGGATATAATTGAGATATTAGTGGGCTAATATTAGTAGTATGTTTGAATTGTCTGGAGATGTCGTTTGCAACCCAAAAGGGAGAGGAGTTGATGGGGATTGGATATTAAAATCAAATTGGATGGATACGTGATCGGAAAAGAGGTGTGGAATGAGAGTTATTGTCTGGATTAAATGACGGATGTTAGATGCAGCAAAAAATATGTCGAAAGGAACTAATACGAACAAAATTGCAATTGGAGTTGAATGTGGTTATTTGACGGGATTTAGGTGTATTGGTAATAAAATCTCCTATAAAAATAAAACATTCGATAAACTCTATAAATGTCTAAATCTATCATAATGTTAAAAAAATTAAGAGCTAATGTAAAAGTTGTCTAAAAAGTCATACCTTCAAAAGTAGTTTCAGCTAAATACAACATTGCATGAATTGTGTAAGATATTTTAATGATTAGCACAAACAAAGATTTATTTATTAATATCAGGATATAAATGTCATGTTAAACGAAGCATATATAGTGCCTAAGGATCTTGCAGATTTTTAAGACTGTAAATGATAAACATATTCAAAGCGTATTCATTAACGATGTTAGTTTCTCTTTTTATAATTACTGCGAAACATTTGTTGTATCTAGACGTACGTAGTACTAGTCAGTAATGCAGTATTTCTTTTTCCATCCTATGTATTTGCTCTGACAACAGCCTAATTTGCTTAAAAAACAGGATAATAAACATTCTTCAGATTACTGTTCTGTTCTGTATTTGGTTAATGAAATCTAATAAAACTTTAGAAAATTTCTAAACTAATTATTTTTTCTAAATCACTCCACTTTCTCTTGCTTTATCATATCGAAAATATCCCACCACTTTAGATTGATTTCCTATTTTTTCTCTCTCATATATAATTTTCTACCAATTCTTGCAATTTTGCTTTGAATTTGCAAGGATTTTCCTCAAGGATTCTTTAATTGTTTAGTAATTTCTCATACAGATTTTTATAAATTTCAGCATCTTTATTGAATTTTTTTAATGTTAGTGTATTTTCTAACAATTTTTGCCGATTTATAGAAGTTTATACGAGGAATTTATTTTCCAGATTCCTTTTTCTAAAACTTTATTTTATCTACCCTTATTTTATCGAAATTTTTCCGCAACTTTTGATTAATTTCTTAAAACTTTCCATTCTTATAGAATTTTTGTTTTATCTTATGGCAATTTTCTTACAATTTTGCTTTAAACTACCAACAAGTTTTTTTTCAATAATTCCTGTTTCAGAATTTTATATTTTGCCCTATTGTTGGATTTTTTTCTAGAATTTTCCGCCATTTTCCGAAATTTTCCTGCATTTCTTGTATTTTTTTTAATTCTTGAAAAAAGTCCTCTTTCTAATTGGAAAATGTTTCTTTGAGGGATTCAGAATTATCCAGTAATTTTTCCTGGTTTCTTCAAAAATTTTAGCCCAGCAATAAATTTGTAATTTCTAAAAGTTTCTACGCACAATTTATTTTCCTAATTTCCTATAAAAAAATAGTACTTTCAAGCAATTTCTCTACTATATTTCTAGAATTCTGGCAATTTACTTCACCTGAAGTAAAAACATATGTGGTGTTATGTTTAATTAACCAATATTTGAAAATCAAACAATTGCGTTAATATTAAGTATGGATTTTAAACACCTAAGTGCCTCATCAATCAATCAATCAATTGTTCTAGATTTCTTTTTTTTTATCTATCCACTCTTCTTGATTTATCTTATCGAAATTTTCCCACAATTTATTGTTTTTTTTTCTAATTTCGTTATTTTTCTTGTAGTATTCCAGAAATGTCCAGTAATATTTTCCAGGTTTCTATAAATTTCTTCTATGTTTCTACAATTACTTTCAAGCAATTTCTCTATTAGATTTCTAGAATTTTTTAGCAATTTCTTTTTCAGATTTATAAAATTTGTAAGAGCATTTATATTTAACAGCAGTTTTATAATTTTTCAGCAATTTCTCTTGCAGAAATTTATAATTTTTCAGAATCTTTTATGAAGAATGGTAATATTTTCTAGCAATTGCTCTACCATATTTCAAGAATTTTCTAGAATTTCTCTTTCAGATTTCTTTTTCTAGAAATTTGCTACTTTTACAGAACTAATTAATTTTTCTAAATCACTCCACTTTTTCTTGCTTTATCATATCGAAAATATCCCACCAATTTAGATTGATTTCCTATTTTTTTTTTCTCTCATATAGAATTTTCTACCAATTCTTGCAATTTTGCTTTGAATTTGCAAGGATTTTCCTCAAGGATTCTTTAATTGTTTAGTAATTTCTCTTACAGACTTTTATAAATTTCAGCATCTCTATTGAATTTTTTTAATGTTAGTGTATTTTCTAACAATTTTTGCCGATTTATAGAAGTTTATACGAGGAATTTATTTTCCAGATTCCTTTTTCTAAAACTTTATTTTATCTACCTTTATTTTATCGAAATTTTCCCGCAATTTCTTAAAACTTTTCCATTCTTATAGAATTTTCGTTTTATCTTATGGCAATTTTCTTACAATTTTGCTTTCAACTACCAACAAGTTTTTTTCAAAAATTCCTCTTTCAGAATTTTATATTTTGCCCTATTGTTGGATTTTTTTAATCTAGATTTTTTTAACCATATTTCTCGCATTCTTAATTTAGATTTGTTTCTAGAAATTTCCGCCATTATCGAAATTTTTCTGCATTTCTTGAATTTTTTTTAATGCTTGAAAGAAAGTCCTCTTTCTAATTGGAAAATGTTTCTTCGAGGGATTCAGAATTATCCAGTAATTTTTCCTGGTTTCTAGAAGTTTCTTCAAAAATGTTAGCCCAGCAATAAATTTTGAATTCCTAAAAGTTTCTACGCACAATTTATTTTCCTAATTTCCTATAAAAAAATAGTACTTTCAAGCAATTTCTCTACTATATTTCTAGAATTCTGGCAATTTACTTCACCTGAAGTAAAAACATAGTAAAAACATATGTTTTATGTTTAATTAACCAATAATTGAAAATCAAACAATTGCGTTAATATTAAGTATGGATTTTCAACACCTAAATGCCTCATCAATCAATCAATCAATTGTTTTAGATTTCTTTTTTTTAACTATCCACTTTTCTTTATTTATCTTATCGAAATTTTCCCACAATTTATGATTTTTGTTTTTCTAATTTCGTTATTTTTCTTGTAGTATTCCAGAAATGTCCAGTAATATTTTCCAGGTTTCTATAAATTTCTTCTATATTTCTGCAATTACTTTCAAGCAATTTCTCTATTAGATTTCTAGAATTTTTTAGCAATTTCTTTTTCAGATTTATAAAATTTGTAAAAGCATCTATAATTTTACAGCAGTTTTATAATTTTTCAGCAATTTCTCTTCCAGAAATTTATAATTTTTCAGAATCTTTTGTGAAGAATGGTAATATTTTCTAGCAATTGCTCTACCATATTTCTCTTTCAGATTTCTTTTTCTAGAAATTTCCTACTTTTACAAAATTTCTAAACTAATTAATTTTTCTAAATCACTCCACTTTTTCTTGCTTTATCTGATCTAAAATATCCCACTGCTTTAGATTGATTTCCTAATTTTTTTCTTTCGCATAGAACTTTCCACCAATTCTCGCAATTTTACTGACAATTTGCAAGGATTTTCCTCAAGGGTTCTATAATTTTTTTTTCTTTTACAGATTTTTATAAATTTCAGTATCTTTATTGGATTTTTTAAATGTTAGTATTTTTCCCGATTTCTAGAAGTTTATACGAGGAATTTATTCATTCTCCAGATTCCTTTTTCTTAGCTTTAGAGAGCGTATAACATCTTTATGAATTTTGAAGGGATATTGGGATTACGAGGAATATAGTATTTATCCAGGAGGATTAGGTAGAAAGGTTTAGTTGCAACTTTTGTACTTATGGCTAATGTACTTTGGGTAATTGGTATTATTTGGGTGAATTCCTAGAGTAGGTCATTGGAAGAGTTGTGGAAAGGATTCTGCCACTTGGGTATGATATATAGTTGAAGAACGGTATTGGGTAAAAAGGATTGACCTATAGTTTAATCGATTTCTAAATTTTGGCTCTGGTTTTGTTGAAATTCACTGATTTTTAAAAGTTAGTACTCGGAAATACCGCGCCTTGGTTTTGACTTTGGATTTAATGGAAAGGGCATGTGGTTATTAAGATCATGGATTAAAATGAGGAGGTGTTTGGGGATTTTTAGGAGGAAATATTTGTAAATCAAACGCCTTTTTATGTCAAGATAAACCACAGCGGACATGTAACCGTCGAGGTACTTTGTTTGGAGATTGGAAGTTAATATAGCAAATGGAAGTGTAGTGGATTTTTGGAGGATGAAGTCAAATTTGTAGACGGGAATTGATGTCTTAGAGGATTCTAGATTTGTTTCTTTTACGAGGGATTCAAATAGTTTACCTCTTACAGGAAGGAGGGTAATAGGGTGGTAGTTTGTGAGATAGAAGGGGTCATTGTCTGCTTTGGGGATGCAATTGATTATACCTTGCTTCTATTCACTGGAAAAGTATTGATACTGGTGGCTGTAGTTGAGGATTTTAAGGATGTACTGGTGGATATATACGGGAATGTTTTTTAAGATCGGGGAATGTTATTATGGTCAGGGCAAGTATCTTTACCAGAATGCGATAGTAAACAGTCGATAGTAAAT
Organism: Ontholestes murinus; assembly: GCA_963969525.1. Taxonomy (NCBI): domain Eukaryota; kingdom Metazoa; phylum Arthropoda; class Insecta; order Coleoptera; family Staphylinidae; genus Ontholestes; species Ontholestes murinus. The sequence continues at coordinate 18,996,668 of OZ018387.1, read as the reverse complement.
GCTTCAATGATCATCAATTTAGTGTGGAAAGGGCTGGAAGTTGAATGAGTTGTACCAATTATTTACAATGTCGTGAAAATTTTGTTAAAGTCGTTATTAATTATTTTTTGTTTTTGTTTTTACCGTCAGTGATGTTGTCAAATTTTCGGATGGGTCTATAATTTTAGTAATATTGTCTGATTGTGTATGTTTTGTCATTATTTTTCTGTGTGCAGTAAGTCTTATCTTTCATGACATTAATTTATTGGCAACTCTTGGTCCACTTTTCTCTCTTGTATTCAAAAATAAGTTTCTTTATGTCTTCGTTAACTTTGGTAAATTTTTCCTTAGAACCCTGTAGTTATTGAGTTTAATGTCAATTTCCTATCTAAAATTGAATTCAGGAAAGAAAAACATAAATCAAATATCTATTATTCTAGTTGAAAAAGTATTAAAAATATATAATTAAACAGTGTTTTATGTTCTACTAATTAGAGGGTCGGAAAGTGGACACCCACCCACACTACATATATATTTTAATTTCCATCAATATACTTTTAATGTATTTTTTAAATCATCATTCACGATTTTGTCTTTGGATTCCTCGAAAATAAATCACTAGTTGTAGTTTAAATAAAAGTTCATATGTAGGGTGGGTGGGTGGCCTCTATCCCACCCTCAAATCATTAAAACATAAAACCGTGTTTAATTAAATTATGTATGACTTTTTGCCAATAAAAATGGATTTTTGCTTATGATGTTCTTTTTGGCCTTTGTAAATATGAAACTGGCACCCAACGTGGGGCCATAACATCAAACCTAACATGATTTATAGTATTAGAGTGCTATTATACTATGTTTTAAAAATTGTTAAGAATTTAATAGGTCGGAGGATAAATTTGTAGTGTTGTTTTTGAATTTTTGGCGTGTGGGATGGAATCAGTTGGGCGGGATATAATGGAGATTTTAGTGGGCTAATATTAGTAGTATGTTTTAATTATCTGGAGATATAGTTTGCAACTCTTTCGATGTTGCAATCCTGGTAATGGTATATATATTTGAGAGGGAGAGGAGTTGATGGGGATTGGATATTAAAATCAATTGGATGGATATTCGTTATAAAAGTTGGTAGGAATACGAACAAAATTGGAATTGGAGTTGAATGTGGTTATTTTACGGGATTTAGGTTTATTGGTAATAAAATCTATAATAATAGAATGATCATATAGTGGAGTTTTAGTGAAAATTGTATCTACTATGGAGGAGTGAGGATGCATATATACCAGAAAAACGTGTAGTGTAAAATTAGGCAAGAAGGGGGCAAAATGGAAATATTTGTTTTAAGGATTATTGATATTTGGCGGTTTGCTTTATCAAAGGATAAAGAAGGATCAAATGATTCCAGGAAATCTCCTTGTTGATATTCACTGAATGACGGTATTTGGATTCCCTTCCAATTATTAAAATTCAAAGTATCCTTTATTTTAGTTTCAACGAGAAGGTTATCCTGCACAGGATTGTTAGAAAGGTAATGGGATACTAGATCGGATTGCATTAATGTTGGTATATATGAATCATACATTAGCCATTGGCAACAGTAGTAGAAGCAATGTGGACTCCATCTACGTCGAAAAACTTTGGGTCAAACTTGGCGATTAACATTCTACTATGTGAAAATGAAGCGTGCGCGTCTACTTGATATGAGTCTATGAGCCTATTACTGAGATTTGTAGCTCCTGCCAGACTATCGTACGAGATAAAAAAATATAAACCCAATAACACAAATTCATAAATTTATTATAAAATAGTTGAATTGTATTGAAAATTATATTGAAAATTCTTAAAAACTAATAATATGTTCAAAATAGTTGAAAAATTTTATTTTTAAAACTTGTTCACAAACATGTTTTCTTATTGTACAAAAACCAATTAAAAATATTAGAGAAACAGTAGAAAACTTTTTGGAAATATAGTGAAAAATAACATTATTGAAACAAATTGTAAAATAATGAAAAGATAATTTAATAGGCCAAAATGTACATCAAAGAATTTCTAAAAAAGTTTTAAGCAATTGAAAAAATACTATTTTTAATTTCTTATTGGAACTATTGGATTTTTTTAATAACGGGTGTCCAACAATTATTGCAGTCGCGGGTGGCGTTGGAATCAAAAACGTAGGTCAATTCTTTTATGTGCCAAATGAATGATCTGACATATTAATTATCAAACATAACCTAAATGTGCATTAAAAATGTCAGTTCATTTATTTGCAACATGTAAGAATCGACCTACGTTTTTTATTCCAACGCCACCCGGGACTGCAATAATTGTTGGACACCCGTTATTTAAAAGCAGTGAAATATTTATCGAAAAGGAAAATTCATTTAACAATTTTATTTTCTCAAAAACGTAATAATTGATACGATAAAACCATAGAGGTTTTAAAAAACAAATTTGTAAAACATTTTACTTTTTCTTTTTGTACAAAAAATTGTAGAAAAGTTATTAGAAATATGGTAAAAAAGTAACTATAAAAAAAGAACAAACTTTCTAAAAAATGAAAATTTGCTTTAAAAACAGGATTAACAATTCGAACAATTATAAAAAATTAACAATTCAACATTTAATTTTACCAAAAAGAATTTAAATTTTGATTATAAAACCGAAGGTCGATAACACTTATTTGAAATTAAAATGTATATGTTCTAAATGTATTTTTGTTTGTCCAAATAAAGATGTTGTTTTTCCTCTAGTTCTCACCACATTTGTAAATTATTTAAGGCCATAACACCGATGTTCAATTGTTATTAAACTTAAATAATTAAATTATTTGAAAATTTACAATCAAAAATATTTTGGGAGCATTTGAAAATTTCTTGAAAAAAAAACAATCGATTTAAACAATAAAACATTTGTTACGAATGCATTTGAAAACTTTCTGAAAACATCATGATAAAACAATGATTTAATTTTTATTTTTACAAAGAAATGGTAACAATAAAAATACTAAAAATCATTGGAGGTAGACACAAAAAAATAGAAAAGAAAATATATTGTGAAATGCACTTTAAAAAGTAGTTGATAAATAACTTTAAAAAAATGAAAAAATTGCTAAAAATACGGAATAGAATTAGCTGAAGCAGTTTAAAAAAATTTAGTTTAAAAATCTCTTTTTGATTTGTTAGAATTTGAAAATTTCCAATAATTGACCTAAAATACAAACTTTAATATATCGAACATAATTAATGTTTTATAAAAACAGCTGAAAATCTTAATAAAACAAAAATCATTAGAAATACCTAGAGATATGATAAAAAAATAAAATATTATTTATTTAAAAAAATTCCCGGAGTTCGAATGAAATAAAAATTTGTTTTACTTTATCAAAATTAAAACAATTGAAAATTTGAGTTAAAAACTTTCCAAACAGTTAATTAAAATTTGCCAAAATGAGTTCTTTGCTTTTAGCATTTACATTTTAAATTGCGTCCGAGGATTCTACCAAGCTGGCCTTTTTAGTTTTTCACAAAAATTTGCAACCACCACGCAAGAAACCAACCAAGAAAAGGGTAGATTTTTGGGAAGTTGTAATCTAAAGAGGTACGACCTTTTTTTCTGTTTTTTACGGTGGTTAAATATTACAGCTCTGAAGGGATGCTTTTCTCATCCTGAATCTTTCTTGCAACATTTTGAATTATTTCAGACGTTTTAACAAATGTGAATCAATGCTGATATGTTTGCTAAATTTTATTATTTTGATGAATTGAGTTGTAGTTGCAAGAATTTTTTGACTTGGTATTTAGAAATGGGGCTTGTGATTTTTTATTGACCAAGTTTATTAATTTTAAAGATAAAAATTCTAGCAGAACTGTTAGAATACGAAACTAATGGCGGAATTGGTATTTTGGATTTTTGATTAAACCGTGTCCAGGATTTAGATTAACAAATTTACATTGAATCTTAAAGTACATATTTTATTGAGATATAATGGTTTTGTTTGTCCAAAAACTTTTTTGACGTTTAAAGTAATTCTTTTGTAGGAATATTTAAAAACATTCTACTAACATCAAACAAAACGAATTTTAAAAATTTTGGAGTTTTAATGATTTTTGAATTCCTGCAATATAAGAAAGTACAGTCTCAATTATTAGATTAGGCTTTGATTAGACCATTACGTCTTTAATTAAAATACTTAGGCGTTCTTCTCTACTATTATATGAACGTTTAAGTTTTAATGTGATGGTTATTCCACTCAGAGCTTTTACGAATTCACTTAAATCTAACCAAGTGAAGAGTGGATTTTTTTTGAGTGTTGTAATCAAAGAGTCAACTTATAAGTATTTGATGAAAAAAACAATCGAAAATTTGGTTAAAAAATAAGTTCCTAAAAAATTTGGATAAAACATATAATGTTATCAAAAAAGTATAAATCAAATCGAAAATTAACAGCGAATATTTTTCACGTAATTTAGGGTTAAGAAATGTAAGTACCGAGTGTTTTTAAATGAATATCGTAGTTTAAACGCTTTGTACTACTTACTACATAAAACTTAAAATCCCAATTAATATATAAAATGAAAGAGCAACTAAAATACATCTGCTAGTAATAAAAATAGCGACCTATGAACAGAAAGCTTTTTGTATTCTGCAGTTTGAAAAAAACGAATCTGCAACGCGATGTGATCCCCCAACAATATTAACACCCCTAGATGTAAACTGTACCATCAGTTTAAAAATACCGACTGCCTTTATAAAGAGAAGAGGACGACCAAATGTTCCTGAAGAGAGTGTTGAGCGAGTGAGAGTGTCTAACACGTAGCCCGGCGAAACTGTTCGGAAAGCTAGTCGTGAATTGGCCTTTCTGATGACGAGTGGTTGAAAGTTTTATGGAAACGCTTACAACCACGTTTGAAATTATTGCAGGCTCTAAAGCCGACAGATCATGGTTTACATGCGAACTTTGTTAAATAAATATTGTTGTACGATGATTTGCTGGATCGTGTTGTCTTCAGTGATAATTTTCTCATTTTATATTAGTAAACATATGAAACCTCATAATTTGTTCACAATTCGTACAAAAAACCCCTTTTTTCTTTGGAAAAGCCACTGTAATTGGTACTTCCTATCTTAATACTCTACAACTATGGCAATTTTCCCATTTGTTGTAAGACGGAATAAATAACTTCATTTGGCAGCAAGGTGTTGCACTGTCTCACTATATAATTTATATTTTTTTGAGTCGCTCTTTCATTTCGTTTATTAAATATGATTTTAAGTTTTACTTAATAAATATTATAAAGGGTTGGAGTTCCAAAATTCATTTAGAAATCAAGTGTTTTTTTTATAAATTATAACGAACAAAATTAAAATTTCTTGCTTGATTTGTTTAAGTGAAGTGAAGTATTTATTTTGGCTACATTCCTCTTATATATTAACTATAATTAATTTCTCCCACTTATATCTCATAGACTTCCGCTAAAAGCTTCAATGATAGTTGCAGTTCCACTTACACTTTTACATCCTTACCTATGTTGTTAACACTCAGATATCTTGGCAAACTCTCGTGCATCTGTTATCTAATATATACGCCACAAATTAGAATGAAAGCTATATATTTTAAAATAATATTACTTTATGTAGAGGAATTGATTGAAAAAGGAAGAGAACATGGATTGGAGACATAAATACTGTTATGCCGGTGATAGTCTCAAGATCAGAATACTGGAACGATCAAAAGAGAAGATAAGGAACTGAAAGCCTTCGAACGGTTTAAACCAGGAATGATTATAATCAGTGAACGATATCAATTTTCTTCTTATTTATATTATAACAGAGTTGTGTAGATAAACACTCAAGAGAAGTCATTACAGCTGCCAGTAAGCACTTTCTGGTCAACGCATTAACCAATCAAATTTAATCGACGGTTTGCAACGCTTTGCAAAAAAAAGGTCCCCTGTAAATTTTTAATGAAACGCTCCTCGGATTAAAGTGCGAGGACAAGTGACATTACATAATATTTTAAGGCCGACATAATTTATGGAGCGCTATCGGTAATTAACTGCGTCTAATTAGAGTTAAGCGGGCATCATTAAAATTGGTGTCTTCGTGGAAGCGATAGCCGTAAAAAGGTGCGAGAAACGTGCACACATCCGACACGACCAATTTAATACCTGCCACGACAATTTCCCTCGGATGGCAAGCTTTTACCGTAAAACCGAACGAAAAAAAAAAAAAAACGTACATATAACGAGATCGCATTGGGCGCTAATTACGCATCATCACGTTTTAATGGAAACAGCAATTCCATATCTCCGAGCGCATTAATTCGGAATTAATTAGCGCGTTTTAATGCGAGCAACTAATTACTTCGTCCGGGACGCGGATTTCGGTCCTTACCTGTGCGCTGGTCGTAAATCACCCGATTATTTCAATTTACTTCTTGTCTGAGCGTAATGCATGCATTATTCAATACGACGACAGCATCGGAAAATTGTCAATTATATGCACATTTCCCGCCTAATTGCCACCGGTGTACGTGTCAATTAGGTCTAATAAGGAAACAGGTCCGGTGACAAGCCGTCCACATTTGTCTGCTTATTTTTGAACTTGTATCGACGAAATTGAGCTATGTGATTAGCACTTTACACATAATGTAATGTAATTTCGTGCATTATTTTTACAAATACTGTAGCTTATAATTAAATGACCAAGCGTACTCTTGACCTACCTCAAGTATCTTCATATTGCCCCAGCGTACTCTTGACCTACCTCAAGTATCTTCTTATTGCCTCAGCGTACTCTTGACCTACTTCAACGATGCATAGATTTGAGATAGGTCAAGAGTACGCTAGGGTAATATACAATTTATTAAGGTAGGTCAGGAGTACGTCTACATGTAAATTATTTAGTAAAGTTAGGCTAAAATTAAACATATTCACCAGTAGTAATTGAAAGTTTTTCTTTGCAAGAATTGTAGATGTAGGTAAGAAATAGTAAAAATTAAATATGTTAACGGTAGATTTTGTAGTAGAAATTAAAGATATTCCTCAGTAAAAATTTAAAGTGTTTTATACTTAAGGTAAAAACATGAACATTGTGTGTCGGCAAAGATTGAAATTTAACTTCGCTAAATTCATTTTGGAAGAAATTTAGATTTTTTGCAATCAAGCAAATATGTAATTTCATTATAAGAATTTGAGATTTTTTCAGAGAAAACAGTAAAAACAAAAACTTACAGATGGACAGAAGCAGGACTGAAGGTGTGATGATATATTATATACCTATATATAATTTTATTTTTTAAATCATGAATATAAAATAATATAATACATTTTGTTCAAAATTTTCAAAAATTTCTCTTCAAAGTTTGTTGTCTTTTCTAATGCGTATTCTTCCACTTTTCTTAATTTTTCTAAGAATTTCTTCCCAGGTAGCGGTAATTTTCGGAATAGTTCTAAAGTTTTCTAGCTACTTTTCTTCTTGATTACTAGAATTCTCCAGCAATTTTTGCTTCTCAGTATTTTCAAAAAATATTTAATATTTTTAGTATTTTTTTTGAAACTCTTCTTCCATTTTGTGATATTTTTTCTTTGAAAGGTTAAGAGTTTTCCACAAATTTTGTTTCCAGATTTCTAGAAACTACCGAGTATTTCTAAATGAATATCAGGGTTTGATCGCTTTGAAATAAAAGAGCAACTCTAAGAGTTATATGAACAAACTTACAAGTTATTAATGTGAGTACCCTTCATCACACGGCACATATCAAGTTCTTTTTTAATATAATCGAGACTTGTTCTGCTACTCACTTGATGAAACCAAAATTTTCAAATTGGGAGACATAAAATTCTTATGTTCCATTTCTTTATTCTCACGTGTCAGTTACCTGAGAATAAAGAAATGGAACATAACAAGAGTTTTACTTCTCCAAATTTGAATATCAAGTTCGTTTTTAATATTTGTAGTATAATTGTTGCAACAAATATAAACAATGGTTCTATTCCTTCCCTATATCCTCTATTCTCCCTCCTCCCGATGAACTAGACATAAAAGAAATCTATTTTAATAAACTCAGAGCGGGAAGAAATTCCTGCACCTGGTTATGACAAAATTCCTCGCCTTGTTCTTCATCATATTATTAAAATTTTTGAATTTATAATTAGGCATCAATATTTCCCACTCAGGTGGAAATAAGGAATAATCATATGTATTCATAAAAATGGTTTTGATTCAAGCAAAGTTCTAAGCAAAATCCTTGAATCTATACTAAAAGAAAAAAATAACCAAATCCTTAATAACTTCATCACTGAATACCAATTTAGCTTTAAATCCCAACGCTCAGCCATACTACCCTTATTAATTTAATCTCTAATTTTTAGGTAGCAAGAATAGAAAAGAAACACTCTGCCATACTCTTTCTAGATATACAGAAGGCTTTCGACTCAGTTTGGCACAAAGGCTTACTATATAAATCAGTGCATTTAAACCTTCCACCCCACTTAATTATCCCAATTTACCAAATCCTTACTAATAGATCCCTACAAATCAAAATTAATATTTGCCTCTCATTCACATTTTATTCCAACCAAGGTCCTCCTCAAGGTTCTCAATTATCTCCTCTGCTTTACAAAATCTATTTCCATGATCTCTATAATCCCAATCCTAACTTTTTTGATCCCTCAATCAAAAAAGTTAGGATTGGAATTATAGAGATCATAGCAATAGATTTTGTAAAGCAGAGGAGATAAGGGAGAGCCTTGAGGAAGACCTTGGTTGGAATAAAATGTGAATGAGAGGCAAATATTTATTCCTCAAAATAAGTGCTTCAGTTTGCAGATGATACGGCACTAATAGCCCACTCCTACTCTCTTAATAATGCTATGTACTCCTTTCAGCAATTTCTAGACTCCACTATAGCATAGTTTAAAAAATAGAGGATCTCTCTTAATCCAACTAAAACTAAATTTTTAATCCCATTCCACCGAATTTCCCCTAACTCTCCGTCATCCATGCTGCTCCTACCTGCAAATATTTTGGAATAACAGTAGATCATCAACTTACATTTAAAACCCACACCCAAATAATGAAGTCGAAGGTTTCAGCAAGGGCAAAATAATTCAGAGGTCTTATCTACAAGACCGAGGGCATAAAAATATCAAATGTAGTCAAAATATACAAAGCTATATGCCGGCCATTGCTGGAATAAGGTCTAAGGAGCGTTGGTCCAGGTCTCTACTATCAACCATCAAAATCTTAAAATATTAAATAGATTTTATTTCATTTTGTTTGTATTAAAATGTTTGTAATAGTTATTAAGCCCATGAGTTTGGTATAATGTGATCGTGACAATTATTGTAATGAGCTAATTGTAAAAAATGACGACCAAAATACTGTTATAACGGATGATCGTGTGAAAGATACCGTTTAAATTCAATCGTTTTAAAGATACACATTGTGGTAACATCTTAAAGAGGATGTAAATTAAATAAGTCGGCTATCACGCCACGGATCTCTTGTCTTATGCCAACGAACGGTACCATTCGGGATTTCACTTCCTAGCTCCGCTAATTGCCCTTTTAGCTGATTCATTTGCAGCACGTGTAGTACCGCTAATTGCTGTTCGCAATTTAAGGAGCGATCCCAGACGGCATCGATCACCGATCCACTGTCGGTCCACGTCTACGAGCTGTCACTAATTAATCGATAAATATTAATCGGGACATAAATCAGTTTCCGTTAACTCCGATATTTTGTAATCATCGCGGGCCGTAAATATTCATGGCGTTGATTAGGAAGGACGCCGGGATTAAAATGTAATTAGCGCTCGGGATGTCTGAGTGTTGTTAAGATTTGTCTGCTTTGATTTATCATTTGATTTATTCCGCATCGGCATCTATGAAATGCAGTCGAATTCAGTTTATTCACGGCGTATTATTAGTAATTACAGATGGTAGGCGTGATCAGTGAAAGCTATAATTCTTTGATTTTCGGTAGTCATCGATTATTTTGATAATGGTTTAATTAGAGGAGATTTTAATGAATCTGAACATTTTTCTAGTTTATTGAAAAATCTAATCACAATTCTAACTTCACTATTAGCAGCGTTATTTTATTTTCTTGAACATAATAAACACCACATAAACATCACAGTTAAAGCCGTAACTTTGCACACATACAGCTGAAATATAACTTGAACATGTTAGCACACATCCGGCGGCTACTCTATTCGCCAGCGCTCCGCACTTTGCTAACGGATACTACTTTCCTACCATACCTCGTACATTAAAACCACCTATGCGATTAATTTTGATTTTATTTATCATTAGTTATATTTTTTTGGCCATGCAAGATTTGTTTGAAATTAATTCATAAAAAAGCATCTCTGATATAATAAAAAAAAAAACTTGAAATAATTATTTCCAGGCCGATACCTAAGCACAATCTAGCAATAAATATCAATTGATACCGGCGTATGCAAATCGACGAACTTCTTTCGATGTTCGGATTCGAACCGCGCGCACACCTGTCTCCGGCCTCGTTAATATTAATGGATATTCGAAGGCGCAACTATTCATATCCACGTCGCATTAATAACAGTATCGGCGGATCTTGTAAATATAAATGCGAGTGTAAATAAATAAATAAATAAATAAATGGGCGAACGTACGTACGGACGGACGGACGGACGCGAAATTCAATTACGTGCCGGTGCGTGTCGGCCGCTCATTAAATTCTAATTGCTTTAATTATTAATAAATCGGAATTGCAAATTATGAAGTAATAATATCGATATTAAGTTTGCGCCGGCCATAAATAATGGGAAAGTAAATACTGGGTGTTTCTGCGCTGTAATCTTAAATGCATTAAACATATCGTGGCTAAGGTTAGAACACTTGTTTATTGCTTTATTACCGATTCACTCGTAATTTCATAATTCACGTCGTATCGCAAATGGAAGTTGCGTTTAATGAATGAATTAAGACCAGTGCCCCATAGATTACCATTGGTCTTACTACCGCTATGTACAGCCAAAGTGCTATCTTAGGAGATAGACAGAAGGAGACACATGCTTTTTTACATTCATTTTGAGATGTGATTCCCACGTCTTGCCTTCGAGGATCACTCCTATATATTTGTCTTCAACCGAGTGTTGAGGAGGTTAGGAAACTTTAGCTTACCTATTTTCCTTTTCCTTGTGTTTTTAATATATGGTCAATCTACATCCCTCCAGATACAATGCTAGATTACCTGGAATTGTTCTTTAATTCCCTGGAATTGTTAATAATTGATCAGCCCGTTGTATTAGTAGGTGATTTTAATTTGCCAAATCTCGTTAATACAGATATTTCATGTTCAAAGTGTTTTTCAATGTTTTTGTAACATACTCGGTCTCACGCAATATAATACGTCCAAACAGAAATAACAAACTACTAGATCTTGTAGTATCAAACATAAACTATGAAATCAAATCCTGCTGGATTATAGAATTAAACTCACATGACACAGAGTACCACAAGAATACCGAGCAGATTAACTCATGAAAGTCAAGAGTACTCTATTGCAAAAGATATAGTTGATGGTTTTGCCTCATTATTTTCAAACAATTTTAGACCTGCTGGCAATACCACTCTATCTGGGACCCATAGTATTTGTCCATCGTTTACTCTTAATCAATTTAATACGTGTAATGGCCTTATTACCCAACAAAACATCTGCTGGGGATGATTCTGTTCCCTCATTCTTAATCAAAGATTGTAGATTTGTTTTTGCTAAGCCGCTTCAGATTATAATAAACCTCACTATCAGCACATGTACATTTCCCACAAGGTGAAAATTAATACTTATTGTAATTAAAACTTTTATTAAGTGACTTTCTTATTACAAATACTAGCAATTTTAAATTTATGTTAACTATTACGGTCTATTTTATGTTTTTAAAATTTTTTTCTCACTAACTTTATCCTTTATGTCTTGTTATAAAAGTCCTCACAATCGGCCCTGTGAGGTGAAAAGGGTGTCCCTGTTCACTTTTTGTTTTATATTTCACAAAATTAAAATATATTAATAACTTAAATTAATGAAATTTCAAAAAATTAAAAAATTGAAAATATCTTCGTGCTATAAATGCAAGAAACATGTTCATAATCCAATTGACTGTCTAAAATGTAAATGTATTTTTCACCGCAGCTGTTTAAGCTGCTATATAAAAAAAATTACATTTACAAACGATACTCAACTTCAGGATTCCCCAACTGTTTGAAAAATTCACTAGAAATTGATATCCCACTTACACCAACTCAGGATGATCGTTTCTTTACCGAGATATCGCATCTGAGAAACGAAAACCTATTGCTCAAACAAGAAATCTATGAACTAAAAAAGAAAACTAATTATGATTTAGAACAAGTAATTTCCAACTTATTTGGACAGTTTTACTGTTATTTAAAAGTAAATTATTTCTGGAACACCAAGTAGTTATTTGATTATTAGTCTGCTCAATTTTTTCAATTAGTTCATGCTCCGAGGATGCGTTGACTATTATGGAAGTGTCATCAGCGTAGTTAATCACAAAGCCACTTGTTATGCTTTCCTGAATGTCATTAATAAATAAAATAAATAACAATGGTCCCAGAGTTGATCCTTGCACTACCCCTTTCGTAATATTATATTCACTGGAATCACACTTATTTACACGCACGTATAACTGTCTGTTAGTTAAAAACGATACAATAAAATTTAGAGCAGTTCCACGAATGCCTAATGCAAATAGTTTTTCTTGCACCAGCTTTACGTCCACTGTGTCGAAGGCCCGCGTAAAGTCGTAGAATAACCCAACAACTAATCTTTTCGAGTCGATTTGTTTGGTGATTTCTTCTATTAGTTTTATTGTCGCTGTTTCTGTTGACTTCTTCTGTCTGAATCCATGCTGGTTTTCTCCAATCAATTTATATTTATTAATAAATTCCCAGAGCCTATTGGCGATTGCTGTTTCCAATATTTTTGAGAAGGTGTTCAATATTGCAATTGGTCGATAATCTTCTACATTTTCTTCGTCGCCTTGTTTGAATATGGGTATCACTTTTGCGATTTTTAGTGTGTCTGGAAATTTTCCACTTTGGAATGCTAAATTAATCTATGTAGTTAGTGGCTCTATAATTTGGACTTTAACATCCTTAATAATGGCTATTGAAATTTCATCTTTTCCCGAACTAGTTTTATTTTTTAACGATGTTATTATATTATGAATTTCGTCAGGAGTTGCAGGTTTTAAAAATAGCGTATGTGGATTAATTGGACACTTTGTTGCATTTTCAGAGCGAACATTTCCAAAACAATCATTTAATTTCTTATCGGCAACTGTAGAGAAGTATTTAGCAAATATTTCTGCCACTTCATACGAGTTAGTCGTGGGTTTTCCATCAAAATTTTTGATTTTCAGCGGCTTAGCTGTTATGATTCTCCCAGTTTCCGTTCTTACCAATTCCCATATTTTTTTGGGTTTATTAGCGCAGTGCAGAATTATTTTGTCATAATGTAATTTTTTGGTTTGGACTATTAGCTTTTTATGCGCCTTTTTATCGATTTTATACTTTTCTCTTAGTAATATATAACTATATATGACTCACAAAAGGGCATTGAGAAGCGTACCATCATAAACCGCAAAAAAATAAACTAAACAATAGTTTTAATGGATAGTCTGAAGACAGTACACTCAAGGCATCATCAACTTCTGGAAGAAAATTGTTATTCGTATCGAGACTGTAGAAAAATACAACGAAAGAAGATATGATGATATTTTTGAAAAAGGGAACAAACGAATCTGCAAATTTTATCGTTGAATTTCTAAAGCCAAAATACGAGGAAGCTGATTATTCTTCATTCAAAATTGGAGTACCATCTAATCACTTCAAATCCATCAATGACCCTAAATTCTGGCCAAAGGGCATTTACATAAATAGATTTTATTTTTCTAAACAGCCGTCAAGGAATCAACTCCTCACAAGTAAGTTTGCAGGAAATAAATTCACATAAATATACAAGTGAATTATATGATTTATTTATATTTCATCTAAACGTACAAAGTTTAGTTAATAAGCTAAACAAATTATCTGGCTACTTAATAGATAACACTATGCACATAGTTTGCATTTCTGAACATTGGCTCAGAGAAGATTTGATGGACTGTCAATATCTAACTGGTTATAAAATGGCAGCTTACTATTGCAGAACTGACTATTCACATGGAGGAACATGTATATACGTTCCCAACAACTTAAAATACGAAACTTTATCGATTGGTCGATTCTGCAATGATAAAGATGCTGAATTCTGTGCTATTTCTCTGATTGAATTTAAAATAATAATTGTTTGCTTGTACCTTTAGGTAATATTGATAACTTCTTCGACAAGTTTTGTAGCCTACTAAATTATATAAATTCAAAACCTGCATTTAATGGAACAACACTTGTTATAGCAGGTGATTTCAATATTCATTTTGATAAAAAGTCAGCCTATCAAGAAAGACTGATAGAAATTATTCATTCGTTTGGACTAAATATTACTGTTAAAGAAAGTACACGAATATCAGAATCATCTGAGAGCTGCATTGATAACATTTTAACTAATACGAATAATTATACCACCGAAGTAGTGAATCCACATATATCAGACCACCTAGGACGATATCTAAAAACATTTGCCAATATAAGTAATGTTTCTCATACAAATAAAATCAAAATTGCAACAACAAATTTCGACCGTGTTAATCAACAACTCAGTTTAGATCCAATCGTAATATGAGACAATGCTAGTGGGTGAATATTTTAATTGTGCTTTATTGAGATCAATTGCAATGTCTACTAACGAGAGATACAAAAATAAGAAAGCTGTTAAGTTAAATTGGTTCACGCCTGACCTGAGAAAACTACGAGACAATTTGGATCTTATCTATGACTATCATAAAATGACAAATACTTCTGAGTCAAAGAAACTATATATATATATATATATATATATATATATCTTTTAAACAAGAATACAAATTGCATCTAGAAAATGCTAAAAAATCTTGCTATAATAATATCATAGATACAGCTGATAATAAGACCAAAGCAGCTTGGCAGTTAATAAATACTGAAAGAGGTACTAAAAAAATAACTGAAACAATACCAATACAACCGTCCATTCTAAACGACTATTTTGTAAATCTTGCATTAGATATAATAAAAAATCTTCCGAATGCACATATAAACCAGCCTTTAAATAAAAATACGTTTTACGATTCTTTTTACCTCTTACCTACTGATCCTAGTGAGATAGTGAACGCGATCAAAAGACTAAAAAATTATAGAATAAAAGATGCATTCGGACTCGATTCAATTATTGTAAAAACTTTATCACATCATGTGGCCGCATGCCTTTCTTCTCTCTTTAATCTATGTTTTCAAAATGGCGTTTTCCCCAAAATATTTAAACTCTCAAAAGTTATTCCAATATTCAAAAAAGGCGACAAAAAAGACAGTAATAACTATAGACCGATTGCCATCATCCACATTATTGGAAAAATATTAGAATTGCTTCTAAAAGACAGGTTAATTTCTTACTTAAATGAATATAAAATTTTATCTGATAGCCAATATGGTTTCAGAAAAAATAAAAGTACCGAGATGGCCGTGGACAAATTGATTCGACTACTCCTAAATAATCTCAATCAGCGTATACACACAACTGTCACTCTTTGTGACTTATCAAAAGCGTTCGATTGTATTGATCATAAAATATTGCTACAAAAGCTCGAACGGATAAATATAAGAGGCATACCATTTCAGTTTTTTAAATTATATTTAGAAGGTAGAGAACAATATGTATCCATCGGAAATATTTCATCAAGTTTAAAACCCGTAAACCATGGTGTGCCACAGGGCTCAATTCTGGGACCAGTCCTCTTTATTATTTACATAAACAATTTACCTAGCTATTTAGAACCGGCTGAAGTTATTCTGTTTGCTGATGACACGACTTACATCAGTGCACATAAAGACTTAGACACTCTTCAAAGATTAACTCTGGACACAGAGCAAAAGGCTTTATCATGGTTCAATGCTCATAAATTAAAACTAAATGGGAACAAAACTCAAAAAATAATTTTTAGCCCAGACGTACGGAAAACGTCAAGTCACAATATTAACATATTGGGAATTCGACTGGATAATAAATTAAAATGGTGTGACCACATTGATCAGTTATCCATAAAAATTTCAAAATCACTCTTTGTTTTGAGAAGACTCGCTCCCTTAATTGCTATTTCAACATGCATGAAGGCATACCATGCTTTAATTGTTAGCCATGTCTTATATGGTCTAAGACTATGGGGAAATTCTACAGCGGCAAAACGTATATTTATATTGCAGAAAAAGGCTGTTAGAATAATTTGTAAACTGCGGTTCTCTGAGTCGTGTAGAACTTATTTTAAATCTCTAGATATCATGACAGTCCCCGCCTTATTTATATTTAAAACATGTATATATATTCATAAGAATAGATAAATTTACTAGTGTTAACCACGGCCATTCCTATCCTACTAGGCACGAAAATCAATTGTTAAAACACTTGATATTAAACACTTTACAGCTGAACTGCGTAAACTACTCATAAGTATAGAACCTTATAGCACTTATATATATATATATATATATATATATATAATGAATGAATAAGGTTTAAAATTATTGTTGAAGCACATCATTCTCGAAAGCGTACCACAAGAAAAATTTATGATTATTGGCCGTTGTAGAATGTAAATATGGAGGTTGGATGGTGAATGTAAATCCAGGATGTTGATATATTAATTCGGGCCGGTCGCCAATAAATAGGGATCTGGTATCATGATTGGAGGCAGTTAAAAGTACTAATTATGCGGCGTGCATGTATTATGGCAGTACGTGCACTCTGTATATGTCCACGGCTTTGTCTCAATCCGCTACTGGCCTACGCGACCACCCTGACCAGTCGCCACAATGACCACTAGACATGCATTCAAAATCTACTCGGCCACTATATCTTCAGGAGCTGCCCATTACGAATCACCCGTGGAAAATATCCCCGAAACCCACACGCGCATAAGTGATGGTATGTTTTCATTAATTTCGCCATCAGCAAATTTTCGGGGCGCATCAATAAACGCCCGCCGTAACCTATAAATAAAATTCGAGTCCGAACACGCGAAAAAATTTATGCACCGCGAAATTTATGACGCCGACGCGTAATATGCAAATTAAAATTAAATACATTTTTCAGAATAAATGACGCACGGACGTCGAACATCAGTAGCGGAGGTATTCTATAAACTTCATAGGCACTCAATTACGCGCCCGAATGCATTAAACCGAATTTATGGACACTTTACCGTTTCCCGGCAACAATAAAAGATGACACACCTGCATCTTTATTGTGGCATTAAAGGAATTGTTTGTGTTGCTCGTTAAAATTGACTGCTGATCTTGATGGATGATCGCCGTATGCTGCACGATATATTCTAGCCCTGAAAAATTGTTACAAATTCCTTAAACAGTATGGTTAGATGTTTGCCATATTTAACGATCTAGATATATCTATTCGTATGGTAATTCACAAACGTAATATATTTTGTCATTATATCATAATGTCATCATAAGTGGAAATTTTTAACCAACCACAAATAACGGATTAGATTTTTAGAGGAATGCTTAATTCAATTATATAATATAACTTGGAACTGGCTGACATATCGCGAGTATTTCTAAATGAATATCGGGGTTTTAACGCTATGCAGTATTTATTACGTAAAACTTAGAATCATAAATTTATACATGATTAAAAGAGTAACTCAAACAGTTATAAGTACAAATTTATAAGTTCTTTTAAATATAATCGATACTTGTTCTGCTACCCTCTTGATGCAACCAAATTGGGAGAAGTAAAACACTTGTTATGTTCCATTTCTTTATTCTCACGTGTCAGTTACCTGAGTATAAAGAAATGGAACATAACAAGAGTTTTACTTCTCCCAATTTAAATATCAAGTTCTTCCCAAACTTTGTTTAGCGTTTGGAGTATAATTGTTGGAACAACTGCCTCATTCTTGTGTCTTAGGTTGTTAGATAAGATAGAGGTAAGCCAAAAGCGTCCTACAGTCAGTAAAATATAATAATTTAGTTAGAAATGGAATTTTTTTTGAAAATTTCTAAATATCTTAAAGGAAATTCTAATAATTTGAAAAAGAACACAAAAAATTACTAAAAATTTTTAGAAACCTAGAAGAAACATTGGCACAGTAATGGCAAAAAAACCTAATAAATTAAAGAGAAATTTTTGCAAAATAAAATAAGCAAACTGGTAGAAACTTTTTGCAATTTATAAGAGAAATTGCTAGAAATTCATGAATCAAAATATTGCTGGAAACTTTAAACATTTCAGAGAAAATTCTATTAACTTAAAAGTGAACACAAAAAAATTGCTGGAAAAGTCTATGAACCTAAAAAAAATTGCAAAAGAAAAGGATAAAAAATTCCTAGTAAATTGAAGAGAAATTGTTTGAAATTTTTAAAAGTAAATTTTACTGGCAAAGTCTAATTATTCAAAAGGGAACAGAAATCTGAAAAAAAATTGCTGAAGAATAAAAAAAAAATGATGATCTGAAACAGAACAGCAATTCAGTAATAAAATTGCTTAAATAAGGTTTTAAAAATCGTAGATGCAATTGCCTTGCAATTTGGATAAGAAACTGCTGACAAATTCTGAAAAGTCTGGAAAGAATTGTTCAAAAAATTTATAACCTTAAAGAAAAAACGGTGAAAATTTGTAGAAATATTAAGCGAAAGTACTGGAAAATACTTGGAAATCTTTAACAATTTGGAAGAGAAGAGATATCCAAAAAATCACTAAAAATCTAATTGAAAATTTGAAATGAAATGGCTTAAAAAATCGCAACAAATTAAAACAGAATTTTTGGAAAAATCAAGAAATCTCTAGAAAGTTTTTGCAATTTGCAAAAAGAATGAAAACAAAAATGCAGAAAAATTCTTAAAACTTATTTGAAAGAGAAGAGAAATTTCTGGAGAATCAAAAATTTAAAATTTCTTATTGGAGAAACTTCTGGGAAATAGGGATTAAATTTGCGAGAAATATTGAAAAAGAGATAAAAAATGGCTTTAAAATGCTAAATAAATTCTTAGAGGCAGTTTTTGAAATTTAGAAGAGAAATTCTAAAAAACCAGAATAAACATTGTTAGAAAAAAAATTAAAGATTCTTTTCTAAAAAATTCTATGAATCCAGTAATAATTGTGGAAGAATTCTAGAAACACAAAAGGAAACTTGTAAGAGAAGTTGCTAGAAAATAGAGATATTTCTAGGAATTTGTAGAAATATTGAAAATAATTGCTGGAAAATTCTAGATATCTTGGGGAAAACTCTAACAATGTGGAAGAGGACAGAAATTAAACGCAAATTTTTGATAAATTCAAATAATCTAAAAGGAAGAAATTCAAAAAAAAAATCCTAACAATTTCATTTTTAGAAAAATCAAGAAAATATTATAAATTTTTAGAAATTTTGAAAAAAAATGCTAGGTGTTTCTAGATATCTTACCAAAAATTCTAAAAATTTTAAAGAGGTCAGAAGTTTGGAATAAAAATTGCTTTAAAATGCTAAACAAAATTAGAGACAAAAACTGCTACAAACTCAGAAAAAAATAGCGTCCTTAAAATAATAATCTTGCAATTTTTAATTTTTAATTTTGAAGATTTCTATAAGTAAGGAAAAACATTCTAAAAATCTACAAAAAAAAATGATGAGATATTCTTAACCAAATAAAGAGAAATTTCTGGAAATGTCTTCGCAGTTTGCTTAATGTTTAAAATCTAGAAGAATTTTTGATAGAAAGAAATTTGAAACAATTTATTAAAATAAATTTAGCAATTTGGTAAAGAAATAGCTGAAAAATTGTCAAAAGCAGAAAAGAAATCGTTGAAAAATTTAGAACCAGCGATATATATTTTTAAGACTTGTTGGATTAATTTTTTTTAAATTCTAGAAACCTTTAAAAGAAAAAAAAACTTCTAAAAAACAAATCATAAAATTTAAAAAATGCTTGAAATATGGAAGAAAGTTCTTGGAAATATATTTGTTTAATTTGATTGTTTTATAAGCTGCAAAATTATCAACGATTAGTATTTAAAGTTGTCAAGTATATGTAGGGTGGATGGGTGGCTTTTATCCCACCCTCCAATCAGTAAATCATAAGCGAGGGTTTTAATTAAAAGTTGTAAAATGTAAAGATACATAAAAAAATGATGATTTGGCCATCATAGTGCTTTCCTTACATTTTTCTCGAAAACTATGAGATTTATATTTTTAATTTTTAATTTTTTTTTGCAAGTTAAGGACTTGAAAGATGGCAAATGAAGATGACAATTGATAATGACAAAGACTGAAATAAATAAGAAATGACAAACAACAGATCAAAATGATCGATTGTAGATAACAGGTGACAAATGATCAATAACTAAAAGTGCAACTGTTAGATTATGCTGAAGCTTGCGCGTAAATTTTTCTGCTATGAGGTCAATCATATGCTATAAACCAAACATGAGGAAATATTTTTGGGCCCTGAAAAATTAATTATGTTTTAATTAAACAACAATAGATGTTAAAATTTTAATTCAGTGAAGAAAGAATCAACTGTTTGCTTTACTTGTTGTTTTGATTGTAATTTTTCGAATAATAAACTATTTTTTAGTGCTTTATCGACCTCCTGCAATAACACAATTATATCTACAAATGACTTTTAAGTATAATAAACTAATTATTTAACTAGCTAATTTTATATATGAGATTTTTTCCTTCAGTTAACATCAGAGCCTTCATATTTTGGAAAATTAATTCTCTATTATTTCTGATATCGTGAGGCCTAGCTCGTGTCTCAAAAACATTTTGGTCAAACCAGCTGCTGATTCTTAATGTTTCATCAGCTTCAAAACTGCATTTGCCCTTCATTATAGGTATTGGTAGCCAGGAAGGTCGTAACAGCATCAAATTTTAATGCTAAGCTGAAGAGAAAGTAAAGAATAAAACCAATTGTACAAAGTTGTTTAAAAAAATAAATATATTTTTTATGATTTGGTCATTAATTTCTATTTGGGGAATAATTACATACACACACAAACTGAAAGGAAAAACAACCAATATTTTATTCAAGGATTATTTAGGGCATGCAAATGATGTGTGCGGATGAAATCTTATTAAACTTTTGACGATGATTGTTTGCGGCTTGTGAATTGAATAAGTCGGCCATCACTGTAAACATAATAGCGGGGTGGTCGGCGGGTGGATTGCGGGAGGGGGCCGGCGTAATGAATATGCAAAGTCTGTTTGTATAACAAATGATCGGTGGTGGAGCGAAATGCAATATCACAATTGAGCGAATGCCGTTCGCACGGCGATATGAGGCGATGATGGCAATTACATGCGGTGTCGCTCTGTCACACATCATGCAGATTTATCGGCCCACAATCGAATAAATACGGCCCCACGGCCCTGCATACCCGTAGCGTGTGGGATGGATTAGGGTTTCGGCCCTTTCGGGTCCCGGCCGTGGGATTCACCGTCGCTACCGTCACCCCAACCCATTGAAAGGGTAACGCCACATACAAATATTACAATTTTAAAATATAAAATTTAAAATATACACAACACAGTTATTAATAATCTCGTAAACATATTAAAATCACCGTAAATGCGCTGTATCTCAAAAACGAAATATTCTATTGAGATGAAACTTAAGGTTTTATCGTTAAAAACTGGAACTGGCAAGCTTTTGGTAAACATTCATAAACCGGAAGGCGTTTTTTTTTCCGATAATTTTTTTAGTATGAAAAATATTACAAAATTTTTCAAAGAAAAGTTAAAGGGAATAAAAAGTAAACAAGTTTTATTACAGCATAATTAAAACACTTTAACTTTGTTTTACCACAAAAAAATATTTATTGCTGTGACTATAGTTTCGAACATTCACTGTTCATTATCAAACATAAATTTATGTTTGATAATGAACAGTGAATGTTCGAAACTATAGTCACAGCAATAAATATTTTTTGTGGTAAAACAAAGTTAAAGTGTTTTAATTATCTTATTAAAATGTACCACCAAGTTAACGCCGACAACATTCAAGAATTTATTACAGCATGTTTTTTTTTAAAAGTCTTAACTTTCGAGAATTTGTTTTAATTTTGACATTTTTGGCAAATTGCTAAAAAAACGATTGGAGTTACATAAAATGTATACAACAAATATTTGCAGAGAATTCAAAAGTGAACAAATTAGTAGGAATAAGATTTTTGCGTAAACCTCATAGATTTCGAGAAAAATATAGGGAAAGTAATATGATGGCCACATCACCATTTGTCACTATTATTATGATGAAAAGAGATGATAACCACAATTAGTGCTTGTTTTTAAGTTTTCAAGTTCTTTAGAGTAAATTTTTAATTTTTTTCCGCTTTCTACAAAATTTCAACTATTTAAAAAGTTAATTTTATTTCTTGCATCTAAAACTAAAATTAAATATTCAATTATATATTTATTATAAAATGTCTAACCCTTTTTTACGTAAATGTTTTTTTTTGTTCTTATATGTAAAGTTACTTTAACTTTTTTGCATCTAAACTACATAAGTTGTTTCAACTTTAAAAAAACCTTTTTGTCAAATTTATACATTTTAATGAAAGTGTTAACTTTGTTACAGTAACTTTACTATGGATTTTTTTTTTAAATTTAAACTATTTAAAAACTACGTATTTATACTCTTAAAAAAGTTCTGAATTTCCAGAAAATATATAATTTTTTAAAGTTAAATTTTAATTATTTTTGTAAGTTTTTGTTAATTGCTTAAAAAAGTTTTCACTAGTTCTTCTTTGAAATTGTATAGAACATTTTAAACTGATGTCTATTGTAAGTGTTTAAGCACATATAAAATTTTAGAAATACGGCAAAAAAATGTAAAAAGCTGTATTTTTAAATTGTTTTAGCATTCTTTTTACTAACATATTCTTGCGTTTCTTTAAAGTTCCGAGGATTTTAGCGACGATTCGGTTTCCAACATTTGTTTTCAAATTTTAGGATTTTCCACATCCATATTTTCATACCTAAATTTTCTTCAAAAACTTTTTTCTAGACTTTTATAGATTATTTTATAAATTTTTAGAATTTTCTCTAAACCTAGCAAAAATATGTAAAAAAATCCAGTTTTTATTTAAAGAAAGTTTCTAGTATATTTCAGATTTTTTATTTCTAAATTTTCCAGTATTTTCCAAATTACAAAATTTTTTTTACTAGTTCCTGCTTAATCAAATCGGAATTTTTAATCATTTCTTATTTTGCAGTATTTAGGTTTTTATTATTTTCACGCCTAAATTTCTTTTCAAAACTACAATTTAATCATTATTTTCTTCCAGTTTTACAGAAATTATTTTATAATTTTTCCAAATTTTCTTGAAAAACGAACAAGAAGGAGAAGTTCGCTTAAAAAAAACTGTAAAATAATGTTCAGTAATTTTTTTGTCAAATTTCCATTTTCTACATTGTTTTCGAAATTTTTACTTACAAACAATGTTTTGTTTTTAAAACCATTTTTTTTAATATTGAGGATATATTTCAAAGATTCTAGAATATTCCAGCTCTTTTTTTAGAATTTTTATAAGTTTCCAGTATTGTTCTTCGAAAATCCCAGAATTTTCCACTATTTCCTGCTTTATCAAATCTGAATTTACAATTTTTTATTATTGTCACACTTAAAAACCTCAATTCTTTTCTAAACTTCTACAATTTCTTTTTATATTTTTTCCAGATTTACCAAGAATTGTACAGAAATTATTCTATAAATTTTCATAATTGAAAATTGTTCAGCTATTTTTTGACCGATTTACATTTTTCTTACAAAGAAATCTTTATTTTTAGCGCCAATTTTTATTCAAAATTGCAAGGATTTTTTTTTGAAGATTTTAGAATTTTGTTCTTTATGCGACTTAATAATTACGTAATGTTACTGGGTGAGGATTGTAGAAGAGGATAGCTAAATAGTCAAGTAAAGGACGGCAGTCGATGTGAGTGATTGTTTGTAAATTTATACTTGCTTTTTTGTAGGTTAGGCCTCTGAAATGTGCCACCCCTTGCCATGACTTTTGCTTTAAGAGAAATGGAGTGTTTTCTGAAGGTTAGTTTGGCATCGAATTCTATTCTTAGATATTTGCAAGTGTTGGAGGGATATATTTTAGGCATTTATTGATATTGAGGGAAGTGGTTCCGTAAGTCTGTAAAAGGGAAGAAGGAGGTGAAATTTTATAAGATTGATGGAAATACGCAATTTTGCAAACCAGGTCTGTATGGTATCGATCATGCCTTGTAGGGTGCTGAAGATATTAGGAAGTGTGAGAGCGTGGGTAATGAAAGCATTGTTGTCTGCGTAAAGGAGTGGATACGCGGATTTATTGAAATATTTTGGATTGGGATGCTAGATTTCGTAGAATATTGTATAAGATGGGAGACAAGCGAGAAATTTGAGGTAGACCTTGTTCGGGAGAAAATTTTGTTTTTCTAGATTTCTTTTTACATTTTGTCCAATTTTACAAAAATTATTTTATAAATTTACAGAATTTTTGTTCTTAATTCCTAGAATGGTTCACCATGTCCTTATTAAATCAGAATTTCACAACATTTCGTAGGTTTCTTCATCCTTTTTATTTTATTCCCTCAATATTTGTCAGATTTACAGAATTTATTTCCAAATTTTCTTCAAGATTCTAAAGTTATCCGGCAGTTCTTATTACATTTTTTTGAGAAATTTTCATCAGTGCCTTATCATTTCTTTATTTTATCTAAATTTTCTAGCAGTTCTAGTTTTATTTTTTTATCTAATTTCTTTTCTAAATTCAGGGTTTTTAGAACTTTAGAATTTTCCAGTAATTCACCTAAATTGCAAGAATTTTCGAATATTTCTTGTTTTATCACAACGAAATTTTCAGACATTTATTGATTCTTTTTCATTGTGTCAAAATTTATAAGATTTCTATGTTGAACAATGTTTTTTAAGTGTTTAAGAATTTTTCACTTAATTTACTTGAATTTAAAAACTTTTTACTAGATTTACCTTTATTGATCATGTGCAAGTCGATACTATTTATACAGACTCCTATAAAGCATCTTGTATAGCATAGTATTTTAATTCAAAAAATTAAAAATTATGGGTTCAATGTTAAAGTTCTTAGCTGGGTTACCAGTTTCCTATCTAGTAGATCCCTGGTAGACAAAATTAAAAATCATTTGTCAAATATTATTGACGTTCCTTTCGATATTCCATAGGGTTCACATATTGGTCCGATTTTATTTAGTATTTTTACAGTATATTACCAATTATACTTTCGACCTTTGTAGGTTCTTATCAAGTGTTGTTAAAGAAAAATCAGGACGTTAACATTTTATAGACGAAGGTAAAAAATTTAAGTGCTTCTGATTGAACTGCTAAAAGTAATTTTTAAAACTTATACTTGGAGCATAGAATATATATACGACTATAATTTCGACGACTGTAGGTTTGAAATAAACTTATTAGAAACCATTTTTCTTGGCGATAAAATAATTTTGTTTAGTTTAGTGGCTCTCGCTGAATAATAAAGGAATTGTAGAAGCTTGATGAATCATTGAATGAAAGGGTGATTATGTAGGAAATAAGGGATGAGAAGAGATATTTGGAATTGTGAAGTTAACGTTAGAAAGTTTTCTGATTATCATGAACTAAATTTTGTTATTTTTATAGATGAGCGTAAGATCTTCTAGATTATTTTTGTTGTCGCCTCTTTCTGAATTGAAATTTTGGGTATATATTAGGTTGAATTAAAATAAAGACAGAAACAAATTAATTTATAAAAATAGTTTCAAAACTTTATGCCATCTATAATTTTTCTGGCAGTACTCAATTTTACAAAAAAGTTTTTTTATTCAATTTATTATTCAAATCAATTCGTCGCAACATCTTAACTAGCTATAAATAATAGAATATAGAAATTACCCAGAATTCGCGGTATGGTGGTATTCAAAATTTGGAAAACAGTTATTTTGCACGATTTATTCATCGCAACATCTTAACTGGTTATAAATAACTACGTCGTGTAAAAATCGAAATCCAGCATCCGCGCCACTAATATATTTACAAAGTGCTAAACATAATTAGCGCCATTATTTACCGCCGTTGCCGAAGTGGTGGAAAAATCGCCTCGATTTGCATTTATAATTTCACATGAATCATAAATTTCGAACAGGAAAAAAAAAGTGGAGGCGACGCGAACGCCGGATTAATATTTATAAGAATTATGGGTAATTTATGCGGTTGATGAGGTCCGGCGTTTCGGGATTTTTCTGCGTTTTACGGCCAGAGTTTATTTACCTTAATTTGACAGCGGATTGCGGCGATAAAATCACTTAATTTTTCACATCTACGATGCTCGGCTCAGTTTTTTTTTCCTATATTGTCATTCATACATTGCGTGATAATAAGATTGTTTGTTTTATTTAGTTATAAATCTTACTTTTTGAGTTATATTTTATGTCCGCCTATTCATCAAAGCTATTCTTATTTGAATCGTTTTAATTATTTTATAATAATTTAGCATACTTTTGACCTACATCAATAATAATTATATTTTTATCTAGCATACCCTAAACCTATCCCAATACATTTTATTTTAATCAAGTACAATTTTAATATATATTGAGGTAGGTTATTGGAGTGGGTTAATATATAATTAGGATATGACAAGAGTACATACTTCAATGAATATAAATAATTCATTGAAGTATATGAAGAGTACGTTATAATCTATTTATTTATTTATTAGTATAGTTTAGGAATACGCTAGCATTATACATAATTCATTAAGGTAAGTAAGGAGTACGTTATGCAATAAGTAACTTATTGAGTTAGGGCAAGAATACGCTAAATACATTTTCCAATGTGTACCAATAATATAGGGAGGAGAATAGATTTTACAATATGATTAACATTGTTGAAGCATTAAGATATATTAAACAAATTAAATGCCAATTGTAGAAAATTTGTCGTGGCGTTAAATATCGTCTGAATGAATACAGTGAAATTTGGTGTTATCTCCTTCCGTTGAAAAGTTATTCATAATTTATGGACGTGCATGTGTGGAAATGATACAATGTGCGAACTGAAACGAATTCATCCAACGGGCCATTGTGCATGGGCGCCGTTTAAAGGATAATACAACAATATTATTTCCATTAATGTGGAGGGCTCCCATTGTGGACGTGCCAAGTTTTCGAGTCCGCGTGCTCCTCTGCTCCGTGACTGATGGATAACTAATGACATGGCCGCTCGTGGAATAATTTCTGAATTATATAAATTCACGCCTTCATCTTTAAATCAATTGTGTACTTTAACATTTTCTAGCTGGTAACATTAATTAACTCGAACAATCTAACTATGTTGTTACTTAAATACATTTTTTTTTCTGCGTAGGCTTTTCGTAATTTATAGGGGAGAAATAATAATGAGTAGCTGTGTAAGTAGCCATCGGGTTGAAGTTTCTTACCTATTATACCGAGTTAGTAAGTTATAAGGTCTGTGCATTAGAGGACCGCGTGGGAGGACACTACGAGATGTAAACCATGAAAAGCAGTAAGCGTCACGTCTGCTGTCTGCTGTCTGTTCGTGTTCAGCCTCCCGCAGTCCTTCTGTATAATATGTGGGAATTTGTCACTATAAATATCCCGGCTAGCAGCCACATATCAGATGGGATTCCGATTCCGGGATATTAAGGTGTTGTATCCCGCTTTTTATGTCTCTCGCGCCATTTAACTGGCTACCACCCATCCCCCTCAGGCCTCCGACCTAACAGAAACACTCATGCACTCTCACACACTCATCTCTTTTTCTTAAAACACCGAAACGTAAGAAGAAAAGAAAACAGCTTAAATAAATTGCAATTGTAAATTCAGAAACCTGTACACGAATACTAATTTTAACTAGAATTAAATGTTGTTATTAATTTAAAAGTGACAATCGTGCTGTGAAATGTTCTTATTAACATGTAACATTTAGCAGATGATAGTTTAGGTTAAAGATGTATTTTCATATTTTTCAGTTTTACTCGCTATGTACTTGTATATTCTTGATTTCCTTAGTTTTCTCTACTCAAGTTCCATTATCATATAACTTCATCAAAATTTTCTCTAATTGCTTTTGACCAAGTTTGTTGTCAGGTGTAGAAAGTTCTAAATTTTCTTTTTCAAAAATTGTTTTGAAGATGAAATTTCATATTCTTCAATGTTTATACTTTCGTATTAGTTTTCAACAACTTGACTCTCAACATCGCCATGAACATAATTTGTATGTTCTTGCTTTCCATAATTCCATTGCCTCCAGGCTTGTGCTCAGGTGTCAACATTTCATATTCTTTAAGCGTTTGTTCATAATGTTCTGAAGTTTCTTGTACAAAAATTGTAGTTTTTTTTAGATTCATGTTCTGAATTTTTGTAATTTATGATTTTAATATTTAAACCATTAATATTCATTCAATTTTATTTTCACACGATCAGGTGCATAATATTTGAAATTGTACCCTGATGTTTTTTTCATTTCATGTTCTAAAGATGAATTTTCATATTCTTCATTAATGGTTTTAAGGTTTCTACCTCTGTGTTTACTTTTTTAAATTTTACTCTTAACACGGCCATGCATATAAGTTCCTTGGTTTTAATTGTTTTTATGTTCATGTTCCAATATTATATTTTCATCTCCATTCTCTTCAATTTAATTATCTTAATGTTTGTGTTCAGGTGTAGATATTTAATGTTTTCAAACTGATTGCCCATAATATTTTGAACTCTATTGTCCAAAATTTGAACTCTAATGTTTTTTTCTAAAGATGTATTTTTATTTTCTTCATTCATGGTTTCAATGTTTATACCTTTGTACAATTTTACTCTCAACATTATCCATGCACATAAATTTATGTTCCTGGTTTTCTTTATTTTCTATGCTCACGTTCAATTATTATACCTTCATCACATTGTTTTGTTAATGCATGATTGACATGTTCGTGCTCAGGTGTAGATATTTTAAGAACCTTATGAGTTTGTTGTATTCTATTTTTATTTTCACGAACTTCATTTTAGTTTTAATATTCACACCTTTGTTATTTTACTGTGTTTGTTTAATTATTATACCTTCTTCTCCATACTTTCTAATAACATTATTTTGATGTTTGTGCTCAGATGTGAATATGTCATATTTTAATTTCTACATCTTCTTGTGCAAAAATTATACTCTAATATTTTTAATGTTCATGTTCTATAGATGAATTTGTACATTTTTGATTTTTGATTTTACTATTTATAATCTTATATCCCACAAAAAAAATATAAAAGAACTTGCTGGATAGTTTTGGTAATATAAAAGAATACAATTTAGATAAGATATAATTTTGACAATTTATTCGACTTTAACAAATTTACATTATCGTCAAAAATTTTACTTTAAATTACGGGAAACTTTTCTTAAGGTTTCAGGAATCCCCATCAATTTTCCTTACAGATGTATATATTTTTTTATATTTTTAGTAGTAGTAGTAGTAGTAGTAGTGTTAGGCTATCGACCACGTGGTCCTTCCGCCATGTGTCATTTGTGTATTTGTGTGTGTGTAAATGAGCTTGTTACTTTAAAGGATCGCCCACGTCACTCTAAAGCACCATTAATAGTATCCCAATGGTGAATGGTACCGGTCACCCATCCGACTACTGACCCGAATCAACGTTGCTGCACGTCAGTTCGGGGCCGTAACCGATGCGCCACCACCGGCGTGTAAATATATTTTTATTTTACATATTTCGAATTTTTTCCTAAAGATTATAAATAATTTAGATTTTTTCAGAAAATTTCTTCTCAGATTTTCATAGATTTTTGGAGAAATTCTCTTTAAAATAGCGACAATTTTTATTTAGGTTACAATGTGTTTTGTTCCAGATTCATAGAGGTTTGATTCTTAATTTCAATAATTTTGCGACAAAAGTTTTAGAATTTTTCAGAATTTTTTTACCAAATATACGTAATTTTTTAAGAATATCTCACTAAAATTGAAGTTCACTTCAAGTATTTAAACAAATTTATAGAATTTTCTAACAAATTAGTTTTACAAATTTTTACAATTTTTGTAATGCTTAAGATATTTTTAAATTTTTTGGCAATTAACTATTTTATAAATCTTTTCAAGAATTATAGTTTCTTCCAGTGTCCTAGGAGGTTTTACATTTTCTAGTAATTTTTCTACTTAATTTAAGAATTTTTTTTTTCTATAATACATTTAGAGAATTTTTTTTAATACTCTAGAAGTT
This sequence comes from Ontholestes murinus, assembly GCA_963969525.1. Taxonomy (NCBI): domain Eukaryota; kingdom Metazoa; phylum Arthropoda; class Insecta; order Coleoptera; family Staphylinidae; genus Ontholestes; species Ontholestes murinus. Next base: position 18,966,250 of record OZ018387.1, on the reverse strand, counting down.
TTAATAATAACATTAATAAATTATTTGCCAATAGGAAAACAAGTTACCCATTTGCAGGCAAAAAATATAAGAAATAATAAACATGAAACACAAATGTTATTTTACATTACTGTTTTTAGAAATTGTTTCAAATTTCTCATTCAAATTGCAAAAATCTTCATCAGTTTTCCAGCAGGTTTCTAAATTTAAAACTCTCTTCGTAGGTTTTAGAAGTTTTAAAATTTTTCCGTTTTCCTTACATTATTATTTAAGAATATTACTATTACAAAATTTGGTACGTTTTGAACAAATTTTTTAACAAATTTATACAAGAAATTATTTTTTAAAGTTAGTGAATTTTTGGCATAAGTTTTAGAATTTTTAGTACCTTTTCTTCCGGATTTATAAAATTTATAGAATTTTTTCCCCAAATTTTGACAATTTTTTTAAAAGTTGTAAATAGTAAGCAAATTTCTAGTTTACATAATTTTCTAAGAATTTCTCTTTAGGAAGGAAATTTCTTCAAGAGTTTTATAATTAATTAGTGCTTTTCTCCTAGATTTATAATATTAACCAATTTCTTCCTTCATGTCTTTTCCTAGGATTCAGAATTTTTCAATTATTTTTTCTACTAGATAATCAATTTTTTCGTACGTTCATAAGGTTTTCAAATTTTCCAACAATACAGTTTTTGAGAATTTTCGTCAAGGGTTCAAGTTCAACTTTTCTTATATCTTTCTTAAGAAAATAGTATACAAAAGTTTCTAGAATTTTCAAGCATTTTACTTTCCAAAATTATAGAATTTTTTAGGATATTTTTTTTAAGTTTAAAGAATTTCCTTCAACGGCTTAGAATGAAACAAAAGAAAACTCCAACAGAATTTAAAACATTTCCATATTAGAAAATGTTCTGGGTGTTTTAGAGTTTTCCAGTTTTTTAATTATATAAATTTTCGTTTTAGGTTTTAGAATATTTCAACTATTTATCTTCGATATTTAAATCATTTTGTAAAAGCTTCAGTTTCAGAATTCGTCATAAATTTTTCTTTCAGATTCATAGGATTTTCTAATATTTTTTCCAAACTGAAATTTTGTTTTCCAAGATTATAGAAGTTTTGGAAATCAACCACTCATTCTAACCTTCAATATCCAAACCAAAATTTAATGACAAAAACCTCAAAAATTGAAGAAAAATTACTTCAAATGTGCAATACCCTTAAAGAAAAAGTACTAGAATGTATGAATTTGTCTTAGACAAAACAAGAAATGGTAAAAAACTCTTTAAATTCGAAGAAGTAATTGCTGGAATATCCTAAACTTCCGGAATAAATTTTGCTAGAACATTCTAAGAAATTTCTTCTAATTCAGGAGAGGAATTCTAGAAATCTGGTTCTAAGATTAAAAAAGAAATGGGAATTTGAAAACGAAAAGGACGCCACAAAAAATTAGAAAGTTTAGAAAGTAGTTCATTCAGATTCTCGTCAAACAATTATGAAATTATCATTGCTTTTTACAGGCAAGGAAATTAGGTTATTTAAGAACTAACGAACACGCTACCGAATTAAGACATTAAGTGGGTTTTCTTTTGTCTTAAAAGGAAGGCGATCTTTTTTGAGACGAATTGTAACGGGAGATTAAAAGTGGCTTTTCTATAATAATCTTGTATGAAAAAAATTTCTTCGAGAAAAGCTCCTTTTATGACACCTCGACTATCACTACTAATTTTATAATAGATCAGTGTTTGCGTATGTTGGATTTTTTTTAATCAAAAGCAAAAATAGCATATAAAAAAATAAGGAAGCTTTGATTAGATTGCCTCTCTAATCCTATTCACCAAATCTTGCATCATCAAATTACCTTTTTTCAGATCGTTAGAGCATACATTAAGACATTAAAAATGAACGAATCTGGAGATTTCAAAACATTCTTAGGTTTTTTAATAAAAAAATTAATGATTTGCTTAAGAAAATTGTTTAAATCCCTTAATACTGGTAATTATTTTGTTGGCTTGTATTCCAATTTTTTTTTTATAAATATATATTTTTACTAGCAAAAAAATTAGGTAATTACTTTTGGGTCTCTTTAATACTTATACTTAAAATTTAGATTTTGAGTGAAGTATTTGTATTGCTTTCCATAAACTAGGTGCTTCTCTCTAACATCTTCATCTATGACATATACAATCCAAATTCCAAATATTTTAATCCCAGCACGTATTCTCTATTTGCTGGCTGCAATTGTAGCCACAGTTACACGTTCCCAAAATCACTTACTATAGAGGCTGATTGAGATACTTCAGTATTGTATAGGTTTTGAGATTACATGAAGTACTTAATTACAACAAATAAAAACACTGTTTGTTACTCCTTACTTTACTTATTTATTTGTAACGTTAAATGTACTCCATACACAACAATAAACTGAATTCTTGGCGCGGTAAATAGTAAGAAATTAGTTTGATAATGAGCACCTTAATTAACTATCTTCAGAGCGAAAAACTATTCTGTATGAATACTTCCTTTAAAAAACCTAACCAAAGAAGATTGTCATGGCAAAGTCCAGACTCGCGGACAAAAAATGAAATCGTTTACGTCATATCTAAAAGAAGCACATAGTTACAAACGTTACAGTGCGAAATATATTTCACAGAGGAAGCGACCCCGGACTAATAATAGCATCAGTTAAAATTAACTTTAGTGTAGAAAGAAAGAAGATGATCCAACAAAAAGCAATCCCAATTATATTGGGTGTCCAGAAAGTAAGGACGAATTAATTTTTCGCCATTTTGTCATATGACGTTTAGCAGTCGTGCTTGTTTCATGTTTGTTATTTGCTTCCCATTAGCAGTCTGATCGTTTTTGTGTGGTGAGGATTATAATTTGATGTTTATTTTCGCCATGGAGCAGATAACAACATAGCAACGTATCCAAGTGATAAAAAGTCACTGTGAACGGCGACAGTTACAGAAACATGATGAAAATGACGATTTTTGGTTTTAACAAGATGGTGCGATATGCCACACATCCCATGAAACGATTGCTCTGCTGACTGAAAAGTCTTCCCAAAAAATTATCTCTCTTCGTGGCAAGCAGGAATGGCCTGACAGATCATGCGATTCTCCCCTAAATTATTCACACTTACTTTGGAAAATATATTCAACAAATTGCATTGGGAGATAAAAGGGTTAAATGTTGATGGAAAGTATCTAAACCACCTACGCTTCGCCGACGACATCGTTTTGATGAGCAGCAACCTGAACGACATCCAAGATATGCTATCTGAGTTGAACAATGCATCAAAATTAGCAGGCTTAAAAATGAACTTAAGCAAAACTAAGGTTATAAGCTTCGAACGACCTATCATTAATCGAAAACCAACTAATAGAGAATGTCAACGAATATATATATATATATATATATATATATATATCTTGGACACTCCATAAGGCTCAACAAAGACAACCAAACAGCTGATATTTCCCGACGAATACGTATGACCTGGGCTGCTTTGCAAAGCTGAAATTCATTTTTAAAGATATGAAAATACCTTTTGGATTGAAACGACAGGTGTTTGATATGTGTATGCTCCCGTTCATGACATATGGAATGGAAACTATGGCCTTAACCATGAGAAGTGCAGATCTTCTAAGAACTACCCAGGGTGCAATAGAACGAGCAATGCTGGGGGTAAGTCTGAAAGATCGTAAAAAAAAGAGGAAGTTCGAGGAAAAAATGGTATCCAAGAGGTTATGAAACGCATAGTGAAACTAAAGTGAAGCTGGGCGGGTCATTTAGCTAGGAAAAGTACAGATCGCTGGACAGAGAGACTTATGCAGTGGCGCCCAAGGCAGAACAAACGTTGTATCGGAAGACCACAAAAACGATGGAAGGATGACATCAGAGAAATCGTAGGAACAAAAACTTGCAACAAAAACAATCATATGAACCTGCTCGAGCAACCTAAAACCATTCAGTTCAGCTAACGCGACGTGTTACACAATGATAAGCTCGATGTCAAAAAGTCTCCCTGATTATTTTATAAATATAAAATTAGATAATAATCCTTAATTCACTTCTTCAAATTTATAAACACTCTTTGATTCACTCATGATTGTTTACTTAAGCAACATTCTTCAATCATTACGTTCAATTATGTTTGATCTAACAAATGTAGCTATTTCAGTTTTTTTTCTTTGTGTCTATCAAACGGTCGTACAAATTCGAAGGGAAGGGTTGCATGCGGCGATAATTATAATCGGGGGCAGCAGCACGAATCGCCCGCTTAAAATATGCGCGGCTCCCCTCGGCGCACTTTTTAATTACCGGACCAGACCCGGAGAGATTTTGTAAACGGGCGATGAATACAAATTAACGCCACAGTTTGATATCGGATTTTATTGAATATTTTTCAGGTTATCCCCCCGCCCGGGGGACCGGCGCGGGCGAGGGGGGCGCCGCACAAATGCACTCGAGTCCGCACGACACCGAATACTTTAATTATGTTAATGGCCGATCAAAAAGTTGGGCGCACACGTTCCGCATTAATTAATGCCGTGTCTTCGTGCCGTCTATAATTCACGTCGGGAATATGCTAAATATGAAGAAGACGAAACGGAAAGGTAATTATGATAATAATAAACAATTGCAACAGAATCTTCACCTAGGATTAGGTAATATGAGGGTTCTAATTTATATTTTGGGCATTGACCAAGTTACTACTATCTGACAACAAATGTCTGTAACGTAAAAGTCGACTTTTTGTCAGTTGAATTACTCAGAAAGTTTTGGTGTCCATGCAACATTTGTATTGTTTACAGTGGCTTGTAAAATTAATGACATTAAGTCGTGATTATTTTTTTAAAACTTTCGATGTAGATCAACTCATCACAGACAACAGTCCACCGATAAAATAAATTCAACTTTTGGTGAATAAGCATCATGAAAAAACACTTAATATATGATGGCTGCATTTTGTAGTAGTGATGAATTACGTGAAGGTCTTCCAAAAATGGTTGTTGTTCCAGAAATCGTTGATGCTCACTAATGCAACAAAAGAAGCACCTGTTAAATGGTCGCCTGTTTCTCTTTTTAGAAAAAACAGACTTGTGTCAATTGTAGAATTAGCGCAATGTCAGATTCTGTTAATCCTGAATGGTACTCAACCATTTGTTTGTGAAAAGTTTTCGGAAAAATAATACAAATGAAACTATGAAGACACCATTCTCCACCAAGAAGATGCGAGCTCTCATTCATGGACTCAAACAAGAGAATTTTGGAGAAGTGAAAAAGACGAATTGATAGGTCATCCAAAAATTTATTCCCACAAATCAAAATTAAATGAGGAGGTCAACGTTTTTGACGCCTAAAGAAGCAGATGGTACAAAATGCAAAATTTGGAGGTACCTCGATTGAGGTGAAAAAAATGTTTCTAAAATTGATTCAAGCGCATGCAAAAGTGTATTGTTCTCCATGGAAAATATTTTGAAAAACAATAAACCCATGTTCGATGATAAACTTCCTTTTTATCTATTCCCGAAATATAATTCTTCAAAAGGTACTTGCAAGGAAGTATTAAAGGGGTTGTAATACTTCCTAGCAAGTTCCCTTTGAAATAGCCTAGCACTCTTCTCTTAAAGAAAAACCATTAAAACGGTTTTTACTGTCTAAAGTGTTGCTCTACACAAAATAAATGGAAATAGGCATATGGCTGTTGTTGATATGGAACCAATAATTAAATGTTTCAAGTAAATAAGATTCCTATGTAATACAGTTGTATAATTAATTAATTTAAAATTATCTATATTCTCTATTGTATTTTATTTAAATCGATTATAGAAGAAAAACAATAGTTTATATCCCAGAAATTACAAATTCCATATGCGATAGTCCCACACGCACACAAACAATATTAGGTTTATAACGTGCTCCATAAAGTAATTACTTTATATGACCCCGCGGAAAGCACTCTCTGCTGCCGCTCGTAAATAGCTCTTTTACAACCGAAACTATTTGTTTAATCTCTTGCGTAACGTTTTATATGACCAATGCCACTCGGACCTATCGGATGCTTATCAGCGGATTTGCATTTTACCCATTTTTTTTTTCACCTGCAGATTAACACCTTTATGCCTGCTCGTGTGTAAACATCACCGAAGGCCCCTTTATTGCGGAGCACTCCGCTCACTAATATGTATTTGCGCACGATTCCATCTAACGCGAAGTTGGTAAATACGGTGTAAATCTAGTTTATGGCTTAATTTCGGAAAAGTGTAAACGTTATGGCTTAATTGATTAGGTGGGGGTTTACAGTGTGGATGTTTTGAGGTATGAGCTCTGATTTACATTACATGTTGCTTTAGATGATTCTTTTAAAATTCCTCGTTTATGTTTAAAAATGTTTGAAGATAACTTGGTACAAGTGAATATTCTGTGTTTTAGCAGGTAGCTTTATTTTAGTTTGTCTTAATTTGTGAAATGATTAAGTCATTTATATTTTTCCTTTAATTTTTTGGCCATTAGTCATTTGTTATATGTTTTGGATTATAAAGGATTTTTGGAAAATGAGAACACTGAGGTGCAAAAGTAATAAAAAGAAATTTTGAAAAATTTTCTTACGAAGAATAGGTAGATATCTAATGTAATTCCATATTGAGTTGAGTTCCAAGAAATACTCGCCTGAATACTAAACAATCTCTCTGAAACTTTTACATTCAAATAAGGACCCAACCTTTTCCAATTTAAAACAATCAAACTCTTGATGTAATAAAAATAAAAATAAAATCAAAATTCTCTATTTCACCCTTTCACTTTATCAGCTTATTATCTGTCATCTGTCAAATATTTACTATCTGTTAATTGTAGGCTATTCTATAAAGTTTACATTATACATTATCTATCTAGAATAGAGGTAAATTCCATGATAATTCGCTAATTTCATCAACGAGATCTCAATAATTGCACGTTCTCTTTAATCATTTGTCTTCTATAATCTGTCATCTGTGATCGTATGCAATCTGTCATGTGCCATCGGTCTGTCTACTATATATGTCATATGTTATCTATTATCAACTTTTTTGTCATCTATGGTCTATCATATCTTATTTAACATATTTTGTTTTACCAGTTGACATCTGTCATTTGTCATCAGTTATCTATTTTCTGTCATCTGTCATTAGTCTATCATCTATCATCTACTATTTATTTGTCATATGCTATATATCATCAATCTTTTGACATCTGTCATCTTACATATTTTATTTGTCATCTATTATTAATCATCTGTCATCGGCCATCAGTCTCTCATCTGTCATCGACTATATATTTATCTGACATCTATCATTTTATAAGTCGCCACTTGTCATTTGACATCTGTCTTATGTCATCGGTCATCTATTATACATTGTCAATGTTGTTTTTCATGTCTTGTTTGACATCTATAATTTTATCACTCGCCACATTCCATCTGACGTCTGTCATTTGGTATCAACTATCATCTGTCATCTACTATATATTATATATAAAATCATATGCTATTTAACATCTATTTTTTTTTCATCTGTCGTCTGTCATATAAACGTTTGAAATATATCATTCTTTCAGTCGCCACCTGTCATCTGACATCTGCTATCTATCATCTATCATCTGCCATATACAATACGTTTATGGTCTGTCCTATCTTATTTAACATCTATCATTTTATCAGTTGCCACGTGTCATCTGACATTTGTCATTTCCCATCTGTTATTTATATTATTTATTGTTATTTACATCTGCTATCATCCGTCATTACTATGTATTTGTTATATGCTATCTATCATTTATATGTTCACACCTGCTATATGACATATGTTATTTGTCATCTGCAATATATTTTGATATATGTTATCTATCAACTGTCTTTTGTCAAAATGTTGTATATATGTAATGTCTTGTTTGACATCTATAATTTTATCAGAAGCCACTTGTCATCCGACATCTGTTATTTGTCATCACTTATGTATCATCTGTCATCAGCCTATCATCTGTCATCTGCTATATATTTGTCATATATAATCTATTATCTACCTTCTGCCATAAATTTGACTGTTACATCTTCGCCACCTGTCATCTGACATCTGTTACTTGTCGTCTTTTATCTATCATCAGTCATCTGTCATCTACTGTATGTTTATCATGTGATAGCTATTATCTAACTTTTGTCATCTATTATCAATCATATTTTATTTGACATCTATCATTTTATCAGTCGCCACTAGTTCTCTGGCATCTATCATATATCATCTGTTAATTGACAGATATATCTTATATTATAATAATAACATCTGTCATTATGCTGTCTGTCATATAAACGTTTGACATTTATCATTCTTTCAGTCGTCACCTGTCATCTGATATCTGTTATCTATCATCTATCATCTGCCATCAGTCTATCATCTACCATCTACTATTCATTTGTCATATGTTATCTGCTTTCTGTCGTTTATGGTCTGTCATATCTTATTTAATATCTATCATTTTATCAGGTGCCATGTGTCATCTGACATTTGTCATTTCCCATCTGTTATTTATCATCTTAAAACTGCTATCATCCGTCATTACTATGTATTTGTTATATGCTTTCTATCATTTATCTTTTTACACCTGCTATCTGATATATGTTATTTGTCATCTGTTATCTATCATCTGCATCTGCTATTTTTTATGATATATGTTATCTATCAACTGTCTTTTGTCAAAATGTTTTATGTCTGTCATGTCTTGTTTGACATCTATAATTTTATCAGTAGCTACTTGTCATCTGACATGTTATTTGTCATCTGTTATGTGTCATCTGTCATCAGCCTATCATCTGTCATCGTCTATATAATCTATTATCTAGCTTCTGTCATAAATTTGACTGTTACATCTTGTTTGGCATCCATCATTCTATCAGTCGCTACCTGTCATCTGACATCTCTTATTTGTCATCTCTTATCTATCATCTGCCATCTACTGTATAGTTATCATATGATACCTAGTATCTATCTTTTGTTATCTATTGTCAATCATATCTTATTTGACATCTATCATTTTATCAGTTGCCACTAGTTCTCTGACATCTATCATATGTCATTTGTCAGTTGACAGATATATCTTATGTGATACTTATATCATCGGTCATTATGTTAGGTATTATCTATTTTCTATCATAACGTTTGTGTCACATCTTGTTTGACATCTATCATTTTATCAGTCGCCACCTGTCATCTGACATCTGTTTTTGTCATGTGTTATATATCATCCGTCATCTGTCATCTGCTATATTTTTATTAAATATGTTATCTGTCATCTATTTTTTGTCATAATGTTGTCTGTTATATCTTATTTGACATCTATCATTTTAACAGTTGTCACCTGTCATCTGACATCTGTTATTTGTCATCTGCCATCTGCCATCAGTCTATTATCTGTCATCTGCTATATTTTTTGATATATGTTACCTATCATCTATATTTTGTCAAATTGTTAGCTGTCATGTCTTGTTTGACATTTATCATTGCTTTTTTTTGTTGATATATGTCATCTATCATCTATCTTTTATATTTTTTTGATATATGTTATGTATCATCTATCTTCTGACATAACTTTGACTGTCATATCTTGTTTGACATCTATCATTTTATCAGTCGGCACCTGTCATCTGACACTTGATATTTGTCATGTGTTATCTATCATCTGTCATTTAGAGTGGAAGATCATCGCAGCTGCACGAACACCGCCCAGCTTCATCCATCCAAAATTTTTGTATATTTTTTTAAAATAATATTTTTGTATATCTATATGTATTTTTTTGGAAAAGAAGCTAAAGTATAATAAACATAAACATAAACATATCATCTATCTTCTGTCATATCTTGTTTGACATCAATAATTTTATCAGTTAACATCTCTCATCTGAGATCTGTTATTTGTGATCTGTTATCTATTATCTATCATCTGCCATCAGTCTTTCATCTGTCCTCTGCTATATATTTTTGAGATATAAAGTCTATCATTTATCTTTTGTCATAATCTTGTCAGCCATGTCTTGTTTGACATCTGTCATTTTTCATCTGTCAGTTTACATAGGCCATCAAATAAGAGGCCACAATATTACAAAAATTTTCAATCTAATAAAAATCCACAGTCCTAATATACAAGTGGTGTTTTCTACTTTAACTATTTTCTGAAGATGGTATTTGACTGGACAATGTCCTGTAAGAAGACCCGTGACCAGTCTTATCTCGCTTTTAGTGAGGCACAAGAGTTGTTAGGTCTGCTTGGCAAAAAGTCAATATATATTTGGATGATTGAGTGCAAAACAGCTTTTATCTCACTCTTCGTGCACGCCTTTTCTATGAGCTTTTGATAGCCTACGTGTAGGCTTTAGTCCGATCATGTAGTCAGAGTGCCTACCCTGCCAAGTTCATCGACATGTTCTTTGCCTATTAGACTTGCATGGCCTGGTGCCTACATTAAAATTAGCTTGTTGACCTTCACCAATTGGTTCAGACATTGTTTACACTACCGTGTAGTTTTGGAATTGAAGCTGTACGCTTTGAGGTTCTTAACCTTCATCGTCTAAACAAGTATAAAATAAAATTAATATCTACAGTTGTAGAAAGAACTCTTAAGAATGTATAATTTTACTAAAACATTCAACAATATTCAAGTAGAAAAAATTCTGGAAAAAATGGAAAGATTCCATCAGGGTTTGACTTGAACAACATTTTGAAGAATGGCCATCATCGCCGACTATTTGCATCAGCTTTTGATCCACTTCAAAGGAAACAATGCCGTGCCGAGGATCTGGGAGTTAAAGTACGAGGTTTCGCAGGGCTCCAGGGTCGCAATCCAAGCGAACCACTTTGTCACTTTGTGCAGCAGACAGGTAGTGGAGGCGGCAGCCGGAGAAGGATGCGTTGCATAAAATACTAGAGTAAGGTTCCTTACATTTTTCAGAGAGGGCGCTATTATCAATATTAACTCCTGAGCTAAGTTTAGACTTAAACGACAAGAGAGTTTTAGACAAACAAAACAATAATCCCATAATAAAATCTGTACTTTTAGATTCAATCCCCACAAATCCACAATACCAATTCCACCAGAAGTTTCATATACTAACAGTCCTGCTAGAATTTTAGTCTTTAAATTTAATCAACTTCATCAACAAAAAGTCAGAAACCTTATTTCTAAATACTAAGACAAAAAATCCTTGGAACTATCCTAGAAACTATAACAATAATTTGAGAATTAGTTTTATTTGGTGTTGTCAGTACGTTCTTGATTATTTTTACAAAATGATTTCTTTAATAACTTTAGAGAAAAAACATCAATTCCGCAATAAACTTTAATATTTAATAAATTCGCTTCAATCAAAAGTATTTATAGTTTGATAACAACTTTTTTAACAAAAACGAGATCTTGAGGTAATTGAAAAATTCAATTTATTGTAGAGAAAAAACGGTTACACCAGTCACGTTTCAGACCTTACGCTCATTCATCATAATAATAAAATTTAGTATGAGATATTTAGAAAACCTTCCAGCGATAAATTCGCAATTACTTGTAATTCAAATCATCCCTTATCTCATAAATCAGCAACCTTCCACTTCATAATACGCAGCTTTTACAATTACATTATCAGTGTTAGTTAAAGCAAATGAAATAAACAAAATCATTTCAATCGTTGAGGAGAATTGATTTCTATCTTTTTCTTCTTTCGATGCATTTATCCATTAATGAATGTTTGTGACAATATAATCCACTTCTTCTCGGCTTCTCACTGTTCCTACTCGTCGTAGAACTTCTTCGTTTGTAACTCGTGGCGTTCAGGAGATCTTCAGTACCCTACGGTAAAGCCACATTTCAAACGCTTCTATTTTATTCATTGATGTTGCTTCAAGCATCCAGCCTTCCATTCCGTAGAAGAACACCGACCATGCATAGTATATAATTAATCGTATCTTAAGATTAAAATCAAATTCAGTGCTAGTAAAAACGTTTCTAAATTTCATGAATGAACTTCCTTGAAAGCTAACACAGCGTCCCTTCCGATATTCTGATCTCGGTAAATAATCATACATTTTCGGCTCTTAGTACTGTGTAATCTGCATATCGTATGTTGTTTATCCATATGCCATTGACTTGAATGCCCTTTTTCAAGGTCCGTGAGAGCTTCCAGAAATATTGTTCTTAAAGTATAGGTTAGGACACAATCTTGTATCACCCCTCTACAGATTTTTATGGCGTTCGTAGTTTTGTTTTCAATTTTCAATCAATGTCCGAAGTATTTCGATGAGTTTAAGATGTTGCACTCTGTCAAATGCCTTCTCATGGTCTATAAATCATAAAAATATATATTTTCTTTTATACAAGAAGTTGTGTAGTAACTAAATCTTCTCATGCCCCCAGTTCTTGTCTGAAACCAAACTATGTATCGTATATTGCGCTTTCGCATTTCCTAGATACTCTTTGGTGAATCATTTTGAGAAATAATTATGAAGTACGACTCAGGAGGCAAATAAGTCTATTTTCCTAGAATTTTTTGGCATTTATGTTCTTACGCAAGGGACTGAAAGTTGATGACAGCCATTGAGTAGAGTAACGACCAGTACCATAAATTTTGTTAAATATTTTGTACAGCACGTCTATGCCTTTTTCAGCGAGAAGTTTAAGTATTTCCAATGTAATTTTATTTATTTCTGCAGCCTTGTTGTATTTTGCAGTATTTATAGGTCTTTCCATTCCATCCTTATTAAATGATAAGTCCGTAGTTGTTATCGGATTCGAAGTCAATATTGTTATTGCCAAATCCTTCGTCTATAAAAAGATTCTTAATGTACTGTTCTTAAACTTCCTTTTTCTTTCCAATATCTAGTATTATTTCATGGCGAGGTTAGATTAGAGGCTATTCTAATCTTAGTTCAAATTCGTTTTTAAGCCTCATTATAGTTAGATCCGTCGTCTTCTTGTTTGAGTGTGATGGCCTGGTTGGTTTTGGTACCTTGGTCCTGTTGGTTCTTAGTAGGAGTGAGTAATCAGATGGGACGTCTGCGCCAGGGTAGGTACATGATTTTTTAATAGATGACCCAAATCTTTTGTTGATCATTATAGTCTATTTGGTTCCGGACTATATTGTTCGGTTAATCAGCAAGTGATTTTCACGTTTCATGTCTTCTTCTATTGTAAAAGTCGGTCTCCCCTTCTATTTCTGACTCCCAATCTATATGGACCGACTAGGTCTTCAGATCTTTCGTTTCCTAACTTAGAGTTAAAATCCCCCATACATTTACATCTTATTTCTTTGTAGACTGGCATATTGCAGTAAACTGCGGAAAATTTAGAGTTGAATACAGTCATATTGTTCTCTTGGAAAAATAAGGAAGGTAGTTTCCCGTTGTCTTCCTTCATGAGATGTGCGTGTGTAAGTAATCATCTCGTGCTCGTCTCAACCTAGCACCATCAGCGTTGCCACGTGAAAGCATGAGTACGGTCTCTTGATACCTAGGTACCCTGCTTGAGGTAGTCAATTTGCAGCTTTGGTCTGAATCTTACTACATTAGGGCCCATCAGAGCCACTACATGTTTCTAGTGGCCGTCGCCATCTAGTTTTATCTAAAATTTAATTAACAAAAAACTTGACAAATCAATTAAGAGACTTATCTATATTAAGATTATAGATCAGAAAAATATTTTTTAACCTTTACAAATTTTGGGCAAATAAATAATAATAATAAGACATACGTGGAGCTGGATGGACAATGCGAAAAAAAAGTATAGAAAAAAGATAACGGACATGCACTTTATAGAAGCTATTTCAATCGTAGTTAACGTGAAGGAAGCAATAATAAAGCAAATATGAAATAAAGGGATAGCAAAGGGTATTGGTTTGGCCACAGGTGTATAGAAGCCAAAGGGGATCTAAGAGAGGCAGTGAAGTAATAATGTCAGGATCTAGAGAGACACAAGGGCAAGAGAATTCGCAATCAACGTAGTATGGGAGGAGAAGGAATGCAATTGGACAATGAAGGAGATGCATGTGGAAAAAAATTAGAAAATTAACAATAATTATGATGATACTTTTGGAATGGGGGCATATAAATGTATTAAATGTTCAAATGTTTAACGCAAAGATGAAAATGTCATTTTGAGTAGTTACTAGAAATAAAAAAAAGGGGAAGAAAGGGTAGTTGAAAGAAGATGTTTTGTTGGAAGAATTAGAAATTGTACTTGCAGACTAGAAATGAAAAGAGGTACAGGAATGAAACCTGTGTATCAAAAATAATGACATACAGTACTCAAGGTAATAAATTAAATCTTTAGAGAAGGAAATTATTCTAAGAAATTTACTACTAAAGAGGGGAGGTTAATTACAGTACTATTACCCTTATTCAAGATAAAATCATTCAATTACGCAGACTACCCTATCTCTACAACAGAATTGTATTCCGGTCTGATGTCCGTAATATGAATGTGAGGTTTAGGGCACCAATCTCACTCCCAAGGTTTAAAACTTCTTTCTTCAAACGATCGCTTACTTATAACTTTACAAAATATAGAACTCAATTCTCTCCAGCTTTAAAAGCCTCACAGTTTCAAAATTGAAGAAAACCATGACTCATATCTTATTAAATCGTGAATACTATGTTTAATTTCGTATGTAGTAAAACTATAACTGTATTTGTATGCACTCTTCTGTAATATGCATTTGTTTAAAAGCAGATTAAGTGAAAGAGCAGCATCAGTTAATGCAACTCAGCTGAACTTCGCCTGTTTTTTTTAAGTATTAAATGTAATTAAATATAAATTAAGAGATAGAGGATCTTTACAAAGCAATACGTCCTGGTGTGAGAACTTGGTATCCTACCACCGATGAACCACTAGGATGGCTCCAATAGAGTGTAAACCACTTTGTGATCATCTTCTGGCGAGGCAATGGTCTCAACAGCCAGGTTCTACAAAATCCTGCCCAATGATCACACCAACTGCATCGGCCTAATTGAACAAACCAGTTGATAGTTAGGCAGAGAGGCTTAAAGAAAGTATTAGTTTTCTGCTAAAGACGCAATTCCCAGGCTCAACATCTCGGAATTCTCAAGAAAACACTGCTTAATCTACTGAAGGAAGCATATTCCTCCTATCAAATAATATATTGAATTCACCCAGATGGTAGTTTCCTTGCCCTGATGCAACAGAGGCTAGATATAATAATCTGTACCTGAAGGGAATTTATAAAGTTAGCTTTACGCTATGCTATATTCCAATAGAATGGAAAGAGGCTAGGGTGATATTTACTTCAAACATGATTCTATTTTTTATTTCTCCTAAAAATCATGTAGAAAATTATAGACAACGATATAAGGAGCAGTGTCCTAAAGGCAAATCCGCTGCATAGGCAGCAGTTTGCCTATAATCCTGGAAAATGTACTATAAATGCACTTCATAGCCTCGCAAAGGGCATAGAAGCTTCACTATAGCACCAAAAGATTACATTAGGTATTTTCGTGGATACTGAAGGAGTGCTTGACAATTAAATCTTCAAAACAGCGGAAAAAGTGGCCATCAAGAAGGATATTGTCATACCCACAATAAGATTGATTAGCAACCACCACTGACTTGGGACAACCCTAAAAGTAGAAGATCTACAGAAACAAATCATTTAGAGTGAGAAAACTGCTGCTACAAGATTATTCTTTCACTTCTATTTGAAAAACAAACGTAAACGTTGAAGATCAGCAGAAACATATCAGAAGTATGAGAATTTTTTATAATTACGCTGAAAGGAAAAGAAATACTTTCAGAAGTCTTCCTCTCTCATATTCGTTCGAAGCACCAAACTAAAAGTGCAGATCTTGCAGAAGCAAATCAATGCAAGTGAGAGAAAACAAGGGAGAAACAACTGCCCATACAAGCTTTTTTTCCACATTAATTTGACAAATAAACGAGCAAATGAGCAGCAGGTTAATATCAGAAATGATTACTTCGAAAAGTATTTCTTTTCCATTTTCGCTGGAACTTAAAATTAAGGAAATTAAAAAGAAATGTTTCCAGCAGTCTAACACTGGAAGGATGGATCTGAATATAGAGGACCTTTAGAATCGTATCAGTAAAAGAGAGAAAAAAAATCTTGAAGTCTTCCTCCTCTACTTTTATTTGAAGAACGAATCTAAATATGGAAGATATGCAGAGGAAAATCAGAAAAAGAAACGAAAGAAAACTTTTACTAACCTTCCTCTTACAAATTCTTTGAAAAAACGAACTTTATAATGTAGAAGACTTACAGAAACAGATCAAAGAGAATGAACTCCTTCTGCAAGTCTTCCTCTTCCATTTATGTTCAAAGGACTAACATAAATGTGAAAGATCTCAAGATGCAAATCAGAGAGATAGATAATAGATAGATAATATCATGGAATAAATAAATATATAAATGGCTGCTTAAAGAGTCTTAAATTATTTTGTTATCATAAAATGAAAATGTTGTCGTTAATATAAGAACGTATCGACGCTTAATAATTCAATTCGCGACGGCGCAAAACGCCGAAAATTGCACCTGCCCCGAAAGTTTAACAGCGCGATTTTAATTCCGGCGATGTTTATTTAATTTGCGCCCCATCCCCGTATTGTTTAGGTGTTCAACACCAAACGGCGGAATAATGTAATGACAGAGGAACGCCCGTTAGCCCCGTAATAAACAAAGTGGGGGCCCCGGCGCTGCGAAATTAAATTAAAATAACAATAATCGATGGTAGTGGCGCCAGTTACAGCCCCTGCGAGTGCTGTAATGAACGCCGGGGCTAATAATAATTGCCAATTGAGGGAGTCTTAAAAAGAGCAGTCGCTGTGCAGGCACCGTGAGCTGAAGAGGGTGGGCGCAATTACCTTGGCCCGAATATGTTTCAATATTTTAATTAAATCTCCCCTAACTTATAACTAACAAGGTTTACTCTAAAAAAGATGCATATGGATTATTTTTTTAAAGATTTATTAAAACTAATTAATGCAATAATAATAATTAATTGTGTTGTGTACTAACTACACAAACAGATATATTTTCCGATTTAGATAGCTTATAGAATTCATTTTATGAAAATTTGCCTTTTATTTTACTCTAATTGTTGCTTTTTATTCAATTTAAAAAAATCAGAATGAACAGAATTTTTGATTTAATATGTTAGGATTGCAATGCAATAAAATGGTGATGTGGCCATCATAGTACTTTTTCTATATTTCTCTCGAAAACTATGAGGTTTATGCAAAAATGATATATATACTTCGTATATAGGGAAAGTAACAAACAAACTACAAATCATTCATTTATCAGACATGTTCTCATATTCTCTAAAAAAAATGAAGAGCAACAGATGATATATGAAAAATAACAGTTTAAGAGGACAACTAAAGATATTAGACAAAATTGTGATGTGGCCATCATAATACTTTCCCTATTATTTTTGATGATGTTTTACTGGTTGTAGGGTGGGATAGAGGCCACCCACCCACCCTACATATTTATATAAACTTTAATTCCTTATCGACTCGCGGTTTCCAATAAAATTAATTAGAAAACTTTTTGAATTAAAAATTTTGAGTAAGTAAATTAGTAAAAATTTGATGCATGATGGGTGAATAAACTATAAACTTCTCTATCCCACCCTCTAATCAGTAAAATATAAAAATTTAGTTAGAAATGGAAATTTTTTTGAAAATTTCTAAATATCTTAAAGGAAATTCTAATAATTTGAAAAAGAACACAAAAAATGACTAAAAATTTTTAGGAACCTAGAAGAAACATTGGCACAGTAATGGCAAAAAACCTAATAAATTAAAGAGAAATTTTTGCAAAACAAAATAAGCAAACTGGTAAAAACTTTTTGCAATTTATAAGAGAAATTGCTAGAAATTTATGAACCAAAATATTGCTGGAAATTTTAAACATTTCAGAGAAAATTCTATTAACTTAAAAGTGAACACAAAAAAATTTCTGGAAAAGTCTACGAACCTAAAAAAAAAATTGGAAAAGAAGTGGCTAAAAAATTCCTAGTAAATTGAAGAGAAATTGTTTGAAATTTTTAAAAGTAAATTTTACTGGCAAAGTATAATTATTCAACAGGGAACAGAAATCTGAAAAAAAATTGCTGAAGAATAAAAAAAAATGATGATTTGAAACAGAACAGCAATTCAGTAATAAAATTGCTTAAATAAGGTTTTAAAAATCGTTAATGCAATTGCCTTGCAATTTGGATAAGAAACTGCTGAAAAATTCTGAAAAGTCTGAAAAGAATTGTTCAAAAAATTTATAACCTTAAAGAAAAAACGGTGAAAATTTGTAGAAATATTAAGCAAAAGTACTGGAAAATACTTGGAAATCTTTAACAATTTGGAAGAGAAGAGATATCCAAAAAATCACTAGAAATCTAATTGAAAATTTTAAATGAAATGGCTTAAAAATCGCAACAAATTAAAACAGAATTTTAGGAAAAATCAAGAAATCTCTAGTAAGTTTTTGCAATTTGCAAAAATAATGAAAACAAAAATGCAGAAAAATTCTTAAAACTAATTTGAAAAAGAAGAGAAATTTCTGGAGAATCAAAAATTAAAAATTTCTGTTTCAAGAAACTTCTAGGAAATAGGGATTAAATTTGCGAGAAATATTGAAAAAGAGATAAAAAATGGCTTCAAAATGCTAAATAAATTCTTAGAGACAGTTTTTGAAATTTGGAAGAGAAATTCTAAAAAACCAGAATAAACATTGTTAGAAAAAAAATTAAAGATTCTTTCCTAAAAAATTCTATGAAACCAGTAATAATTGTGGAAGAATTCTAGAAACCCAAAAGGAAACTTGTAAGAGTAGTTGCTAGAAAATTCTTGGCAAAAAAGAGATATTTCTAGGAATTTGTAGAAATATTGAAAATATTTGCTGTAAAATTCTAGATATCTTGGGGAAAATTCTAACAATGTGAAAGAGGACAGAAATTTTTGATAAAATCAAATAATCTAAAAGGAAGTTTGAAACAAGAATTTCTAAAAAAATTTCTAACAATAGACACCCAAATAATCCTCTTCATAACCCGTCCAAATAATTCCTATTACCCATCGTACATTAGCCATAAGCACAAAATTTGCTACTAAACCTTCCAACCTAACCCTCCTTGACAAATACTGCATTCCCCGCAATCCCAATATCCCCACAAAATACAAACACCCCTCAAACACTCTTCATCAATTCATTAGATCGCATCATCCGCACAGTTAAATTCAACTAGCTTCAATTTTTTATATATTTTTTTAATTTTTTATGACAGGGCAGAAAGACTTACGGTCGATAGCCCAGACAGTGACAGACTAACACGAATCATACTGTATATATGTTATTTTTGTAAATATGTGTTACTGCAATAAAGATGTTGTATATATTCCTAACAATTTCAATTTTAGAAAAAGCAAGAAAATTTTATAAATTTTTAGAAATATTGAAAAAAATAGCTAGGAATTTCTAGAAATCTTACCAAAAATTCTAAAAATTTTAAAGAGGACAGAAGTTTGGAATAAAAATTGCTTTAAAATGCTAAACAAAATTAGAGACAAAAACTGCTACAAACCCAGAAAAAAATAGCGTCCTTAAAATAATAATCTTGCAATTTTAAATTTTTAATTCTGAAGGTTTCTATAAGTAAGGAAAAAAATTCTAAAAATCTACAAAAAAAATGATGAGATATTCTTAACCAAATAAAGAGAAATTTCTGGAAATGTCTTCGCAGTTTGCTTAAAATTTGTAGAAATTTTGAAACAAATTGCTGAAAAATGTTTAAAATCTAGAAGAATTTTTGATGAAACAAATTTGAAACAATTTATTAAAATAAATTTTAGCAATTTGGTAAAGAAATAGCTGAAAAAATTGTCAAAAGCAGAAAAGAAATTGTTGAAAAATTTAGAACCAGCGATATATATTTTTAAGACTTATTGGATTAATTTTTTAAAAATTCTAGAAAGCTTTAAAGGAAAAAAAAACTTCTAAAAAACAAATAATAAAATTTAAAAAAAATGCTTGAAATATGGAAGAAAGTTCTTGGAAATATATTTGTTTAATTTGATTGTTTTATAAGCTAAACTTATCAACGATTAGTCTTTAAAGTTGTCATGTATATGTAGGGTGGATGGGTGGCCTTTATCCCACCCTCCAATCAGTAAATCATAAGCGAGGGTTTTAATTAAAAGTTGTAAAATGTAAAGATACATACAAAAATGATGATGTGACCATCATAGTGCTTTCCTTACATTTTTCTCGAAAACTATGAGATTTATATTTTTAATTTTTAATTTTTTTTGCAAGTTAAGGACTTTATTAAAAATATATTTTAATAAAACTTGTTCAGTTTTTCATTCCCTTTAAATTTTATTTGAAAAGTTATGTAATATTTTTCATATTTAAAAAATATCGAGAAAAACAAATAAACTCTTCGAGTAAACATCAACTTTCGATTTATGAATGTTCATCAAAAGCTTTTCAGTTCCAGGTTTTAACGAAAAACGAAAACAATACTTTCCCTATATATTCAAATAGTGATGTGGCCATCATAGTACTTTCCCTATATTTAACTCAAGAACTATGAGGTTTACGCAAACAATTTACTCTTAATAATTTGTTTATTTTTGATTTCTCTACATTTATTTATTAAATAAATTTCATGTTACTCTAATAGTTTAGCAATTGGCAAAAAATGTCAAATTCGGCTTCGAGTGAACATCCACTTCCGGTTTTTGAATGTTCGCCAAAAGATTTTCAGTTCCAGTTTTTAACGATAAAACCTTAAGTTTAAAGTTTCATCTCAATTGGTTCATTCGTTCTTGAGATTTTCACACACGAAAACAATATTTTCCCTATATATACTAAATAGGGAAAGTAATATATTGTGACTTATTTTAGACTAATTTATTGATTAGAGTAAAACAAATATAAATCATTCGAATCTTAATGCCCTGTAATAAAAGTCAAACTCATGTTAACCAGTACAAAGGCCTATAGGTGTCGTAATAAAATCAGAAGACTCAATTTGAAAACTATAAAAGCGATCGTGGTTAATCATCCAGCGCCTTCGCCATCGTGGAAAGACTTAATTCAAAGGGGCCACGTTTTTTGTGGACATTTCATCGCTGGGGATAATTTTCTAATTTACTTTTATTATTAACGAGCATCTGTGTTTGTTTTGCTCATTAAACTACTGGATAATGCATGCCATTAAAAGGACGCGCGGTCCTCTGATTAAATGATAAATTCTGGCTGAATTACGTGCCCTATTAAAATTTTACTGCCAGCTTTATCTATGATCGATTCTATTATTTGTTTTATATGCTAGTTTGAAATTACATTATAAAAGATGAATTAAATCAAAAGCAAAATTCCTTTCTTCCTTAGTTCACCATAATATCAAATACTTGTATTCTAAAAAGATAACAATTTTAATGTTACTGCATTTATATAGAGAATGATAAATGATCGGAAATATACGGAGAATCGTCTCATATTTTCATTACTTAGCTGTATGATGACCATAACATAGTAAGCATAATATTAAATAACGTCAAGCATAAACAGGTTAACTCTTTCTTGTAATAGAACCACTATTTTAGGAATTTACATTTTAAAGGATATCCAAGATTTTTTAATGATTAAGTCCTTTTTTTATATTTCAGATCAAAATATTAGTGCATCAACTATTTTAATTGTAGCACAAGGATATCAACATTCAATTAAACGTAATGTTCTAAAGTAAACACTAGTTGCTAATTCCAATTTGTTTTTAAACACAAACATTCATTAATCATCATTTTTCTTGTTATCGTTTTTCCAGTTGTAAATAATTCATTTGACATTTATTATAGTTTGTAATATATTTAATTGCCGACCTAAAAATACAACGTAATTATTCTGGGAAGGTTATTTATCGGCGTGAATGTGTGGGCTTTGCTCCTGCTTGCTTCTTTCTATGGCGAGGGATAACCCGAGAAAAATAAACGATCGCAATTACCACAAAGCCAATATCCTAGAAGCTTTTCCCTTAAATCACAATTTTATCTACTTACAAATTTCCCCCCGAGCCGCTAATACATATATCCTTATCTCGGATATTTAATATTCCTCGTGTTCACATTAATAATCGTAAAATCTACTAAAATGTTAAATTAAATAATAATACGTAATAAAGAAACAATTGTAAACCAATAATAATTCAATTTTTTTTAATTTGCCAGAAATTGCAGTTAATAATACTCAAATATTATAAATTTCTTTCTAAACTAAACATTTTAAAGAAATGTTTTTTATTTTTAAAGATTTAGAAATAAATTTATAATATTTGAGTATTATTAACTGCAATAATTTCTATTATATATTATATATTATATATTTTATATATAACATTATTACTAATATTCATTTAAATTTACTTTTGTTATAAAGGTGAATGTTTATATTAAATGTTATAAACCAATGCACGTTTGGTTGCCTGTAGACAATCACCGTATAAACAAATTAATGCTCGATATTTTATGTAGGTCAAGAGAAGTGTGTATACCTATTGCGATCAATAGAAAGATCGGTTATAATTCTTTATTTATAAAACGTACGTCATTTTGATAATTATAACAGGAAACTACGAACCTATGGTTACTAAAACACCATATTTGGCTTCAACCAATGCAGAGTTTACTTATCTTATAAATAACAATAAATTGAGGGCTTTGAAGGCTCCTTTGGAACAATAATTCAATCTAGATACTGGCTGAATTTAGAAGTATATAACTTATTTATTAGTACATTTACATGACATTTTAAAATATTTAAATGCGATTTATGTATTCATCTTAAATGAAAATAAAGGCTGTTATATATTTGACAAGCAATAAAAATGGGCTCATTTTAATTTGTTGTTGAAATAAGTAACAAGGCGGCGTTTATTTATGTTTAACTTAAGTCCACTCTCTGCACACCAGACGTACAACTTATTAACTTCATCATGGAGTTTAGAGTCGTATTGATTGTTAATTTTTCTATAATGTTTAATGTCATATAGTAGAATATCCGAATTAATTGTGGTATATACAATGTTTAGAAAAATAAAAAAACTGTAACGGTCCAAGGTTAGATCCTTGGGGTACCACAGAAACTGCCTCATATGGAGAAGATCGAAATCCGTCGTACTCCACTACTTTTGGGCGTCCTCTTAGATATGAATCAATATAGTTTATAAAAAAATATATAAGTCCTTTACGCTGTAGAAAATTAACTAATAATAAAACATGAAAATATTTCGTAAAATCTACAACAAATGAGTCTTATTAAGACTACAAGAACAAACCACTTTTGAAACAACTACTTCTCTAGCTAATACTTCGACAGACATTGAATAATACAAAAGTAATTTGCGTGTTACAAAATAACAAGGCTATCAAAGCAACACTAGTTTGAACGTAATTTCTTCCAGATTTTTACATTGCATTTTTTTTGCATCTTTTGCGTCATTTTTTCGCATAACTTTTTATAAATTCTAATATCTCCTAACATTCTTCTTTCATTTTTCAATCTTTGCTCTTCTATAATGAATCTAGAAAAAATTGCTGAAAAATTCTGTTATAATTAAGCAAGAAATCGCAGACATTTCCCAAAAAATAACTTCTCTTTCCTTCTTCTAACAAAATTCACTAAAAATTGTAGAAATGTGGAAAAAATATTGTAAGAAAATTGTAGTACTCTCGAGGAAAACTCGTAATTTAAAATAGAAATTATTAGAAAGTGCGATAAGATAGAACAAAAAATCGTTGAAATTTTAAATAATTTAGAAGAAAAATGTTTGATTCAAGTTAGAAATCTGTAAACATTAAAATTACAGAACTCTCGAAAAAAAGAAATTTTTGAATATTTGTAACAAAATTTAAAAAAAATGCTGGTAACTTCTAATAGCAAAAATGAAAAATGGAGGAACGTAACTAGAAAATTTATCACCCTCAAAAAAACTCATCTAATTAAAAACATATGATAAAATAAGACAAGTATTTCTGCAAAGCTTTGATAAAACAAAAAATTTTTGCATAATTCTGGTAATATGTAAGAGATGGAAAAATTCATAAAGAAATTTTACATACTTATTATAGTTTAAAAGAATACATACTTTTAAATATTAGGAAAAATATTACTAATAATTTCTAGAAACCACGAAGAAATTTACAATGCAAAAAAGAAATTATTGGAAAATAGGATGAAGAAAGAAATATGCTAATAAAAACATCTCAAAATAATAATAGAAAATAAGTTGCTAGATAATTGTAGAACCCTCAAAAAAATTACTTAATTAGGAAGAAAAATTAAGAAAATTCTATAATGCTGTAAAAAAATGGTTAGAAAACCCGATAGAATAAGCAAATGGTAAAAATTCTTAAAAGTGGAAAATAATTTATTGGAAAAGTAGTAAAATGTTTAAAGAAAAATCTCGTTATGTCGAATAAAAGTGAATAGGAAAATTTTAAAATTTGAAACAAACATTGTTAAAACATCTCATAAAATGGATAAAATTACTGGAAAATGTTGAAAAATCTCATGTAATAAAACTAAGTTTCTGAAAATTTCGATTAGATAAAGCAAGAAATGCTGAAAAAATACACGAAAATAGAAACGAAGTCAAAAATTGTTCAAAAATTCAGAACAGTCTAGAAAGCAATTGCTGAAAAATTCTAATAAAATGAATTAAATCAAATTCAATGATTAAAAATTACGATAACATAGAAAAAGATCTAGTAAAAAATGCTGGTTAATTGTAGAACTCCTAAAGAAATTAAAATAATTTGGGAGAAATAATATTGAAATTTTTTATAAATCTGGAACAAACATTCTGGAACGCTCTAAATGTTAAAAAATAGAACGGAAGTTGTTGGAAAGTAGTATAATCTTAAAAGAAACAATTAGAAAGTTCACTGAAAATCGAGAAATGTGTAACAAATATAGTTATAAGAAATTAGAACCTTCGAAGAAAACTCGTAATTTAGAACAAAAAATACTAGAAATTGCTATAAGATTAAACAAGAAGTCATGAAATATTTAAATTATTTAGAAAAAATTAAAAAAATATGTTAGTATTTAGAAATCGTGAATTGAAGAACTCTCGAAGAAAACTCTGGTAATTCAGAAAAGATAGTTTTCAGTGAATCTAATAAAATAAAAAGAAAATATTGTTGGTAAATTCTGATGTAAAAGATATCTCAAAATGAAAAAATATAAGTGAAAACATTCTGTGTTATAGTCTCTGGTTTATTAACATACACTTTGTCTTTTAAATATCCCCATAAAAAAGGGAAATCTGAATTTTTTGAAACCAGATATTCTGCTCCACCACTGGCCCTCAAAAAGTTCTCGATAATTGTTATGTAAGAAGCTCCGGAAATCGTTTCCGGCTTTCCATCGTCATTCTCGAAGAAATATGGGCCATAACACCGCACCAAAGAGTACATTTAGATAGGTGTAACTCATGCTGGTGTGTTGCCCTTGGATTTTCAGGGCCTCAAAGTCTACAGTTTTATTTTCTGGCATAACCATTTAAATGGAAATGCGTTTCATCCGACATCAAAACATTATTTAATAAATCAATTTGTGTGGCTAATTGTGTAAAACGAATTTCTAGTCATTGTTGGTGGTCTTGCGGTAGCAGTGTTTGCACAATTTTAATTTTGTATAAATACATCTTAAGATCCAACTTTAAAATTCAACGCAATTTCGTTCTGGAAATGCCCAATTGGCTGGAACGACGAGGGGTTGAGACAGATGGATCATCTGCAACACTCAGTTTCCACTTTGTCTTCAGTGCGAATATTTCGATAAGCACACTGAACCCAGTTCCTCAAAACGACCGGCCAAACTCTTAAGTTTCCAGGCTGTGGGAGCTGATATTGAATTAAAATATTGCCTATATTTACAATAACAGTTGATCATTGACAAGAATAGAAAAATTAAATAGAAGAATAATACATTTCCAAGTAATGTAACCTATCAAAAAATAAACAAATTATCTGTGTTTAACATTGATAGGTGTTATTTGGCCCACCCTGTTCTTACAAATCCTATCAGAAGCCTCCACTTCGGCTGCTCCCGTATTGGCATAGAGTCACTTCACTGCCTAGTCCAATGTCATCACGGTATAAGTATTGCATAGAGGATTAAATTTAAAATTTAAATGTTACATTTAGAGATTATGTCTCTGTACTCTGCTAAGGACGCGTAAGTCTTAAAAAATGTAATTTTTAAACCTATTTCTGCCACCTACGACTGAATTGTCGCCATTCGAGTTAATTCTTTTACATCCTTGATGACAGTGAGAAAGATGTCAACGATGAATCTAATATTATCTACGCTTGCAGAAAGTGGAGGGTTAAGGGCTCCACCTTAAACTCTATTCTATAAGAGAGTCTTGAGAATTAAACCCTGAATTCAATTAATGAAACAAAGCTCCATGAACAGAGAGCATCCTTTGGAGATTGTTTGTAGAAAGGCACTTGGTTGGTTTCACAATTGTTGTGAAATAATAAATAATTATGAAACCAACCAAGTCCCTTTCTATAATAACCCTTAATATTAAAAATGTTTTACCACATGATAAACGAGAATCAAATTCAACAAACTTTGGAGAATATAGTTGATGCTTGAAGCCATTACTTTGTGATACATTTTGAAAATTAGGACGAAAAATAAAATTCACTTTGTTGTTATCACACACGTTTTTTCTTTTTTTAAAAACCGTGTGTGATAACAACAAAGTGAATTTTATTTTTCGTCCAAACTTTGGAGATATGTTAGCACAACTCTTCTCGTTAGTGCAGCAAGATTAATGGGTAAGAGGAGTATTTAAAAACATTGACAATATCAATTTTCAGCGCTAGATAATGCCTACATAGTCTAAAGAACAAAAGTATCTATCATCCTTTCAGTAAACCGAATTTCTGGTGACAGTTTTTTACATCCTTAATGTCTCTCTGTATGATGATAAGAATGATTTTGCCAACGAAGCCAATAATATCCATGCATACCGACTGTGAAAAGTTAAGAAATCCATGGTATTTTGTCAACCACTGAAAACATCAATCATTAGCGCCAAATAGTTCCTAATCCTTACAAAAGGTCAGCGTTTTAACATCTAAGAGAGCAAAAAGCTCCAAGCGTAGAGACCATCCTTTAAAGATATGATAGCACAGCTAAAATCAATTACCAGCTCTAGATACTTACTTCCTCTAAATAAGGAATGTATCTACTGTTGATCAGGAAACGGAATTTTTAGGTGACGGGTTATTACATCCTTAATATCTTCATATATGATGATAAGAAAGATATTGTCAACAAAGCCAGTAATATCCATTCCTACCTAATGCGAGAGGTTAAGGAACCCATTGTATTCTTTAATCCATAAAGGCGACTGAGAATTGAACTCCGGAGAACCACCAAAAAGTAGAACAACTGAAAACACCAAATAGTTCTTAAACCTTCAAAATAATCCTTTAACATCTAAGAAAGCATCCATTGTTATCGTCCTATCACGAAAACCGAATTTTCTAAATGTAAATTCTTCTTTAAATCCTTCCTTTAATAAAAGACCTGATGATTTTACCTTCAACATCAAAGAGGCATAAGCGTCCGTCAGAACTGGTGAGGGATTTCTCACTTTTGAACGATAATATCAAAGATAAGAGAAATTTGATACCGGACCTTGAAATGTCATTCAGTAAATGTCAAAAGGACATTTCTAAAAAAACTGTTTTCCCCAAAAATTTCTTCTGTATTATCATAACGACCCGATGCACATTTGTGACATCCATCATATCCATCATTGACGTATTCATTACAACACCCTGAGCACCGCAATTAATTCCTATTATGAAAAGGCGACCACACTCGAAATAAAAAAAAAAAATAACGCGTCAAAGTGTCAGTCTCATTTTGCGGTGGCGGTTCTCATGAAATTAATAACTGGTCCGTGCCTCCCCCTAGGGAGGGTAGTTTCGTGTGAATGGTTTGGAAAATGGGGTGGTGGACTTAGCAGTTGTAGTATTTTCGAAATGCAAGTGTCAATCAATCGCTCGTGCTAATTCCCGGCACACTTTCTGTAATTGCCGAGAGTAATCCAACACTCACCCCGAACTAAGCAGCTTAGGATTTCATACCCCGCCGGCTCGGCTGCTATAATTAGCGGGTACATAACGCCCTGCGTCCCCCGGGAGACACGTACGGCAGCCAAACACAGCAAATTATTATTTCAATGTCGATTTAATAACATTTGCGCGAATTATTTTAATACAAGCCCTGTATCATAATTAAGTTTGTAACACTAGATATTTCTGGGTGCATATGAAATGACTTCAGAAGGGGGGCGGACCGCCTCCGTAAACGCATTACGTGGTGTACGTGGAGATTCAATTAGACCCCTCGAGGCGCTCGTATGAAATTTTAAATATTCACCCTTTTCCCGATATTTAATGCCTTAATTTTCTTAATTGTTTTAAACGCGGAAACTTTTCGCTCTGCCTTCTTAAATTTTATCTCCACGCTCGAGTGGAGGGTGCAACTTTCCTTCTAAATTTCACACAGAAATACAATATAAATTCATTAGATTTACATAAAAATCGGGCTAACTTTGCACATTCCACAATGGGATGGATCCTGCCCTTTTGTGAGCGCAAGGGGCGCAAAAAAAATACAACCCCAAAAGTAACGGCGGACACAATGTGTAAATTACGTTTTGTATATTTAAAACGGGAGAGACGGGGAAGAGGAAAAAAAAGAAACGGGTTACATCTCTCCGTCTGACGGGATGCGAGACGTTTGTCGTAAGTAATTCATAAAAGGATACTGAAACATTTAACTCCCACTTACTTTATGTCTCTGTTAGCATTAAAGGCCCTCATAAATGTTCCCGAGAACAATAACCGACCAAATTAGGGAATGATTAAGTGGTTAGTGATTTTAAAGTATGCATTATTCTTAGAGCCAATTGTATTCGCCGCAAAGTACATTATTATGAGAGGGAAGTCTTTTTATTGGGGTTTAAATGACAATGTTCATTCTACTACAATTTTTCTTCTACTTTAAGTCTTTGAATATAAAATTGTAACAATAAGTCATGTGACAATAACAATTAACGCATAGAATCCAACTAATTTTGGACGACCTTTGCAAAATTCATTACTAAACAAACTACGTCCACGATTAATTTTGTACCACAAGTGGTTTTTGATAGATTAAAGCATTTTGGAGCCTTTAAACTTCTAAAGATGATGATGGCGATCGTTTCTATATGTTTTTAATTAGAATCAAAAATAAATAAAAATTATGGGTATCAAACTGGAGCTGCACCTCATTGTACTGCTGTTTTAAGGACATAAAATTGCTACTTAATTACATGCATTCAGTTTGTTGTAGCAGTGGAATTAGTAACGGCACTTTTCGCTTTGTATGTTAAATGGTTTGTGCAGTCGATACTTTGTGCAGTGTGGCTTTTGTAGCCGCGATAAATCGAAAGCCCGACAATGGTGGATACGGCGGACGTGGCGAGTTAAACCAGCTCTGAAATTTGGAGAGTGCATTGT
Source organism: Ontholestes murinus (assembly GCA_963969525.1). Classification (NCBI taxonomy): domain Eukaryota; kingdom Metazoa; phylum Arthropoda; class Insecta; order Coleoptera; family Staphylinidae; genus Ontholestes; species Ontholestes murinus. Next base: position 18,936,632 of record OZ018387.1, on the reverse strand, counting down.
TAAGCCGCGTGGAAACGGAATAATAATTTTTGATAGGAGCTGGCTTTATTAGTATTGACCTATAAACAAGTTCGAATTGAAAGGCCGGCATTAACATAATATTCCCATAAAGGGTCTCCCACCTGATGCGGTCCTTGCATTTCCATCCTCATCGGCTGCACGAATTCCCAAAATCCCACAACGAATCGATGCCCGGCCGATTCTTTATTCCGCTCGGAGTGTAGATGCATTGAGCTCGTAGATTTATGGCCGTTCCAGTAATAAAGGACGCTCCTAAAGTGCATCTCCATCATCTTCCATAATGGTGGAATGAATGCCTTTCAGATTTATGTCATCTTTCGGCCATATCAAAGTATACGCGACGATCGCGGGGGAAAAAATAGATATTAATATTGTAATATATACGGATCGGGGAGATTAAGGGGGTACCTATCTGTGTGTCGTTATTTATTTTAATCGGAAAGGTGCAGGAGCCCGAGCTGAGCTGAAGTTGGAGCGGCAAAGGCAAACATGTTAATTGTAGAGGGTGGAAGATGGATGGTGTACACAGGTGCTGTAAGACAGACGGACGACGCAATACGGACCTGGCGTTCCTACAACTTCAACTACACAATCTACGGAAGTACAAATAGTTCTTCCAGTGCTGAAATAAAACGAACGGGGACTGATGTTGACGGTAAGAATTATTGCCGATGTGTAAAGCGACTCCCAGTCTCTCTTTAAAACACTGGCGCCTGCTCATCTAAAAATATTCAGGATTCTAATTTATCTGCACAATCTCACAAGAATTTTAAAAACTTTTAATGCACACTTTTAATATTACCTTACTTTTATCCTTCTATTTATTACACAAACAATGTTTTCTAACAAAGAACTAACATATCAAAACAGCAATTAAATCATAATTATTTATGAATTACTTGGAGATGGTCTTAATTTAGAAAATAAAAACGCTAAAAACCTTCCTTCACGCATTTATTTAAAATATTAACATCAATCACTTCTGAAGTTGTATAGACAAACACGATTTTCATTTGATATTGTATATTGTGTGTGTGTAAATGAGCTTGTTACTTTAAAGGATCGCCCCCGTCACTCTAAAGTACCATTAATTGTATCCCAATGGCGAATGGTACCGGTCTCTCATCTAACTACTGACCCGAACCAACATTGCTGCACGTCAGTTCAGGGCAATTTTGTTTTTTATGAATAGACAAACGTACAATAAAAATATATAATACATATACGATAGGTACTGTTAGTGGATTAGCCCGTATTTGTCAGTCTTTATATGTCTCGTCAGTCTGTCTCTGATGGTGATGATGATGATGATGATGATGTATGTGGATGTGATGCGATGAATTCCAATGATGTGGATGAAGGGGTTTTATATTTTGGGACCAGATCAGGATTTCTGCACAAGCAGTAAAGGGAAAGGATGTGTTGGTTGAAGAAGTTTTTGGAAAATTTTTCGCTAAGGTATAGAAAGCGTTCATTGATAGGAATAACAGAGGTACTGTCATATAGGAGTTGGTTATGTAGAGGATTTCTAGGATGGCGGATTTTGGTTTAAGCTCTTAGGGAGAATCGCTCGCTAACTTGGATATTGTGGATTGTGGGATTTCAGCAGTTTAGGAAAAGAACATTACCATAGGCAAGTAGAGGGCGGCAAATCGTTTTGTAAATTTTAACGGCTGTTTTGATAAATATTCCGTGGTTTTTGTAGGTTAGATTTCTAAATAATTTAGCCCTTGTAATGATTTATGCCTTATTTAAAGCTGTGTGACTTTTGAAGTTTACTTTTTGATCTATGATAATGCCTAGGTATTTTATGGACTTAGAAGGGGAAACAATTGTGTGGAAGATATGGATATTATGTGCAGAATTGTTGTTACGGTGAATTAGAAGCTGGAATTTGTGGAGTGATTTCAATTCGCCAATTTGCAAACCAGTGCTCCAGAGTGTCAATAAGCGGATGAAGGGATTGAAAAGCTTTAGGTACGGATGATACATGGGAAATTAGGGCTGTGCCATCTGCAAATTGGAGGAGATATTTTGAAGAATTAAAGTGAAGAGGATCAGGGTTGTAGAAGGCAGAATATGTTGTAAAGTAGTGGAGATAGAGGGGATCCTTGAGGTAGACCTTGTACAGGAGTAAAAGGAGGGGAGTAGGAGTTGTTGATTTTGAGCGATCTGTTTGAAAGTAATTGCTTAATGATAAAAATAATGTGGGAAGTAATTGTGTGTAGGTAACATTTATACAACAGACCTTGATGCCAGACATAATCATAGGCTTTTTGAATATCCAGTAGTAGGATGGCTGATGACTAGAGAGCGGATTTCTAGCATTATGCTTATCCATAATATTAATAGCATCGAAAAAATTTCTTAATATCTATACGAATCTTGAAGAATGTGATTACTTAGCGCTAAGTTTTTTTGGGCTTTTTTGCTTATTTTGACTTTTTGTGCTTATTTTGAGTTTTTATGCTTATTTTCATGCTTTTTTTAGATTTTGATGCTTATTTGGAGCATTTTCTTAAACATTTAAAAAACATTTAATAATAATTTCACGCTGATATTAAATTAATGTGCTAATATAGAGAATTTTCGTAAAAATCTGTATCCCATCATTTATAGATTATATTTGTATTACATATTTTCTTCGTGTCTTTTGACAACATAATTGTTAAAAATCTTCATAATATGATACAATAATTATAATGAATTTTATTATTAATAAATATTAGTATAAATTACCAATTTACAATGGATTCGTTTATAAATAAGTAGATATAATAGACCGTCTCATTATTCAGATAATACAGACGAACGCTTCATAGGAATCACACCTATGATATTCCGGATGTAAACGTCGTTAAAAAATAAATAGGGGCCCCAGTAAGTATTAAATGTAAACAAATTTAAGTGATAGCTAATAATGAGGTGTTCTGCAACCGTATCAATTTCCTTCTCTCGGCAAAAGTACCGATGGGACGACTGGGGCATATTTACCGTTTTCGTTAATTTTCATATTCAAACTCGCATTCATAAACTATTGAATTGACATTCCAAAAACTTTGCTTATTTATCAAAAATTACTATATGCGTGAATCGTATTAACCTGGGGAATCACAGATAAATTATATTATATAATTCACATGTATATTTAACCCATAATGCAAAAGGTGAAAACCACAATACAAGAATTAATTAGAGGCTATCCAGAATTAATAAGTGAAAATTATACATTATTTTGTAAGGCATGTTTAAAAATAGTAAGTTTTATTTTGGTTCCCAACTGCATCCTAACTAGTCAAGACTTGTATGTAAAACATGTTATAACAACACTACGTCAAGAACGTTTGAAAAAGTTCAAAGCTGAACTAACAAAACAGCACAATTTCACAATCTTTAGCATCATCTTCAATTAAATTCACATTTGTGCAAAATACTTTTACATTCTAATATCCCTTTAAGAAAATTACAAAATAATGCATTTAAATCTTTCTTGGGAAAATATTGTAAAATACGCATTCCCGAGAAAAAATTATGTAGCTCTTAGATACTATGAAACCATACAAAAAATTAAAGATATTATTAACAATAATTATATGTGGTTTGGTGTGGATGAAACCACAGACTTGTTTAATTTAATAATATGAGTTTAACATGAAGACATCCGACCAACAGTATTTTGATATATACAAAAGAATTGAAGAAAACTGATAATAATAACATTATAGCAAAATTCATAAATGGTGGACTGACAAGCTTATTTTTGCCGTAGACAATACCAAGTTACAAAATTTTACTAATAATGCATTTTGTGCATTGTGCAAGTTTAGCACATGAATAGAAACGAATTTCTGAAACTATAAGAATGAAATTTCTATTTGTAGATTTAATTAAATATGGAAAAATAGTTCTTATATTCTTCTGTGAGTACAATTATTCAAGAAGTCATTATCTGATATCTCACTCCCATAAACCAGTGCTAACAAAATGGGGAATTTGGCTATATGCTACAATGTACTATGCGAACAATTTTGAAGAATTTAATAAGGTTATATACAACTTTCCCGAAACGACAAGTGAATCAGTTAAAGACTGTTAAACAGTTCTTAAGAAACCAGAGCTTCCTTCAAAACAATTGAGTTACATAAAATCGCGTTTAAATTTTGTGAGCAACACAATCAAATCTTTATAAAAGCAGATTCATTTTAGAAAATACCTGCATGCATTGGCCAAGAAATCAAAATAATATCGAAAGAAATATTCGTTGAAAATGAAAGATTTTTAATATTAAATAAATTAAACTTGATTTTGAATGGCAATTTTCAAATGGATCCAGCTATAATTTAAAATAAAGAGAAGCTTATCTACTTTCAAAAATTTATTGAGCGTCAGAAGTAATAATTTTTACAATTAAACCCTTAGAACAACATTTAATGATCTACTGTTTTTATGAATAGATTTTAGTTATTTTGAAACGTATACAAAATTACAATTTAATTTTTAAATACTTACATGATATTATATATTGCGTAAAGAAAGTATGTTTATTTTAGTTTTAAGCCAAATTTCTTTGTAAAATATGTTGATAAACGTGTAACATATCAAGAAAATATAGTTTTCTTTAGTGCTTTTTTCCTGTTTTTATGCTTTTTTAATGCTTTTTTTTCTCTAAATTTTGTACCTTTTAATGCTTTTTTAGTGCTTTTTTTGTGTTTTTATGCTTTTTTCCTGTTTTTATGCTTTTTTAATGCTTTTTTTCTCTAAATTTTGTGCCTTTTTAAGTGCTTTTTTTCACATTTTTTAAGCTTTTTTATCCGCTCTCTACTGATGACTTTCCTTCAAGGTGTGTTGATTGAAAGTTTGAGGAAGCCACATCCCATCATATAAGACATATAAGACCGAACTACCAATTTGTAGTTCGGGATACGGTCTTATATGTGGGATAGTATTTTGTTTTTAAGTAGTGATTCTTAAAGATTTTTTTCTATTTTATCAGATTTTTTTAAAATAGTTGTAGTAGTAGTGTTTGGATATCGACCACGTGGTCCTTCCGCCGTGTGATTTGTGTATTTGTGTGTATGTGTGTGTAAATAAGCTTGTTACTTTAAATGATTGCCCCCGTCATTCGAAAGCACCATTAATTGTATCCCAATGGTGAATGGTACCGGTCATTCATCCAACTACTGACCCGAACCAACGTTGCTGCATGTCAGTTCGGGACCGTAACCGAATGCGCCACCACCGGCGTGTTTTTTGAAAATATTTTTCCAGATTTTTTTTTTTCGAAATAACATGATTGTTTCTTTTAAGGTTTTTTTTTCCAGCAATTTTCAGTTTTTGACATTTAGAGCGTATTAGAAGTTTTGGTGCTGATTGATTTTTAGCATTTTCTTTTTTAATCATTCTAGAATTTTCTCATATTTTATAATAATATTTCTTCTAAATTAAGCCTACTTTTGAGATTTCTAAAATTATCCAGCAGCTTTTTTTTATTTATTCGAGAAGTTTTCATCATTTCTTGCTTTATTCTATTTACAATAATTTCCTTCAAATTTTTAACAAATTTTTTTCTAATTTTTATGACTTCTTTTTTTAAAACTACACAAAAATCATTTTATGACAGTTTTCCAATAGCTTCTCTTTTCATTGCAAGACTTTGTGGCTTCTAGAAGTTTTTAACCATACTTTTCCTAATTTTTATAACTTTTTCTCTCTCAAACCATATGAAATTTTTTAAGAATTCATCTACCGTTCAACAACAACTCTCAGATTTTACAAAGATTATCCAATATTTATTCTTGTATAAAAAAAACTCCAAAGAGAGAAGAAAACATCTTTATTGAAGATTATTGATTTAATATTTACATTACATAATTTATAGCAATAATGATTGTGATTCTTGGTCGTCTTTGCGGCTATCGACCGTAGGTCTTTCAGCCTTGTTTTAACCACTTTTAAATTAAGTGACTTTTTCTTAAGAGTTGGCAGCCTTCAACAAGGACCATTACGGGGTGTAATGGAAAACGCGTTAAAAAGAGACAATCTCTGAAAAAATGGTGGACATTTGTCTGATCTCACATTTCATACATAACTTTTATAAAATATATTTAATGTATACAAAAAATAATTAAAATAAATGATTATTACAAAAGTTATCCGTGTTTAACATTAATTGGTCTTATTTGGCCCACCCTTATCTTAAAAAGGAACCAGGAGTAACTCTGTAGAGCTTTGCTTTACCCCTTGGGGTACTAAGGAATTGAAGCACTATTCAAACACAAACTGCAAAGGTGTAAGCGTCTATTTCGCTTCTGATTTTACTCTTCTGGCCAGGAGCGAGGTAATTTGGCCCCTATAGAAACAGGCAAGATAATTATGAAGTCTTTAAGAGAACATGGACGATTGCGCTAATTCACACATTTTAGTATGGATTAGTACCTTATCTGGATTAGGATTATAGGATGATGTAAAGCAGACATTAATGGCTTGACTGTGATGGGATCCACAACATGCTATGCTAGAAGAAACCATCGAGGGATCAATATCCGTAGAGTCAAAATTCCAGCTATGTTATAGGTCATAACCCATTAAAAGTCAGTAATCAATTTTGCGAAAGTAATTATCGGCAGTTGAAGTAGCGCGCACAGCATCAGCTCTGTTCCGGTCAATGGTGGTACTCGAACGGCATTCCACTGCCTTTTCGAATATCCGAAATGGCAGGAGGAAAGAGAAGACGTGGAAAAGAGTCTGGGACACCATTTAGAACCGAGGATCTTTGAGGTACTTATTAACGCAAGGATTGAGAAATGGCTTGACTCTTCAGAAGGTTGTCACCTCCTTTAGAGACGTGATAGGTGCTCAAAATTAACAATGGTCCTCATAAATATTGGGACAATGTTGGAACTATGATAATACTTACTTGCATTCTCTTTCACCTCGTCCTCCTTTCAACAATTTCAACATTAAAAAACAAACATTAGAAACAAGACATTACTGTCCTGCTCTTCATTCCTCCTCCATCAGGAACGTCTCCTTTCTATATAGGATGGCAGCGCAGACCATTGCGAGCTCTTCCAGACAAATTCATCACCAATTACCAATCCCGCCGAGTTTCTCGGCTCTAAATGGTGTCCCAGACTCTTTTCCACGTCTTCTCTTTCCTCCTGCCATTTCGGATATCCGAAAAGGCAGTGGAATGTCGTTCGAGTACCACTATTGCCCGGAACAGAGCTGCTGCTTTGCGTGCTACTCCCAATTGCCGAACTTTTTGTATTTGTCTCGATCTATACCTCCAGGTACTTTATCTTTAATAGTTAATGCTACATCCTGACCCAGCAGCAGGATGCTGTGCCCTCTGCGTCTCCCTGTCATGTCTTGGAAAGACACGTGGCCTCGGTTTTGTTGGCGACTATCTCAAGGCCCACGGATCTTATCTAGCGAGCTGCCCTGTTGGTTAATTTCTTGGCGGCAGCTTTCAAGTTTTCAAGTTTCTCTTTTTGGACATTGGTTTTGTGAATAAAGAATCACTAGTAGAAGCTCTCCTAGAAGTTGTACGCCTGGCCAGAGAAGGTCAACTAAGGCCTTCTTAGAGAGATTAGGCACTGTTTGACGGTGGAATTTGGCGTTAGCTGTGATGTTAATTCTTTAATTTTGTCTTAACAAATGGTGAAAATGGCACCAAAATATCTCGAAGAATAATTGGTAGCTACCTCACTTGAGTAATTTAATAAACGTAGCTAGAGAGATATCAGCCAAATAGGCATATTCAAGCTCTGGTATAACACTGGTTTTCTTGCCTAATGTTAAGATTGATATGTTGCTCAGCTCTTCTGGAGGCCTTTCATGATAGGACAATAGTAATGGATTATCTGCTGAATGGGAACCTACTTACAGGTTTAGCTGTGGTTATTAACGTTAGTAATAATTTTAACTCTCTCTCCTAGCCCACCATTTTATTTGAACAAATTTTGTGGGTCGCGTATACACATGCCTCGTAATATTTGCTCCAGGAGTCTTCATATCAAAAGAGTTGAGACGACTGAGGTAGAGATTCCAGTAACCGGGAATGTGCATCAAGGCTCACTTCTTTTATATTCGGTAAACATGGATACTTATAGCTTCGACAATGATATTTCTATAGGTTTTATAATTAAAATCACTTGGTTTGTTTCACAAATATTTTTATTTTCGACTAGTTTCGGCTTATTGCCATTATCATTCTTGATAATGGCAATAAGCCGAAAATAAAAAATATTTGTGAAACAAACCAACTGATTTTAATTATAAAACCTATATATTAACATAATGTTTCACCAAGTGATTAATGAGATATTTCTAATAATCAGAAGAAGAGACAGCGATGTGAGAAGCTGCCACCTACAATTTTATAAACAGTTGTTCAACATTGGATTCTTTCAAGAAATTTAAAGGCTGGCGCATAAGGACGACAAGGGCCCACTTATAGGGAGTATTCTCTGTCTGGTACTAGAGATTACAAATAGTTTTAATTCTCGTCCACTATTCTATTCTGCATTAACGACATATCTCTGAAGCACTCCTTGCTTCAGAAGTTCTTTTATTAATGAAACTGATGGATTTGGGTAAATAAATAAACTAGGATGACCCCCAAATGACCAAAGTTCTTTTTTTATGGAAAATGGTATATATGTGATGGTATATTCCTCATTATTAGAGGGAAAGACTCTTCGCCCTGGTGAGATCCGCAACATACTACGCTAGAAGAAATCATCGACGGATAATTATTTGTAGAGTCGAAATTCCAGCTGTGTTACCGGTGATATCCAATTAAGAAGCAGTAAGCAGCAGGTTTAATATAATATATCTTTGAGCCATTGACGGAAGGATTCAGAAATGGCTTGAATCTTTCGAAGGTTGTCACTTTTTTTAGCGACGTGATATACACGTACAACTAACAGTGGTAACAACGGTGAAACTATGATAATACTTTACAGATGCCTGCTGTTTTGCTCTCTCTTTCACCTCGTCCTCCTACCAATAGTACAAAACAAACATTACAAACAATTCATTACTCTCGATCGGTCTCCTCTATTTCTTCCATGAACATCTTGATCCTTCTTAGGATGTTAGCGCAGCCCACGGTGCCTCCAAGAGAATTCGTCCCAGACCATTCTGGTTACCAGTCCTGCCCGATTTCTCGACTATAAAGGGTGTCTCATACTTTCCTCTACCTCTCCTCTTTCTTTCTGCCATTCCGGACATTTTAAAAGGCAATGTGATGTCATGTCATCTGCCTCTACGAGCATCACCATTAACTGGAAACCGGAAAAGGGCTATAGTTATACATGCTGCTCCCAACGCAGCCTCCTGTACACATGATTCCTGCACTTTTTGTGTGTCTCGATCTATACCCCCAGATACTTTATCTTAAGAGTTAATAATACGTCCTGGTTCAATTGCAGAATATTGTGCTTCAGCCTTTAGCCTGAAAAGCCAACTAATTGTTTGGCGGTGATTTTAAACGTTATCAATTCTCTTAGTTCACAATTTTAATTGAACAAATTTTGTGGGTCACGAATATGTAAGGTACGCTTAGAAGAAGTAGGCTATGTCTGGTACTAGAGATTACAAATGCGATTAATTAATTCTCGCCTCTCTCTTCTCCAGAATATCAATATATCAATATATATGAGTCTGATGAATTTGGGTACATATTTTATTAACTGTAATGACTCCCATGGTTCAATCTTTGGTCTCTTTATGGAAAAGGGTATATAGTGCGATGGCATCTTCCTCACCATTAAAAGGAAATGATCCTTACCAATACGGTAAGATCTTCGAAGACAAAATGTAGGCTGTTGTCAGCTTTTGTGAGTGCCAAACGTTGCTCCGCGACCCCAGCATTTGCATCCTTCATAGTCTTAAAAAGAACCTCGATGGATTACGTAATGCGTTGCAACTTAACACACCAAGGGTAATTAGTTGATATAGGATCATGCTACGCCCCATTTCTCTTACTGGTCTGACAAGATATTTGGGGATACACAATGATATAGCGGATGGGATGATCCACACAGTTCCATCTAGAGGCACTGAGACAGATTGCAGAAAGTCATAAAAGAAGATGGACGAGAATGCTAATTCGGATAAATATAAGTTATTAAAAATGACACCTACTTCTTGAAAATTTCCTTTTTCAGGCTTCAAATAACGTAGATTATAAATTAGTGCCTTAGCCGATATTAAAACTGAAACCTGTTTTGGCTATGTTGGTGACTGTTTAGAACACAATGAAGATCATAGACACACAAAAAAATATCTCTTGGGAGCATCGAGTCAAAATGTCAAACTACGTTTCATGTATGTATAAAGATTACCCAGTTTCTTTTCCTGTGTTATTGTTTTCAAGTAAATTGTTGATTGTTATAATATAAATTGAAAATAAAAACAGCTGAATGTTATCAACATTTGTTTGTATTTTCTGAACTAAAATTTACTTAAAATATGTAAATCTTTAATTGTTTTTTTTTTTGTCAATTTGTAGCAATTTTTCTTATAATTTGTAACGGTTTTTTTTGTTAGCTTTTTTCAGTAATTTCTATTTCAGATTTTTACAATTTTCTAAATCTTCTGTCTAACTTGCTTGAAAATATTTTGGGGAAGTATCCACTATTAGTTTTGTTTATCACATCGGATTTTTTTATCAGTTTCTCTTCTAGATTGTAAGAGTTTTCTTGGTGGTTATAGAATTCTCAACAATTTTTATTTTAGATTTGTATTCTTTGAACAAAAATTTACTTTAAAAATGTAAATCTTTAATTGTTTTCTTTTGTTAATTTTACATATGGTTTTCTAGTATACTCAATTTAACTTATCTAAAGCTTTTATTTAAGAAATTAAATTTTTCAAAATAAGTTCATCTAATTTATTTGGGCTTTATGCAAATTATTATTAATCTTATAGTTATTTATTTTATAGTTTTTTGGTATTTTTTTCTGTAGGGTTTCGTATATTTATTTGTAGAAAACAAACTTAAATAAAGGCCAGATGATAAGTGGAAACGTGCACCATTATCTTTCACCAGTGCACCCTTTTCCATAATGAAGTAATTTATATTCATGCGGTAATTAGGAATTTAGACGTAATGGATGGGAAATCGCGGTGCGTTATTTAATTTTAATAGAGCGGGCCAGGGTGCCCCACTGATTTACTAAAATATTTTAATAAATTTCAACTCTTCTTTGTGTTTCACTAATTGATTTCCTCCTTTTGGAACTTACATGCCCATGAATATTTATGAATATTTATGAGGCGTTTCGATGTTTTCAAAGCCTATCTTTCTCCTCTGCTCACTTGCTCCGCCGTGGCGTGCACGCCGCCGCCGAAAACTTTCTTCCCTTTCTTGCCTGCCGCCGCCCCCCCAGCCCCCTCTCCGCGAGTTTTCTTACTTAATCCCGGAATAACGAATAAGGAGTGTTAAATAATTTCCCAGGGCGTAATTGAAGACATTACTGATGCAAATTTATACCGGCCTTCCCGAAATTCTTAATTCACTTTACAATTTCTACACTTAATAACTTTTGGTACTAAATACACTTCTAGCTCTTTATAATTAATTTACTTATTATTTTAAGTTCTCTGTTTAAATGCTCCAAATATATATTTTGAGTTTATTAAATTTTGATGACTTGTAGTCAATAGAAGGACATTTTTAGGATAAATAAGGGGTATTAAAGACCCAATTTATTTAATAATTGTCTCTTATTTCTTCTTTCTTGTGGTAACTTATATTATTAAAGACCTGGAGTTAATGCAGTAATCTTCACTTCTACATCCACTTCAGAAAGTACTCTATCTAAATGAGTTAATTTCTTTTTAATCCCTCCAATAAAATAAGCATTTATTTAATTTTGTTTTAAGTCTTCAGCCTTTCGTGAATTTTTGTTATTTTTATGATAACCCCGTATATTTCTACGCTTGTTAAATCTGAATTTTCCAGCGATCTCTCATCAAATTTCCAACAGTAATTTCGCGGATTTAGATTTTGCAAGTAATTTCTCTTCCCGATTTACAGATTTTTTTATTATGTTTTGCCTAACTTTTTTATGAACATAGTATTTTCTTTTCTTGCATAATCATTTTTAGATTTTTTTTAAATTTTATTGCAATTTATAACAATATCTGTTCTAATTTGCAAAATTTGTTTTTCGAATATTTTAGATTTTTCCAGCAATGTTTGTTCTAGATTATTGGATTTTTTCAATTTCTATAAATTGCGAAAACTTTCCTTCCAAAATTTTTGAAATAATTTTTGACATTTTTTCTACCAAAATACTTAAATTTTCTTTTAGAACTTTATAAGTTTTCGGCAGCTTCTCTTTTACATTTCCTTATTTTAACAGAATTTCCAGTATTTATTATTTCATTCAAATTTTTTGGCAATTTTTCTTCAAAATTGCGAATGTTGATTTTTGTAGAATTTTCTAGGTCTTTTTGTGGGTTCTATAATTATTCAGCAATTTCTCTCTTTTAGAGTTTTTTTACTACATGACGTTTTATCCTATCAAAATTTTCCAGTAACTTTTGTTTTATTGTATCATGTTTTTTCAGAAGTAAAAGTTTTAGATTTATTTTAGAAATTTTCGTTTAATCAAGAATTTTAAACTAATTTTTCTTTCAAACTTTGAGTTTTCTTCAATTATCCAGTAAATTATATTTTATTTTTAGGAGATTTAATAATATCTTGATCTATTTAACCAAAATGTTCAAATAGTTTCTAAATTACAAGAGTTTTCTTCGAGGGTTCTAGATTTTTTTATAATATTTATTTAGGATTTTTAGAATATTATATGATTTTTTTTCATTCCAAATTAGGTAATATTTTCTAAAGGATTCTAAAATTTTCCAGTAACTTTATTCTAAATTTTGAATACTTTTCATTATATCTTTCTTTATCCTATTGGATTTAGCATTGTTTATTTTCTCTTAATTAGGAAAATTTTCTTCATAAGGTGGAATTTTCAAGCAATATTTGATTCAGATTTCTAGAATTTTCCAGTAATTTTTCTTCAAGATTTTTATAAATTTTCATGAGTGTTTGCTCCAAATAAGTTGAATTATCTTTGGAACTTTTCTTTAATTAATTAAATTTTTTCAACATTTTAAATTTTCTCTTATTATTAATTTTTATTAAAATCTTGTTTTATTTCATTGGAATTTTGAAGCAGTTTTTATAATTTATCAGAATGTTTAGACAATTTATCTTGCAAGAATTTCCCAACAAATCATGTTGTGGATTTTTTCAATTTTTTTTTTCAATTTTTCTTTCAAAAAACTTGATCAATTTTTCAGAAAATTTTCTTACATATTTTTGGAAATTTTTCCCTAATTTTTTTATTTTATCAAACATTTTCAACGAGTTCTTAATTTCCTAGCAATTTTGTAACTTGTCATCCATTTTTCAAAATTTTTCTTGCCTTATCTTTTTCTCTTCTAATTTGCTGAAATTCTAGAATTTTTTAGCAATATTTTTTAAAGATTCCTAAAATTTACCACGGTTCTTATCAAAATTAAAATCTTTGAAGTTTTTTTTTAGAGAAGTTTCACTCAATATGTATTTTCTTCATCGCAGTTTTACAATAACTACGCTTCTATGTTGCGAAAGTTGTCTTCGAGGGTTCTAGAAAAACTAGTTCTAGATTTCTAGATTTTTCATTAATATTTCTTCCAAATTTATTTGATTTTCCAATATTTTTTGCATTATCTTAACGGAATTGTTTTTATCAAAATAAGTCGATAGTATTGCTTTTCTATAAACAGAATAAGCATTCATTTTTTTAAATTTAATTATAATTATTGTTCCCGGGCAACAACATCCACGGATCGGTTTCGATCTATTTTGTATGTCATCAGAGTAGCGCATCTTTATGGTAATATATTAATTTAATTCTTCCAACTTTGAGTATTCGTTAAAATTTTAGTACTTTTTAAATGGTCCCGTATATTTCTTGCCTTCTTTATCATAAGTTTCTAACAATTTTCGTAATAATTTGTAACAGTTTTCTTTCCTAGCTCTTTTCAATAATTTCTCTTTTAGATTTCTACAATTTTCTAAATTTTATGTCTAACGTTCCTGAAGAATTTAAATTTTTTCCGGTTTTGTTTTTTTTTGCTTTTTCACATCGGTACTTTTTTCATTGTAAAAGTTTTTCCTTGAGAGCTATAATAGAATCTTCTGTAAATTTTTATTTTAAAATTGTCGAATATTTCTCACAAAATATTCGTTTAGGTTTCTAAAATTTTTCAGCAGCTTCACATAAAACATTTTCTTCCATTTATCTCTTTATCTTATCAAAAATTTTAAGCAATTTTTGTTTTATTTTATCAAAATAAATGCTTTCTTATAAATAACGCAAATTTCTTTTGAGTCTTTTAAAATTATCTAGCAACTTCTCTTCTACTTTTGGAGAAGCTTCTACCATGTTTTGTTATATATCATAGGAACGTTCTAATATTTTCTCTTCGAAGTTGCGAGAACTATTTGTTGCCAGCAACTTCTGCTCTCTTTCTCAGAAATAATTTTCTCTAAATAATCCTATTTGAGGGTTTTTTTTATTGTCGATTTGTCGAAAAAAATTCTAGGTTTACTTACTAATTGTTACAGAAATTTTTGTTTTATTTTAACATAGTTTCAAATATTTTACTTGACAATTCTAGAATTTGTAGTAATTTGTATTCAAATTCAAGTCATTTTAGACATCTACTAAATTTTTTCTCCCAAATGACTTAAATTTTATATAAGGGATCTAACTTCTACACTATTATATGCTTTATCATAAAACGTTTGGTCTTAGTAATTTCTCTACTAAATTGCGAGGGCTTCCTCTTCTAGAAATTACTCTTCTAACTAGGAAAAGTTTTCTAGTCCCATTAATTTTAGATTTCTAGAATTTTCCATAAATTTTTGTTCAAAATTTCTTTGAGTTCTTTCTAATTATCCAGCACATTTCTTCCACTTTTCGAGTGATGGAAAAAATGAAAAAATTTTCTTGTTTTATCTTAAAAAAATAATCATTATTTTCTAGTAATTTTTATTCTAAGTTATAGCAGATTTCTTTGAGGGTTCTAGAATTTTCTAACCATTTTAGTTTAGTTTCTACAATTTTCCATGAATTTTTCTGTTTAAATATGTAAATCGTCTTTTGCAGATGTATAATTTTCTAATAACTTGAATTTCATTTTTTGACAATTTTGCAATAATTTATATAATAAAGGAACTTTAGAATTTCTCATAAATAATGGTTCCAAACTAAGTTTTAATTTTCCTTGAAGTTTCTCTTATTATCCAGTAATTTCTCTTTCTAGAACACCTTACAGTGAATTTCTCTTTCACTTTTTGAGTGATGAAAATTATGGAAACTCCATTTTTGCTATATCTTATCATAATTTTCTAGTAATTTCTTATCTAAATTGTGTGAGTGTTTTTTCTAGGGATTTAGAATTTTTGTTTTGATTTTTACAATTTTTCGTCTAGAATCGAGAATTTTCCATTAGGTTCCTAGAATTTTTAATGAATTTTTCTTTTGAATTTAGAAATTTTTGTCGGTTCTTAACTAGATTTCCAGAATTTTCCATGAATTTTTCCCAGCAACTTCCCTTCCACTTTTCAAGAGATGAAAATGGTGGAAGCTTTCGTGCTTTATCCTTTCATTATTTTCTAGTAATTTGTTATCTTAATTATGAGAGTTTTTCTAGCGTTTAAGAAGTTTTGTTTAGATATCTACAATTTTCAATGAATTTTTCTCTTAGAATTTAGAAAATTCTAGCAATTTTTGATTAGGTTTTTAGAATTTTTCGTAAATTTTTCTTTTGGAATTTAGAATTTGCTACCAATTTTTGATTAAATTTATAGATTTTTCCATGAATTTTTCTTGTTACCCAGCAACTTCTCTTCCACTTTTCGAGTAATGAACAATTAAAACTTCGTTTGTTGCTCTATTTAATCACAATTTTCTAGTAATTACTTATCTAAATTATTAGTTATGCGAATTTTTGTTTACATTTCTACAATTTTCCATGAATTTTCCATTTAGAATCTAAAATTTTCTCCTTCTTTATCCTCAAAATTTTCAAATGTCATGTTGACATCAATCAAATATTTACACAAATTTCAAGCAGAATGCTTAAAACATGAAATATAAAATAAAATAAATATCTACAGTTGTAGACAGAAGTAAAAGAAATTCTCCACAATTCCAATAAATAGAAACATTCTATATGGGTTTGACTGGAAGAATATTCTGAAGAATGAAGTCCGCCTGTGATTCCTGTGCTCAAAATTTATTCATTTCAAATTTTGAGCACAGGAATCACAGGCGGACTTCATTCTTCAGAATATTCTTCAAGTCAAACCCATGTAGAATGTTTTCATTTATTGGAATTCTGGAGAATTTGATGTTTGTTTTTTTGGTTTTGTGAAGACTACGAAGAAAGGATACAACAGTATTATTTATATCTTCTTTTAGAATTTAGAATTTTCTACCAATTTTTGTTTAGATTTGTAGAATTTTTCATGAATTTTTCCTATTACCTAGCAACTTCTCTCTGCTCTTCTTTTCCGCATTACGATTGATACAAATCATAAAAACTTAATTTCTAGCTTTATGTAATTATAGTTTTCGTCTAGGGTTTTAGATTATTTGATTATATTTCTGCATTTTTTCATGAATTTTCCTCTTCAAATCTAGAATTTTCTATCAAATTTTGATTATATTACTAGAAAGATGTACAAAGAATTAATAAACATAAACATAAACAATTTGTTATGAATTTATCATTTTTTTTTCTTTAGTCTTTAAAATTTTCTACCAATTTTTGTTTAGATTTCTATAATTGTCCGTTTTATTTCTGTGTTTTGTCAATAGATTTACAATTATCTAATTTTTTTAACAATTCTTGATTTATCTAATCGAAAGCTTCTTGCCATTTTGTTTTTATTTTATAAGAATTTTCAGCTTTTCTCTTCTAAATTGTAAAAGCTTCCTTTGAGCTTTCTAAATTTTTCCAGTAATTTTAGTTTTAAACTTCTAGTAATTTTCACGAACTACGTATTATTCTTCTCAATTTATGTACAATTATGGAGCACGCTTTCTTCCAATTTTTAAGACTTTTCTCCTATATTAAAAAAAAAATTCTATAAATTTTCCTTCCAAATTACGTGAAGTTTCCAGCAAAATTTCTTATGTATTTTTTTATGTTCTTTTTCAACATTTCTTGCTATACATTATCGGAATATCCAGTAATTTCTGTATTTGTTTAATCAGATTTTTTTGGAATTTGTTGTTCGGAAGGTTATAAAATTTTCAAGTAAAATTACAATTAAAAAAATCTTTTTCAAATGTTTCTACCAAATTACTAGAATTTTCTTTGGGGGTTCTACAAGTAATATCACCAGCTAACAAGTGTAAGAAACCAAGAAGTCGTAAACACTCTCTTCAAGAACTATGCTTTAAATTTTAATACCAAAATTATCAAAATAATTTGATGAATCAAGAGAGTTGTCTTTCATTTTATGACAATTTTGTAATAATTTTTTTTCCAGGGACTAGAATTTTCTAACAATATTGGTTTCAGATTTTTATAATTTCCCATTAATTTTTGTTCTAAATTAAGGGAATTTTCTTTGAGGTTTCTCTTATTATCTAGCACGTGCTTTTCCAATCTTTGAATGATAAAAACGCCGAAAACTTTTGCTTCATTTTATTACATATAATTTTCTAGTAATTTCTTATCTAAATTGTGAGAGAACCATAGAAAAGGTTTAGAATTATTATTTGGGTTTTTAAAAAAATTCAATTAATCATTCTTTTAGAATCTAGAACTTTATAGAAAGGGTGTTCCTGTTCACTTTTTGTTTTATATTTCACAAAATTAAAATATATTAATAACTTAGATTAATAAAATTTAATAAAATTCAAAAATGGAAAAAAAAACAAAAATGTTCAATTGGATTGACTGTCTTAAATGTAAATGTGTTTTTCACCGCAGCTGTTTAAGCTGCTATAAGAAAAAATTTACATTTACAAACGATACTCAACATCAGAATTGCCCCAACTGTTTGAAAAACTCACTAGAAATTGATATCCCACTTACAGCAACTCAGGATGATCGTTTCTTTACCGAGATATCGCATCTGAGAAACGAAAACCTATTGCTCAAACAAGAAATCTATGAACTAAAAAAGAAAACTAATTATGATTTAGAACAAGTAATTTCCAACTTATTTGGACAGTTTAAGATACAATTCGAAGAAACATTAAATAATTGTTTAGCATCAAGACTGCAAGAATTTGAAGCTGTTCTAACATCGTTTGCGGAGAAAACATATTTTTCTCCTAAGTTGGTTAATTCTTATAACAGCCGACAATCTAAAAACGATGATACTAACTCAAACAAGCTGGATAAATCACAAAATGCTAACTATAGTGATGTCATAGTGGCCCCGTCTCGCCCAATATCTCATGATATAAATATATGTAACTCACAAAAGGGCATTGAGAAGCGTACCATCATAAACCGCAAAAAAAAATAAACAAAACAATAGTTTTAATAGACAGTCTGAAGACAGTACACTCAAGGCATCATCAACTTCTGGAAGAAAATGGTTATTCGTATCGAGACTGCAGAAAAATACAACGAAAGAAGATATGATGATATTTTTGAAAAAGGCAACAAACGAATCTGCAAACTTTATCGTTGAATTGCTAAAGCCAAAATACGAGGAAGCTGATTATTCTTCATTCAAAATTTAAGTACCATCTAAACACTTCAAATCGAATGACCCTAAATTCTGGCCAAAGGGCATTTACATAAATAGATTTTATTTTTCTAAACAGCCGTCAAATTTTCTCCAAACCAAGGAATCAACTCCTCACAAGTAAGTTTGCAGGAAATAAATTCACATAAATATACAAGTGAATTATATGATTTATTTATATTTCATCTAAACGTACAAAGTTTAGTTAAGCTAAACAAATTATCTGGCTACTTAATAGATAATACTATGCACATAGTTTGCATTTCTGAACATTGGCTCAGAGAAGGTTTGATGGACTGCCAATATCTAACTGGTTATAAAATGGCAGCTTACTATTGCAGAACTGACTATTCACATGGAGGAACATGTATATACGTTCTCAACAACTTAAAATACGAAACTTTATCGATTGGTCGATTCTGCAATGATAAAGATGCTGAATTCTTTGCTATTTCTCTGATTGAATTTAAAATAATAATTGTTTGCTTGTACAGATCACCTTTAGATAATATTGATAACTTCTTGACAAGTTTTGTGGCCTACTAAATTATATAAATTCAAAACCTGCATTTAATGGAGCAACACTTGTTGCAGCAGGTGATTTCAATATTCATTTTGATGAAAAGTCCACCAATCAAGAAAGACTGATAGAAATTATTCATTCGTTTTGACTAAATATAACTGTAAATTAAAGTACACGAATATCAGAATCATCTGAGAGCTGCATTAATAACATTTTAACTAATACGAATAATTATACCACCGAAGTAGTAAATCCTAGGACAATATCTTAAAACATTTGCCAATATAAGTAATGTTTCTCATACAAATAAAATCAAAATTGCAACAAAAAATTTCGACCGTGTTAATCAACAACTCAGTTTAGACCCAATCGTAATATCAGACAATGCTAGTGATGTTAATGAAGTGGGTGAATATTTTAATTGTGCTTTATTGAGATCAATTGCAATGTCTACTAACGAGAGATACAAAAATAAGAAGGATGTTAAGTTAAATTGGTTCACGCCTGACTTGAGAAAACTACGAGACAATTTGGATCTTATCTATGACTATCCTAAAATGACAAATACTTCTGAGTCAAAGAAACTATATATATCTTTTAAACAGGAATACAAATTACATCTAGATAATGCTAAAAAAGCTTGCTATAATAATATCATAGATACAGCTGATAATAAGACCAAAGCAGCTTGGCAGTTAATAAATACTGAAAGAGGTACTAAAAAAATAATTGAAACAATACCAATACAACCGTCCATTCTAAACGACTATTTTGTAAATGTTGCATCAGATATAATAAAAAATCTTCCGAATGCACATATAAACCAGCCTTTAAATAAAAACACGTTTTACGATTATTTTTACCTCTTACCTACTGATCCTAGTGAGATACAGAATGCGATCAAAAGACTAAAAAATAATAGAACAAAAGATGCATACGGACTCGATTCAATTATTGTAAAAACTTTATCACATCATGTGGGCGCATGCCTTTCTTCTCTTTTTAATCTATGTTTTCAAAATTTTCCCCAAAATATTTAAACTCAATATTCAAAAAAGGCGACAAAAAAGACTGTAATAACTATAGACCGATAGCCATCATCCACATTATTGGGAAAATATTAGAATTACTTGTAAAAGATAGGTTAATTTCATACTTAAATAAATATAAAATTTTATCTGATAGCCAATATGGTTTCAGAAAAAATAAAAGTACTGAGATGGCCGTGGATAAATTGTTTCAGCTACTCCTAAATAATCTCAATTGGGGTATACACACAACTGTCACTCTTTGTGACTTATCAAAAGCGTTCGATTGTGTTGATCATATAATATTGCTACAAATACTCGAATGTATAAATTTAAGAGGCATACCACTACAGTTTTTCAAATCATATTTAGAAGGTAGAGAACAATATGTATCCATCGGAAATATTTCATCAAGTTTAATACCCGTAAACCATGGTGTGCCGCAGGGCTCAATTCTGGGACCAGCCCTCTTTATTATTTACATAAATAATTTACCTAGCTATTTAGAACCGGCTGAAGTTATTCTGTTTGCTGATGACACGACTTACATCAGTGCACATAAAGACTTAGACACTCTTCAAAGATTAACTCTGGGCACAGAGCAAAAGGCTTTATCATGGTTCAATGCTTATAAATTAAAACTAAATGGGAACAAAACTCAAAAAATAATTTTTAGCCCAGACATACGGAAAACGTCAAGTCACAATATTAACATATTGGGAATTCGACTGGATATTAATCGGATATCCAATGTCCAATTAATTGCTGACTAAAATATATTTTTCACAATCAGAAGGTAGAAATGTAAGTTTTGTATATATGAGTACCCATTTATGTTAGTGTGTGAGTCGGAACGAAAAAGCCACAGAAAAAAAAAACAGAACGTTGATGGATGTCGTTATAATTTTCCACGGTGGTAGTGGCAAGCGTGTAAATGCAAGGTGTCCGTAGTCCGGACAGACATCACATTGTGACCGTGAACACATAAATTAGCCGGGGCTTGTGACTGGGGTCCCTTTTCGCCGTTTTATTTGTTCAAATTGTATTCAATATGTTGAAACGGGGACCGTAAAAATTGGGAACCTGTAGGATCGGGCCCCATACATACTTTACGAGATCATCCCCGCGCGATACGCTCATTTTTATAACTCCTTATTATTCTCGCATCTCACTTTTATTGCGGATAACATGCGCCAGATTGACTTTACAATCGCGTAAACTGTTTTTTTTTTCTTTCCTTCGGTGAAATTTTATGGCACTTTGGGGCGTTGTTCTTTTTTTATAACGCAAGGTATTATACGCACAATTACATCAAAATGAAATTAATATAAAGACTTTTACTTTATTACATTATAAAGTGGTAAAACAAAGTCATCGTGTCTTCTTCTTTATTATATTCAAGACATCAATTAAACATTTAAAATGAAATTAGTTACCTAGCATCAAAAATCAAAATCTATCTAAAAAATTATTTTTGAAGGTATACACACATTATTTAAATTGATTGTTCAAAGCCAAATATATTGTAACTTATAATAACAGATCTATTAATACCTTCAAATACAATTTCTAATTTATATAGCTAAGAACAAAAGATTGATCTTCTAAATAGCCACTTAGTAACAGTACATCATACTTTATATATAGTTTACATTTACATTTTAAATACCTTCTGGTATTTAAAATACCAGAAGGTAAAATTTTAGAACAATCGCACTCGCTTTACCGCCGTGAAATAGAACTTGTGCATATCAATTAATCTTCTATGGTGTAATCACTCGCCATTTTCCATCAGGTGTGTGCTACGTGAACCTGACAAAGCTGCACTCCAGCCGGGCAAAATTTATGGCGTCACGCTCCGAAAGAAACCACCCGACTTCCCAACACTTAATTACACGCAAAATTATCTCAGTTACAAATTTGTTAATTTCACATTGATTGCCCAGAGTGGCGCGCCCCGTAATCGTAATCTCAGCGGGTTACGAAGATAAAAAGAAAGAAAAAAGTTTTCAGAAAAAGCAGCGCCGAAGTTTTCAGGCGAAGTGCGAGGACTAATCGAAAACGCTGAAGTTTATTTATACCGAATTAAAGACGATTCTGGCGCTGAGAATTTTCTCAAAGCGTGTGTTTAAGAGATGTGTGGAATGATTTGTGTAGTTTTAAAAGCAGTTTTTTTTTAATTTTAAATTGCAACGCAGTTATTTATATCTATTGTTGATCTTGATTTTTTTGCTTTATTTCTTAGCATTGTTTTGACTTTATAATTTAATTTTGTTTCATATAATATTACACACACTTATTTATACAGAATTATAAAACTTATATTACACTAATTATAGGCATACACGTTCCTAACTAGAAATAACTATGGCATATATAGTTCAATGATTTTCCAAAAGCCTAACAAAATTTTCTAAGAAAATTGTTTAGACTGATTAAGAAAAACTCACTCTAACCAGCTTGTACAAATATTGATTCTAGCAATGTAAATAAACATCATTAATGATAATGATTAAAGATTACACAAGTTTACAAATTCTGTCAATTTTTGGACCCGAGCAGATGAGTATAAAAGCTGTCAGTTGACCACGTTTTTTGGAAGTTGTTTTGTTGTAGTGATTTTGCTTCGGAACATATTCATTAAAGGTTATTGGTCTGTTGGTTGGGTTGTAATTTCAATTCACGAAATTTTGCTTTATTAAGAACTTCAAAGCACTTGCGAAGGACCGGCTTTCCAGTACTTAATCAAGTTGTTTGCAAAAATCAAAGAAGGAATATTTGTCAGACCTGATGTTTGAAAACTAATGGGTGATGCAAAGTTTACAAAACTCGATCGACACGAGGGACGAGTAAGGAGAGCGGCTACACCAAGATATAGCGAAAATCGAAAGGCGATTCCAAGGATTTTGGAACGAAGGCATGATGAGCAACTACTGTTGGACCCTAATGCGTGAAACAGATTATATAACAGCAGTAAAAAAAAGACTCAGTTCAACCTCTTTTAATTTTTGATTTATACTTTATTTCAATAAATGGCCGTTAATGGTTCAAAATAGTTAAACAATGGATTTATTGAATATTTCGAAAACTAGTCCAATTAAAAAAAAAAAAAAAAACGGGCTGCTGATTTGTATTTAGCCCCCCAATTTACCTTATAAACAGCTTTTAGTTGCTCAAAATCATGTATACTTGTGTATCAATTATACAAACAAATCTCTAGTAACAATTGTGATTTTTTGATATACAATGTATTCAAGATAATTTAGTATATGATTTTGCCTCTATCAAAACTACTATTAAATTTTTAATCAGAACTTCTTTTGTCACTGTATTTAGATTTAGATATTCAGATTGTTTGGAAACTTAGAATCTAGTTAGATTAGTCATTATTCATAAAGTATTTGCTTCTTGCTCTAGTGACATTGATAGCTGCAGATCAGCAATATCAGCTCTCTTGTCATCGCCAGGTAATTAACTAGGTGTTTTTCTGTATTCATTACGTTGTTCTGATTTGGTTATCACAACTCTTCATAAATGAATTATTTACTTCACTATTGTTGTATAATTATGTCTGAAAATCCAAAGGAATTCCAAAGCAGCCGTTTCAACAGTGGTCTTCGTTTGAACACTTAAATAACGCACTTACTATGTTTTAACCACTAAAAAATTATGTAATATATAAACATATATTACAAAAACACACGACTTAAGTTTCGACGGTTTAATGTCATTATCAAGTGAAGCAATTTAATGAAGGAGTTCTATTTATACTAATTTGTAGAGGGTTGGGGGGGATTACGCATCGTTAACGGATTATAGATTTTTGAAAAGTGGTGTGTACATTAAATCTGTTTACTCGTTAAGCAGATTAACGTGAGGACTATTACTTTCCTTGAACATTTCGACAGATTCGAGGAGATTAAGCTTTGTACCTTTGGTACAGTGATGTAAAATTTTTAGATTTTGGATTTTGGGAAATTCATGTTTACATTCTAAAGAATGGTTTAAAGGTACTACTGTTTTGATTTAACCTATACGCCCTGAAATGTTCAGAAAATCTAGTTTCGAAGCTGCGACCTGTTTGACTTATATAAATAGAGTTGCATTCGGGACACGAAATTTTATAAACACCTGATTTTTTTAGCGGACTGACTTTATCTTTTGCGTTAAATAATGTATTTGACAATTTACCGCTGGCTCTAAATGCAATTCGATGATTATGTTTTTGAAAAATGTGAGCAATTTTCTCGGTAGTTTTACCGTGATAGGTGAGTGTGATGAATGATTGTGTATTGGAGCTTGGGATTTTTGGATAGATATGGGATCTTGTGTTTTGATATCGCTTTTTATTGATTAGGTTTTGAATGAGGTTAGCCGGATATCCATTGTTTTGTGCAATTTTTAAAATTTTCTTCAGTTCTAGGTCTTGATTTTTGGGGGATAGCGGAATTGAAAATGCTCGATGAATCATTGTGTGGTATGCGGCCAGTTTATGTGAGAGAGGGTGGTTAGAATTATACGGAATAGTTGAATTTATATTGGTAGGTTTTCGGTAAATATTAAATTCAATTTTGTTATCACTGTGGATCAATGTAAGGTCTAAAAAGCTGATCTTGTTGTTCTGTTCGCTTTCAAGTGTGAATTTAATTTTTGGATGTATATTGTTAATTGAATTTAAAAACTGATCTAATTGGCGGGAAGTACCATTGAAACATGCAATTATATCATCCACATATCTATACCAAAATGTGATGTGTTGGTTTGTGAATGATAGGTTAAAAATTTTATCTATAATGTGACATAAATAAATCTGCCAGAAGAGGACTTAATGGGGAACCCATTGCCAGACCTGTTGTTTGTTGAAAGAACTGGTTATCAAATTGTAAATAATTTTGATTTAAACATACTTCGAATGCCTCATATAGTTCTGATTTTGTTATAATGTCTATATCAAGTTTGTCTAACATGTTTTTAATAATTTTAAGGCATTCGTTTGTTGGTATATTTGATAACATATTTGTTACATCAAACGATACCAGTTTTGACCCTTGCGGGGTGACTATTGACTTTAAATTTTGAGTAAGTTCCAGAGAGTTTTCGTCTTCGTTTGGTTTAAAAGTATTGAACCAGATGATATAAGCCCTTGGTCCTATTGACTTTGCACAAATTTGAGTTTTGAGTTATATAATCTTAAGTATTCAATACCTTCATTCAAAAAATACCAATAGATATGCCTTTATTAAAAGATAACCTTAAATATTATAAGGAACACTAGCGCCGACTGTGTTATCATGCTTTATTAGAAGGAACATTAAGTGCGAAACGTGAATAATGCGAAAACTGTGGTCGATATAGCTCAGTGCGCGGAGCGAGGTCACTTAAGACATTCGTGTCGAAACCGCCCGGGTTCGATCCCAGACCCCTGAACAATTTTTTTTTTCTTTCTTCTGCTAATTTTTATTTGTTTATTAGTCTATATTTCCTTCCTGTGTTTCCCTTTCTCTACTTCAGTAAGCATATGGGAGGGAAAAAGAAAGATAAAAGGAGGAGAGAAGAAACTAGCTTCGAGACGACAGACGACGAAGCTTTAATTTTTAGACAAAGTAAAATTATTACAAGAACACCAGAGAAACTTATTTCGATGGAGGCAATACTAAAAGAATTAAAGGAGATGAGAAAGGAGATGAAAGAAAGATTCGAACAGAATAAGGAGCAAAATGAAAAGCTGAGAAGAGAGGTAGAGTCAGTTAATAAGGAGCTAGTGCAATTCAAGGCAGACATGAAAATAAGGGAGGAGGAGTGGGAAAAGGAGAAGAGAGATTTGCGCAGCAAGATAATAGAGCTAGAAGAAAAAGAAGAGAAGAGGGAAAAGGAGAACAGACGCAACAATATTGTAATAAGAAATGTAGTAATAAAGGGAGAGAATATGTCTAAATCCATCAAAGAAATGATAAAAGAGAAACTAGAAATAGATGTCGAGGTGGAAGATGCATTTGAAATGAAGAAAGGAACAATATTAGCCAGGATGAAGGACTTTTCAAATAAGGTTAAGGTAATGAAAAATGCAAGAAAGCTTAGAGGTACGGATGTGTATATTGATAATGATCTTACGGTGAAAGAAAGGAATATGCAGTTGGAATTGAGAAAAGTAGCCAGAGAAGAGAGAAGAAGAGGAAAGTTTGTGAAAGTCGGATATGGTAAATTGGATATAAATAACAAATGTCTATTATGGAATGAGGTGAAAGAACAATATAAAGAAATAATTGAAAAAAACTAAGAAGAAAAATGTATGGGGAAGACGTGGGGTTCTGGAACGTGGCGGGGATAAAATCAAAATGTAGGGGGGAGAAGTGGCAGAAAGATTTTGAAGAGTGGGTAACAGGAAAGGATATAGTAGGGATAGTGGAAACGTGGCTGGTAGAAGAGGAGTGGGAGGGGGTGAGGGAAAAGTTACCTGCGGGGTTTAAATGGGTAATGAGAGGGGCAACTAAGGAGGCAATTAGAGGAAGAGCAAAGGGGGGTATTATCGTGGGAACAAGAAAGGGGCTACAAAGCGGAGATATGGAATATAAAAAGGAGGTGGAAGGGGTGGTGTGGATAAAGTGTCAGCAGGGAAGAACACATCTGAGAATCGGGACAGTATACGTAAATAACAACTGGGAGGAAGTGAGACAAGAAATAGAGGATGAGGCGAGCAAGGGAAATAGATGTATAGTGGGAGGGGATTTTAATGCAAGGATCGGAGAAAGATGTGGGGGGGTAAATAATGAAGGCGAATTGATACGGAGGAGATCACAAGACAAGCATATTAATAAAGAAGGAAGACACTTGGGAGACTGGATTTTGGAGGAAGGGTGGGATGTATTAAATGGATGCACCGAGGGTGATTGGGAGGGGAAAAAGACGTACCTGGGGCAACAAGGATCATCAGTTATCGACTATGTATTAGTAAAGGGGATAGAAAGAGAAGAAATTAAAAAAAATGGAGGTAGAAGAGGTGCTAGGATCGGACCATTGGCCGATGTCTACAGAAATATGGATAGATGAGTGTGAGAGTAAGGGACAGAAGCGAGATAGCTGGAAGATAGCAGATGGAAGAAGAGAATTGGAGAGAATGAGGCTTCAACTGGCAAAGATTAAATGGGGAAATATTGAGACCATGGAAGAGATGGAAGGGGCCATAGCCAGATGTGGGTACAGAGTGAAAAGAGGAAGTAGAGGTCATCACCCATGGTTCGATGTAGAGTGTGCTGAGGCGAAGAGAGAAGTAAGAAAAGCAGTCAGAGACTGGAGAGTGGGAGGGGGTGAAGAAAGATTGGTAGTGCAGAAGAGAATAAGGTATAGTAAGATGTGTGAGGAGAAGAAGCTACAATCAACCAAACAAATAGAAACAGAGATGAGGAGGTGCCGCAATGAAAAGGAATTGTGGTCGATATTAAGGAGTGGAGGCGAAACAATAAAGCAGGAGATCTCATTAGCAGAGTGGGTGGGACACTGTGAGAGTATGTGTGGGGAGCCGGCAGGGGTGGGAGAGTATCAACACATAGAGGAAGTGGAGGTGTTTACAGAGGGAGAAGTAGAAAGGGCTTTCGAGGAAATTAAAAGAGGCAGGGCTGCGGGACTGGATGGGCTGAAGGCCGAAATGTGGAAGATAGTGGGAGAAGAAGGGAAGAGGCAGTTCGGAGTTCTGTTGAACAGGATGTGGAGAGGCGAGTCAGAACTGCCGGAGTCTTGGCGAGTAGGCGTAATGTGCCCGGTACACAAGGGGGGCTACAAAAAAGAGATTGGAAACTACAGAGGAATTTCAATCATGTGTACCGGGTACAAGATTGCCATGACGGTGGTAAAGAACCGGCTAGAAGAAGAGGTGGAGGAAAAAGAAATATTGCCGGAAACGCAAGGCGGATTTAGAAAGGGCAGGGGAACGCGAGATCAAATCTTTACGCTTGCAAGGGTGGTTGAGAGGATGTTAGAGCAAAAAAAGAGTGTATACGCGGTATTTGTAGACTTGAAAGCGGCGTATGATTCTGTACCTAGGGAGAAATTGATGGAATGTCTGAAGAGGAGAGGTGTGAGTACGGTGACGGTGGAATGGGTGAGAAGGGTGTATGGAGAGACATGGATGAGAGCGAAAGTGGGGGAGAATATGTCAGACAAGGTTAGGATGTGGAAGGGGGTAAGACAGGGATGCCCGCTTAGCCCTTTGTTATTTAATATATATATGAGTGAGCTTGAGGAGGTGCTGAGAAAAGGGCAGGCGGGCGGAGTAGTGATTGGGAGAATGAAAGTATGGATGTTGGCGTACGCGGATGATATAGTGCTACTGGCGAGAGACTTGGGAGAGATGAAAGATATGTTAGGAAGAGTTGAGAGATATATGGATAAAAGGGGTTTATGCGTGAATGTAAAGAAAACAAAATGAATGAAGTTTAGGAATAGAGGAAGAGAAGGGAGAGTGGAGGAATTGAAATGGAAAGGAGAAGTGATTGAGAGAGTAAAAGAATTTAAATATCTGGGGCTTGTGTTTACGAGTGGTGGGGGATACAGGGAGCACGTCAAATACTTGCAACAGAAAGCCAGGAAGGCATGGTGCATCGCAAAAGAGAAGTGGGGAAAGCTGATAGAGGGAAACTTCCTGATGACGTCTAAACTGTGGGATGCGTGCGTGAAACCAATATTGATGTATGGTGTGGAAACGTGGGGAATGAAAGAGTATGATTGCATCGAGAGAGAGCAGACGACGTTCCTGAAGCAGCTTCTAGGAGTGGAGAGATCAACTCCTAGGTATATTCTGCTTCAGGAATCAAATCGGTATAGTATGCACGTAGAGGCAATGGAAAGAGTGTCTAGGTATGAGATGAATGTGAGTACATGGAATAGTGAGAGATTAGTGAAAGAGGTATGGAAAACTTGTGTGGGGGTAGGAGAGTGTAAATGGAGATTGGAAAGAAAAAAAATGTATGAAAGAGCGGGAATGGCGGAAACTGTAGTGAACGATTGGCTGGAGCAGGGAGTGAATGTATCTGCTTGGATGAGAGAAAAATGGATGGAAGTGGAAGCGCAAGAACGGCAAGAGAGTATTGTAAGGAGTGGGTACAACCCAATGTATAGAAGATGGCAAGTGTATGGAAGGGTGCCAGAGTATCTTTTGAAGACAGAGTGGACAAGGTCCAAGAAAGTGACTCTGGCAAGAGCTAGATGTGGATCGGACGAAAGAGGAAGGAAGGTATGGATAGGGGAACGGTATGGTACGTGTGCATTGTGCGAGAATGGAAGGGACACATGGAGCCATCTAGGGCAAGAGTGCAAGGAGGTGCGTGATGAATGGATAGGGGGAATAAAAAGGATAGGGGAATGGATGAGAGAGGATGGGGCGGGCGTAGAGATTGTGATAAGGGTGGGTTGGGAAAAAGAAATCCGAAGAAAGGGAGACTGAGATGAGAGGAAGAGAATTACAGTATAATGATTTATTTGATGTATATATGTATATAGGTTTGTAAAGGATGCCAATAAAGGTTTTTTTTTTTTTTTTTTTTTATTAAAAATTTTCCAAGATCTTTAATTTTTAGGCATTGTTTGCGACTTAAAATTTCCTCCAGGTTATTATAGTTTCAGAAGACGAGTTTTTCTATTGATAGCAAAATCTGCAAGTTGGTTGTTGAGTTTAAAACCACTGCGTTGATGATTGTTTTGTAACGCTCTTGAAAAGTTTGCGTTGTTGTGTCTAGAGATCTAAAATCATTGAAACATACTTGAATTATTTTGGATGTATTGACTTGAGCTAATATTTATTACTGTGAGTAGACAGGCACACCTATATTATGGTAAAATCTCTAAATTTACCTCAAAGTGTTGTATTGAATTTTACTTCATCGGTAGTATAATTGTTTATTGAACTTCATGAATTTTATTCTAGGTTTATACATAAAACTTCTTGGCTTTTTTGAGAGGAGAAATGCTTTACGCACGTCTCTTCCACAGAGGTGTGTGGGACTTCTTCTATTCCTTCTGAATAGGCTTTACCCACTAAAACTCATCTTACTCTACTCTTGCTACCGGGAACTAGTGGCTCGCTCGCACATTTCACACCTGGTATCGGGGCTGAACGTTACTCATCAGCGCGTTGGCGAATGACACCATCCATTTCTAAAGCCCATCAGGGTGTCCACGGTTACTAGGGCGCTGAATGCTCCCTCCAGAGCCTCCCTGGTAGCCGACAATGCACTGCACTCCACATCCGCACCGCAGTAGTGACACGTCGGGTATGGTTCCTTCCCAATTCTGACTAGGTAGGACCCGAAGCAACCATGATCCGAGAGTAGCTGGACCAAGAAGTGGTAAAACTTCGCCGCACCCACGGCCTAATGTCCGATATCAACCTCCTCGTCCACTTCCCCTTTACCACCACTTGCCACCTGGTCTGCCAATTTGCCAACGTTAAATCTTCCTGCTCTCTGCTGGTCCGAGCCTTGTCCGCACCAGCCTAATCGCGTTGTAGGCGGAGAACCTGGCCACGGTCTTTAGATCCGGAGGCATTGTAGCTGCCATTACCCCCGTGAAACTCTTCTCTTCCGGCCCGTGGGATCTTCGGTGTTAGCCTTTAGCCTGGCCATAGCCCTGCTCGTTCTTGCAGCGCCCTCGACTGTCCTAACGACGTGCATGTCGCGCTTCATGATGATAAGGAGCAGGTCGTCCACGAAACCTATTAACTTAGTCTCTTGGGGCAACTCTAACCGAAGGACGTCATCATATGCGATATATGCAGTATATTTTGTGTTCAAAACCACTTTTCCAAACTGAAGATCTTTTTGTATATCTTCCAGTGCATTGATGAATTTCTTTTTCTGGCTACTAAAAACTACTAGTAAGCCGGTTTCCTGCTGTTAAACCCTAATGGGCATCTTTCATTTACAGAAAGGTGTTTGGCATCCAAAATGAATAATAATGACAATTAAAGTACGTGGCATCAAGGAATTCGATGATGTCTGCATTTTCCAACACTAGTTTTGGATATTTTATCTATTTTGACCAATCGGTCTTTCGCAGCTTTAGTTCGGCTTCTTTATATGCTTTTATAAGTATTCGAGTAAATGTTTTAAATTCTGTGCTATTGCATACATCTGGATCAGGTAATTTGTACTAATTATAAACGAGTGTAATTTGTTTTTCAGGGTACGGCAGCCAGCAGTACGGGGTTTTGTCGAGATGGATTTGAAGATTCTTCACTTTTGGTGCATTGTGGGTTTCGAGGGCAGAATCTCTTTTGATTTGATCCCAACATTTTCTTAAATTCTTTTACTATTGATGTATGTGTCCATTTCAAGGCATTTGATTCGAAGATACTTATATACGTTCCTGATTTTCGGTAGGATTGTCTGCTCTCCATCTCCAGATTGCGTAGTGTTTGTGCCGTATTTACTCCGGTTAAGTTCCAGGCCAATCTCTCTCCTCTTTTCTTCTATTTTGCGGGCAATTTTGTTTATGCAATTGATGTTGGGTGCATGGAATTTGATGTTGTTCACGAAGGCATTAGTGGTCTACTGTTTTGCTGATTATGCTAGGTTTGTAAAATTCGGCTTTATTGAAATCTACGGATTATGTATCGCTTTAAGCGTCGAAATAGATTTAATCGACTGTTGTTGTGTAAATAGATATCTAGATTTCATGGTTTCATGTCTTGTTCTCTACTCTTCTAGTTTCCGCCTTAGCGGTAAGAAAATAAAAAATCAGATTGATGATAAATCAGATATCACCGTTTAAACCAATCTGAATAATAATTTATTTATTTATTGAAACTTTACAATATCCTATTTGTAATATACATATAACTATAAACTATATAAAGAAATCACAAAAATCATGAAGTCGCGGGGCATTCATGTACTGCCAAGAACTCGACCTGAAACTCATCATCCCCCTAGGTAGAAATGTGACGGAATTTTTCGAGATACTCGAAGGTACTCGGAAATTACTAGAACAGGCAGTCTCGAGAACAAATCATTTTGTTTCTTACTAAGAGCAAATCAAGCATAGTTTCGCTATCAAGATCAAGGGTGGCCAGCAGTTATAACACTGGAGTGCAGGCAAACTCTAGAGAAACTTGAATCAACCAGCAAGTTACAATATCCTAGATTAATGGGCATTGAGACAATGTAGATAACGACTAGGCCGACTGGCTAGCCAGAAGAGCTGCCCTAGAGAGGGTAGGCTCTAGTTCTCCCCACGTACTATCTCTCAAATACTGAAAGGAAACTCCCTTAAGGAACAAAAAAGGAATGGCTACAAATTGACAAGTATGTGGTCGCCAAAAAATTTATCCACTCACCAACACCGAAGCTGAGCAGGAAATGCATTTTATTGTAAATTGTACAAGAAACAGTTTGCGGCTGCTAATCAGAACCCTTGCTGGGCATTGTAAATTAAACAAGCACCGCCACAACTTAGTGTCGGAAATGCGAACAAGAAGAGAGATCCTAAGACACAACCTGTGTGAATGCGAGTCACTCAAACATCTCAGGTGGTCCGTATTCGGAGATGAGTGGCCAGGTTGGTCAAAGCTAGCTAACTATTCGACTTTACAAGAAGTTTAGGTTGGATTGAGGAGTAGAGCTTAGATGCAACAAAGGACCAACGAATGATGTAAGTGTTGCGACCATCTGGTCGCCCTCCACAAACCAGTATCATCATCATCATCCCGACTTAGCAATACAACCCTTTCCTGTGTGGTTTTAATGTACTTGGTATGGTTTACTCTAAGTTTTCTCTCTGTTGTAATTTCTGAGATATTGTTCCCACTGCGTGTGTGGTTTTGAATTTTCCTAGCTATAATTATGTGTTTGTTAAGTTGTTTATTTTTGCATTCCGTGTTCTTGTACTTTTGTTTTCTGTTATATTTCTCTATTTTTCTCACCGTTATTTTTCTAAGAAGGAATTCAGCAGATAAGAATTTCAGTTTATACTAGCTGATGTCTTCAGAATCGCCTTTTCTGTTTGGTATTTCATTGAAGTTAACAAGTCCTCGGTAGTATAGTGGTCAGTATCCCCGCCTGTCACGCGGGAGACCGGGGTTCGATTCCCCGCCGGGGAGGATCTTTTTTTGGTCTTCATAAAGACAAACAAATGTAAAGAAGTCGAAGAAACCCTTTTTTAATTAAAATTAAGGGTGGGTAGGAGTTTCCATGAAAGTCAAAGGTGTTTTTCTTTAGTTCTCAAGAAGAACATCCTATAGAACGAGTGTTCCTAAAACGATGTGAAAGCTGATGAAACATGTACTTGGCTTTATAATGCTACCCCTTGCAGCTAGTTGGCAAGTTGTTTTAACTATCAAATTGCGAACGATATTATTGTTTTTGTTCTTCTCTTCCCAAGGAGAAGTTTACGATAGTTGGGCTTTACGTACTTTGAGTTGCTTTCAAAGCTCATTTAATTCTTCAAAACTGCAATGCCTGCAAAATTAAAGTCGATATTTTAGGGCTTTTGGATTCCTTAAAAAAGTTTGGAAATGATCAAGTCTTTGCTTAATAGCTGTATTCTTATGTTCAAAAGAGTATACTTAGAAATTTTGGGTGTCTTACAGTTTTCGAGATGAGTATCACTCACGGATTAGAAGGTTGTGCACTTTGTTCTCCAAATAAAGATGAAGAATAAGTTTGCTGGGTTGTCAAGGGTTATCTATGTAATTGTTAGAGTCGCACAAATTTATTGATCAGAAGCGAAAGCTTTAACATAAGCTATTCTCAGAAGAAAGGACTTAAAGTTTGCTAAAAGTACTCTGTTGCCTCTAAGCAATCAGGACGAATTAAACGTTTTGTATGGAAGATTTTCTTTGGCTAGGAAAGTGGGAAAATAAGATGAAGTAGCATTTGGTAAAGTCGCATAAATTTACTGATCAGAAGCAAAAGCATTGGAATAGGCCATTCTCAGAAGAAAAACCGACACATTTTTTTAAAAAGTTTGCTCAAAGTATTCTGGTGCCTCTACGCCATCACAAGTAAGCGTATGATACGGAAGATCTTCTTTGATTGGAAAAGTGGGAAAATCGGATAGATAAAGATATAAATTGTTTAAAGCCTTGCATTAATTTTTTTTGATTGATTGATTGATAATGCCTATAAATAAAAAGCTAGAAATTTTCGGGAATATATTCTTCCGATATCACTATGAGATTTTAAAGATACCAACTCTTCTTGTTGACTAGTTTCTACGAATATTTATATTTGTCATGGTATTCTGTTATGATTTGTCTCCGGCTTTGTGTAAGTCAATTATTTTTATTCCTGCATTATTAAAAATGTAAGCCTTTTGCATATCATTTAAGTCAGTTGCGTCTTATTTCGTTAAGTAGAATTATACGCGGGCTTTGCAACTTTGCGTTTTTCGCGTTAAGTTCCAATTTTACACAAATTCCTAATAAATATTTTCGCAACGCTGGCGAACGACTTTTTGGTCATGAATGGCACTAAAATCGCACCCTGAGGTCCGGATGTCGCGACGCCCCGGATCGAACCGTATTACGTAATTGCCGACGGCGTTCTCAGTTAATGTGGCGTTTGTCATGTTAGAGAATATTTACGGGATAATAAATATCCAGTAATGTGTGGTTTACGGTACACACGACCTCTCACGGTGAGATATTATGGTTGAAGTGAACTTAAAATAATTGCGGAGCAGTTCAAGATGTTATTGCGTCCTCTTAAAACGGCCAGAACGCGGGTCATTACAGACTGAAATACAGCTACGTGCTAATGCCGCAATCCCTTCATATAGCTTAATTCCAATTCGTATATATATATATATATATATATATATATATATATATATATATATATATATATATATATATATATATATATATATAATCAAAAATACTAGTGGAAACCAAAACGGGACGCGCCCAGAAAGACCCAGGGGCAATATCGTTGTGCGCATAAATTTTGTAGCCGCATTATCTAGGAAAACCTGCCGGAAATTAATAGTTTTTCTTTGGGAAATAACTCACGTGCAACGGTCTCGTCGCCTCGAATGCGTTTTCGAATGGCTCGCCTACTATAAATAAATACTTCCAGGGGAAAACGAGTTTTAAATTATACTTATAACGATCATATTTATGTGTATCTCGCATTACCCATGGTCCGGGTGTACGTTTTCGGCTTTATCTAAAAATCTCCGGATTTATTGTATTATCGAATTTTAGTGTACGTCTAACACCTACGGATGCTACTTTACATACCACTAACGGCGAATTGTTAATATATGGACAATTATGGTTCAGAAATGTTATCAGCCTAACATAGTTGACTACGACACGGGCAGGTGGGTACCGAAATATTCAACGTTGTAATTTATACCTATCCCCGGGTACTATACAAAACTACTACGGAAATAAAACTGTCACGATCTTCGTAACTAAGAGAAATACAAATGCTTAATGAAACGTGGATGGAAACTTGAATATTTTTGGAATATAGATATTAAAGTCTCGTTTAAGATACTTTTTCTTTTTCATTTATTTCTTAATTTTTTTTTCCATATTATTATTGTATAATTAATTTTTAACCAAATTTTTTATACCTATAATTAATTTGAACAAAAATTCGGTACTAAATTCTTTGCGACGAGACGACAAGGAGCAAACATCATGCCTTAATAACAATTGATGATGCTCGGAATTTCATTCTGGGTGTACAAGATCCATATTGTATGACAAATATTTTAAAAAACGTCTTTGCACATGCTTAACTTTATGTTCACTATTCACGTAAAATGGATACCAAATAATCGAACCATATTCCGGTTTATCGCACACTAAGGTGAAATACATAGTTTTTTAATAGTGAACATAACATTCTTATTGCAGATTGGACGATATTATCAATATATTCTGAAAAATTTAATCGATTATCAAAAGCTGAATTTTTCTAGTAAATGACAGAGCATTACATTTCTTAATATTTAAATGCAGATAATTTTTACTTCTCGAGAATTCGCTAATCGATTGAATTTTATGACAATCTTGAGTATTGTTAATTATTCTAAAAAAATTAACATCATCTGCAAATAGCAAGCAATTTAAAAGTTTAAAGCAGTCTACTTATATCATCCTCAAACAGCAAACACCAGATTGGACCAATGTGTGAACCCTGCGGCACATCAGAATAAACAGAAATTGGTTTAGACCTAAAATTTTTGTATTGCACAATTTTGGATCTAGTGTGTAGGTATGATCTTGTCTAATCAATAGTATGGCGATTAAAACAATAGGCTAATACCTTAGCTATTACAATATTATGATTAACGCGATCCAATGCCTTAGAGAAACAATATAGATTTTGCATTTCTAAGACCTTTATACAATAAGTTTCAAAATCTAAAAAATTAGTTATCTACCACTCCATGATAATTCTTTTGCCACCAATTTATTTAATATCTTAGGAATAGATTATTGAATAGATACACATCTATAGTTTTCAATATTATGACGTTTAGCTATGTGTTATAAACGTATAAATAAATTGGAAAAAACAGATTGTTCAAGTGAAGTTCAAAATAAAATATGTAAAAGTTTAGTAATATTGAAAACAGTCTTGGCTATGGGTATGCCATCAGGCCCACAATTAAAATTATTTGACAATAGTGAAAAGCATTTTCTACAGATAATATAAACTTATTTGACGTAACAGACCTTATAATTACAATTAAAAATATTAGTATTAGGCTTAACATACACTGATGAGAAGAACTTTACAAACGAGGTTACTATATCCAGACCATTTTCCAATTAGACCTCTTTGTATATCATTGCTGAAAAGATTCCTGAAGTCTTTTTGGATTCATTGATAAATTTCCAAAAATGTTATTAATATATGTTTTATGTAATGATCTACTTAACACTGAAAAATAATCACATAGATTTCGAAAGGATTATAATCCATAGGATTATTTCTTCTTTTGTATTTGTATGGGCCGATCGCTTTTGATTAATAAGACTAAGACTAATTAGCGTTTCTGAACCAGCAACGGTAGAAGGGGATTTAATTTGTATCATAGAAACAAATTTTAAAATAATGAAGTTGACAATATTATAAAACAATACAATTTAATCAATATTTCTATTTATAAATAGAAGATTATTAATATCTCTGTAAATTTCGGGTTGAGTAATGTGAAGTGTTCTATATTATGATGAATAATATCTCTATAGTTTTCTTTTTTAAAACCATATGCGAAATCCATAGAGTATAATTGTTGATCAGTTTCAGGAGTAATTAATTCTGATTCATAGGCTAAGATATTCTGTAATTGAAGACAAATTACTTAAGGTCGACCTTCCAGACATAAACCCATGTTGAAGTAATGACAGCTCTCCTCCAATTATTAGGAGAATATCCGGATGTAATTGATGCATTAAAAATAGTTAATAACGGCTTTACAAATATATTTTTTACAATCTTTGATAATAAAACATAAATATCATCACCACGAATGATTGATGTTTTCTGATTATTTATACTATGAATGACGTATTGCTCATTAATAACGGAAATAGAGAAATTTATACAATTAGTTTGTACAGAATTGAATATCGTAATATCGAGGAAATCTTCAAAAAATGTATCATCAATGGTATTTACAATAAGATATTACACTATTTTTAAACTTTTATTAAGCATTTTACATACGCTAGGCACATTATTACACCAATTTAAATGATTATCAAAATGAGTATCCAAAC
Organism: Ontholestes murinus; assembly: GCA_963969525.1. Lineage (NCBI taxonomy): Eukaryota > Metazoa > Arthropoda > Insecta > Coleoptera > Staphylinidae > Ontholestes > Ontholestes murinus. The sequence goes on along the minus strand of OZ018387.1, from coordinate 18,898,539 downwards.
ATTTTAATGATCAAATAAAATAACACTTTTCGAAGGGTTTCACATTTATTATTGAACACTGCAACATGTTTCTTCACACAGTGCCTTCATCAGGCAGATCATTATTCATCTGTGTGGCGAAACATGTTGCTGTGTTCAACAATCAAATATATTACCAATATGTAACTGTAATGCTTGCATAAATTTTGTAATTCTGTTAGGGTTTGTAAAGGGTGTTCAGGAAGTAGGGATGAATATTAAAGTTTATTTTATAAATACATTAAGTAACACCTCCCATTTGTGTGAAAAATTATATCCTCCATATGACCATCTAAGACCGCGCGGCAACGAGTATTCATGGTTGCCACGCAAAGAGATATTTTTTGAGAAATCTTTTCATTCAGCCAGGAGAGCAATAGTTTTATGGGATGTGTAGAAGGTCACACCATCTTGTTGAAACCAAAAGTCGTCATTTTCATCGCCAACTGCGAAAAACAATCAAAAAGCATGTTTTTGTAACGGTCGCCGTTCACAGTAACGGCAGTTTTCTCGTGATTTTCAAAAAAGTACGGGCCGATCACTTCTCTGTTCAATGACGTACCCACTGAGTGGGTGCGCCTCATCTGAGAAAATTATTATTTTTAGTTATTGTTCTCCGCTTGTCGAGTCATGATCAGCAGGCTCTTGTAAATTAAATCATATACGCATGCATTTTCAGATCTTTTCAAAGAACTGATTTTCTGGGGCTTACGGTCACATTATCAGTCATGGCAGCAATGTTTTCTTGTGTTTGAACAGAACGCGGTCGTCCTGTTTTCTTAACATTTGCAACAGAACCCGTGTTCTCTAACTTCCGGATCAACTTCCGAACTAAGAATTCGGTTGGAGCAGCGTTACGTTTGAGAGTCACACGTAATTCACGAATGGTTGCCGTGTAACTTTCACTGTTTTTGTCATAACTTTTTATCACTTGGATACGTTGCTTGGTTGTCATCTGCTCCATGAGGAAATTAAAAATCAAACTACAATGCTCACCACACAAAAGCTATCAGGCTGCAAATGAGAAGGATAGCAAATAACAAACTTGAAATAAGCACGACTGCCAAACGTCATATGATAAAATGGTACCAAATTAAAATTCGTCCTTACTTCCTGAACACCCTATATTTTTGTAAAATCTGTTTGGTTGGTGGGGCTGTTAGTTGGCTAATGTAATCGGATATTCTTGTTTCAAAGTTCTCGCACGTAATATTGTTGGGAGCGTTGGATGCAACATAATCTATTTGACTTTGATTTGTATCATTAACTACTTTAGTTTTACCCCTTACTAAAGAAACTATTTCAAATGATTCAAAAATATCATTCAGTATGCGGATTTTAAGAGAAATTTCCAGTGCATAATATATACTTACCAGTTGATAGTTATTGGTATGCGTCGACTGTGATTTTATGTTACAGAGCCAATGTTCAGTAAAATATAAAATTGTCGGGTTGTAATCATTACTAAAAGTTCAATTATATTTATTTTGTTACTTAATCACTGTACATTTAGGTAAAATAATGTAAAATTAAATTTTGTGACATTTCTATTGCATTGTTGTATCGTCGATATAAAAAAAAACTTAGACCAATATACTCCCATGGGCCAAATAGATAAATCCGATAATTCTTCCGCTCTATAGTGTCAATTACTTCATTATAAGTTCGCTTGAAATAATGAATGATATTTTCTTCTTTAGTTGCTGGATCGATCCTGGAAATGAAGTATGATATTTTTCTTGGTACTGTTTTTTACTATTCCCTATAACACCACTCAATCCTCGTTTAGTTTGTTTATTTGTTTATCTTGTTTATCCTTTACTATTGCACTTTCCGTTTTGTCTGGTGTATTATTTTGATTATTTTCCTTTTCAGAAATCAGCTGAACTTGATTAATTGGTTTGTTCCTATATTTATTTACATTATTTATAACATCAAAACTCCAATAGGCTTTTTTGTCAAATCTTTTTCATGTTTATCAGTTTGTGTGTTTTTGTTGATTAATTTTTGATGCGGTGGTTTCAAATATGTTTCGGAGCTATGCTTTTCATTTTTATTTAGATTGTCTATAGTAGATGGCACATTTAGAGGCTGGTGGGAATTTGGTTGTCGTATTAGCAGATCGTTTAAAACTGCTATTTGTTTTTTAGAAATTCGTTATCATTCTTCAATAATGCTTTGTGATTATTCTTCTCAGCCATAATACGTTCCAAATAAGTTATTACTAGTTTATCTATATTATCGACAATTGTTGATCTACATATAAATGATAAGTTATGTTCTTCATGTTAACCTCACTTTTATCACTTTTATCGTCACAACAAATTATATGGTCGTCGTTAATTTTTGTGATGTTTGAATAATAATTCAAACTCTCCGCGATAAAATAAAGATTGAGTAGATTGTAGTATTGTTTTAATTTAATATTTTTGATAATATGATTAGAAAACAATGCAGGCGATTTATTTGATTTTTGTTTAAAATTATAAATGGGTACAGATCTATCAAAAAATTTAAACGAAATCTTATAAAATGGATAGTTTAGTTATAGTTATAGTTAGCAGGTAAAGGGAACATGGGGCAGAACCATTCGTTAAGCACATTGGCCTCTCAAAACCACATTTGATGAGATAGCTCAAAGTGTTCATTATCATTGGAGAGCTTGTTCCTTCGGCTACATTCTTGCCATAGACCATTTTTCTGTAGCTCGTTTCTGTGGTGAGTTATAAGATTTCTACAAAACCCTTTTTTCGACGTTTAAAAATATGGGGCAGAACCGATTGTTCATTTGGAAAGGATGTATTGATAAATTAAGTCTGACAAATTGAATTAAGGAAATTAAATGTCCACGACCACAACGTCTACGCCCACCATCACAAGTGGTGGAGGTAGTTGGTGTATCATCCGCAGTAAATTGTCCAACGCCACGTGTTTTGGCTGCTGCTGCCACTATCTGGTTCCATTAAGAGGGTAGCTCAACAAGTATCAACTATACAAATGCAAGCGTTCATCATATCTATTTCGCCTCCTACTACACACTGCTGTCAACAATTTTTGATTCACGACTTTTGGTTTAGTACCAACGCGTTTCGATGCATCGCCGCAATGCTAAGTACTTTAAACTCTGCACTTTGTAATGATTGACCATTTGTGACCGCTTTTTTGCCTTTCCCAATTGTCTTTTTTTGGATTGCCGGCGTTTTACGTTTATAATCGCCCACCATTTTTACCTAGAAACAAGCAATCGGTAGTGCCCCCAATGACGACTTTTCACAAAAAAAAATTCTGCTTTGGAATGATAGAATTTCGCTAAATGAACAACAAACTCGTATTCAGCACGAAAATATACTTCGAAATACATTTACCGGATCAATTTATCTCAATTATTAACCAAGTTATAGCACGACAAACACGTAGAAAAACAAATAAGCGACTGACACAAAAAGACTTTTAATATTGTTGCGTTTGCAAATGGCGGCGCTGACAGCTCAAATTTTCTGTGTAACGTTTGCTTCAAATGACTACTCCATAAAGTAAATGTTGTACTAATTGGGCACATAGTTTTGTTTGTTAGTGGGGCAATCCGTTCTGCCCCATGTTACCCTATGTTCAAATCACCAAATAAAATAACTAGTTTTACTAAGTATTTTTCTTGTATTTACGACACTCTAAGATACAGAAAACACTACTAAAACTCCACCGCCAGTAATACGATCCGTCGCATTAAAGTTTCTGTCATTTCGAATAACCTAACTATATGAAACAATTCATAACGTTCAACCACGTTTCGCTTAAAAATATGATGTCATAAGTGAAACAACAGGAATAAATATTAAAGGTTTGAGTTTTAGTTCGTAATCCACGAGCGTTTTGATAGGAGAAGGTCTTATAGTTTCCTTTCTGTTAGTTTTCCAAAGATTTCTTAATAATTGTGGTTAAACCGCGGATATGCTTAATGATGAGATCCGATTCACCATTAAATAGCCACTGCAGAAGATGGGAGTTAACAGATTTATAAAACGCCGACAGCATTGGTGTTTGATCACTGGAGATGCTGATCATTTTAAATTTATCTGTGTTTCGTATTTTTTTATATTATGAAACATCGCGTTGATACAATATTGATTAGCCAATGACAATCTCAGTGAACGATTATTTTGGAGGGATCAAATTTTTCTTATCTAAAAAGTTTTGCACATTTAATATTGTTAGGATTTCCTTAACAATGCTAAAATCATTTGTTTGAATGGCGGAGTTAGAAGCACTTCCCGGTAATTTGTAGATAATTATGTTGCACTTTCTTTTCTCTCGATCAGATATTTCTTGAATGATCTGTTCAGACTCGATAGATGTATAGAATTTGGCTGTAGTAGATGTCTTTAATATTCGGATGTTATTTTGCAATGCAACAATTGCAGTCTTAAATGCATAAAAATCTTTGCCAAGTTCTAATCATTTTTTACAATGCCAGGATAGTCCACTCATTGTATTGATTTTGTGCACTTAACGCTTAGTTATATCGACGCAATTAATCGTATATCCTATTTTGCACACATCAATTGACTGCTGTATGGGCTTCTGTGATAGCAGTACAATACACTTTGAAGTCATTTCGAAGTAAAATTATAAATTTTCTATAAATTGAAACGGAATCCCTTATGAGTCACTAAATAAATGTAAGACGTTGAACTCAATTGTTTGTGCACCTGACGAATCACTGACGTAGATCAATAAATATTGGAGTATCGAGCGCATAACAAATAAAAAGTGCATATCCACTGAAGATATTCAGCCTAGGTGAATTTTCGGAAGAAATGCTATTGATTTAATATAAGAGCCACACTACTTACATAATATAATAATCAAAGGCGATTTTTTATAGAAAGAAATAATTTTATACAAATTTGTATTGACCATTTTTTTAGATGTCCTTTTTCCATCTTTTGGGTAACATCAAGGTGAGTATGATAGATGGTACATCAATTCCCATACAAGCTTTAGCAACTTCTGCCGGATCAATAAACTTGTGTGTTATCATTCTGGCCGCTTTTCGTTGATGAGCTCATTCATTTTTTTCAGTTGATGACAGTACACAGCCGTATTAATGGTTTGGATTAATGGTTTGGTTCTGTGGTAGCATAACTTTTTATGGGCCTGCGTTGCGTTTTTCCCTATGTTGAAGTAAAACAGTATCGATATTCCTCGGTTTTCTTTTTCATCTTTCGACAACTGCTTTACGACGACTACTGAATAGATAGACATATATTGACTATAAAAAAATAGAAATAAATAAAAAAAGGCACAATCTTTAAAAGAAATGATCATTGTATATTTAATAATATACTTTATATCATTATACTATTTCAGAAAATTAAGTTTTGACCTTTAAATATCAATATCATTATCCAATGTTGGTTCTTAAATTTTAAATGTGTTAAAAGAAGCATGTTGTTTCCCCATATATATTATGATCAATCGAGTCCCCTAGTATAGCTCCTTCTTAAAACACAATTAAAAATTATCAAACCATCAGAAGTAAGCACCGCTTTCACAGCAAACTTATTTTTAGTTACCGCAGTGCATTATTCGCGGGGTGCGAAGATCATTATCCAACGATCTATGTGACGTGCAATTTAGTTAAAAGCGATTACACGCTCGCCTTTTTTGTTTTCGAAAATTAAAAGTGCTGCCCCTCTCGGGGCGCAGGGACGGGCGGTGGGCTTAAATGAAGTATATCAGTTCGCCCCCTCTATCCCTCTCTCTATAGAATTGGAGTAGATTTCTTCATTTAGATAAACGCGCAATGATCGCGGGCGGCGACGTTTCGACTGCGGATTCCATTAAAATTTTAAATTGGGAATAAAATTCCGAGATTAACATAACGCAATTTTTATCAGATAATTTTTCAATTAAAGCGGTTTAATTAACGGCTCGTAAAAATAAATAAATGTATAAATACGGAACTTCGGCGGTGGCGGCTGCAATAAAATTGTGTGGTAACTTTAATTACTTGCTGTTCTTGTTAAGATTAATAATAATTTTGGATGTCTCCATAGTTTTGAAGATTGCTATAAAATATATTTTTATTAGTTCCTTTTTGCGAGATAGAAATCTAAAGACTAAAAACTATGTTAGTCTTTAGATTGTCACTTTTTATTGAATAATGAAGTACATAGGATAGGATAGGGTTATTTATGGAATAACATATCCACGGTGGCACTATTTTGTTGAAATTTTTCGTGGCCGTTCTGCACAAATGTGGCTAAATTTTGTTAACAAAGCGTTTAATATCCTCCTGTAATATACGGGTAGTTGTGAACTTGTTGGCATAGACCTCTGACTTCAAATAAGCCTATAAAAATAAATCTAAAATTATAAAATCACATGATCTTATCAATTCTGATCATCTAAACGAGGAAGTACACGATTAGGAAATGTCTCATGCAGTAATTTAAACGTTTCATAAGCTGTATGCCATGTAGCACCGTCTTGTAAAAACTTTATAGAAGAACTGTGATATCATGTCGTGTGTTAACAGTCATCACTGCTTGACCAGCATCATTTTCAAAAATCCAACAAATAATATAAAAGATAAAAAAGGAAACACCTAACCAAGGGAGAAAACATAATGAAGAGAGCATTTCGAAGACATGTTGCAAGGATTGAAGAACGAGGAAGAAAAATGAGAGAAACAGAAGGAAATGCCAAGTGAAATGAGCATAAATTATATACAAAAGTGGAACTTACAGACGCTATTAAACACATAAGAAATGGAAAAGCATTAGACCAAAAGGGATAGCGGGAGAAATGATTAAGTATTTAAAAAGGAGTTCATTTAGGAATTACTAGAAGTAATTAATTATACAAGATACCTTGAAACTGGTAAATAGGTATGATTAAACCAATATATAAAGCAGGGGATAGCAAAGAATGCAAAAATTATAGAGGTATAACCATTACAACCACAGTTGGAAAACTATATGCATAAATTTACTACTAAGACTAACAGCATACATAGAGGAACATATAGAGGAAACTCGGAGCGTATTTAGGCAAAAACAGGAGAACACAAGATCATATATTTACATATTGGCAAATATGTAAAAAGGCATAAACCAAAAGAAAAATACACATATTCTTCATAGACATGGAAAAAGCTTTTGACAAGATAAAATGAGAATATGAATGGAACATGCTAAAACAAGGATGTATACTGGATGAGGCAATTAAGAGATGCAAGGCGAAATTGAAGTTATACTATGTATGGATGTGGAACATGGAAGAGATAAAAGTATCAGAACTAAGTTATGCTGATGACATGACAATTCGAACACAAAAGAGGATTTACAACCAATGATCAATAAAAGAATAGTTACAAAAAGTTAACTTGAACATTAGCATACAGAAAACAAAAACAATGGTAATAGGATCAATCAACGAAAAGCAAAACATCAGAATAAATGGGGCACAACTAGAACAAGTAAAAAAATATACCTAGGTACAATAATAAAATCAGCTAATACAGTAAAATACAACATGTTAGGGAAAAAAATAACACAGAAAACTAAAATAGAAGTAGTAAATAGGATAATGAAATCAGCTATAGAAATGAGATTCCTAAGAAAAATAATAAACAGAAAAAAACTTGATAGGATAAGAAATATAATCGATACTTGTTCTGCTACTCTCTTGATTATTTTATATCAAAGTTAAAACTAAATGAGTTTTAACTTTGATAATGATCCGCAAGGACCGAAACACGTGTCAGTTATCTGAAAATAAAGAAATGGAACATAACAAGAGTTTTACTTCTCTTAATTAGGTTAAGAAATGAGACATATTAGGAGGAACTTGGCATAGAGCCAGTAAAGATAATAGTACAACAGAGAACAGAAGAACAGTAAAGAAAGTATATTTATTTATTTATCTTACGGAAATAATTAATTTTACATAAAAAATTACAAATTAACAAAATATATTCAAAGGATCAAAGCAATTAAATACAAAAGAATAACAAGAGAAGTGGATAAAAAACGAACTCCTTACACTAATACTGATAACAACACATAGATATATTAAACTAAAAAAGATAAGTAAATCTAAGATAAGTGACGCTTGATATGAAGCGAGGGAGCAATGATGTGATACGAAGGATGCCAAACGATGGCTAAGAGGAGATTACACGTAAATGCCAAATAGTGTTAATAACAGTTCATTACTTATTACTTAAAGAAGGCCCAAAAAAACAGAGGAAAAGTGTGAAAAGCAGCGGAAATAAGATAAATTATCCTTTAAAGTAACAAGCTCATTTACACACACACAAATACATAAATGACACATGGCGGAAGGACCACGTGGTCGATAGCCTAACACTACTACTACTACTACTAAGATAAATTAGATGGGTTGAATTGAAAAAAACTAACCAGAAAAAAAAGAATTGAAAGAAAGCTGGAAAATACTAGGAAATGAGAACGGAATTTATGTAAATGCTCTATGAAATCTACAGTTTGTAAATAAATGTAATTTATTTTATAGCCGACACTGAAAGGTAAACGGAATCTGGAATTTAAAAAATAGTAAAAATGTTTAAAATATTGTAATTACTTACACCCATGATATATTATTAATAAACGTGTAGCTTAAAGTAATACCAGTTGCTTTAGGTTTTAAATTTTAATTGTAAATGTTTTATTATATTTGTAAAGCAAAATATATTGTATAACTTCTAAGTATGGAGATAATTCTATGACAGAGCCTTTCACAGTTTCTGAATATGGTCATAATTTTAAATATGGTCATGTGAACATCAAAGTACTCTTCCTCTACTGTTTTTATTATTATAAAATGGACAATCAATATTTAAAAAACAAGTAAGGTTCGACTGTTTTTTGTCTCAATTGCTACTGTTTCATATTTCTAATGATCAATAATAATTGATTAATGGTTGAGGAGTTAATTTCGTGATAAATTTTTGTTTAAATGATCAATAATAATCCAAACATCCCGAAATCATTATCCAAGAATTTATTTCACCTATTCATACACGTCAAGTCTAAAAACAGCGACAGCGAATAATGAAACAAGAATGAGGGTCAATAACAAAGAAGGCAAGAAAGAAGATGATTTACAATTTTTATGCCGTAAAAAAATATATTAATGTAAAACCAAAACCCGTTGAACCTTAACATAAAAAATAATCTAAATTCAAGAAATCAATGTTAAAGAAGAATTAAACATTCTTGATATTTATTAAACCAAAACCAAAAGAAAAATACATTAATTTTTATGAAAATTTCACCTAAATTGAGTCAACAAAGAAAACATACTGTAGGGAAATCAGAAGAAAAATGAAACAGTTCAACAACAACGAAAAATAATTATAGCAATTATAATTAAATAGATTGAAGTTGAATATTACCAAAAAGATAATAAAAATACTTGTTTTAGTTTAGTAGTTTTACTAAAAATACAAAATAAAAAAACAAATGACATTTACTAAAAAGCTTTTCAATTGTTCAAATGTGTTTTCTATTTCTGCTTTATAAATACTGTGAAGAAAGAATATATTTTTAACTACTATTGATTTTATTTGTTCACCTAAAAATGTTTTAACTGTTTCTTTTATTCATTAATTATTAGCCAATTTCTAACAATCTCGAAACTATTAAAAAGTCCTGTGATTTAACAAAAATTTTAATGGTTTTTGATTAAATATAATGACTGTTTTGTGCAAATTTTAAAATGCTTTTAAGTTCTCAATTATTTTTAAATTCATTTCATTTTTCAAGAAATTTTACAATATTCAAATTTATTGTTTTTTTGTAATAACCTTCTAAATGTCTTTTTATAATTTTAATTTTTTTAAATTTTAACTTTTAAATTTTTCAAGAAAGTTGAATCTTAACTGTTTCAAAAAATAATCTAACTTAATTTTTAATTTTAACACAATTTGTTTTGTTTTTGTAATTTTTAACTTATTTTTTTGGAAAATTTTCAATTGTTTTTGGTATATGGTATAAAAGAATTGGTTTAGGCAATTTTTAAGCATCTAATATTGTTGATCTTTTTAAGTACATTTTGCTTTCTACTTACTTTATTAATCTAAATAAATTTTTAACTGTTTGTTTTCATTTATTTTGTTTTTGTTTATTATTTAAAAATAATAATAATAAAGTAATAAAGTAACTGTTTAAGGAAATTTTAAAATGATCTGTTTTAGAAAGTTTATAACTGTTAGGTATCATTTTTGTAAAAACTTTAAACGGTTTAAAAATTCCATTGTTAGTTCAACGAGAAATTTTACACTAATTATTTTTTGTAATAAATAAAATGCATTTTTAGAAAGTTTACACAATTAGTTATTTAAGTTTAGGCGGATTAAAAAATCCATTGATTTAACTCTCTTTTTGTAATAATTCAAATTTATAAATAAATTAAAACTTGTGCTGCTACTTTTATAAAATTATATCTAATTTTAAATTTTCGAGAAAATTCATTCTAAAATAATTTAAACTCATAGTTTCTTTAAAATATTATTAATTTCAACAAGTTATATATTTTTTTTAAATTTTCAACTATTTTGCCAAAATTTCAACTGTTTTTGAAAAATTTAAGAAAATATGATTTAGACACATTTCAAAGTAGCTTATATTGCAGAACTCTTTAAGTACACTTTGAGTTGTATTTATAAGTTATTTTGTTAATCCAAATAATATTTAACTTTTTTCTTATAATTTAAATGTATTTTTCTAATTCTAACGATCTCTAAACCATTTTTTTAAATATTTTGGTTTTGTTCTTTTCAGAAAAATTCATAGGTTTTGTTCAAATTAGGTATCTGCTTAAAGTAAAATCTAAATTACGTTTTTAAGAAAATTTACTACTGCTAGTTTTCAATTGTTTCTTTTAAATTTAAACCGTCTATAAAATTTCGATCCATTTTTGAGAAATTATATGTTGTTCAAATTGAAATATATTCAGGGTAATAATTTAACTTTATTAAGCAAATTGTAATTAATTTATTTGTAATTATATTAGAATTAAAGTTTCATTTTTATTAAGATTTTAACTGTCTCAATTCTTTTAAACAAAGAGTTTTATTTGAAAATAATTTTTAATTTTAACAAAATATGTTTAGTTTATTAAATTTTTACAATTTTATGCCAAAATTTCAATTGTTTTTGGTAAAACGTAAATCACTTTTCAATTGAGGCAAACATTGATTTTTTTTTATTTGCGGTGCTCGTTTAAGCCTGTAACCACTTTTTGTTGCTTTTTATAAAATAAAGAAAATTACAATTTTCGGCTGTTTTCCAAATAAATTTTTAACGGTTTAACATTTCTTCTGTATTTACCATGACTATTTATTAAAGTTTTTGTTTGATTCTACCAGAATCCCAATTTAAAACAAAAACTTATTTTTGAACGATTTTAAACTGTTTTTATAAATATTTAATTTGTTCCCTGTCAACACCCAGTCATAAATCCACGGACCAGTTTCGATCAATTTTAGATCTCATCAGCGTAATGCAGTTGAATACAGAGACATGTTTTTTATGAGAGGGCATCTTTCTTGGACAACTTGATAGTAGGGTAGTGTCGAACTATTACGGATAAGACCACTCCAGTATGGGACCAAAAGGTCCTTTCTAGTAGGATCTAAAAAAAGAGCAGCGACACCGATGGGTTGCGGTGGGTGTGGGCTTATACAAATTTTACTTTGGAGTATTTAACTCTGCGGGTAAACCGTCAATCAAAATTACCATGAAGGTGCCATCTATTGTCTAAGCATAGCCCCCAAACCCTTACACCGACAAATCGAGGGAACTGTCAACAGCGACAATTATATCAATAAGAATGTAAACATTAATTATTCTTCCCTGGCAACAATAGGCACGCACCGTTTTCGATCTATTTTGTATCTTATTAGCGTTATGCAGATGGACCCATTCTTGTTGACTATTTATTTAGATCTAACATTGTGAATATTTATTATGGGATCGTTGCAGTAGCACCTTATTGTTCATAATTGAATGTTTCAAATTTCTGAATCGGAGGCTTAGATATAGATTAGTTAATTGAAAAGTGACTGAACACAATAAGTAGTTGCTAAAGTATTTCGAGTGAGTCAAAGTGATTTTTGGACTAGACCAGCATCTACAACAACAAGAGGTAATTATTTTCTCTTGCAATTGGTTTGCAAAAATCTAATTCTTAAGACAAACCACTCATGAAATGGGATTGCAGCTGCTACTGGAAAATTGGCATTGATATATTTGTATTGTCTTTTTTTATTTCGATCGTTTTTTTATTTTATTTTTTTCTTCTTAATTCTGTTTTTTTGTCATATTTTTTTTCTAATTAAAAATTTAAGTTTTAATTTTAATTTTCTTCCATATTTTCGATATTTCATATCTATCTCTATTCTCTCTTTTCTTATTTTCTATAAAACCTATATTCTTTTAATAAATGTCGATGCATATTAATCCTTTTGTACTCTTATAGATTTTGTTTCTATAATCAAATGTAGTTCAAAACGACCCAGAAACCATATCAAATCAATACAATAATACTAGAATACATACATCATGTTGTGATGATGAAGAAAGGGAAAGATTGCGGTGCCGGCCTGAATAGTTGATAAAAATATGGATTCGATCAGAAAAGTAATTCCGGGGAAAGCGCGTGGAGGTCTCCTGCGAGTGAAATAAAGTATCCGGCTTCCATAAAAATCGAGCCCTAATGGGAAGATACATTGCAGTTATAATGATTTAAGTATTCAAAGCGCCGGCGATGAATTGTTAGATCTGGAATTGGGTAGGAGAGATTTTGAGAGATGAGTGAAAAAGTTGAGGAGACAATGTGCTCCTCTTCCATTATTTTTATTAAAAATTGGTATCTGGTAGAGTGGAGAGATGAATTATTCCGGCGGTGGAGAGAGAGGAAGGGCGTATATCATACGAAGCAATTCTTTCCGCGTAATAATTTGTCAGGATGTGTCTCATGTGAGGAGTAACATAAAGACATTATGTGCCGGTGGTGTTTGGTAGGTGGTGGAAGGGCATGAACTGCGCATACATATGGGTAAACAATGAGGTAAGGGTCCAATAAAAGGCAATCTCCCGGCCGATTTAATATCAGCGCAGTGACGGCCATAAATAACAGTGTCTAACCGTTAGTTTTGGGAAGCTAACGACATTCCAGTCGTTATCAGACAGCCGGCAATATCAGCGCTGCTGTCAGCAAAGGGCGGCCGGATTCCAGAGTAGAAGGAATGCGGATATTGCAGTTCTACCAGACTCACCCCTACCCCCCCCTTCATATTATAATTGGTTCGTGTAAATCACCGCGCAAAAATGAAAATGTTTACATTTCCCTCCGCTCCAAGGGGGTTAACAATGAAAAGGGCCGTCACTCAGTCCCAGCCAGATAGTGGCCATTGTTATGCATATCCAATCGATCTATTGGGTGTCGTAAAGATATTGCTGGTATCGGGAAAGGCCCGAGGAAAACTGATACTATGAATTATTTCCTGCGATTTCTCCACGAGCCACCCGGAGAGATCGGGTTTTAAAAGGGCCAACCAATAATTCTCCGCGCCCCAGCACACACATACACCACTCACGATCTCAACCATCAGGCATTTGTCCTTTTATATTTGTTACATTTCTCATTCCTTCAGGAGGACAAAAATGTTTTCTTTGAATTACTAAACAATAAACAACTGATGATAATAAACTTTCTATTTTAATTTAATTAATAGATTATAATTATTACTGCTAAAATATATATATATATATATATATATATATATATATATATATATATATAAATATATATATGTGTGTGTGTATTTATTTTTTGTTCTTTGTCGTCTGTTTTCTGACTTTTATCTTCTTATTTCTTTCTATCTATTGCTTTCTGTTTCTCTGTTTTTATTTTCTATATTCGGTTTTCTGCTATCTGCCTTTATTTTTCTGCCATTTGTCCTCTTTTTTTCTGGTTTAAATCTTGTATTTCATGGCCATCGTCAATTTTCTGTTGTTATTTGTTTTCTGTCTTATGTCTTCTATCTTCTGTCTTATGTGTTCTGTGTTCTATGTTCTGTGTTCTGTCTTCTGTCTTCTGTCTTCTGTCTTCTGTCTTCTGTCTTCTGTCTTCTGTCTTCTGTCTTCTGTCTTCTGTCTTCTGTCTTCTGTCTTCTGTCTTCTGTCTTCTGTCTTCTGTCTTCTGTCTTCTGTCTTCTGTCTTCTGTCTTCTGTCTTCTGTCTTCTGTCTTCTGTCTTCTGTCTTCTGTCTTCTGTCTTCTGTCTTCTGTCTTCTGTCTTCTGTCTTCTGTCTTCTGTCTTCTGTCTTCTGTCTTCTGTCTTCTGTCTTCTGTCTTCTGTCTTCTGTCTTCTGTCTTCTGTCTTCTGTCTTCTGTCTTCTGTCTTCTGTCTTCTGTCTTCTGTCTTCTGTCTTCTGTCTTCTGTCTTCTGTCTTCTGTCTTCTGTCTTCTGTCTTCTGACTTCTGTCTTCTGTCTTCTGTCTTCTGTCTTCTGTCTTCTGTCTTCTGTATTCTGTCTTCTGTCTTCTGACTTCTGTTTGCTGTCGTTTTTCAAGCATTTTCTATCTTTAATTTACATCTTCCATGTATGGTTTTTCTTTTTATCTTTTATTTTCTGTTTCTCATATTTTTGCATTTCTGGCTTTAGTATGTTATTTCTATCTTTGATTTGCTGTTATCTATATTTAGTTTTATGTTGTATGCCATCAGATCTCTATTTTTTGTCGTCTGTCTTCTCATTTTCATATGCTATTGGTCTTCTATTTCTTGGCATCTGGTTTTTGTTTTTAGTTGGTCTACAATTAATATATTTATTATCTTTTCTGTTTCTTGATTTTATTGCTCCATGTTGTCTGTTTTTTTCTGACTTTTTTTGACATTTGTTTTCTGCTTTTTGTTCCATGTTTATTGTACAATTTTCTAGCTTTAGGCTATTGTCATTTGTTTTATTTATTCTGATTTATGTCTTATGTCGTCTGTTTTGTGGCTTTAATCTTCTATTTTTTGTTTTATGTCCCATGTCGTCACCGTTCTATTTTGTGTCTTTTGTTTCCCGTTGGCATATCTCAGGTATTTTCTAGCAATAGTCTTCTATTTTACATCGTCTGTTTTCTGACTTTTCTCTTCTGTTTTCTATCTATTGCTTTGTGCTTCCCAAACTTTTTTTGGGTTTTCAACTTTAGCCTTTTATTTTCTATATTCGGTTTTCTTTATTTGTCTTTATATTTTTCTGCCATGTGTCCCCTATTTTATGGTTCTAATCTTCTGTTTCATCTCCCATATCGTCAATTTTCTGTTATCTGTCTTATATTTTCTGTGGTATGTCTTGTATCTTGTGTCTTCTACCTTCTACCTTCTGGCTTCTGCCTTCTGTCTTATGGCTTGTGTTTTCATTTGTTGTCCTATGTCAAGTATTTTCTAGCTGTAGTCTTCTAATTTACATCTTCTATTTTTTTATCTTTATCATCTGTCATCAATATTTTCTATCCTTTATTCTGTTCCCTTATTTTCTATTGTTTTCCTGGCTTTAGTCTTTTATTTCTATCTTTGGTTTTCTGTCATCTATCTTTTGTTTTATGTCCTATGTCATCAGATTTCTATTTTCTGTCTTATGTCTTCTCATTTTTGTTTGTTAGTGATCTTCTATTTTCTGCCATCTGGTTTTTGTTTTTCATTAATCTACTAATTAATATATTTATTATCTTTTGTGTTCTGTCTTCTGTTTATTTAGTTTGTTGTCTGACGTTAATGTTCTATGTTCTTTCTTTCGTTTTGTGTCATTTGTTTTCTACTTTTTGTCCCATATTATTATATAATTTTCTGGCTTTAGTATTTTATCTTGTATCTTTTGTTTTTTGACATCTGTCTTTAGTTTTCTGTGGTTTGCTTTCTAGTTTATCTCCTATGTCGTCTGTTTTATGGCTTTAATCTTTTATTTTCTATTTTTTGTTTTCCGTACTCTGTTTTTTGTTTCATGTCCCATATTGTCAGTTTTCAATTTTCTGTCTTTTGTTTCCCATTTTCTATTTGCTGGCCTATCTTATGTATTTTCTAGCAATATTCAGCTTTAAGAATAAAATCTGATAATACTTTAAAAATAAAATACTATGGAATTTTAAACAAAAAGAATTATTTCTGTAGATACTTAAATTGATTTAAATGACCTAGGTTACAACAACATTAGTTCTTTGTATATGCCAACATTATTTTTAAAATAATTAATTAGATTGTAAAATAATTTTACCTTAGAGACAAATTTTCTTTAAACTTTTAAGTTTTAATTTGCAAAGGGCGTTTTGAAAAAGAAAAGAAATAAATATTAGTTTCTAATAGATGTTTAATTCTGAAAGAAAGGAGTTTGCATTTGTCATTACTGTTGTATCTCACTGAAAATGTTGTAGATGTCATGGTTTGTGCTGGGAGGTTAAATGTTTTAATAGTGTTGGTTCCAAATTTGATAGTTTCAAAAAAAACTTTCATTTGGGAACTGAATATTTACAGCTTCAATTAAGTTATTTATTTTAGTTTTCTTAACTTTATAAATTTTCAACATAGATTGGGACTCTTACCCTAAACCTTGCCCAAGTATATTTTTACCCTACGTTCTTCCTTTATAAGTTCACTAGCGATGTTTAGAATTCCAAATATCTTCATGGCATCTGGTTGAATATGCGGAAGAAAATTTTCCCATGAAAGCTGAAAAGAATATAAATTAATTACTCCTTCAAATATCTTTAAAAGCTAAGAAAAACACTTGTATACTTGTAGATCACATTTGGTCCTTTTTTAAACAATGACTTTTTTGTAGATATTCGAATTGCTAAGCAATACCTGGATCTCTGATATTGATGTAGATAATTACCAAAAATGTAGTATTTAATAGTAAAATTTGATGAAGAGACAACTTGTTTAGTAAAAATACAACCAATTAAAAAGGCAGGGCTTTACATGCAGCTATGATGCTGGTACTTATTATTGGCTTCAAAAGTCCGAAAAGTACAAAATCAGTGAGACCCTCAATTAACCCCTACAATTTTTAAATAGCTTCTAAAAGAATCAATTATGAACTTACCTTCAAAACCTCGAAAATGGACTCATCAAAGAATCAAAAATATAATCTTCGGTTAAATAGGGGATGTACACTAATTTCAGATAAGCTAATATTAAAATGTCACTTGTAACAGTTTAGATTCATTAATTTCCTTTTTTAATTGTCTTTTATGAAATTGATTCCTAGGAAGAAAGAAGAAAAAATGTCCTCAACCAGATCCTATTAAAACAATACTTGAAGAATGGACTTCAAGGGATGGAAAAGTGCAGACGAATTCGCTACGAGAATAGATGATATTGGAAATGTTCGTATATATAAAAATTTAAAAAAGATAGAAAGTGTCCAAAGCTTCTAAAATTGTCCTCGAAAATAACCATGTCAGTAATAGAAATCAATCTTAACTTAAAGTAAAAACAAAATATGAAGATAAAGAAATGCCAAAGAATTGAAACAAAGAAAATAAATACAATTTATTTCATACAACTACACATATAATGTTTGATAATGAAATTAAATATAAATTAAAAAAAAATATTTCTATCAGTATGTATAATATATTTTCCTCTATTAAACAAATGCGCTTTCTTTATTTTTCTTTTTCCTCCAAGTTTTTTTACACTTATATATATGATAGTTATTACAATTTTATTTCTTCATTTTCATTTTCTTACATTTTTGATCTTTCTTCTAATTACCTTATTCTATCAACCAGCGTCCTTCTTTTTTAGTCCCAATATTTTCTGTTTATACTTTAAAAAGTTCGTTAAAAATATTATAAAATCTTGCTGCAAATAACTTTTAGTTCCTACAAACTAAACTAAATTTTGTACTGAGAATGAAACTTCTTCAAGCAAACGACATTCATTCTTTAACTTTTACCTTAAACCATTACTTTTAATAAAGTTAATGCTTGTTGTGCTACAGTCTTGATGGAAACAGATATTAATATTAAGTGAAGAGTAACACTTGTTAATGAAACCTAACTAATGTTTTCATTTTCAGTTAAAACTCATTTTTACCTTTAAAAATGGTGTGCGAAGGCCAAAACTCATGTCAGGCAACTGAAAATAAAATTATTATGGAACAAAACAAGTGTTACTCTTCACCTAATACATTACTTCTGGTATTACAGCTGCAATTCCTGCTGGAAGAACACTTCAGATTTTACTGTGCAATATCTTTAATTTCTACTGTAAATCAGTTCAAGTTGTTGCTAGCAAATATTCTTAATTACTACTTTAAATCACCTTAAATTAAAATATTTGCTAGGAATATTTTTAAGTTTGTGTTGATAAAAATCATCAATTCTCACTCTAAAACATCTTTAGTTTTTGCTAAGAAATATCTTCAAATTCTTCTGCAAAACATTATATTTATTTGCTGTTATTAATTATCTCTGAATTTTACTGTAAACACATTTGAAGTGGTCGCTGGAAACACGTGCAATTTCTGCTATGAAGCATCTTTAATTTAGATAAAGATAGACATCTTTATTATATTAATACATTTTTTGATGATATAACAATTAATAAAACTTCTTTGGCTTTTCAGCTTTCTTTAATGTATATTGCTGAACATCTACATTTTTACTGTTCCCTGCTAATAAACACCTTCAATTCATATATCATTTTAAGTTTCTGTTGCTCTTTATTTCTTACTGCCATAGAAATTCAATTCTTCCTTAGTAGGAACATCTCTGGTTTCCGTTAAGAAACATCTTTACTGCAAAACACCTTAAGTTGTCGAGAAGTATCTAAAATTCCTGCTGTGAAACACTTAATAATTATTAATAATTTTTAATAATTTAAATTTTTTAAATTATTATTTAATTTTCTACAACGAATAAAGAATTGTAATACATTTTATTACTTTAATTTTTATTGCTGAATATCTTTATTTTTACTATTTTCTGCTACCTTCAATTTATTAATTACTGCAAATTTCTGTCCCTAAAAATTTTCTATTCTTACTACGAACATGGTTTTAATTCCTATTGCTGATTATCTTTATTTTCAGTGTTTCCTACTAACAAACATCTTCAATTTGAATACCACTTTACACTTTAAGTTGAAATTATTGTTGGGAAGCACCTTTAATTATCATTGCTGATTTTTTTACTGTTCTCTACTAATAAACATCTTTAATTCATTCATAATTTTCAGTTTCTATCAATAAATATCTTCAATTCTTATGTCGAAAGATATTCAATTTCCACTAGAGAACATTTTTAGTTTTTGCTCTGAAACACTTTTATTTAATTCTCGCTATCAAATATCTTTAATTTTTATTGGAACAAACTAACTTATAGTTTGTTTGCCGATGTGAAACATCTACAATTCCTGCTTTAATTTCTTTTGGCGAATATCTTTATTTTCACTGTTGCCAGCTAATAAACATCTCCAATTGATCATTTTGAGTTTCTGTTGATAAACATCTTTAATTCTTATTGCTGAAAACATTTAATTGTAATTAATCAATATCTTTAATTCCTGCTACAAAACACATTCAATTCCTGCTACCAGTTTTTTTTAAAAGTTTTTACTTAAAACAGTGGTCGATGAAAAACATCAATTATTGCTGTGAAATAACTTCAATTTTTATTTCTGAACATCTTTATTTTTACTGTTTCCTGCGATGCACTTTTAGTAGCTATATTTAATTTTTACTATAAATATCTTTCTAAGAAAAAATTCTACTTTCGATCAAGAGACATTTGTTTGTCGTCCATTAAGAAAGAAACTTTAATCTTCTTTGTCGATTATTTTTAAATTTTAATGCAGCACACTTAAGGTTTCCTTTGAGAAATAGCTTTTATTATTTCTAGGTAAAACCTCCAATTTATAATATAATTACTTCAAGTTGCTTTTTATACATATGCTAATTACTATTACATTCAATTCCTATTTTCAAATATCTTCAATTTTTATTGAGAATCATTTTAAATTTCTGTTGATAAACATCTTCAATTTTTACTGCGAAAGATATAATATTCTCACTGTGAAGCATGTTTAGTTCCTGCTAAGAAACACCCTTATATTTGCAAAATATCTCTAATTACTGCTACAAATTATCTTTGATATTTTATGTAAAACACTTGTCTATATGAAATATCTGCAATTCCTGCCGTGAGACATTTAATTTTCTATTGCTAGAAATCTTTATTTTGATCGCTTCCTATTAATAAATAACCTTAATTTCTTACTAATTTTTCGTTGTCTGTTGATTCTTACTGTGAAAGATAATCAATTATTACTAGGTAATTTAAATTATTGGTTTTTGAGTTACGTGAATAGAAATTTCAATTAATAAAACACGTTAGAATTCACTTTAAGTGCTCGAAATGTACATCTAGTGAATACAAAATAAATTGTGAAGAAAGTGAATTCTAACGTGTTTTATTAATTACTAGGTAACATTTTTAATTTGTGCTAAAAACATCTTCAATTTCCACTGGGAAACATTTTCAATTCCTGCTACCAAATATCTTTAATTTTGACTGTTAAACACTAAGTTAACGATGATCAAAAATTGCTATTCCTTCTGTAAAATACTTTTAATTACTGATATTTCTATTGCTGAATCTTTAGTTACTGCTAAGAAACACCCTTATATTTGCAAAATATCTCTAATTACTGCTACAAAATATCTTTGATATTTAACGTAAAACACTTGTCTGTATAAAATATCTGCAATTCCTGCCGTGAGACATTTAATTTTCTATTGCTAGAAATCTTTATTTTGATCGCTTCCTACTAATAAATAACCTTAATTTATTAACCATTTTTCGTTTTCTGTTGATTGTTACTGTGAAAGGTAATCAATTCTTACTAGATAACATTTTTAATTTCTGCTAAAAAACATCTTCAATTTCCACTGGGAAACATTTTCAATTCCTCCTATCAAATATCTCTAATTTTAACTGTAATACGCAAAGTTAACGATGAACAAAATTTGCTATTCCTTCTGTAAAATACTTTTAATTACTGATATTTCTATTGCTGAATCTTTAGTTCCTGCTAAGAAACACCTTTATATTTGCAAAATATCTCTAATTGCTGCTACAAAATATCTTTGATATTTAATGTAAAACACTTGTCTGTATGAAGACATTTAATTTTCTATTGCTAGAAATCTTTATTTTGATCCCTTCCTACTAATAAATAACCTTAATTTATTAACTATTTTTCGTTTTCTGTTGATTGTTACTGTGAAAGGTAATCAATTCTTACTAGATATCATTTTTAATTTCTGCTAAAAAAACATCTTCAATTTCCACTGGGAAACATTTTCAATTCCTGCTACAAAATATCTTTAATTTTCACTGTAAAACACTCTTAAGTTATTAAGTTATCAATGAGCAAAATCTGCTATTCCTGCTATAAAACACCTTTAATTTATGATATTTCTATTACTGAATATTTTCATTGTTACTTTTAATAAATACTATCAATTCATTTATTACTTTCTGTTGAAAACATTTTAAAATCTTAATGCGAAATATATTTATATCTCACTGGGGAACATCTTAAGTTTCTGCTGATAAACATATAAAATTTCCTTTGAAAGCATCTTCAGTTTCTATATTTCTCCTACCGAATATTTTTAGTTGTTATTCTTAGGTTTTGATGATTAATATCTGCAATTCCACTGAAAAATCATTTCAAATCTTTAAATTATGTTTTGATTATCTTTCTGATTCTGATTTCTATTTATTTTTAATGATAAATGCATTCTCCATAATTTTTAAGTTTCCTTCAGTAGAACCAACTTTATTACTCTTATTAAAAAGTTCTAAAATGAAAGAACCAGAAATGTAGTTTTTGGCCTCTGTAAATAGGGGATGTATCTTATAGTCAGGTTAGGTATAGAGTTTGGATAATTTATTTCTTGCTCTTTGGTGGAAAGAAGAACGAAAGGGTTCAAGAAAAAGAGTAAAATCTAGACGGAAAAAAAATTGTTAGCAAGAGATATCAATGATTTTATGGCATCAAAACCTACTCACCCAGAGCACGTAAAGCCTAAACCTCAATTGCCGATATGCATTATTGCAAGACAACCTGTCCTTAAAAATTTCTTTCTGGCAATTTGTATTTATTCATTTCTTCCCCTTTCAGGGAGAGTTTTTTGAAGCAGATTATTATTAATCGAGAAAAAGTTGACCAACTCCAAAAAATTCAAAAGATGAAATTGGATATCGCCTAGAAAAAATCTTGCCAGAAGCAGAAAAAATCTACTTTATGCATTAAGTAAGTTTACCTGAACCTCAACTGTCAATATTAGAAAACCAAGGTATAAAAGGAAAAGCAAATATGTAAATGCTAATTATTAAAAATTTCAACTATTTGAAAGAGCCTACTCCGCTTTCATTTTTAATTTCATCCCTAACTTTGTAGTAAATGACTTTATTTGTTGATAAATTAATATAAACTATACCCAGGATCATCAAGATCAAATATCAAGGAGACATACTTATTTTTGGAATTATGTCTTTTATTCCTGGAATAACTAGCCAAGCCTGATGATTTTTTTAGTGAAGTTTGAAATAATCCAGAAAATTAACCGATCTTTATAAGAAAAGATTCTTAATCCAATATCATTTACTAGAAAGTTTCAAGTTCTCTTAGGCAATCGATGATTTGCATCGACCATATGAAGTTTATTAATTTGTATCTTACTTTGCTAATATTTGAATTGTCTTCCAGACATTATAATAGTCGTAGTAAACTATGTGGTGTATCTACAATGAGCCTCTTACTTTAAAAATATTAATTACGAAATTTTGGGACGTTTAGTGATGAAAGTTTTTAATAATAATATAAATAAACAGGGCTGTTATTACGTATTATTTGTAATTAATAATAATTATTACTTATCGCCAGGTGGTGGGTATTTGCGGTTGGTGTGTATATAAATCGTGCGTCCAGTGTACACGGGAATACCAAGATAGCGCGAAGTTAGTTAAGTTTGGGGGGGGGGGTTGGAAAAGGTATAAGGGCTTGGTCGGTAGTAACGTAAGCCCTCCCGTGGGGTGGCGGCGGTGTACTCGGGGCCGTATTTAGACCGCAGAGAGCATGCAACAATCACATCGTCTTGCAATAAATTAGGTGGCTTTGTGCGGGCAGGCCATTCACAGACGATAGGCTTCATTAAATCCGTTATCGCGACTCCTTCAGAGGGAAACTTTTAAATTTATTTCACTTATCGTTATTCCGAGCCCGCCGCTCGACACTTAATATCGCCTCGTCTTAATATCCACCCGGGGTCAACAACTAAAACTCGCCCCTCGTCCGCCCGCCCCCGCCCATTCAACACGAGCCATTACTGAAACTGAAACTGAAACGTATCCCCCGACGGAAATTTTCCCATTTGAATAAGAAAGAAATCACTCAGCAGCTTTCCCTACATTCAATTACCATTTTCAGATTACTAATTCCCACTCTCGTCTAATGATACCCTCTAATTGAATCACAACCTTCAATACACATAATCGTATATATGAATCATTGTATGCCATAATCTTGTTACTTATTTTCGTCGATTCTATTAATCAATCTTGTATCAATTTTTGTATAGAAATAAATTCTTCTAATGATGCATAAATTAAACCACTATCGAAATATTAGCATGTTACAACGGGAGCAGAATAATTAATCTATATATTTCTGAGATGACAGGTTTTTATCTAATTACATTGCGGCCGACGGAAGGACTCTACACCTGCAACTCACAACATCTCTAATGGAAAAATTATCGGAAATTTTGACGTTTCCGACGTGAACAACACTACTACACCCACGCGAAACACCACTGGCAGTAACGGTGCAGGAGATAACGCAACACAATTATGAGTTTTAAAAAAATGCCCAGATAACGACTACACAAATATACTATTATTTAATAATTGAGTTTAGTATTTATTGCTGATTAAAAGCCCTTCGGGTGCTTTCAATTGACTGCGCTCTTGGGAAAAGAATGCAGATAAACCGCTCACACGTTCGCAGTCTCCGGCTGAGTGTTTTAGCATTTTTGGTAGCCAGTGGAGTAGAAAGATGAATTGCCCAGGAAGACGGTACTAACGACATAAATCATACACGCTATTTGTCTACCTACTGTGATCTGCCCACCTCGGTGTTTATAAATAATTATTCATATTTTTGCTTCTGTAACGATTCCTTTCATGAAAGTTTAGACACAACCATATTTAGAATTTCACAAACTTTATATACTGAGGTTTTTTTTAGAATTATATAACCTCATTACCAATACACCGGTATATACATTCTTTTAAACAATTCTCATGATATTGCAAAAAATGGTAAAAGCATTTTATATGAAAGTACACATTCAAAACAGCATGGTGGTGAACGTTATAGTATTTCATTTTCAAATGTAGAAAAGCATATTTTATTTCATCCTATATTTGAAAAGTACACATTATAACAAAATAAAATAATTGCAATAAGTACTTAAAAAAAGCGAGCTTAATCAATGGCTTTGGTTATTGTTACCCATAAAATATTCAGTAGATTTATAGTCATTTCACTAGATTTCGTAATTATCTTCCAGCTATTCAACTACAATTTGGCTAAAATATGGCAGTCTTTCACCATGCTGGTATCACATTGAGAAATATTTCATCAAGATAATCAATTGTTTATGTAATCTCAATAAAACAGAGATATATATTAAAACCAGCGAGCTACATAAAATGACATTTGAGTATCAAATTTTATGAGCACACAAAAAGTAAGCAGTTGTATTACCTAAACGTACGTTCATGATTGTGTATATGGGCTATTGTTATATTTTATTTATACCTTAAGCGTGTTATTGATTTACCGCAATTAATTGTTCACTTTATTCGTTTATCTTAAATTTTTAATATCCATTCCCAATAAATTCGCTTTCCTAGAGTACTACTAGCTTAGTCCTGATCTATCCCAATAAATTATCCATTGTCTTTTCTTTGCACTGAAATTGAAAACTAATACCTCATTGTATCGCTTTTTTCATCATCAAATTTCTATTTTTCCTCCAATTTTCATTCTCTTTTTCGATTTGTTTTCGAAACCAAACTTTTCCCAACAAATATACTTCTGTAGAGTCTTCTAGATTTAAAAAATTTCTATAATTTCTCTTTACAAGAAAGTGTCAAGCAGTTTTCTTTATTTTTTTGTAGATATTTTTTATTCTTTTTTATTTTATTTCATTTGAATTGAAGCAGGTTTGTTTTATTCAAATATAATTGTCAAGAACTCTCTTCTTTCCAGATCCAAATTGTTAATATTTTCAGAAGACTCTAGTGAAATTTTCAGCAATTTTCAATAATTTCTTTTGTTTTAATCGGAATTGTTCATTTATAGAATTCTTCGAAAACTCTAGATGTATCCAAAAAATTTTCTTTTTTAATTTTTGCATCATTCAATAAATTCTTATTTTAAATAATAATAATAAATATCTTTATTTACATTCTTCCCCTTTATTACATTTTTTGTTTTGTTTGTCGACCATTGGTCGTTCTCCCTTTTTATTTTATTTGATCGGAATTCTCCATTTCTAGAATTCTACAATTTTATTTTTCCAACCTTCTAATATTTCCTAACTTCTCTTCCAATTTTCTAGATTTCTAATTTATCTTTCATATTACTAGATTTTTTACCGATTTCTGCTTCTGATTTTTCCGAAGAATTTTCAAAAATGTTTTCTTTGATAATCGAAATTCTTTATTTCTAGAATTTTCCAATTATTTCTTTTCCAAATTTCCAACGTTTTCTCTGGCAATTTCTGGCTATAATTAAAAAAAAATCAATTATTAATTGTATTTTACTTTAACTTGTGGAATTTTCCAGCAATTTCTGTTATTAATTTCAAAAAATTTCTTTTAGTTTTCTAGAATTTACTAACTAAAAGAAAATCTCTTCCAGATTCTTAAAGTTTATCATTGTTATTTTCCAAATTTCCGAGGAACTTTCAAAGAATTTTCCAACTGATTCTTCCAAATTTAATTCTTAAATTTATAATTTTTAATATTATTGATTTTTGCGGCTTCTACTTCGTTATACATGTTGAGTATAAATAAAAAACACTTTGAAACTTTGTTTGTATAAGAAACAGTTATAATTTTTAGTTTAAAAAACATTTTCTGAAATAATTTTGAATTTTCATGTAATTTTAAATTAATAATTTTATTGATTTTGTAAATGTTAAAATTGATTTTTAAGGAATTTTTGCATCTGGATTTTTGAAATCAATTTTAGACTTTCGAACATTTACTGCTTTTACTTTTCAATTTCTGAGTATTTATAAAGTTTTTTTAACGATTTGAAAATCAAAACTTTTACAACGTTTTTTAGATTTTTGATTTTTGAAATACTAATTCATTTTCGATTTTCAAAGAATTGTTGCTTATAATGTCGAGGCTTTGAAATGTATTTGTAAAACAAAACCTTCTTTTGATGTAACTTTAAGGTTTTCACGTAAATGAATTATTGTGGTCCTTTTTTAGCAGAAGGTATTTTGATCTCTATTGCCTCCCAACTTTACTCAAAGCATTTTGTAGTTAAGAACTAATTACTTAAAGTTTCTTGAACACTTAATAAAACACTTACTATGTTTTTAACCACTATAATTTATTATAATATATAAATATATTACAATGTGTACGACTTAAGTTTCGACTTTTGACGGTCATTATCAATAATGACCTTCAAAAGTCGATTATAGTGGTTAAAAACATAGTAAGTGTTTTATTCAGTGTTCATTATAAATTACCACATAGTAACGGTCGCAACCATCATTATGATTAAAGTTTCTTGATGGTGATTTGATCTTTTGTTTTGCAAACCTCGATTTAAAAGTTTTTAACGGTGTTTTTCATACATAACCTTTACTTCAAAAATGTGTTTCGCAGGTTAACAATGATCTTGTTTAAAGATATTTTGAGGATTAATACCTTGTTTGTGATTAAAGGCTCCACATTAATACATTCCGCTGAAGTTTTTTAAATTGTCATTTAAACCTAAAACCTTATTGAACAGAAGAATTAAAAAACTTTTTACATAAAGACTTCTGAATAATTATTTTTAAGTTTAGGCTGACAAAATCAGCAACCTTTTAGACATGTCTCTAAACAGAGATTTTAACCACCTTTAGTTCAATTTAGAAACATGTATATGAAATGCTTCAAGCTACCAACATCCCACTTAAATACTTCTTAACAATATCTGCCATCTTTATCTCCTGATTCGAAATTTCGCCTGTAACCTTCTAACTAGACCTCTTAACATTAGTTTTCACCATCTTAAGCTTATGATATTTCTTGAATAATTTTCTCACTTATCTCTTGAATATCTTTTAGCTAGAATATTTCCCATTTTCACTTCCTGCTACCAAAATTCTTAGCAAAACAAAGATTTGGCCCATCTTGGCTTCAATCTCAATAATGATTTTATTGCTCTAGCACTCTATACTCTTTTTAAAAAATGTATTTATTAATATAATAATAATAATAATGTCATATTCATTTCCTCATACTTAAATAGACTATTCTTAGACTATTCTTAACAAATTATTTATTTTATAGTCATCTATAACTATTTTTTATATAATATTTTGCAACTGTTTAAGATTTTCAATAAAAAAGTAAAAGACTTAAAATTTATTATCTTTATTCTCGAATTATAAAAAGTTAATTAATAAAAATTTTTGCTAATTAAAATAGTTTTTGGGCAAGTTTTGTTTCTGTTAGTAAGCATTAAAGTCTTTGTTAGATATTTAACTTTTTAAATAATGGCTCCACCAAAAACACCAACAAGATACAAGACAACATAGTAATATCATCCGTTAATACCATCACATCTTTTGGATTATTCTGAATTTTGATCAAGGAGGTCAAAACCTATGTTACACTAATGCAAATAAATTAGAAGTTATAGGTTTTACCAAATTATCTTTTACATGTTTTTATAATTTTTTTTATTATTTTCACCTTTAACTTTTAACTGTTTTATTAAATAAAGAGAATGGTTGCGACCGTTACTACGTGGTAATCCATACTTACACTGAATTGAAAAATTCACTATGTTTTAACCACAAATAATTATTGTAAAAATATTATATAACGTGTAGGCACAATTATATAAATCTAAACAACACAGCACGACTCGAGTTTCGACGTTTTATCGTCATTATCAAGTGAATTATAAATTGATGAAATTGTTATTTTATACTAACTATTTTGGGGTGAGGGAATATACCTGCCGCTAATTGATTGCGGATTATATCGGGAGGGTAGTACCAGATTAAAAAGTGGCGAAAAGATTAGTTCGGTCTGCTCATTAAGAAGATTTACTGACGGATTACGGCTCTGTTTGAAAATTTCCAATGACTCCAGGAGATTAAGCTTAGCGCCCTTGTTGCAATTATGCAAGATTTTTAGATTATTTATATCCGGGAATTGGTGTTTGCATTCTAAACAATGATTTGAAAAAGAGCTAGTGTCTTGATTAAGACGAAAAGCACGATGATGTTCGGAAAAACGAGTTGATACACTTCGTCCCGTTTGACCTACATACACACTATTGCATTCTGAACAACGGATCTCATACACCCCAGATTTTTTAAGAGGATCGACTTTATCTTTGGCATTGAATAGTATGTTTGATAATTTTCCAGGAGGTTTAAACGCTACTTGATGATTCTCTTTTCGAAAAATATTAGCAATCTGTTCGCTGGTTTTTCCAAAGTATGTGAGCGGAATAAACGATGTATTTGAATTCGCTATTTTCGGATATATTAAAACCCTTGTGGTTTGATGACGTTTTTTGTTTATTAGGTTTTGAATGAGGTTCGTGGGGAAACCATTGTCACTGGCAATTGAAATTATTTTATTTAATTCTGTGGCTCTTCTGTCAGTAGTTAAGGGGATGGAGAAAGCTCTATGTATCATTGAGTGATATGCAGCAAGTTTGTGTGACAACGGGTGATTTGAGACAAATGGGATTGTTGAGTTGACGTTAGTAGGCTTCCTGTATATATCAAATTCAATTTTATTATTTTGGTGAATTAACGTTAAATCCAAAAAGTTAATTTTGTTGTTATTTTCTATTTCTAGAGTGAATTTAATTTTAGGATGAATGCTGTTAATTAGATTGAGAAACTGATCTAATTGACGTGTTGTGCCACTGAAACACGCTATTACATCATCAACATATCTATACCAGAAGGAAATGTGTTTTTTGGCAAAATCAAGCGAGAAAATCTTTTCTTCGATATTGGACATGAATATTTCAGCTAAGAGAGGACTTAATGGAGATCCCATTGGAAGACCTGTGGTTTGTTGGTAAAATTCATTATTGAATTTGAAATAATTTTGGTTTACACAAGTTTCTAAACATTGATAGAGTTCTGATCTAATCAAGTAATTGCACTGTGATTTATCGAGTAAATTTTGAATAATTTCGAGACATTCTTTAATGGGTATATTGGAGAACATACTACTAACGTCAAATGATACAAGTTTTGAATTTTTGGGAGTTGTTGTGGATTTGAGCTGTTCGGATAAAGCGAGTGAATTTTTTACTGAATGTTTTGGAGCAAATTTGGTATATTTCTTGAAGAGTTCATTAAGTCTAATTGCTAAATTCCTTGTTACACTGTTAATATATGAAACTACGGGTCGTATAGGAGAATCAGCTTTATGAGTTTTAATGAGACCATAGAGCCTAGGAGGTAAGGGATTTTGATGTACGATTTTTAATTTTTCAAAATCTGAGAAAAGCACTGTGATATTTTTGAGAAGATTTCTGATTTGGGTTTGGAATTTTAGGGTGGGATCTTTTTTTAGGGGTGTTAAGTTCTCAGTTGTAATGAAAGCGTTCATTTTATTAATATACTGTTCTCTTTCGAGAATAACTATTGAATTGGATTTGTCTGCTTTAGTCAGGACTAAAGAATTAGAGGATATTTTCGATTTAAGTGATTTAATCACTGTGGAGTCTTTGGCGAAATTGCGGACATAGGATTTTATATGATCTGCTATATGAGCTCTAGGGATGAGAGGTTCTGACACTCTTTTGAGTGCCAGTTCCGATTCTACAATTATTGAGGATTTGTCGGATTTGTTGGTAATAAATGGACTATAATTGGGATTTTGAGAGAGGAGAGTTTGTTCTATAGGGCTAAATGTAACTTTAGAAAAATTTGTGAATTTAGGAGCTAGATTGGACTCTGAAACAACTTTTTGGGGGGCTGCCTTTACATTATTTTTAAGAATAGCTAATTTCTTCTTTAATTTAAGATATTTTTTATGATTAACTTTGCTAACATTTTGGCGAACAAAATCATCGAAGATGGTGAATTCTACTGGATGTAATTTGTACGTAAGTTCCGAATGCAATACCTTGAGATAATGTTGAATTGCATCTCTCCTCCGATGAAGGTTTTGAATTTCTGACCTAATCCATGTGAGTTGGGCGGTTTTTATAGCTGCTTTTGCTGCTAAAGTTGTGGACCGAGTTTTAATATTGACATATTTGGGGATGATATTAGAACGAAGGCATTCTGAATTGAACCAGATATCTTGGGATACGAAACGGTATTTTTTCATCAACTTATTGTAAAGTTTGGTCTGAGTTGCCGTACAGGCTGATTTAATAAAGAGAATGGTTGCGACCGTTACTACGTGGTAATCCATACTTACACTGAATTGAAAAATTCACTATGTTTTAACCACAAATAATTATTGTAAAAATATTATATAACGTGTAGGCACAATTATATAAATCTAAACAACACAGCACGACTCGAGTGCTGTGTTGTTTAGATTTATATAATTGTGCCTACACGTTATATAATATTTTTACAATAATTATTTGTGGTTAAAACATAGTGAATTTTTCAATTCAGTGTTTTATTAAAGATCATTTTTAGTTGTTTTTTCTTTGCAAATTTTAGAAACCTTTTCTTGGTAAAACTGAAATGAAAATCAAGATTCCTTTCTTACATTTTTGCAATATAAACGCTTAGCTTAATTTTCAATCTAATTATATTAATTAATAATAATATTAATAATTGTCCCAACTACGTTTAACAGCGTACACATCCTCATCGTACTTTTATTGCTTCGAAATCCCAATGAGGTAATAAATCTGTTA
Organism: Ontholestes murinus; assembly: GCA_963969525.1. NCBI lineage: Eukaryota > Metazoa > Arthropoda > Insecta > Coleoptera > Staphylinidae > Ontholestes > Ontholestes murinus. The sequence continues at coordinate 18,867,269 of OZ018387.1, read as the reverse complement.
CAGTTGATGAACAATCTTGAAGTTGTACTTGAAGCTTCTTCGAGACCTAATTTTATCTCTTAGAAAATATTTAGCGAGGATGAATATTAATATGCCCAATTTGATACAATAGTTTACCTTTATTCAACACTAAAACAAAGAAATCTTCAGTAAAACCTTTTTGCACTGAAATTATTTCTATGTATGTACATATTTTTATATCACAGCGCTGTTTTCATAAATAATATACTTAGAGATATGAAAATCGCAATAATTAGTTCTTTACCAACAATATTATTATGTGTATATTTTGCTCAATTGTGTTTGATTCCTTATTGTTTTTGCTTTTGTTTTGATTAATTTGATTATACCAATCCACAGAACATATTAGGTTTAACAAGCAACTGATTACTTAGTACCAGATCGATTGCTTATCTATGGTTAGCGGTCTACCGCAAAATCAGAAGTTTCGGCTTGCAATTCTATCGCCAGCTTCTTGTGTTACTACTAAAGGCTATCGAACACAATTGAAATAAAACAACAGTTGAGAGGGTTGTATATTTATTGTTGAATACTGCAACATGCGGCGAAACATATTGCAATGTTCAACAATAAATGTGAAACCCTCTCAAAAGTGTTGTTTTATTTCAATGTGTTATGGAGTTTTATTATGTATCCACTTCATCAATTCAATATCGAACATAATGTTTGAAATGGAAGATTGTGACTGCGCTAAAACCTAGAGTGATACAAGGTGATGATAAGGTCAGGCGAAGACGTAGTCAAGGTGACAACGAGGAGTTTTCTGTTAAGAGGCCTATGATTAAAGTTGGTCTTATTGGGCATTCATGCGAAGCAATATGAATGTCTAGCGATATGGATGAGGTGATATAATACGGGGTTATTCTTCAGTAATTGGAAGACCCATTTATCCAGTAAGATAATGTCCGTCCTCATGTTCCAAGAGTTTCTGTGGTATGATTTATGAAGGATAATGTCAATATCTTGCCATGGCCATCTATATCTCCTGATCTTTATTAAGGGAATTATGGTGCAATGTTATAGAAGAGATTAATGTAATTATAAGAACTTAAATAATGGCGAATAAACTAAATCGGTCTGTTCGTAGATTAGTGTTAGGATTTCTATTTTGCCGAAATATTTCTAATGCAATTTAGAGCTTTTGATATTATTTAGAACAAACGAGATATCTTTGGTTAAAATGTCTTTATAATATACTAAAAATTTAAAGTTTTGGGATTTTTTTTTTGAAAATTAAGTTCTGGATTTGTGAATAGTGTATCAGTAAAATGTTTCACTCTGGGATGAACTATTGATGAAGGCGTTTGCCCTTCCGGAACATGTCTTTTGACACATGTAGAAACTCCATAACACTTAAAATAAAACATGTTGCAGTTTTCAATAATAAATGTGAAATCCTCTCAACTGTGTTGTTTTATTTCAATGTGTTCTTTTAACGTTTGGATCTGTCTTTTAAACTCATCTGAGTAATGGCCTTTTTTAGCAAAATGGTAAATACACATCTTCTTAATTGATCGTGTAGGAAATCGAACCCGTTGGATTAATGACGAAAGTGGTTGCACATACTTTATATATGTCATAATTTTATCTCATGTAAAGAACGGGGCCTTTTCTGCATTGGTAACAGCTCTCTTTGTGGCAATGGTGTTTGCTTTTGTTTTCATTTGTACATATTTGGGAGTAAAGTCGTAGATATTCTTGTTTATAACGGATATTAAGAATCGTTTAGTTAAGTTGAAGTCGTAACTTAAAATAAAGTATTTTGGAAGTCATTACTGATACATTTTGAAATAAAAAAAAACTGCACTGTTTTGGTATCACAAATAGAAGTCAGTTCAACCTTTACAAGGCCATGTACAATTACATACAAATAAGCTTAGGCGGTATTTATATAAGAAAAAGAAAAACATCGAAAACGATAATGGGACTAAAGAGAATTTACGTAATAACTGTGAAAATAGGTAAATCGGGTGTCTGGTATTCCACAGGGGTCGATCCTAGGGCCGCTCATGTGGAACATCGCTTACGATTAGAGATGCCGACAGGAGTGGATCTTGTAGGAGAAGAGACATCTGCAATACCAAGCATACCGCAGTGGAAGCTTTAGACAGGATCGCCAAATGGATGGCAGAGTCTGAGCTGGATATTTCTTCAAACAAAATTAGATTAGTCATGCCGCTATCCAGGAGAAGGGCTGCTAGGGCGATACAGTACCGTTGCTAGGCCAGAAGTAAAATATCGAAGGAAACATGAAGCATGGGGGTGACCATATCCTGCCAAAGGCACCGTGTCGAAACACGGACGAATTAGAATCAATCATTCTAGAAATAGTTTGTTGGCTCGATAACAAATAGGGTTAGATTTCGGCACTGAAATTGGTTTTCTCCTCGTATTATGTTTCGGCACGAGATTGGTTCCCAATTAATTATTCAACAGGGTGTACATCAAACTAGAGTCAAGTAAAATAACCGAACGTCAGTTTTTGTGAACTTTTTAAAAATGATTCCAAACACGCGATACAGAAATACAATACAAGAAGTCATTCAGGAAAAGGTAAAAGATGCCGAGCAAAAAAATACATTATCATCCAAAAAGTATATATGGAAACCGTTTATAGAGTTTTGTGTGGAGAAAAATATTACGTTAAACGCTACTTGCACTTTGGAGGACATTCCTAAAATATTGGAAAACTTGGCATATAAAATGAGAAAGAAGGACGGCACGAACTATAAAGAAAAGGTAGTAAAGATCCTATCGAATACCACTGCTAAGTTACTGCAAGAGAAGTACTTCTCCGATTTTCAAATATTGTCCATTTAAAGATTTAATATTCAAACCTACACGAAGCACCCGCGAAACCAAACGCAAGGAATTGCAACGATTTCCTGAGAAGAGAAGCATTAGTTCTACAATTATCATCAGAAGAATTTAAAGCGATACTTCTTCAATTTAACGAAGACACTCCAGATGGTTTGCAAAGAAAATTCTTTCACATAGCTTTAGAGGAACTCGCGTGGAGAGGAGGCGAAGAGGCATCGACATTAATTCAGCACTTCAAGGATGAATTAAATAATTCTACAGAATAAACTGGGAAAATTTACAATGTCATATTAAAACGCACTTGTGCAATTACTGTTGATAATTGAAGCAAACCCCGACAACAGGACTCAGGTGAAGGAGGCGATCGGGTGTACATCAAGGGTGGTAAGAGCGGTATCCAGACTCATGCCAATTAGAAGGGGACGAGGCAAGGCAACAAGAGGAGTTGTTCTCGGGATGGCTACAGCCAGGCTGCTGTACGCGATTTTGGCCTGAGCTGGCTTCAAGGAGAAGACCAAGGATGTCGAGACTGATCAGTAACTACAGAACGGTGTCCATGGAGGTTTTGGTTTCAACACTTCTCCGGGATATCAAGGCCAGGTGCAGAGAAGCGAAGCGGATAAAAATGTAACGAAAGTGGAAAGCCAGGAACGCTAGATTTGTGAATGGCAACAAAGAACCATGGAGAAATACATCAGTTCTTGACCCAAATCTTGGTCGGCGAAGGACGATCTCAAGCACACGGACGAGAAGTACAAATATTGGAATGCTAAATGGGCGACCCTCACCGATGTTCTAGGGGAAGGGCCTAGATTATCAAATTAATTAATTTCAGGCCACATACTGGAGGATAGATGCAAATGGGAGGCGGTGGTCGCCAAGGCAATCCTATGAAAGAAAGCAGTTACCGAATAGGATATAACTGGTACCCTAAAACAACCAGTCATTAGTATAGGCAAGTAGTATTTGGATATGCAGGATAAGCCTAAAGGATTAGGCCCATTTTTGTATATTTTAGCAAAAAAGAAATTGTTATAATATTCGTCATTTCTGGAAAAAAAAATAGACATGCAATTATAATAATAATATTAAATTCAAGATGTTATGAAAGGGATTGATGTGGGATTAATCAATGTTTCTTAAATACTTGTATAGTTTAAAGAAATTTAAATAGAAATTATGTTATCTTGCGTACTTTTTTTCTTTCTTTATCCACTCTGTGTTTAACTGAACTGAATTTCTCCTATTTGCCTTAATTTTGCCTCCAGAATTTTTTCATATATTTTTGTTTATTTTACTTAGTAAGGTGTAATTGCGGCAGTCTCTTTTGTCTCCTTTCTTGTGTACCGGTACTATAAGCCCAACTTTTAGATCTTCCGGTATTATCTTTTCCTTCCACAATTTATTTATTATCTGATGTAAAAAATCTAATTCCTTATCATAAATGTTTTTAAACATCTCTGATGTAATCTTGTCCTCTCCGGGAGCTTTGATATTCTTCAAGGTTTTTATTGCCTTTTATAGTTCCTCTAAGCTTATTCCTAATCTTACCTCTTTCGCCTCTTCCTCAGTTTCTCCTTTTTTGTCTGTTTCATTTTTGTGTCTCCTCTATCTTCAATAGTTTTTCAAAATATTCTTCCCATCTCTGGATAACTTTTTTCTCATTGTTCACTATTTTCCCGCCATCCCCTTTTATTCTAATTGCTCTCTAATTTTTTGTTTTTGTCAATTTTTTTACTATAAGTTTTTCCCCAAACTCTTTCCAGGTTTTTTGTTTTATCCTTATAGTTTTTCTCTTAGTCTTTGTCCGTCGTTCTTTATATTCTTTATACCTTGTTATTGTTTTGTATTTTTGCCATAGTTTCTTTTTTATTTTTATTTCCTTTTTATTTCTTCATTCCACCAAACTGTTTGTTTTTTACTTTTTATCACTTTAGTTATTCCGCATACTGCTTTAGCCATTTTGATTATAGTTTCTATAAATTTCTTCCACATACCTTCTATTCCTCCATTTACTACTTTTATATAGTTTTCTCCTTATTTCCAATTTAGTTCTTGTCTATATTTATCAGACACTTCTTTATTTTTTAAAATATTTATTAATAAAATAAAAAATTCACTGTCCTAGCGTACTTTTGACCTATATTACTAAATTATTCATTACCATAGCGTACTCTTGACCTATCCTAATAAATTATTCAATGGTCTAGCGTACTCTTGACCTATCCCAATGATTTATTTATTATGCTAGCGTACCCTTCAGTTATATTAATACATTTTACGTTAACCTAGCATACTTGAGTTCTACTTTAGTAAATTATTTATTACCAATTCATTTGAGTAATAGTTTAGTATATTTTTACAATTTTTAAATTCTGAATTGATTCGTTATTAAGGTATTGTATAGTTCTAAAAAATAAAAATAGATACATATGCATAAAAACATATTACACCAGCAGAATGTGCTAATGTAATTAAAATAGACCTAAATTTGTTAACAATATCAAAAAAAGTGTAGGAAAATGTTTCAAAAATTCTTAATATCAAGTTGAATATTATATTTAAAAAAGAGTTAATAAAAAGTTGAGTAAATTGTATTGAAAACACTAACACTTTCTTCACAAATTTATTTTTATTTACTATATGTGAAGAAAGTGTTTTCAATACAATTTACTATAATAATCTTCAGATAACTCGAGTAATATATTTCTACAAAAAGTTGAGTGTCTCAGAAAGGTGACATTTAAAAAGTATAGACAACATACTTATAAATTATGATAAAATGAGTTAAAATATGTATGCTTACACTGTTCACATATATAAATTCCAATTTATTAATTTATTAATTTACATTTTTTTATATTTGACTGCTACTATACAAATTTAAAATAAGAAACCAGTGAATAAATATAAAAATTTTATTTAAATTAAAGTTCTTTTTTAATAGATTTTAAATTCTTGTTTTATCAAACTGTAATTACTATCAATTATCTCAGCGTATTTTAATTCTTTTGGCAAACTTTCATGATTTCTCAAAATATTTAATAAAATGTATTAAAATCCTTTAGTTCGTTGTAGAAAATTAAATAATAAATTTAAAAATACGAAAACATTTCGTGAATCTACAACAATGAGTCTTACTAAGACTACAAAACAAATTAATTTGAAACAACTACTTCTCTAGCTAATACTTCGACAGACATTGAATAATACAAATTAATTTGCGTGTTACAAATAGTACAACTATTAAAGCAACACTAATTTGAATTAAATTATTTCTGTTGAATAAACTAATAACTGATTTCATTAAATTAAATTAGCAAAAGCAATTAAAAAATCTAGCATTCAGATGATTATAAACTAGATTTTTTAATTGCTTTTGCTAATTTAATTTAATGAAATCAGTTTAAAAATAGACACTCTTTCGGAATATATTAACTGATTTTCTCTATTTAGGATTAGTCAAATTAATTGAATGAATTTTTGGGATGAATGGTTTCGATCATTACTACGTGGTATTCCATACTTACACTTAATTTCTGATATCGAAACAAAATAATTTACTAATTTGGAAAGTTATGTGGTATTAACATCTATATTTTTGGATTACAGAACTCTAATTCGAAAACTGAAGTAACAATATTAGTAGCAGTAACAGTAACAGGATCTTGTAGCAAAAAAGGTATATTTACATCATTTTAGGTACCTTGAGCAATTTCTCTTATTGATTTTTTGATTTAGTTCTACTTAATAAACAAAAAATTATATACTATAGATTATGGTCTAAAAATAATTTGTTGATTGCTGTTGCCACTCACAAAAATGGTAATTAATTAGATTGTTATTTGTATTTTTTTGTTTAATCTTTTGGTAAAAATAAATGATCTTTTATAGTCATTAGAAATTCACAAAGCCTACGTTTATGCGGATAACCAAATTAAATTTAAAATGGCAAGTTGAATTACTAAAACTATAGTCAACGGTGTTATGCATTTTTATGCATCCCTATAGTTTGGATTTTGAAGATAGGGTTAGAATTAAGCTGAATGGTATCAACTGAATTTAGATAATCATTAATTCTGATGTCGTAAACGCATTTTTTAAGAATTATGAATGTATTGCATTTATCTGTCCTAATGATAACTAAGATATTGTAATTGATTTTAGTTTTTTATTGATATTATGCTGTTGAATTAGAATTTTTAAATTTGGCAACAACATGCCACACATTTCTTCTAATAAAGAAGACACAATAATGCGGATTAGCTTAGGCAAATTCAATAAATATTATTCCAACCGATATATGACAATACAAATCAGTGGATGAGATCCGAACATTGCTTAACGACTTTATCGCGTCCAAAATACAACATTTTTCCGAGAATATCGATAACATCAAATATGTAAAACCTAATAATGATAACAACAAAATTTCATCTAGCTTAGACAACAGTCGTAATATAATTAATGTAATAAAATTTTTGAACTCATTAGGCTATTTGTTTTTCGGAGTGGTTGTATAAGACAAGTTACCAACTTGTTGAAGTTTAAATTATATGAGCAAAAATACCAACAAGATATGGACAACATAATAATATTATAATCAAGTTAATACCATCACATCTATTGGATTACTTTTAATTTGACTAATGAAATCAAAATCTCTGTTACACTAAAACAACCAAAAAGGGAAGTTTTAATAAAAACTTTAGTTTGTATAACAATATATTTATTTTAGTGAAAGTTTAAAGTGTTTTTATTAATATTCAGAATGTATAACCAAGAAGATGCCTTCAAGATAAATTATATTAAAACGTTATAGGTTTTACCAAATTATCTTTTATATTTTTTTTATAAATATTCATTATTTTCAACTTTAACTTTAAACTGTTTTATTAGAGAACATTTTTAATTGTTTTTCTTTCCAAATTTTAGAAAGCTTGTCTTGACCTAACTACGTTTAATAGCGCACACATTCCCATCGTGTTTTTATTGATTCGAATAACCATTGAGGTAATAAATCTGTTAAAGTTGTTGAACAACCTTGAAATTGCTTCTTCAACACCTAATTTTATCTCTTAGATAAAAGCTGGTGAGGATGCATACTAATATGACAAATTTGATACCTTTACTCTGCATTAAAACAAAGAAATCTTCAATAAAAGCTTAACCACCTTTTGCAGTAAAATCAAATACTGAAATTATTTTTATGTATTTATATATTTTTATATCAAAACACCATTTTCTGCATAAATAATATACTTAGAGACATGGAAATTGCAACAATAAGAAGAGATATAAACTTTTTAACCAAATGTTTAAATATTAAAAGATAGCAATTGATTAAGATCAAGTGTCGGGACTTATTTTACAGGTCTTTCAGTATTTTTCTAACAATTTTATTAAGTGTATATTTTGCCAAATTGTGTTTCGTTTGTTATTGTTTTCGCTTTTGTTTTGTTTGATTTGATTATACCAATCCACCGTCGTAAACGTCGAAGAAGAACATATGAGGTTTAACGAGCAGCAGATTCTCTAGTACCAGATCAATTGCTGATCTATTAGCTAACAAAGGTCATCCTATAACCTTTTGAATGGTTTACCGCAAAATAAGAACTTTTGGCTTGCAGTTCTATCGACCGCATCTTGTGTTACCACTAAAGGTTCAGCATCGAATACAATGTTTGATGAAGAAGATTGCCACTGCATTGAAACCTAGAGTGGTGATGATAAAGTCAGGTGAAGACGTAGTTAAAGAATTTTCTGTTGAGAGGGCTGTGATTAAAGTGGGTCTCATTTGGTATTCATTCGAAGGAATATGTGAATGAGGTGAGAATATAGGGATATTCTTCAGCAATTAAAAGACCAATTTTGTTCAGCAAGAAAATGACCATCCTGGTATTCCAAGAGTTTCTATAGAACGATTTATGAAGGATAATGTCAATATCTTGTTAAGGGAATTAGGGTCCAATATTTTAGAAGAGATTGATGTAATTATAAGAACTTAAATAATGGTGAATAAATTAAATCGGTCTGTTCGTTACGTAGATTAGTTTTTGGTATTCTATTTTGCCGAAATATTTCCAATGCATTTTAACGGTTTTCATTAGATTATTTAGAGCAAGTTAAAGTTTGTTAAATTTTTTTTAAAGTCTTTATTAAAAGTTTTGAGATTTCTTTTTGTAAATTAAGTTCTGGATCTGTGAATGGCGTGTCAGTTAAATTTGCTACTCTGGGATGAAATATTGATGAAGGCGTTTGCTCTTTCGGGACATGTTCTTATGACCCATGCTGAAACTCCATAACACATTAAAATAAAACAACACTATGAGTATACATCTATCTGATGACGCGGCAGTGTGGTGAAACATGTTGAAGTGTTTAACAATAAATGTAAACTGTGTTGTTTTATTTCAATGTGTTCTTTTGACGTTTTGGATCAGTCTTTTAAGTGCCCCTTAATCACACATCTTCTTAGTTGACAGTCTAGGTAATGAAACTCGACGGGGTTATTGACGAAAATGAGTTCAGTAGTGGTACCAACTTATATATATGTCATGATTTTATCTTATCTAAAGAACTGGGCCTTTTCTGCAGTTTTAACAGCTCCCTTTGCGACAATGTTGTTTGCTTTCGTTTCATTTGTACATATGTTAAGAATTGTTAATCTAAGTTGAAGTCGTAACTTAAAATATATTTTGCAAGCCATTAATCGTGATAAATATTGAAATGAAGAAACTGCACTCCAACGTGTGATGGATTTAATTCACCTTTACAAGGATATATACAATGATTTATAAATCAGGTTAGGTGGTATTTAGAAGCTGCCAAAATAGGTAAATCGGGTGTATGGAATCACACAGGGGTAGGTTCCGGGACAGCTCCTGTTGAACATTTCGTCAATTAAACCAAAGCTATTTAGGAGAAGTGCTGATGGGACTAAGTGCGAAATAATACCGCTGATAGGCCAAGAGATACAAATCGAACGAAACGTGAAGGACCTGGGGGTGATAATTGAAGCAACCCCAACAACAGCACTCAGGATAAGAGTGGTAGCCAGGCTCATGCAAAATGAGTTCTTCTCGGGGTAGCCAGTGTTAGGCTGCTCTACGCGATTTCGGCCTGATCTGGCTGCACGGCTTCGAAGAGAAATGCTGAGCGGTTGTGGAGGGTTCCCAGATAAGGTATGTTGAGACTGATCAGTGGCTACAAAACAGTGATGGAGGCGGCGGAGGTTTTGGCTCCAACAGTTCTCCTGAATGGGCGGATAAAAATGTGATGAAAGCGGAAAGCCGGGAATACCGGATTTGTGAACAAATTTGGTAACAAAGCTGGAGTGAATCAAAGGGGCTGTGATGATCCTAGACCTCAGACCTTGGATGGAGAGGGGCCATGAAAAAATGGATCACTTCAAGACCCAAATTTTGACAAGGCATGGCTGCTTCCAAGCTTCGGTACGGTCAGCTGCCAATAATGTTTGTCGACGAGGGACGATCTCAAGCACATGGACGAGAAGTACAGGCATTGGAACCCAGCTTCATATTCCTTCGTCGCCAGTGTATTGAAATACGTAATCACAGCTTCTTTCATTCCTTCATCTCTCTCAATTTTTTTTTCTGCTAATAAGTCCTTGAATTTTGTAAACAGATGGTACAGTTAATGAAAGGTAATATTTGTTTCAAAATAAAAATGAAATATTTTCCTTCTAGTACTCAAAACATTATTAGTAAAATAAGGTCATCCCAATTTTTTGAAACGTGGTTTTAAATGTTATCATGTGTCAAAAAAAATGTAATGCAATAATGCTATTAGAGGTTCATTATTTAATTTTAATTTTCATTGTGTGCAAGAAAGTATACACCTAAAGGATTAGACCAATTTGTTTATATTTTACCAAAATATGATTGTTACAAAATTCAAATTTAGACATGCAATTATTAATATTAAATTTAAGATTTTATAAAAGGAATCGATGTGGGATTAAGTCTGTTAAATACATTTATAGTTTATAGAAATTTGAATGGAAATTCTTTTATGCAAGTACTCATCGATTAACTCTATATTATTCAAATTGGTTGTAGAAACATTGAAAGAAGTAAACGTAAATGATTACAATTGAACACAGTTATCTGTGTGTGAATCTAAATAAGACACGCTATATATGCAATAAACTTAATAACAAAACATGCACTAGTACATTTCATTAACTGCAGTACCACACTGGCCAGTATCGCATAAGGAAGACCACCGTGGCTATTTATAAATCTTGCGGACCATTAAAGTAACTCCACTTCATGAGTCGTTAAAGAGCAATGAAAACTTTTAATGGCGGCCATCCGAGATGATCGAACATCTCGCAATTTATTTAAAAGAAAGGTAACCCGGAGCCGCGAAATCTAATTTACCATCTGAGATGAGATGATCACGTGCGAGTAAAAATAAAGGATCGCGCCGGTATTCAGGATCGGGGATTCGGCTTCATTAGACTTCGGGCTTTAAAGGGGGCGCGCAGGGGTGAATAGAAAGCTTGTTTTTCGGGAAGTTTCAATTTTTTTGCGGAGTTTAGACGCAGTAAACTGCAGATCTTATAGATCCCCTGTGCATATCTCGTATGCCCGACACGCTCGGTGAACATTTAGGGGTTTCCAGCCGAGGAATTATTCAGCAGTAACTCCAAAAACAATTATGGCTAAATTTCTGTGTGTAAGGGGGCGGGGGGCAAGCACGTCCGACCACAGATCTTCGACGATATTTCACCAGGAGATCGATGGCGATAAATAAAAAATGACAAAAAAAGAATCACCATGCGTGTAATCAAATATGATAATTCCTCAGCTCGGAGCAGTTTCTGGTTCAAAGGTTCTGTGGCCGGGGAATATATCTTTCGAGTCTTCTCCGGTCGAGAGGCTTCGGCGTAATGTATAATGAATCCGAAGATTGTTATTGTGATTGTAATGAATGCATTGACATGGACTTATATGATGTATGTACGTAGATGCGAATATTATGCGACCCCCGAGCGAAACTAATTCGATTCGTTTGAAATATCAGGCGCGTTATAAAGATGCCGGTGGTTTTTGTGGTGTAAATCAGTTGACTTCATAAATCTGTCCCGGGGCAGAGTTTTACACCTCGAGACGCTTTTTGCGATCCTGAATTCCCGTGCCTCTTAATTTATGGCATCGGTCCGATTTTTACAGTCGGCCCTAATTCACACCTTTCAGCGGTTACCGTCTCTCTCATAATTAAGTGGCCATCTCTCATTATAATATAATTAATAGATCTGTCGTATCTTTAGCGCCGATCGGTGCTCGGATAACGCGGCAGCAGAGTACTGAATAACAGATTGTTTTTCGTAATAAATCACCGCGGAGTTACGCGTTGATTTTTTCCCCGAGGATTAAGGCCAATTAGAAAAATTCTCGGCCAGGAAGAGGCCCGAGATTAATTGCAATGTAAGGGAGCCCGCATAACTCCTTAATAATTCATCACACCGTCTTCTTTAAAACACCACGGCGGCATTAATTAGGCTAATATTAACTGAGATATTTTCCATAAAGTTTCCCGGTTTACATTAAATCTGGATTCTATTAAAAAATTCATGATGAAACTTCCCTTGTATTTATAGGATGGTTACGCCCTGATTTGAAAAGTGCTACCGAATTTCATTATCAATTTCTTTTTACAAGTGAAATGATTATTACACGATGAATTAAATTCTCACTTAACTCTAGGTGAAACATTTTATGTTAATTAGAAGGTCAATTAAACACAAATGGTGATGTGGCCATCATAGTATTTTCCCTATATTTGTCTCGAAAACTATCAGGTTTACGCAAAAATGTTATTCTTAATAATTTGTGTACTTTTGAATTCCCTACAATTATTTGTTATAAAAATTTTATGAAACATCAATAGTTTATTAGAAATTGGCAAAAAATATCAAAATTTTCAATTTTTATTATTTTTCTAGAAAGTTAATAATTTTATAAAAAACATGTTTTAATAAAACTTGTTCAGTTTCTCATTCCCTTTAACTTTTATTTGAAACATTTTGTAATATTTTTTATATTAAAAAAAATATCACAAAAAAACAAAAAAAAACGCCCGAGTAAACACTCACTTTCCGTTTTTGAATGTTCACCAAAAGCTTTTCAGTGCCAGTTTTTAACGATTAAACCTTAAGTAGAAAGTTTCATCTCAATCGCATTATTCGTTTTTGAGATACAATGCCCAAAGACATTATCATTCACGAAAACATTACTATTCAAATGGTGATGTGGCCATCATAATACTTTCCCTATTATTTTTGATGATGTTTTACTGATTGGAGGGTTAGATAGAGACCACCCACCCACCCTACATATACTTTAACTCCTTTTCGTCTCGCTGTATCCAATGAAATTAATTACAGAATTCTTTAAATAAAAAAGGAATTATAAGGGTAAAATTTTTGATTGAGTGAATTAATAAAAATTTGATGCACGATGGGTGGACAGACTTTAAATCTAAATTAGATAGTATTAAGTATAAAAATTCATTTACATTTAAACTTAAATTGTGTTTTATTTAGCTTTTATTACATAAAGGGTTTGACTGTTTTTAGCAGCAAAATCATCAACCATTAGCAATTAAAGTTATCATGTATATGTAGGGCGGGTGGGTGGCCTCTGTCCCATCCTCCAATCAGTAAATAATAAACCAGGGTTTTAATTAAAAGTTGTAAAATATGAATAAACAAAAAATAATTACAATTTTTAGAGATTTATTTATAAAAATTTATTCAAATAACTTTTGATGTTTTACTAATTGAAGGGTGGAATAGAGACAAGAAAACAGCAAGAAAACTACCAATGGAAAATGTCTGTACCTACGGAGATATTTTTTGCCATTTCAATCTATAATTACTAAAATATCGAAAGTATAGAAATTCTAGAAAACCTGCAATAGAAATTATTAAAAATTCTAGAAAGGTATGAAAGGTTAGAAAACAGCAAGAAAATTATGAGAAATTTTAGAATCCTTGCCGAAAATTATTGCATTATTGATAAAAATGACTTCAAAATTTGAAAAATTCTAGAAATGAAGAACATTTAGAAACTTGAAACGAAAATGCTGGAAAAATAGCGAGAAAATTACCACCGGAAAATTTTAGAATCCTTGGAAAAAGGTATTTCAACTGGAAAGAGAAATTTCTTCTAAATTACGATAAGAAGCATTGAAATATTTTAAAAATCAGAAAAAAAAATCTAGAAATCTGTGCTAATATAATCATCTAATTTTTTGTATAATTTAGAAGAGAAATTTCTAGATTTTTTCCAATTTAAATCTTTGGCTAAACATTGCTTAAAAATTTGAAATCCTACAAATGTTTAATAGAATTTGTTGAAAAATTCTAGAATGGAAGAAAATTATAAAACTAGAAAAGAAAATGCTAAATAGCGGCGAATACACTAGCACTAGAATGTTTTAAAACCTTTGAAAAAATTGTTGTAACTAGGAAATTAAATTCCTAGAATATTTCGATAAGATAAAAGAAAGAGAAGCATTGTTGATAAATTACAGAAATCTTGGAGAAATATTTCATAAAAATTGTAAAACCTTTAATGACAATTTCAGAAATTAAAGAAAGGAAGTTCTAGAAATCTGTAAAAAAAATGCTAAATTATAATCATGTAATTTTTATTTTTAGTAAAATATAGAGAAGAAATTGCTGGAAGAGAGAGACAAAACCACCATAAGGAATTTTTAGAATCCGTGGAATTTCGCAAAAGAACTTCCGATAATATTTTTTTTATTAAAAACACTACAACCTTTATTGAAAAATGTTGCATTTAGATAGAGAACAACATAGAACAGAAAATGCTGAAAAAAAACAAAGAGACTAAACTAAAAAGTTTTTAAACTTTCGGAGATAACTTTTGCAATTTAAACCTTGGATAAAAATTGCATTAAAGTTTGGGAACCTAGTAATTCCAGAAATCTAAAATTGGAATTGCTGAAAAATTCTAGAATGGAATTTAAAAAAATTAGAAGATAAAATGTTTGAAAAACAATTTGAAACTTACCACTGGAAAATGTTAGAACCCTCGAAGCAAATTATTGCAACTTAGAAAAGAAGTTTCTGTAACTTCTCAAAAAGATCGAATCAGAAGGAACATTGTTGTAAAATTTTAGAAATCTGGGAGATAACTTTTATAAAAATTGTGAAACCTCCAATGAAAATTCTTGCAATAAAAAAGAAAAAATATTTTAAATTTGTAAGGAAAATCGATCAAAATTCTATAAACGTTTTTAGAATCTGTGGAGGAAGGTTTCGTCAGAAATACTTCTGAAAAATTTCGATAAAATAACAATTTCATAAAAACTCTAGAAAGAGAAAAACATAGGAAAAAAACGCTGAAAATAACTCGCTGGCTAAGTTTTGCAATTTTGGTGTTAAGTAAAAATTTATAAACGATTTGAAAACCTACAAATTTGGTGAAAAACTCTAGAATGAAAAAAAAATTTAAAAGGAAAGAAATTTTGGAAAAACAATTTTAGAACCCTTGAGGAAAATTATTGCAACACGTATAAGAGAAGTTTCTAAAACTTTTGATAAGATGGAATACGAAGAAATATTTCAGAAAATTTTAGAAATCTGGGAGAAAACTTTCATAAAAAAATCAAAGAAAGTTCTTGCAATTAGAAAAAAAAAAACAGTTTAGAAAACTGTAAGAAAAATTGCTGAAAGTTCTATAATCATCATATTTTTTCTTGAAATATAGAAGAGAAATTGCTGGAAAAGAGAGAGAACGCTATCATTAGTAAAATTTAGAAATCTTGGAAAAATATTTCGCAAAAGAAAATTTTTGAAAATTCCGATAAGATGACATTTAAAAAAATCTTGAAGCCCCAATTAAAATTCTTGAAATTAAATAGAGATAATTATAAGACAGAAAATACTGAAGAAAATTACCACTAGAATATTTTAGAACCTTCAAAGATAACGTCTGCAATTTAAATCAAATTGAAAAAAAAAATACTTGAAAATTAGTAAACCTAGTAACTCTAAATATTAAAAATACCAATTGCTAAAAAAATTTAGAATGAAAGATATATTTAAAAACCAGCAGAGAATATGTTGAAAAAATAAAGAGAATTTTATAATCATTGAGGTAAATTATTATAATTCTAGAAGAAATATTTTATTAAAGTTGTAAAACCTTCAATAAAATTTCTTATTCTAGAAATCTGTAAAAAAATACTGAAAAGCTTTTGGTCAACATTCATAAACCGGAAGTGGATGTTTACTCGAGGCGTTTTTTTGTTTTTTCGTGATATTTTTCTAAATATGAAAAAAAACTGAACAAGTTTTATTTGAATATGTTTTTCATAAAATTTTTAACTTTTGAGAAAAAAAATAAAACTTGAAAATTTGGATATATTTTTTTTTTAACAAACTATTGAAGTTACATTAAATTTATATAACAAATAATTGTAGAGAATTTAAAAGTGCATATATTATTAAGAATAACATTTTTGCGTAAACCTCATAGTTTTCGAGAAAAATATAGGGAAAGTACTATGATGGCCACATCACCATTTTTTTAATTATTCTCGATATTTTTCTAAATTTGAAAAATATTACATAACTTTTCAAACAAAGGTTAAAGGGAATGAGAAACTGAATAAGTTTTATTAAGACATGTTTTTTGTAAAGTCCTTAATTTGTGAGAAAAAAAATTTACTATAGAATTTTTTAGATTTTTTTTAGATTTTTCTTTAAAGATTCTTGAAATTTCAGTAATTTCTCCTCCATACTTTTTATTTTTACTTCCTTTCTAAAGAATTTTCATGGAGAAGTCTAGAAATTTTTACAAGTTTAGCAAATATTTAATTCAATAGTTTCAAAAGAGAGAGAATAATATCTTTATTCGAACACTTACAATTTTGAAAAATATATACAAATGATTAACAGTAATGGTTAGTCTGTCCGTTTGCGCTATCGACCATCGGTCTTTCTGCTCTGTCTTGAGTAAGTTGTATGTAAAAAAATAAATTAAGTTGCTAGCTAGCTTAACCGTCTGGATGATTCGAACTAATGAATTCATGAAGGGTCATAGTTTCAAATTTTTTCAGAAAATCATTATTTATATTTATGTATGAAGTAATTTCTTACTTCGTGGTTTCTGAATAAGATTTTGTTTAACTTTTTCTATTCGAAAATTTTCTTCTAATTTTCTCAGATGATTCATACTTTTAGCTTTTTTTTAGTTTCTAGTATTTTTAGCAAAATTTCATTTTAGATTTATAAAACATTTTTTGAGGATTTTAGAAGTGTACAGTAATTTCTTTTTCTCATCTAATAAATAAATAGTTATTTATTTATTATTTATTTATTTATTATTTATTATTTATTTATTCCAATATGCTTACACAAAATTCCAAAAATGTATATCCATAAATATCAACAAAAATTTCAGTCACATATGGAAAGGGCAGAGTTCACAATATACCAACTCGTACCAACACTTTCTTCAGTGAGAAACTTGCTTCTTGGTGTTCATTTCAAAGAATTTAATCTTTGTTTTGGCCAAATGCGGCATATTATATCCTCTAAAGGAACTTGCACAAATAAGTGACTTATGTCATCTTGACATTTTTGATCAGTTCAAAATTCAAAATTCCAGAGTTCTAGATTATTGAGAAAGTTCTCTCAAGATTATATTTAACTTTACAATTTATTAGGAAAGTTTCTTCTAAATTTCTAGAACTTACTTAGAGTCTTCTAGAAGTTTCAAGAATTTCTCCTCCACATTTTCAGTTTTTTGCATCTTCCTTTCCAAAGAATTTTGATCGAGGATTCTAGAATTTTGCACAAGTTTTCCTTGCATATTTCTAGAGCTCTTTTGGAGGATTCTAGAAGTTTACAGTAATTTCTTCTTCACATTCTCTGAATTTTTAGAAAAGGTCTTATTCGGGAGTTTTTAGAAAGTTCGATTCAATATTTATAGTTTCTTTGAGACTGTTTCCAGTAATTTCTCTTCCAGATTTTAATATTGACTTATAAATTACAAAGATTTACTTTAGGGCTCAAAAATTAAAAAAAAACTTTTGCAGAACTTTAGACTTTTCGAGAGTTGAGAAATTTCCGGTAACTTTTATTCAGATTTGGAGGCTGTAGATTTTTTTTAGAAATCTAGACTCTTTACAGTTATTTCTCTTCCAGATATCAAGATTGTTTTTTAAGCTGTCTTTTAAGTTTTTAGAATTTTTTTTCTAGAAATGTAGATTTTTTTTTTGTAGAATTCAGGAAATTGCCAGTAAATTGCAAAGATTTAAATGAAAGATTTTTTATAAAATTTGATTTAAAAAATCTAGACTTTTTTGAGAGTTCAGGAAATTTCTAGTAATTTAGTTGAGGCTCTCGAATTTTTAGAATTTTCTTCTGGAAATCTAGATTATTTTCTCGAGGGTTTAGGAGCTCAAGATTTGTTTTGAAGTCATCTTTTAAATTGCAAAGACTTTCTTTGAGGCATTCGGATTATCTAGAATTTTTTTTTCTAAAAGTTTAGAGTTTAGAGAAAGTGGCCAATAACTTCTTCCCCAAATTAAACCTTTTTTCAACTTTTCTTATTTGCAGACTCTAAATGTTTTTTAATTCGTCTTCTTTTCGAGAATTCAGGTAAATTTTAGTAATTGCTTCTCTAGAATTCAACATTTTGTTTCAACTAGAGGCTATAAAATTATTTAGAAAGTTCTAAATTGCGGAATTTTTTTGGAGGGTCTAAAATATTTTATAAAATTTTCTCCTAGGAATCTTTTCTTATTTTCGAGAAAGTTTTAGGAATTTTCAGTAATTTCTCTTCCCGATTTCAAGATATTTTTTCCACTGGTCGTCTAAATTTTTAGGAGGCTCTAGAATTTTTAGAAAATTTTCATTTAGAAATCTAAACATTTTTTCCAAGGTTATCTTCTAAATTGCAAAGATTTTCTTGCGGGCTAGAACTTTATAAAAAATTTGTTTGTAGAAATCTTTTCTTGAGGGTTCAGGAAATTTTCAGTAATTAATGTTTTCTTAAGGCCCTAGATTTTTTATAATTTTTTTCTAAAATCTATACTTACTCTTTCAAGAATTCAAGAAATTTGCACTAATTTCTTCTCTAGGTTTCAAGATTTTTTAATTCAACCCGCTTTCTAAATTGTGAAGATTTTATTGGAAGCTCCAAAATTATAAAAAAAGATTCTTTTAGAAATCACAAATAATTTGTGGTTAAAAGATGGTGAATATTTTAATTTAGTGGATTGGCACATAGTAACGGTCGCAACCATTCTCTTTATCAAAAATTTACTTTGTCAATTTTTTTTAATACAAATTTTGTAATGTAAGTTGTTGCAAACCGCGAGGCGATCAGTAATTAAAGTTAATATGTATATGTAGGGTGGGTGGGTGGCCTCTAACCCATCCTCCAGTCAGTAAAACATAAGCGAGGGTTTTAATTAAAAGTTGTAAAACATAAATAAACATTACGTTATTGCAAAATTTAATAGATTTATTCAAAGAAATTTTGAAAAATAAGATCTTACTTTTCAAACAAAAGTTGAAGAGAATGAAAAACTGAGAAAAAAAATTGAAATATTTTTTTTGTAAAGTTCTTAATTTAAAAATGTGGACATTTTTTGCTGATTGCTAGTAAACCACAGGAGCTAAATGAAATTTATATAACAAGTAATTGTAAAGAATTAAAAATTGAGCAAATTATTAAGAATAACGTCATGATTTTCGAGAAAAATATAAAGAAAGTATTATGATGGCCACATCACCATTTTTTTTATTTATAATTTCTCTCTACTTTGTTTATTTAGTTAAATACGTTGGCTTTTATTTTGTTTCAGTATATTAGACTTTTAATCAAAATAGGGAACACACAAACTAAAAATCATCTTATTTAAATATTGACTTTATATTTGTAAAAATGTTTTATTATTATTATTATATATTTAAAAATTATTATTCATTTGAAAATAATTAAAAAGTTACACATTAAAAATCATTATATGTTTAAATGCTGTATTTGCAAAATTAAATCTCGATAATGATTCGGAACTTTCGAATCAAATCTCTGTCGCTCAGATGTAGTTCACAACTATGCTAGTTTTTTTTTTTATTATTCCAAAGTAGTCCGCAATTTGATACTTTCGAGGTTATTAAATTTCTCTCGACCACAATGCAGATCTCAGCGATGACCGACATCCGTATTATAGGCATTAGTTAATTTCCTTTTGAAAGTGATCACGATGAATGGTGAACTAGAGGTCGGTTTATGTGTGTGTGTGTGTGTGTATAATTTCACGGCCTCGGCACTGACCGTGGAGTGAAAGTGAATCGAGCAGGTTTATAAACTTTCAAATAATTTTATTTTAAAAAATAGTCAACAAAAAACAAGTAAAAAACAAATAAACAATAAAAAAAACAATAGAAATAATTAAGTGCGTACTTTATCATGACTATTATTTGGTAAGAAGATGATGGATGATGATTGGTTGATGACAATGATTCGTGACTCAGTCAAACTTGCGAGTTACTTATGGTGCTGTATCGCGTCCAAAGTATCTCTAGTAAACTAGTGCCAGCCGTGTCCACCGCTGCCACCTCCGTGCTTTGGTACGTGATGGTAAACGTGCTTGTAGACTGGTACATGGACTGGGTATGGCTTTGGTACATGGACTGGGTGGTGCTTCTCGATTTCGATCTTGTAGGGCTTCTCGACTGGGTATGGTACTGGCTTTTCTACGGTGATGGGGATTTTCTTCTCAATTTCTTGTGGCACCAATTTGTAGATTGGTACGGCAATTGGTTGTGGCACTGGTATATGGACTGGGTAGGGTTGTGGTACTGGGACCTTAATAACTTGTGGCACTGGTACACCTACAGGGTGTGGAACTGGAATTCCGATTTTCTTGACTACTGGAACATGTACTGGCTTAGTGTACTCGATTGTTTTGGTTGGGATTTCGTGGTGTTCCTCGGAATGTCCACCTGATGATCCAATATCGAAATTACCGCCGCCGCTGTGACCAATGTCGAAACTGTGACCGCCGTCACCGCCGCCATCACCCCCATGGCCGCCCTGATCGCCGCCGCCATGCCCTCCGTCATAACCACTGCTGGAAAATCCAGCATTGGCTGAACAGGCCAGCGTCACGATTATCGCAACCTCCTGTAAAACAAATAAAATTAGTTTATAATCCTCGGAAAGGACACTAATACACAAATTAGATTATCCAAATAATGATCGTTGCTTGTAGTTATTTTTGCACTTACTAAGAAACGCATGTTGATAGACTTGGTTGTTGTTGATGAGATATGATTGCAACTGATGACTACTGCCCGTCTTCGTGGGCTTTTATACCCGGCTAGGTGGGGCCAGTGAAAGGCTAATCTGGAGTATAGTAGATAAAAACAGTGGATCTCACATGTCGCGGTCAACAACATCAAGAGCGGATAGAAAATTTCACATTTCGAACATGCTATCGAGGCATTGTCTATTTGGAAGAGGTCAGAATCGCCTGCACTCTTTAATTACGTCAAATGTAATTTTCACAGTTTGCTGACTCCGTGGAACGATTCGGCAGTTAAACTGCACGGTCACCCCATTACGCCTTCTATAATTCGCATTCACTCGTTACAATTTCGTACACCGAGTCACTCTAGAACGATCCCGACAGAATTATTTAGTAATTAGTTCATAACTCCGCTCACCAGCGTTCGGTAAGAATTTCATTTTAAATTAATACAACGAGCCGCAAAACTCTAACGCGTATAAAACTATAACTATAAATTCGATTAAATGTATTATATTTTAAAATACAGTATAATATTCCTCAATTATTAAAATTATATTAATTTATTAAGAAATTAAAAAAGGAATATCAAATCATATGAAAATTAGTTTAAAAATATTTTTATTTAATATTACAATTAAATTATTTATTAAACAAATTTTCAATTTATATGTACTATTTTTAAAGGTCTACTTTTTTAAAATCAATCATCAAATTGTGATTATTTTTGTTATTGTATGAACTTATATGTTCTTTTAGTCTAATTTTGAAATTGCGACCAGATTGACCAATATATACCCCTTTACAAGTATTACAAGTTAATTTATAAATGCCTAATTTACTTATTTTATTTATCGAATTTTTATTATTATATATAACTTTAAATAATTTGTTTAGAAATAATCTTATTGAGAAACAAGAACTAAACTCAGTTAGAAAATATGTATATCCCAATGATAAGAAACTCCTCCCAATATTTATATCATTGACATTTTTTGGTAAAATTAGCAATACAATCAAAAATATTCTCGGAAAACACAACATTATCGTAATTATCTCTAAAATCTCCAAACAAATTATTTGATGTTATATATAATATAATAAAAATTTTAAAAAAATCAAACAAAATGAATAAAATCTCTCTGTTTCCAAATATTTAACAAACAAGCAAATCAATGTCTGTATATCTGAACTACGATTTTATTCAAATTTTGCATATAAAAACTTCTGAAAACAAATAAGTTGGGAAATGCATAAAAATATCAATACAAAAATTCTACAAATTTATTTATTGAAACTTTACAATTACAATATCTTGTTATACATATAAAACTAAACTATATTAAAAAAACAATTTTGCTCAAAGGACTTGCAGGCAGAGTTCACATTTCACATCTATGTGTTCTTCCACTCAGACCCAATAAGTTTCCTTTTCTGTAGGTGCCTCTTAACTTTAGATGACGGAAATTCATCCAATGTGCAGTTTTTGCCATTTAGACAATATTCTAGGCATTTATTCCCAATTTAGTTGGGACTCTTTTCTGACATTTTATTGTCAAATTTGACAATATATTCATTGAATATATCTTGGATAGAAGAATGTGTATTTACTAAAAAAACAGAAAGATAATAATAGTAAGACCTTAGGAAATTGAAAAAAAATTAAGTCTAAAACAATGAAAAAATCTATGTACAAAATCTTAAAACTTCAGAAGCCGAAATTCTTAAGAATATAAACATCTAAAATAAATAAATAATTGTGGAGTCTTTTACTTTGTGAAACATTTTGATAATTTAAAATAAAAGGAATAACTTTTTGAACAAAGAATTATTATACCAAAAAAATTATTCGTTTTATTTTGAACATCTAAAATAATTCAAGAATCAAAATAAATCATTGAAAACTATACACAATTCTATTATTATTAGAGATAGGTAGGAAAAGGCCGCGAGTTACAAAATTTAAATTCTTAAAATTGTGGATTAAAGTTGATTTTTTAATTTAAAAAATATATTACTTAAGTTAGGAAATACCTCAAAAACTATGAAAACTAATTTTAATCCAAAACAATAAAATTGTGATGTGGCCATCATAGTACTTTCCCTATATTTTACACGAAAACTATAAGGTTTACGCAAAAAAGCTATTCTTAATGATTCGTTCAGCATTGAATTCTCTATAATTATTTGTAATGCAAGTTTCATGTAACTCTGACAGTTTATTAGCAATTGGCAATAAATGTCAAAATTTTCAATTTTAAATTTTTTTCTCAAAAGTTAAGAATTTTATGAAAAATATGTTCGAATAAAACTTATTCAGTTTTTTATTACCTTTAACTTTTGTTTGAACCATTTTTTAAAATTTTTTATATTTAGAAAACTAAAACGAAAAAACAAAAAAAATGCCTCGAGTAAACATCCACTTCCGGTCTATGAATACAAATTTCTTATTTCATGAATGATTTTCTCATTTAACAATTTGTGAAAAATTCTACACTATTACACATGAAGGTTTAAATTCAGTTTCACTTAGTTTCTTTCACAATTTTTCTCTATTTGCTCAAATAGTTTCGGTTTTCAATTCATTATTTGATTATATATAAATTTGTTAATTTCTTTTGTAACTCACTTTTGATAATGCCTTAAAAAAGCAAAACTAGTCGAGTAAACAGAGAAAAATGGTGAAACAAACTAAGAGTATTTTAATTTAACCCTTCATCAGTAATACAAAGTTTATACTAAGGAATTATGTAAAGTAAAATATCTAAAAACTTTTCAGTTAATTGAAATTCTAAATATCTAGTGGAAATAAAATCTAGCACTTTAATAAAACATTTCTGGAGAAGGTTCTGTCATTTCGAGTAAAGATTTTTTCTCACAAAGTTCTCGCAATTTGAAAAGTTTTAAAAATTCATACTGAAAAGTTAACATTAGAAAATAAATATAGAAATATTGTTATGTAGAATTCAGAAAAGTATTTAAAAACCTTTCAGAAATAATACATTCATATTAAGGAAATAACAGAAATTAAACACTTAATAATCTCCTATATCCAAAACTCACAAAGTAATTTATCATGCAATCTATATTTTAATTGTAAAAAATGAGTATTTAAAAATAATTTTAAAAATAAGTTTTAGGGTTTAAAGTGATTAAGTAAGTCTAAATTAATGTTAGAAATTTTTTTTAAATTTAAAATTTTCAAAAAATGAAAATAATAGACACTACATTAACTTTTTATGTTTTTACCACTAAAAATTATGTAATATATATACATATATTACAAAAAAGACACCCGACTTAAGCTTCGACGTTTGAATGTTATTATCAAGTGGTAATAGTAACGGTCGTAACTATTCTTATGAGAAAATATAGGATTTCAAATACACACACTAAATATTTAAACATGAAAAATTGAAAAGTTATTAGATATATTCTCATTTGAAACTAAATTTATTTACGGAATCTCCTTTTTATCAAATAAGACACAAAAGTTTATATACAAATAAGAAAATTTAATAGAAATTTATATAGAAATCAGAAGAGGATTTTCAAATATATAAAAAAATCAATTGAAAATTATTATCATTAACATGTTTATATTTTTCTAGGAAAAAGAATAATATTAATATAATTTTAAAAATAATAGGTCATTTTATTGCCTTTAGAATAGATGAAAGAAATCGCGATATTTACAAAATTTTAAAAAAATTGTAGATTAGAAATACATTTTATATACTTAAACATATAATAATTTATTAAATATTTGTTGAATTTGATTCTCGTTTATCATGCGGTGAAACATTTTTTAATATTAAGGGTTGTTTATAGAAAGGGACTTGGTTGTGAAATTGTGAAACCAACCAAGAGCCTTTCTATAAACAACCCTTAATTTATTAAATATTTAAAATACCCTAAAATCTACAAAATTTTATTTCTAAAAAGTTTAAAACGTTAAAACTAGATTGTTAATGATGAAATAGAGTGTAATAATTAAAAAAAGGGCCACATGCAAAATAAGGTTAAACATGACACAAACCATTTATTAAAGTTATAATATTTTTGAGAAAGTTATTTAAAAATCTATTGAAGATCAAAAATATATTAAGATCAGGTAAAATCTAAAAATTTAACACTCATTTTTTAGATCCAAAACACAAGAAGTAATTCATACGATTTATGTTTTAAATATAAAAAGGGAATCTTTAGATATATTATATTTTTAAAGATTTTATAAAAAATAAAACTGACAAATTAAGTATAAAAATGCAAATCTAAAATTATGAAAATTAGTTTCACTTGAAATTTTTTGAAAATGGAACATAACAAGTGTTTTTCTTCACAGAATTTCTATATTCAGTTCCATCAAAAAAAATTGCGCAACTAGCATTAATAACATACTTGTAATATATACTAAGGAAAATAGACAAATTAAAATATTTGTCATTAAACATTAAAAAAAAAAAATACAAAATATTAATTCCACAAAATCAAATCAATAATACAAGTGGTTCTAGAAAGTAGCAAATGATTGGTTAAATCATTATCAATAACAACTTTTCACGAAAACCATCGTTACACGACTCAAGTAGTCACAGAAATATTAAACATTTCTCAAACGAATGTGGAAAGATATTTAGACAAGCTGGAGTATGTTAATAATTTCAATATTTGGGTTCCACATAAACTCAAAAAGAATAATTTAACAAGCTCCTGAAAAACAATGAAAATGATTCAATTCTTAAAAATGATTGGTTAAATCAAAACAAAGTTGTTTTTATTACTCAGAACATATTATATTATAGAATTTGATCAAATGTATTTAATTATTGATAAACTTTCTGCAATAATATTGATTAGTTGAAACACCTGGTTTATAAATTAATATGTTTGGGTTTTGTTTCAGAGTTTTGAATTGTTTTTCGTTTTATAATGAGATATGTAAAAAGAAATGTTAAAAGTGCTGTATGTATGGATGTCATGTATAATATGTATGTATAAATACCACCATTTATATTATATCTGTACATATGGTATCTCCGTAAGAAAGACCAGCGATTGAAACTAGTTGGAAAAAAAATAAGAACAGTGAAACAAAAACTAAGTGTTTTATTTGATCAAGAAATGTGTTTCATCTCGTAATCTTTAATAATAAAGTATGAATTTCACAAATAGTTCGTTTTACTTTTAAAATTTTTCGGCTTCTTTTAGGTATTTCAGGTTTTGAAGATTTTTTTGAAGTAATTTGCATAATACTACGCGATTCCTTAATATTTTAATTTTTGCTATTCGTTTTGTCTTCCCTCTTCATATATACAATAATCTTTATTAGGACACATTTACAATACATAATAACATTTAACATACAGATAAATAAATGGTGTTAGTCCGTCAGGGCTATAGACCTGAGGTCTTTCAGCCCTTGTCATGAATTTAAGGTGAGAAAAAAAAGGTATCTATGCTAGCTAGCTTAACTGTCCTGGTGATTCGTACAAATGAATTGATGAATTGTGAGGGGAGGAAATTGATATTTAGAAGGGATATTTGGGTTTCGGGGGATACAGAATTTTGTTAATAGGGGCTGGTTGTGGGGATTATTAGCAAATTTAATGCTTAGGGCTAATATACGTTGGGAAATGGGTAGGATTTGGGTGGTTTCGTATAAAAGCTCGTTCGAAGGGTTATGGAGTGGGTTGGCAGGGTGACGGAGTTTAGTTAGGGTTCTTAGAGCAGATCTTTCGGCGACTTGTAAGTGATGAAGGATAGATGGTCGGATTTGGGTGAAGAGGATTGCACCATAATCTAACAAGGGCCGGCATAACGATTTATATATATGGGTTGCTGTTTTTACCGATATTCCCTGTTGTTTGTAAGTTAATGATCTGAAATGCCGAGCCCTGGTTTTGATTTTGTTTTTTATAGATAGTGCATGGGATTTAAAGGAAAGTTTTGAATCAAAAAGGATACCGAGGTATTTACAAGTGTAGGAGGGATAGATAACGGTATTATCGATAAGGATCGTAGGGGATTGTGGTGTGATTTTGTGATAGGGGATGAATAGTTGGGATTTTGAAGGATTAATTTTAATTCGCCATTTAGAGCACCAAGCTTGGATGGAGTTGAAGGAGCGTTGAAGGGATTGTTGGGCAATTTGAAGGGAGGGTGAATGGGTAACAAGAACGGTGTCATCAGCGAAAAGCAAGGAATATTTTGAAGGGTTAAAATATGTGGGATCAGGGTTACTAATATCGTGACAGAATATATTATATAGGAGTGGGGATAGGGGAGAACCTTGAGGGACGCCTTGTAATATTGGAAATGAATGGGAAAGTGTTTGTTTAATTCTTACTTGGCAGGATCTGTTGGATAGGAAGTTATGTATAAGGATTATTAAGTGATGAGGGATTTTTAGTAGGAAACACTTATATAGGAGTCCAATATGCCAAACTGTATCAAATGCTTTTTTAATATCTAAAAAGAGTACGGTTGATTTTTGACCTTTAAGGTGTTTAGTTTGCATATTGGATGTTAGGATGGAGAGAGGAAGCATGGTAGATTTTTTGGGAAGGAAACCAAATTGGTAGTCAGGGATGGAATTAATAGAAGTGTTTAGGAGTTTTTGTTTTAAAAGGGATTCAAAAAGTTTTCCAATTACTGGGAGGAGTGTGATAGGACGGAAGCTAGAAATAAGTGTGGGATCATTTTCAGGTTTGGGGATGCAGATAATTATACCATTTTTCCATTCGGTAGGGAAATATTGGTGGGAATAACAGAAGTTAAAAATTTTTAGAATAAACGTGTGGATTTCATGAGGGAGTTTCTTAAGGATTGATCTGGGAATTTTATCATGACCTGGAGAGGAGTTTTTACCAGAGTGTAAGATTGAGTAATAATCTGTCTCGTCTAATGAATCGTCATTTGGAGGTGGTAATGGAGACTTGTCAAATGAAGCGTACCAGTCATTAACTAAATTGAAAAAGTCTTCGTCGTAGCCAGTATTGTCCGTTAGTTTAAATGTAGATTCTAACTGTTCTGCAAAGGCTGTAGCAATTTCTAAATCGTCAGTTAGTATGGTACCGTCGGTTGGGTCTTTAATATTTGTTATGTAGTCTGATTTTCTGTATTTTGTCAGTTTTTTTATTTCCGTCCAGTACGTCTTGCCTTGCATTTCATTAATTTTGTTACACGTTTCTGTCCATTTATGTTTTTTGAATTCTAAAATTAGCATTTTGATTTCTTTATTTAATTTATTAAATTTTTGTCTGAGTGAACTGTCGTCGTAGAATTTAATGTCTCTGTAAAGTTGTCTTTTATATTTTAAAAGTCGGAGGATAAATTTGGGAAGGGGGTATTTATAGAACTGCTTTTTTATTTTAGGAGTATGCGTTAAAATTGAATTGGATAAGGCGTGATTAAAATTTGAAATGATGGTAGGATTTATGTCTTGTTCGTTTTGAAAAATTGTCATTATGTCCTTGGCTACTTTATCAATATTACAGCTCTGGTAATGGAAAATATATTGGGGTGGAGGAGGTGCAGGGAGTGATTGGGTATTTAGGTCAAACTGGATGGACAAGTGGTCGGAACATAAATCAGGGATAAGTGAAATAGAATGAATCAGAGGACGGATGTTGGATGTGCATAGGATAATGTCGGGTGTGGATGATTGGGATTCGTTCATAATGAATGTTGGAGGTGTTTGGATTTGAAGGAAATTGGAATTGGAACAAAAGTTATGGACATGTCGGGATTTTCTGCTATTGACGTTAAAATCACCAATAATTAATGTATAATCATACAATGAGGCTTTTGTAAAAATAGTATCGTCAATAGCAGAATTAGGATGGATATAAACAAGGAATATATGAAGGGTTATATTGTTAATAGGAAGGGTAAAGTGGAGGCATTCATTTAAGGGATTATTAATGCGGGGGGGATTGGCTTTACCGAAGGGGATTGACGGGTGGAAGGATGCGATGGATCCTCCTCGTTGATATGCATTACTAATTGTTGACGGAATTTGTAAACTCCGCCAATTATTAAAGTTAAATGAATTTTTAGTTTTTGTTTCAACGAGGAGGTTTATATGGACTGGGTTATTCGATAAATAATGGAAAAGGAGATGGGATTTATTATGAAGCGAATTGATGTTTGAATATAGGAAACGTATATTAGCCATCTATAACCTGCACATTTGCGGTGCTTACTCCTGCTGTTGGGACGACTGCTGGGATTATATCGGGATGTTTCAGGTCAAACATGACGATGAACATTCGATTTCCTGAAAATGAAGCATGTGTATCGATACTGTATGATTCGATGAATCTGCGGTGCAGTTTTTTTAAAAGTTCGTTTCTGTCCGTAGCTGAAGGCTTATTAATTTCAGTGGCGTATGTGTCAAGTATAAAGTCGTGTAATGTAAATGATTTGTGAACGCGGCTGTCCTTTTTTAACGACTTGTCTATGTCCGCGGATTTCTTGTTAGTAAGCTGAATTCGGACGTTGGGGATTCCTTCGATGGGTTTCACCGGGCGTTGTTTGCATTTCATGGACCATGCAGCATGGCCCTCTTCCTTGCAAGACGTGCATTTTTCAGGGAGCGTCGTTTTACATGATGCTGTGGTGTGTGGGCCGGAACATTTAGTGCATTTAACTTCACTCGTACAGTCATTAGTTGTGTGTGTGAACTTGTTACATTTATTGCACGGAACGGGTATTGGTGCGGGGGCGATGCTTTCGATGACGGGGTAAACTCTACACATGTAGGGAAATTGTCTTCTTAATAAGCTACTGTAAGCTTCGTGTGATGCTGTAATTATTCGTACCATTCTTGTTTTTTCGTTGGTAGCGCGTGATATTATGCGTTTACAGTAGCGGTGGACAATACCCATTTTGATAAGTTCATCGCTGATTGTTTGGTCATTAATTTCCAGCTCTACCGACTTAATAATACAGCTGTACGATGCGGATGGCTCGCGTTTTTCTGGGGCTACGTTAGAGGCCGCGACCGCGTGTTTTGTGATAATTTTTTCGGCCCGAAGTGCGTTCAGTTCGTTTAAAATATTTTGCTTTTCGGCGTTAGTCTTGACTATAAATCCGAGTTTGGTTTTGAAAATAATTGCTGTCTTGTCAAATTGTCGGTCGTGCCATATTTTGGCCATTTGAATCCTTGTTAATTCATGTGTCGTGTTAAACGTGAACGCGTGCCTGTATTCTGATTTTGTGTGTACCGGCGGGGTGGGTTCGTTAGTGGTGTTGGATGTTGTGGCAGTGGTATTTTGTTTATTGTGTGGTTTTTTTGATTGTTGTTTAATTACCTCGGATGACGATGTGTAAGCCGAGCTGTCCGATTCGGAATGGCGGGGCCTTCCTCTTCCACGTTTCTTCGGTGTTTTAAACTCACCCTCTGAGTCGGAACCCATGGTGAGTGGATGGTGTGGGTGGAATTACCACTATTAGTACAATTACACTTTGTAAAACACAAGGTAGATAACGTTGAAAATAAACGGGTATCGAAAACTCTGGAGCGTACGTCTGCACAGTATGGCGACTAGCAAGCGAGTGGCCCTCTTCATAATATTTTAAATTTCTAATAATTTATATTATCAAATTATAGTATTATTCCATCTTTAGGTTTTCTGAATGTGGCCAACATTTCTGTTTGCTAGATCATTTTTATGAATTTGTAAATTTTCTAATATTTGCAGTAAAATGCACATTTAGTCTTGATATAATTATATTATTTATGAAGAATTTCCATTTTGTCAAATATTGTCATTAGGATCTATTTAGTTTTTCTCTCAATTAAAATTTTGAACTGATTGACGAGGCATCTATATTATATTTAATTAATAATAAGTGTTTTATTTCCAAATTTTTATTTAACTACAAGTATTTCGCAAAACTGTGACTTCTTCAGGCGAAGAATATAAATAAAAATTTTAAAATCAACACTTATTGTTAATTAAATAAAATTCTATTCATTTAGTTGAGTCTAAAGTGAATTCGATTCCGACCAATAGATGTGTACACTCTTTTTTAGCCAACTATATTCAGTCCAATTATCTAACCTATAATAATAATAATAACGGTATTTATTCGGAGTAGTTGTACATAGCATAACCACAATAAGGTACATTAAAATTAAGTCACTGTTTGAATACGTCATAAAAATAGAAGAAATTAATTACCATTTAGGTATTCTATTACAGAGTAGTATTATTTTTCGATCATGTAATGTTATAATTCATTTTTTAATATGCTCTCACTTGAGATGTCTTGCAGGCGTTTCGGCAATGTATTGAACATCCTCAATGAGGCATACATAAGTGTTGTTTCAAGTAGGGTGAGTCTGTGTGACATGAATATAAATTTATTTATGTTATGTATATCGTATAATTGCCTTGGTCATTAGGAGTTAAATGTTCCTTTGTGTTTGAAGTTAAATAGCAGTATTTCATAAGTATACAACCTACAGAATGTAATTAAACCAGATCTTCTAAAAAAATCCTCTGAAGCTTTCTATAAATTTTAGATCAAACATTATTCTCAGAGCGAGTTTCTGTAAAATAAATGTTTTGCATGTGAAGATCTTCTATAGCAAATGATCCCGTACCTTTTCAAAATGCCTGATAAACTGATGCAATGTAATTGCTAAATTACATTTTCATTCATTCTTGAGTGATATCAAAAGTAAATATGACTCTATTAATCTAAGGCCTATCTCTTTACCTCCGTAATAATCAAGCTTCTCCAGTAAAATTGAGTAACATAGTATGGAATGCCTTCTACAAGTCAAGAAAAAATCCTACAGGCTTTAAGACAATTCGAAGGCATTCATAATCTCTGTTATATATCAAATAACGCTGTCTTAGTGGACTTAATCTTTATGAAATCATTTTGTGCCCTATTTAAAGTAACTGGTCTATAATTGCAATTATAACTTTTTTTCCTTTTTCATGTATTGGATTTGGAATACCTACCTTTGGGCATTCCGGAAATACACCTTTCTCCATGCAATTATTAATTAAGTGGGTAAGAGGACCTACCAGTTCATTTATTGCGGACTTTATTAACCTAAATACCGTTTGACAGGAAACACTTTAATTGTCATTTAAAAAAAAGTAAGTGAATCGATTCAGTCGTCGTAAAGCAAACCGATGAATATCGCTAAGTTTTGCTTAGCAACGAAAGCACATAAAAAGTTTGCTTAACAGAACATCAGTGAGAGAATTGGTTTGCCAAATTCCTTTCCAGTTATTAATGTCAAAGATGCACCACACCAGGAAGACCAGTTGAAGCCCAAGATGATATAATAAAGGCATTGAATATATATTATATTAAACATTTGTCAAACGTCTGTGGAAAGATAATTACACAAGCTGAGATTTAGGTTACAATATCGTTGTGCGAAAAGCCCGGTGAATAGTCTACAACTTAGAACGCAAATATCTACAAAAAGAAGGTTATACTCTCATTTGGTGGGATTAAAAATGCGTCATGTATTTTGAGCTGTTACCGCAAAACTAAACCATCTTGATAACAATTCAATTCAGACAGCAAACAGCACCTGCTTCATTTTTTTTTCTGCGAAAGGCCAGAAATTCTTTAAGCGTAGCATCATGATATTACCCGAAAGTAACAAAAGGTCATCGAAAAAAATGGTCAATAAATTGATTATTATAGTAAAAAATTTAAATGACTTAAGACAACCCAATAAGATATGGAAATCTCGATTCATTTGATTATAATATAAATTGAGTGCTTTAAAACATATTTTTTTAATTATATTATTATTATTGTCTTATTATAAAATAAAATTAACACAAAAAAAGTATAAACATGTAAAAAATACGATTTTGTCAGCATGTTAAATGGCGCAGTTCATTTGAGTTAAATGTTCTTCTGTTTTTAATATTAGTCTGCTTATTCTCTACATATTATTATTAAGAAGAAAATTTTTTTTGGTGCTTTTGATAATTGTTACAACCTTCAATATAATTTTTCTACCTCGATATTTTAAAAACGTATTATTACATATTGGATCGATGAGGCTGTTACTTGGGGAAACTCCATGGTATCACTTTGAAAATGACTGATAAGGTATAAGGTTTCAAATTATTCTTATTGTTTGACAACAATTGTTTCACCACACAGATGGCAAACAATTGTTGTAGAACTATAAAAACAATTTGAAACCTTATCAGTGTTTTCTAAGTAAAAACTTGTTTTTGTACTTGTTTTAAAAACTAATGTAAGTAATTAAATATTAAATCCTCTATTGTTGATTTGAGTTTACGTGAAGTGTTTTATAAATGAAAATAACACACAGTTTATTTCTTACTTCACTTGTTTATTAAGTGTTAGATGTACATTTCGTTCAATAGCATACTGTTTGTAATATTGTGAAGTAAGGAATAATCTGTGTGTTATTTTCATTTAGTAAAATCTGTTTTCTATTCATAATTTCAATTATTTAATAAAAAATGTGTAGCCCACTTGACCCAATATTAACTGAAAGAATAATAAAATAATATGAAATATAATAATATAAATAAAATTTCAAAAATCATTTGATGTGTATTCAATATATTACATATATAGAATCGTTTGTTCTTATTTCCACATAGTTATATACTGATTGTCATTTGTAAATTGGCTTTTGCAATTTTTTCTGTATATTCAGTACATAGCTGTCATATATGTAATTGTTATATTGCCTTAAAATCTGTATTTAAGCATTAATTTAAAAGTTAATCCCAATGTGACTACATTAACCTAATCTAGATTTTCCGACAAAACTGTACCACAAATCAAACACTATTAAAAATTTATAGATACTATAAACTTTAAAAATGTCGAATGTGTGGTAATTAAATTTATTTTATAGCTACATTAATTACATACTTTAATTTTATGCTTGTTAAACACATTCTAACTCGGAATAGATACCTCATCAAATTTAGGCACTTTAAGCACTTTAATTAGTACGTAATTATTATAACATTTTTGTCATATTTCAGTCTTTTCGAATAAAATTCATCAATTTTTTTTTTTAATTTTGATATAAGTTGTTAAATATGTACTTTATACTGATGATAAACGATCGATTGCTTCTATGTTCTTTAGATTTGTATAACTGTATCTACACGTACAGTAATTATTTGTGGTTGAAACATAGTGAATTTTTCAATTGTGTAAGGAAGGATTACCACGTGGTAACGGTCACAACCATTATTTTCATTTTGTTAAGTCTCTATTATCAATGCTTGAGACATTGCATTGAAAAATTTTAATTATTTTGATATAAATTTATACGGTTCTAAAATGATTAGATCTTTAATTATCATCAACACTAATATTATTTCGACTTTGACAGATATAAAAAATCCACTTATAGGCTTTAGTACCTGTATGAAAAATCTTATGACCACAGTAAATAAAATTACTAAACATAATATATACTTAGAATGACTTAATTATTATTACATAAAAGTAAGTAATTTCAAAATCTCAATAATGAGTGAAAATCCAAGATATCTTATAGTTAGAAGACCATAACAATTATTATGTTTAATTTTAATGAAATATATCAATTCACGTTCTAATTATTAAATAAAGATGTTTGTGCACTGGTGTAAATGTAAAAATTAAAAATTCAAATGTGATGTAAACAATTACTTGGACTATAGGTTCAATTTCCATGTCTTTCATATTTATGAAATGTGAGGTAAAAGTGATTCTTTTTAATCATGACCATGGTTACGACGGTTAATAAACCATAATATAGGCATTAATAAAACATTTACTATGTTTTTTTTCCACAATTACATAGTAAATGTTTTATTTATTGTCATGATTTCTTTTTGTTGAAGAATTTAGATTGTTCAAGTCGTTGGCTGAGAAGGAGTATAAAATATTGTATAAAAAAAGAAATTTTAGAACGTGATCGAAGACTTTTTCACAATATTGTAGTAAAAAAAATTATTGAAACAGAAAGTTGATGTCGATTGTGTTCATATTTTAAAAATGTGTGCATATAATTAATTAATTAATTAACACCATGTATGATTTATATTACATATCTTCTTAATTTTTCTTTTATTTTTTTATTTTTCTCGTTTTCTTTTTCGTAGTTTGTAATCTATTACTTTTCGTTTCTTTCTTTATTAAAAAAAAAAAACATTTGCGTTCCGTTCTGTATTTATTGTTTATTTTACGTATCGTTTATATATTGTTTGTTTTTCCTTCAGTTTATTTCAGGCGATATTTTGTCTATGTTCTGAAACTAATGTCAATGTCGGTTTACTTGTCATTCGTCCTATTATTTGATTTATGTGCGTATAAATGTTGCTTTAAAGAGTTTTCCTCATTATTCTGAAGCATTAATAATTGTAGCCTAATGACGGATGCCAATTAAAATGTAAATTATTTCTTATTTTTTACCTTTTTTATGTTTTATACCATACCTATATTTTATTTTATCTATTACTTATGGTCTTTATTTTGTTTGTATTTTATCAATTTTTGGGGTTGTATCTCTACTAATTAGAAAAAACACGAAAATATTTCGTAAAATCTACAACAAATGAGTCTTATTAATTAATTATTGTTGTAGATTTTACGAAATATTTTCGTGTTTTTTCTAATTATTAGTTAATTTTCTACAACGTAAAGGACTTATATATTTTATTATTGTATCTCTATCTTGACTGCCTTTATTTGCCTTTTGTAATATGTTATTTTTAAATTTTTATATTTGTCTGCCCCATCTTTCTTGCAATTTTTTTTATTTTCTATAATTCTTATGTTTCTGATATTTATATTTCTCCTTTGTTGTCCTTTGTTTCTAGACTTTCTTAATGGTGTGTATTTTATTTGTCTTTTGTCGCGCTTCTGTTTTTATCAATTCTTTTCTGATGCCTTCTTTGGGAACATATTTTAGAATTATTACAAATTCATATTTTTAACATGTGGTAATTGAAAAAATATCTGTTGAAACATTTTAGACTTTAGGGTTTTATATGAATTTAAAGCTTAAGTAAATTGAGAACACTACACTTAAAAACAATTCTTGTTGAAGAGATTGTTTTGTGCTTTCGTAAATAAAATAAAAAATGTATCCTCTAATGGTGGCTTTTTCATTCTATATTTTAAAAATGTGGTTAAGGTATTTCTGTGTGTGTCTAAATGATGGAAAAACTTATATACAAAATTATTTAACTCTTCTAAAAATACCGTGTTTATGTTTCTCTCTATTTCCCAAATAATGAGAAAATTTATATGTCGAACTATTCGAATCATCTAGAAATATGGCTTTGTTATATCTGTCTAGCCAAATTGA
Organism: Ontholestes murinus; assembly: GCA_963969525.1. NCBI lineage: Eukaryota > Metazoa > Arthropoda > Insecta > Coleoptera > Staphylinidae > Ontholestes > Ontholestes murinus. The sequence goes on along the minus strand of OZ018387.1, from coordinate 18,830,758 downwards.
CCAAAAATGTAAATGAATTTTTTTTGGCATCAACATCAAAGTTATCTGCCACCACCGTTGTATTAATTAATAGGTAATATCCTAATTAATCGTTAAGGTTAAAAATAAATATTGTCTTGGTGAATTGTTACATTATATATAACAGTCAAATTCTTTAATTTCTTTTGATCTTTAAACTTGGCTGTGATATCACTCTCAATGAAAGAAAGTAGCAAACAAATTTCTAAAATCTAAAAGATGGCCTGGCTTTCTAAAAGTGTATCCCTTTTTATCTTCAGACTTGGTTCTTTGCCTTTTTCATAGATCACTTTGGTGGCGAACTGATCTAGGATCCTCCAGCCATCACGGGATTTCATTAGCTTTTCCCCAAAGTTTTCTGGCTCTAACTTGCAGCCTATCGTCGCTTCCACCGACCACAATGCGACCACAGCAAACACACCTAAACACGGTATGTTCTGCTGTATTACTGTATCGAAGGAGCCGCAGTTGCTCTTTTCATTTATCTAGGTAGTCATTGAAGCACACGTGACCTGATTCAGCTCATATCTCACCACTCCCCATCGTATCTGGAGCTATGTTCTTACATTGGAGCCATCTATCTGCCCGGTAGGGCTGTTTTACATCTTCTCTGCCACTCCATTAGCGTGTCCTTCTAGACCTTCTTCATTATGACTCTCTTGGGGATCAGTGGGTGGCTCCTGATATCCCGTATGTCCCGGTAAACCAAGACTTTTTCATTTGCCAATACATATATCGATTATGATTACCTCTGCAATAGTACTTCCTTCCTCCATCTTCACTGCCAGTAGCCTTCTTCTACTTCCTTCCAAGTTGACCTCTCCAGGCATTAACTAACCCAGCCTCTGGCCCATTGCCTCAGTTCCTTTAGTGGGATGATTTTGTGTTCCCCCACCTGAAACCAAGTCCCCTCAAATCTTTTCCTGCCAGCGAACACTACCACCTCAGTCTTTTGTGGAGCCAGCGGAAGATCGTGGTAATCCATTCGAGTGCCAATTGCACAAAGGGCACACTCAGCCTTCCCTTTGAGGTCTGATTTCATCCTGGCAGTGACGATTAGTGATAGTTCATCAGCAGTTTAGCTCACACAGGAAGATTAAGTCTGAGAACTACATCACACAATATATTCCATAGTGCTGGGCCCAGCACCGACTCTTACGGCACACCTCCTGTGCCGTCACGATTATCAACCCTAATCCATCTATTACTGACATTGCTCCCAACCACTCTCCAGATGTAGGGTAGCACCTCCCTACACTTTAGTTCCTCTAGGATTAACTGCCAACTGGCAGAGTTAAAAGCATTACAAACGTCTAATGTGATGAAGGCACACAATTACCTAGTTCTCCAGGTTCCCTCCCTGGCTGCCTCTACTGCTCGATGAATCTCACTTAAGGCATCGACCATAGAACATCACTGCCAATAACCGAACTTTTTCTAGATTTAAGTCTGTGATCTTCCAACCGCACATTCTATATTATGTGATAATTATTAGTTTTCTTAATAAAAAAAAGGTGATGTCGGAAAATTACAGAGGTAAATCTAGAGACTAATTGTAAAACATCAAAAGATCAGATCAGAATAATGCCTGAAGATGCAAAGGAAGAAACTCTTAGACAGCCAGGCCAGCTTTTGATTTTAGAAATTTCTTTGCTATTTTCTTTCGCCAAGTTTTTACATTTGAAAAATTTGTTTTCTACTTTTTTCTTTTTCTTTTACAATTTAATATTATACCTTGGAATTACTGTTTGTTGTTGAAAAGTTTGCGCTTGAATATTATATAAAGTTATCAATTCATTGGAATCTCTTGAAATTCATAAGGCCTAAGTTACTCCCGGTTTTCCATCCTTAACGACCAGACCGATTTAATGTATTATTCTCCTCTTTTTGATGGTATATAAACAACACATAATTTAAATTTAGGTACTTTATTACTTTTCCTATATAGAATATATAGGGGAAGTATTGTTTTCGTGAATTGGAATGTCTGTGGGTGCTGTAACTCAAAACGAATGATCTGTTTGAGATGAAACTTTAAACTGAAGGTTTTATCATTAAAAACTAGAACTGGAGCTTTTGGTAAACAATAATAAAGCGGAAGTGAGTGTTTAGTTCAGTCGTTTTTTTTCCGATATTTTTGTAATTATGAAATACATTATATAACTTTTATTTTTATTTTGATAAAATATTCCTGAAATATTGAGGAAGCCATAAATTAATCATCACTAGTTTTTCGCTGTTTCAGAAGTGATTTGTTCTCTTAGTCTTAATAAGACTCATTTGTTGTAGATTTTACGAAAATATTTTCGTGTTTTTTCTAATTATTATCACTAGTTTTATTTATTTTTTATTCCTTTTAGAGAATCCTTTAAAATTTTTGAATACCTTGAGATGATTTTTAATCAAATTTGCAGGATATATTTCTGAAATTTGTGGCTTTGAGACATAAAACATATCAACAAGTAATGATCACTAGTTTTTCAAGAATTTGTATTAAAATTTGTTGTTTTTTTTTAAATTGCTTTGTAGGGGTTTTCTTTCAGTTATTTAAAACCACTCGATAAATTTAGATGGAATTAGCAGGATATATTCCTGAAATGCGCGGCTTTGAAATATCGAAGAAAGTAAAGATTAATAATCACTAGTTTTTAAGATTTTCCACTCAAATTTATTTTTTTATATAAAAATCACCTTGTGTTTTACTTTAAATTTATTGATAACTTCTTAGTGAATTTTAATGCAATATGCAGAATATATTCTTGAAATATGTAGCATTGAAATATCGAAAAAATTAAAAAATTTTGATCACTACAAAAATTTCGACTAAAATTTATTGTTTTTTTAAAATCATTTATTTATCTTCGATTTTTTTTAAATGGACTTGCTTAATTTTGATGGAATTTGCAATTTATATTTTCAAAATGTGTGGTTTTAAAATATTGAACAAACCAAAAACTAGGAATCACTAGTTCTTCAAGAATTTACTCTAAAATTTATTGTATTTTTATTTTTATAAAAATCACACTGAAGTGTTGTTCTTAGAATATATTGAAAACCACCAGATGAGTTTGGATGGATTTAGCAGGATATATTCATGAACTGCGTAGCTTTGAAGTATTCAAGAAACCAAAAATGTTCACTAGTTTTTTATAATTCTCACCAAAATGGTTTGTTATTTTTTAACATTTTGAAGTGTTTTTCTTTGAATTTTTTGAAACTCACTCTATGAATTTTGATGGAAGTTGCAGGATATATTCCTGGAAAGTGTGGCTTTGAAATATTGAAGAAAATAAAATTAAATTATTAGTTGTTTTTCAAGTATTTCTACTACAATGTGTTGTTTTTGTATAAATGTCACTTTGAAGTATATTTCTTTGAATTTTTTGAAATATACCTACAGAATTATGATGGCGATTGCCATCCTGAGATTTGTGGTTTTGAAATATGAAGAATCCAAAAATTGATCATTACTAGTTTTTCTTGTAATTATTTAAAAAACATCTGACGAATGTTGATGAAATTTGCAGCATACACTTCTGAAATGTGTAGCTTTGAAATGTCGAAGAAAAATTGTTTTTTTCAAAAATATGTATTAAAATTTTATGTTTTTTTTTATCGAAATCACTTTGACGTGCTTTCTTATAAAATTTTTGAAAACCGCAATAAATTGTGATGAAATTGGCTGCATATATTCTTCAAATATGTGACTTAAAGGTATAAAAAAATCAACAATTAATGATCACTGGTATTTCAAGAATTGTTACTAAATTGTATTGTTTCTTATATAAAAATTACTCTGTAGGTTTTGTTGGAATTTTTTCAAAACCACTCGATGAGTTTAGATGAAATTTACAGGATATATTCTTAAAGTATGTGGCTTTGAAATATTGAAGTAACGAAAAATTGATGGTCCTTAGTTCTTCTAAAATTTTCACTAAAATTTGTTGTGTTTTTTTAAAATAAAAATATTTTGAATAGAATAGATAGAAGAAGATTAATTTATCTTCAAAAATTTGTAGGATTTTACACTTCATTATTATGTCTAACCCTAAATAATAACATAATGAGGTCAAGGTGTAAGTTGGTCAGCTGCTGCTTTTTTGATGAACACCTGGCTTTACATGACGTATTGCTTACCATATGAAATTTGCAAAATAGAAATTTTAAAGCCTTTACGTCTTCAAGTATTATGACCAAGCAATCTGAAATTGTTAATGCGAAACGATGACATAAATCCGTTTCCTTTCAAGCAATTACATTATCCATAATCATCACCACCTTAAACACAGCAGAATGTACGCGAATAACAGTATATTAAAGCTATTAATATAAATGAGGGCATTTACGCCAGTCGGTTGTGTAACAAGGATAGCAGTGCGAGTGTGCCATTAGCGCACACCTACGGATGACTTGAAGAGCTGCCCTGACAGCTGATGTCTTCATTACTCTCAACTCGCGGTGGTATCATACCCGTACCCGTACCCATTCCTTTCAATCTCGCGAAGGCGCTTTATTACATTGTTTAAAGTACAAGATGCATCCTTCGTGCCAGCAATTAAGAAATAATTACTGGGCACCGTGGCCATTCGTTATTTGTTCGCGTCGTTCCCATTGTGCACGTTTATTGGGATGCTGGTGGTCGGGGGTGGATGTTGTTTCGTTTTCTTTTGTGGGAATCGATCGGCTTTATTGATCACCGGTGATGAATCGCTAAATTCACTTTTGTTGTCTACGCCGAGGTTTAATTGAAACGATGTATTAATCTTCTCGCATTCGATGAGTTTACATTATCTTTTGATGGTGTGGTTAACGTATTTTAATCGCTGTAGAGACAATAAATTATCTTTTAATTTCATCTTCATGTATTTGTTCAACTTAACTATAGGTACATTATAAAGAGAAATTATTAAAATATGTATTTAAATATAGAAAACATCTTTTATAGGCGTGTGTTGTTTTAATATGAATTTGTAGAAATCGTGCGATTTCTGCTACTCCATAATTATTGCGTTTTTTTTACTTTGGCCGAATAGGGAGCAATTTTAAGCGAAAGTCTTAATTATCCACAGCAAAGATTCAAATCGCCAGTGAAAGTGGAAGATAGCCGGCGACGCCTAACATCGTCCGACATTTTCAAAAATCTAAACTGCATCGATTAATTGGTAAAAGTAAGCAGACAAGAAGGGATTGTGCTGGTCACTACTTAAGGAGTGCTTCCGCATTTGTATAATTAAAAAAAAAGAACGCAAATTGGAATGGATACATTATTATAAAGATAAAATTCGATCTTTATATCAATATCCTAAATCGAATGCATTTAGAATGTTTTTATTATACACATTGTCTAATAGTTTAATTCCTTTCATTAATTGATTTTGCCAATTTGATGACATGATTAGAGTCTCTATAGATTAATATAAAATATTTATTCTTACTTAAATTAATTACAATTTATGTTTTCTTATAATCGTCCCAATTTAGATACTTGTGGTAACACTAATTGTAACATTACTTGATCAAACTTATTGTAGCCAGAAATATATAATTACGACTCTAGATATTTCTCACTTCTAAATTAATAAAAAAATAAATTCTAAATTTATTTTGCATCATATTTAGGATATAACATTGATATTAAATTAAATGTAACTATTTTAAAACATAGCCCAAGGCACCATTTCTCTCTATAAAACATCATCCGCTTGTGATAGAGAAGCAGGTTAATTACCACCAAAAGATGTCCATAAAAATATCTTTATTGGCGAACAGAATCCTCTCACATTGTAATCGAATCCTGGTTTAAATATGAGCCCATCAAATGTTGGAACATCGGCCCGAGGCGTTTCAATCGATAGTCGTGCATATTACATTCTCCTGTGGTCTACATTGTATTTATACAGTTCGTATAATTGTGCATTTGAAATGTTTGATACATTTTATAGTTAAGAGTTTAATAATTGAAGAGTTTTCCGCGCGGCGGCGGAACGTTCCGTGCTTTCTATGGAACTGTTATGCTGTCAATCACACTGGTTTTTCCCCGCTCTAAATATTTCAAGGCGCGCGTTTATTCAATTTAGAATTCATTTTTAATGCGCACAAAATTATTTCATGCAATCGTAGGATGTTCAAACACGCGGCGCTTCATTACACGTACGAAAGAAATTACTTACTTGATTATCATCAATGGTTTGCTTTACTAAAAATTCTAAACACTTTAACTACTGTCAGTCTTTATTTTACTTTAGTTACGTTTCATAATCAAACATCAAATATTGCAATAAGCTACTCCGATTTGGTTAGTGATATATAAATAATATCTTTTGTACACGATTTGTGTCTCAAGACGTTACGTGGCTGCTTATCTTTTGCCTTTCACAGTTGCTGGAGACATTGAGAAAATCCTAAGCTCTATAGGTATTAACACTAAAATGAATCTTGACCAAGTTCAAAGGCAAATCCATCGATGAATTTATCGCTCAAGGCTGTAAAAAGTTGAGCTCAATGCCAGTGGGAGGTGATGTTGCTTCTGCTGCTGCTCTAGCTGCAGCTGCAGTTGAAGAAAAGAACGTGTCAAGAAAAAAGAATCTGAGGATGAAGATCAAGATATAGGCTTCGGTTCCTTCGATTAAGACTCTATACACTTATTTTATTTAAAAAATACAATCCAGCTTTTTAGCTAAAAACTTTATTATAACAATTCCCAATCATAGTAAAGTTTAAATTATTGCAAAACTGTTTAAAGATCAGATATTGTGCATTCTTGTTCATTACAAGAGTGAAACTTTATCTTTTCATTAATTCTAAGATATGGAGCGACAAAATTCAACCGAGGTCATCTTCAGATTGTAGAATATACACATTTTACTAAAGACCTTTAAATCAATTCTTCAACTGAAGCTGAGGTTAAAGATCAAAAATCTAAAATCATCTTTGAAAGTAAAGAAAATTCAATTCTCGAATATTTTATGAGGAAAAATTTATTTATGGGGATTTAGGTCATTCATTTGGAAAGAGGAATGAAAAAATCTGGAAAAGAAATTGTAAATCTGTTTTCCCAAATTTAAGATCATTATAATGGGTTTTCCAATAAGATGTTTCATTTTGATATTAAAAAAAAACGAGTATAATTTAAGAGAAATCTGTGGATTATTTCAGTGTAAAGAGAAAGGCATGCCATTAACGATGGAAAACGATATCACGATAGCACCAAATTATTTTCATGGAATTTTCCAGGACCAATTCGCACATTTGCTGCTGTATGTCCTCGATAACTTCACGAATTCCATCTTTAAGGTCTTGAATCGATTGTGGAGCATTGGCATATTTCACGTGGCCCCAAAGAAAAAAGTCTAAAGGTGTTAAGTCACAAGATCTCGGGAGCCAATTGTTATCACCTTTTTGATCATACTATTCTTCCAAATTATTTATCATTAATCATAGCTCGATAGCGCAATTCATTCACCGTAACAGTTTCACCAGCCTCATTTTCGAATAAGTAAGGTCTAATCACACCGCCAGTCCAAACAAACAGTGACAAGTTAAGGATGGAGAGGCCTTTCAATAAGCATTCTTAGATTTGTCGAGCCACAAATGCGGCAATTCTGCTTATTCACGTAGCCTCCGAGGTGAAAATGGGCCTCATCACTGAAGATAATTTTTCGATGAAAAACTGGATCATTTTGATGTATTTCAAGGACCCAATCAGCAAAGATACGACGTTACTGGTGATCGACCAGCTTGAGTTCTTGTGTTAACTGAACTTTAAAAGCCTTCAAACCTAAGTCTTTACGGAAAATACGGGGTAATGCCGTTTTTGGAATGTCTAATTCTGAAGATCGACAAACCTGGGTTTTCGTTAACACCACAGCAGCAATATTCTCAATTGTTCTTGATCAACGCACACGGTTTCGATTCTTAACATCACTAAGTTGTCCCAACAGCTCAATTTTTTTTAACCAGTTTTACTATTGCTGACCGAGAAAGTGCTTCACGGCCTTTTGATGACGAACTGTGACTGCAAAATTTTCACATTATCTGTAGTGAATTTTAATAATTTCAATTCATTGTTGAAGCGTGTATTGTTGAATTTATACTAATGGCGTAGTTTTGACTAGTCAAACGTCAAAAGAAAACAGCTGCCCAGATAGCGGGCTATTTTAATTGAAACCTTTTATTGGAAAACCCTTTAGTATGGTCAAGTGATTATTTCTACTCCGGAATTTAATAATTAAAAAGAATGACTATTAATGAATGACAAAATGTTAATTTTGCATTAATTAACGTTCTTTTGAGTGTATAGTTATTTCATAATTAAAAGTTTAAGAATAAGCGAGCATGAGCAACAATTTGTGAACGTTAGCGACATTTCGCGAGCACACGCAAACATATGCGAACAATCGTGAACGTTTGTGCGGTTATACGATCATTAATTAATTGATCCAAATAGAGATACATCTATATTAAATAGAGGGGTCGTTGAAATTATAAATGTTTTATTGTACTTTTTAGTTTTACACGTTGTATGAATATTACAGATCGTTTTCGAGTTTATGACTTCTAAGAATGATTTATAAAGTTCAAAATACGTTTCAGGAAATTTTGCATAAACTTATGAGATATAACAAGGGTTTTTCTCAATAATATCTAAAGAAAATTTAATACTTTTGAAGTAATTAAGATTTAGAAGATGTCGAATTGGATAATTTAGCTCTCGACGGCATTGAAGCGATTCATCTACTGCTTCCAGTACTCTCCAAAAATAGCAAGATATTATTAAAAGTGCATAAATCCTCTAGCACCGCAGAAATAATTAAATTGTTGGTGGATAAAAAGGCTGATTTCAAGAATTTGTGCAATTCTAAGATGCTCATACTTACAGATTGCAAGATCAAGTCTGTTCCCGAAGTGCTGCAAGAAGAAAACATTGCAGTTGAAAGATCGGTATCACTCTGAATTTCGAAGCTACGGAGAAATCTGTCGTTGATTGTGAAAGCAAAGCTGCTGATGAAGATTAAGGGCCTAAAGAAGACAAACGTTTAAAGAAGCGCCATAGGAAATCTGATCTGAAGATGGTATCAGCTAAACGCAGCGCAAGCTTTATCCCAACCATTAACAAAACAAAACAGTAGAATACAACTGTGTTACAAAAAAATCCAGTCACTCTGATGAAGTAGAAAACAAAACAATTCCATTATTATCCACCAAACAAGAAGCGAGCATAAGTGAATCTTTGTAAGCATGAGCGGTTTGTCGCGAGCACACACAAACCTACCCGAACATTCGTGATCGTTTGCGCACTTATGCGATCATTAATAACTTTTAATTTTTTACACTCCGTCGTTGCTTTAATTGTTAATCAATTACAACAAATTCAAGACAATCAAAATAATTGATCTTTTTAATTTTACAAGTTTCATGAAAATATAGATCGTTGCCGAGAAAAAAAGATTTCTACGAATGGTTTCTAAAATTCAGAATACGTTTTAGGAAATTGCTCATATAATTATCGGATAAAACAAGAGATTTTTCTGTATAAAATCAAAAGAATATGTAACACTTTTGCAGTAATTATTTATATATTTTTAATTTACTAAAATTGATATATACAATGTCGTTTTGGGGCGATGAATAGTTTGAGAAATCCGCAGTTATTCTTACATTAAAGGGAGCTTCCTTTTAGATGATGATCATTGTTGCCAGAAAAGTCCAAGTTTCAACACTAGCAAAATGATGTATTATTTGGTGTATAATTATTCGTGGAAAATAAAAATATTTTCGTTGCGAATTTTCACTAGTTTTTTGATGTTGAACACTGCGACAATTGTTTCACCATATAGTGGCAGATGACTAATCATCTGCCTGATGAAGCCACTGTATAGCAAAACAATTGTCGCAGTGTTCGTCATGAATAAACCTGTGAAAATTCTCAGCGAAAGTTTTTTATATCCCACATATTATGGAATTACACTAAGTAACAGCCTCATCAATCCAATGTATAATTATTCTAATTACAAAGGTGATCAATTTGTAGATATCTTCAATTGCTGCCAAATACCTTCAGTTTAATTTTATATCAATCCTTGCCTTTAGAACGTTTTGTGGTAGGTGATGAATGTTATATGTATCAGTATGTTGTAATCCATTGCTATTTTTGTTAACTGCCTGTAATCATCTGCTATTGTATGCGTCTGTTTATTATAATTCCCATCACAGTGTGGGATCGGAGGAGAAACTTATTGGATAATATTTTTCTACATTTGTTACATTTACCTTCTTTTATGCATGATAATTATTTTTGCATTATTTCACTTTGTTGGTATTCTCCGCTCAGACATGCATTAATTTATTTGTATTCATAGAGCTTCTGTTCTGTTATCTGCTTTTAGCATTTCTAATGTTGTTTGGTCATATCCTGAGGCCTATCAGCTCTTAATATTTTTTAGAATTTTTGAAAAGCACTCAAATACAAACAGGTGAAATTTTTTCGCCAAGAATATTTATAAGAGAAATCGGATAATTACATTTAATTTATCATAGTAATATAAGACTTAGGAGAAGTAAAACTCTTGTTATGTTCCATTTCTTTATTTTCAGATAACTGACACGTGTTTCGGTCCTTGCGGATCATTATCAAAGTTAAAACAGTTTTAACTTTGATAATGATCCGCAAGGACCGAAACACGTGTAAGTTATAAAATAAAGAAATGGAACATAACAAGAGTTTTACTTCTCCTAATTTGAAAATTTGGTTCCATCAAGAGAGTAGCAGAACAAGTATCGATTGTAATATAAGACTCTTATTGGGAATCCCATTAAAATTTTAATAAATTACCTGCAATATTCATTCGAATTTTTAAAGATTTATATAAATACAAGAATATAATAATTGTTTTAATGTCGTAGCACATTCACCTTTCAACATTTTTTCAATATTCTATCTTGCTTTTTACCTTTTTTAAGAAATAATTTATTGCCAAGAATGCACTTTTTCTAGTCAAATAATAATCCGTGTAGTCTTGACCTATTCCAATAAATTATCTATTGCCCTAGCGTCCTCTTCCTTTGGTCTAGGTTAATAGAACATCTATTGCTTCAGCGTACTCTTAACCTATACCAATAAACCATACATTTCCATAGGTTACTTTTGACCTATGCTAAAAAGTTAATCATAATTCTGGTGTACTTTTGACTTATAACAATATATAACAATTTTTTAATATCCTAACACACCTCTCTATTTTTTTTCAACATCCTATGTTGTTTTTACCTTTCTTAAGAAATAATTCATTGCCAAGAGTACACTTGTTTTAGTCTAAAAAAATATCCATTGCTCCAGCGTAGTCTTGACCTATTCAACTAATTTATTCATTGCCCTGGCTTACTCTTCTCTTGGCCTAGGTTAATAGAATTCCTACTGCTCCATCGTACTCTTAACCTATCCCAATAAAACATCAATTTCCCTAAGGTACTCTTAACCTATGCTAATAAGTTATTCATATTTCTGGTGTACTTTTGACCTATTCCAATAAATTATTGATTTGGCCAGGCGTCTAAACCTTAAATGCATTGTATATTTGTAGTACTGACTTTCCTCAATAAATTTTTAATCACCTGTACATGTAAGTAATAAATGGAAGTTTTTTTTTATATTGAAAAAGTATGAAATGTTACCTTTGAAATGTAGCAAATCCTACAACTGTTTGAATACTAAAACAATATATAAAAATATATCAAGGAAAAACAAAATTAAAGATGCCATGTCAATATTTTTTTGTCCAGAAGACAACATTTTTAGTGAACCAAGTAGCTTCCTTTCTGGAATGACAACTCTACACAACTTTGCTTGATTTCTTTAGATGACACTTCAGTGGGTTGCATTGCTTCAAAATCCAAGGTTACTTTCCTTTTTGTCTAGTTATATAGTTGATGTTGGGATTGTAGGCTTGTAACTAGAATGCCTATTGTGCCAATTTTCATGCCAACATCTATTGGCTTGCCAAAGGGGTGTATTGACCATACTGATGTTTTCTTATCAAATAGACAGATTCTATTATATTTATATCTTTCAACTGTTTTGTCATTTATTTTTTCATATACTTCTTAATTATATTTGAGTAGTTTCATTAATTTCCGTAAAATTTCAACCTAGTTATTATAGTAATAATAGGGGTGTTCAAATGAAAAGGTACGAAACGACACTGTGGCTAGGAATAAAGTCTTTATTAAAGTATACACCATAGGCCTGACCACAACGATTCCATCGATTGACGAGCCGAACGATTCCGTGATCAAAGAACTGCTGTGGCCGTTACAAGACCCAGTCCTTCACAGCAACTTTGAGTTTGTTATCCAAATTAAAGCGCTTCCCACTACTTTATGAATTCTTTGAGCACAGCAGAACCATAACTTCGATGTTTACTAAAAGATACTCCAAAGACTACGGAGGTCTATCAAACTGCTCCATGAGAATGCGCGTCAACATATCTCCAGAGCGGAATCACATAGAATAGACCAAGTTTAAATGAGAGTAACTTAATCATCCACCATACAATTGGGATATGTGGCCCTACTTTTTTCATGTGTTTGATCCCCTAAAAACATTTGAAAGGGCAACGCTTGAACTTGAACGACGAACTCAAGGTCGATGTGAGGAACTGAGTATCGCCTAGGCTACAGGAGTTTCTTCGGCTCATTAATCAATGGAATCGTTATGCTGAGATCTATGGTGCATACTTTTAATAATTTAAAGGCACTGACGTTTCGTACCTTTTCCTTTGAGCACCCCTTGTATTTAAATACATTTTTTGAGACTGTTAACTTATTTTTGACAATTTTAAACTTATCCATGTGACTTTCCAGACCGCACAAAGAAGTTACATTACATTAAATGTCGATTTTATGTGAAACGCATGTGTGTATAAGTAACACAAACAATTATTTATTCACTACGATAAGAATAATTAATTTACGAACCAGCAGAAGAAATACAAAGCCAAAACTTAGATCCACTAAAACAAGCAGGGAATGACCAGCATATCAAGTTGTGCCATCTATAGGAATTTATAAAAACATAATGGAAAAAATCAAGAATTTAGTCCAATGTAGATCGAATAGGAGGAATATTGGCTTTACTCAAATATAATAGGTTTACTGTCTGAACCTCTCAAGGAAATAAAATCTATAGTATGTTTTCATATAATGCATTGAGACTTCGTGCATCACAAATAGCAAAAAAAGTGGTCGATGTAAAATGAAGCGACTAACCTCTAGATAAATTATAGGCCTCACTGATTACAAAACTTGATCATTGCATAACTATGATACAAAATAGATCAATAGCCGTACACACTTACCAAATCTTTACTTTTTGATAAACGAACTAGGGAAAGAAATAAAAGAGACATCAAAACATAATAGAAGATAACTGATACTCTTAGATTACAACTGTACACATGTAATTGTTCAAAAAGACAAAATAGATCGATAGCCCTTTATCCTTATCAAACCTTTACTTTTTGATGAACAAAACTAGGGATAAAAGGAAAATTGGAAGTCAGGACTTATGTAATATAAGATAGTTGGCACTATTAGATGACCTTGTACAACTTTAATTCTACTATAAAGACAAAAAAGATCGATAGTCAAACATCCGTGCCAAATCTTCACTTTATAATGAACAAAACTGGAACAAGAAATAAAGAAGAGGCGTCAGGACCTAACAGAAGATCGCTGGTACTCTTGGACCACACCTGAACACCTTTAGTTCTACTAGAAAGGCAAAATAGATTGATTGCCATACGTCCTCACAAAAAATTTACTTTTTGATAAACAAAACTAGGAAAAGAAGAAAAAAGACGTTAGGATATAATTGATCCGTACCAAATCTCCACTTTTTGATAAACAATACTCGAACAAGAAGTAAAAAATGAGACGTCAGGTCATAATGGAAGACAGCTGGTACTCTTGGGCCACAACTATACAAGTGTAGTTTTACTAGAAAGACAAAACAAATTGAAAGCCATAAGAACTTACAAAATCTTTACTTTTTGATAAACAAAATCAGGAAGAGAAGTAAAAAAGAGATGTCAGGATATAATAGAAGTTCGCTGGTACTCTTGGACGACACCTGTACACTTGTAGTTCTGCTAGAAAGATATAGATGGAGAACCAAACGTCCGTACCAAATCTCCATTTTTTGATTAAAAACACTGGGACGAGGAGTAAAAAAGGAGACGTAAGGGCATAATAGAAGATAACGAAACGTCCGAACGAAATCTTTAATTTTTGATAAACTAAACCAGGGAAAAAAGTAAAAAAGGAATGTCAGGACATAATAGAAAACAGCTGGTAATTTTTGGCCATACCTGTTCACCTGTAGTTCTACTAGAAAGACAAAATAGATAGCTTGCCATACGTCCTTACTAAAAATGTACTTTTTGATAAACAAAACTTTTGAAAGACGTCAGGACATTATAAAAGACAGCTGGTACTGTACTTATACACCTTTAGTTCTACAAAAAAAACAAAATAGATTGATAACCAAACGTCCGTACCAAATATCAATTTTTCGATAAATAAAACTGGGACAGGAAAGGAGGGCGTAGTCTTAAGACGATGTATGGATATATCTACAAACTTCCGCGATTTGAAGATTTCCAACCAAAAACTTTTTACACCATTTCTCCTCTTATTCATTTCATATTGGTATTAATTATTCAAAATAAGCCTTTCGCCTTAAGAAATGCTATCTCTAAATTTTAATGACTAATGGATAAATTTATGATAAATACATGATATCTACATTTTCGTCTAGGTAAATGATTTGACTATTGCTTCAGGCTCTACTAACCAAAAGCTGAACGTCTTCATTAATATAATAATTGAATTAAAAAATACAACTTTTGCATTTACAGTTAGAAGAAGATGCCTTTTTAATAATTTGTACAAATTATAGTTACCAAACTACAAAAAACGAATTACTATCCCATTCGGGAGCCGTGTATTATATTCGTTAAAAGATCAGGCTCAGCAACTGCAAGTAACTTACTTAACTCCTTCAAATCTACTTGTTGTATCGACGATTTATACCATAGTTTGCAAATATCTTTTGTTCTTAGATCATCTGAGAAAACAGACCCTTGTTGTATCGACGATTTATACCATAGTTCGCAAATATCTTTTTTTGTCCATAGATCATTTGACCAAAAAGATAGACCCTTATGCTAGAACTTACGAGCTTGAAATGATGTATTTAAAAACGATAGTGACTACAAAAGTGAGTGTTACTTATTGATTGTTTCGGTTATTTAAAAATATAACTACCCTACCATTGACAGGTGTTTTCCATTTTCCATTTTCCTGGACAAAGAATGATTTTAGAAGATAACTTAAAGATTTATTAACAATCACCTAACCGCTTCCATAATTGGATAAACCTTCAGTTACTGATAGGAAGATTTGAACGGTAGACACTCCAGTAAGAAGAACTTTCACAATGACTATATATCTGTACGAGTTATAGGATACTTAATGGCATGCCAGTGAAGGTGTATCCCTAGAAAAACAAGAAAAATTCTATAGATTTAACATCCTGAAAGAAGAACGACCTTTAGTTGGGAAATCCACTAAAAATTCTGTTTAGTAAAAAAGAAAAGATCTCTATGGTTATTGGTATTAAACCCTTTGATGCTTAAGAGCCTACACTTGCCAAGACAGTAACATTAGACTGGGCTTTACATTTATAATCAACGAAAGTTTCGATAGTTATATTTTATTCTGGAAGAAGAGATGACCAACTCTTCTACTTTCAATAATCTTTTCAAAATTTGCAAACAGCATAATTTAAAAATTAATTTGAAGAAAACGTTTGCGTAATTGTGAATGCGTTTCCTAATAAAAATAAACATCGGGAATTTACACACCTATACTCGAAACTCATCAGGTTAATCTAAAACTGTTTCTAAAATATATTATAGATAAACTGTTCACAACCAAAAGAGGATGTGGCACTAACCCTCTGAAATTTTTTTAATCAAAGATAATATGTTGCTCTTGTTTTTTATTACCTCTGATTTTTGAATTTTGATATTCTTAGAGGCAAATTAAGAAATTAAAATTAAAGAAAGAATAGAAGAAATCCAAGAGATCTCACAATACCATTAGCCTGGGATGGGAACAACGCCTGTAAATCCCAAGGTGAAGACAGAGGGAACAAAACCAGAAGGAGCAAAAAAATTAATTACATTGTATCTAATATTAATTAAGCATATATTTGTATTTTTATGCAATGAGGTAGAATTTTTTTTCTTGCTCATCTGATTTTATTGAATTTAATCAATCAGTTTTCAAGATTAGAAAAACTTCAACTCTCTTAAATTAAGCAAATTGTTTCACTATTTTTTTAATTCTTGGTATAGGGAAAGCAAAAAATATATTGATGGGATTTTTTTTAAAGAACAACTGTTATATCCTTAAATGGTTCGATTTGAATGTATTAAAATAATCCAATAAAATAAATATGTACACGAAAGCTAAAGTAGAATCTTAATAGTCTGAATATTTATAGTAAACACATTTGCACCCAGATGCAAATATTATGCAGATTCCACGATCTGGATCTAACAACGATCCACCTATTCGGGCCCAGATAACCATCTGAACGTAACAGCCGGCCCCGTCCGTTCGGATCCTTTTTATTTGAATTAATTTGAATAAATCGGCCAGAGAACCGATGTGTTACTTTGTTGAAAATCACATTCGGCGTCCGGCGCGCAAAAAAAAAACGAACGAACACGAAACGGCCAGCTTTCAAAACGAACCGTTGCTCGCGGATTCCTCATTAAAGCAACAACGAGTTTCTAAACACTGCGATTTATTTATACGTGTAAAGATAATCGCCGTTTCCCTAATTCGCAAGTACACAACGGTCGTAACAGTTGTTGGGAGATTAATCATTAATAGTGAAAATCTTAAGCAGCGCCTTCGTTTCCAACCGACTTTCATGCGGTTTATTAATTTTATTGGAAAAGTAATTGCATTTTATAATGCGTTTAATATATTTTGGTAAAACAAATTTGTTAATCTAACTTATCAATTAATGATTGGTAGTGTTATCGAAGAGCTTATTACCAAAGTCAAATGTAATCTCCCTAAATACGTGTCGAAGAGTTTGTCCACTTTGGTCAAAATTTTGGCAAATTTTGCCCATCTAAACCATTATACTCTCCAAGCCACTATACATGTTCGCATTCGATTTTGAGCTTGTAGAACAAGAAGCTGCAAATGTAAATCAGTTTTACAGTTGCACTTCACCAGAAATCAAACAGCAAACATGGAGGAGGAAAGGGTCTGCGAAAGGGCTACAAGAAGCTTATGAAATTAAACTTAATAACATTGTTTTAGCACTACAACATTATTGAGTTTTATTTCATCATTATCAATATGTACGATTTCACAGTCAACAAGGATAATTTTTTTATTTGGTTGTAGAATCCAAATAGAAAGTTTGAGATATCAAGAGGAAAAGTTTTCGACAATTATTAAAATTTTTGATGACAACCGTTTAATAAAATTCATATTTTAACAGAACGATCGTGTAGAAAAAAAAAACAACTTCAATTACATGTAGCAAGTTTCTAACTAAAAATTGTAACCAAAGAAGTGTTTTTCTATATAATAGTATTAAAATTTAAAACATAATAATAATGATAAATATGCTAATCATGATAGAGAAATAACTGTATCTTTATTTTTCTTAATCAAATTCAATTAAATTATCAACTAAATGAATGTAAGAGGCGTTATGTAGGTAGAATTTCAAATCAACTTTTTCCAACCAACATTCGTTTAGAGTATTATGTATGGTATGGCAAAAAAAGGAAACAAAAAAACCCAGTTTTAACAGTACCCAGATATTCGTCGTTCCCTAGCCCGTCTCTGCCATTCGAGTTCAAAGAACTGGATTGTGTTGGTCATGTTGGTGAACTAGATCACGGACTTAGCCAGTGTAATAATTGGTGAATGCGACCTTCACCATGAGTGAAAGACTTAATGCTCCAGCAATCCTTTCTCTCCTACCATCGGAAAGTGACACCTCGGCCGGATGAAAGTAAAATCGGCGCAGAGCAAAGTGCTCTAAGCCGTGGCATGCACGCAACTGCATTTATCTCAAACAGCATCATTTCAAAAATCAGAATCAATGGATTTTACATCATAGGAAGTGGCTTTCTCGCACAGGAAAGCCGATCTCGTTTGCATACCTGTAACGCCGGACGAAAGGGAAAACCGTTTTTCCGCGTGCCGTTGACCGTTTAAACTCTTGCACCAAATCTCGCCAAGAAAGTGGATCCGATCGACAATTAACGCGCGCTTAATTGACGCACTCATCCGACCATAAAATTCCGTATTGAATATTAATTTTTTTGCTTAATAATGGTGGCCCACTTCGATTAGATGTAACACTTTTACGCCGTGTTTTCGGATGGAAAACTGTAGTCATTTGTTGTAATTTGTATTTAAGTGTGATGACGATGCACGCCGATCTCAAATGAGTTAGCATCTGGAGAATACAGGAATTTCTTTTTATGGCATTTTTTTGCTAAATGCCCATTCGAAAGTTTACGGTTTATCTGCGAGGCCGAGATTCAAAAACGAGTTGAATCATGATAGCTCCTAATATATACTATGAAGTATGCCCTGAAACAAAATTGATTATTGTGAAAATTTAATTACAGACTGTAACAGAAGAATGGGGACTGTTGTTAAAATATTACAAGTCATGACAATAATTCTTTCTAATATAGCCAGTTTAAGAATAATGTTTAATTTGCAATTATAAAAACAAAAACATCATTAATATAGGTTTGATTACAACTTTTTAATATTATTAATTAAAGAAAAGGGGAAACTTCTTAAATCGCTGAAAAATGAAGAAGATGCAGGATTCATCACCAAGCTAAATTATCATCCAATGGATTATTTTGTTAAATTTCCGAGTTATGAGTTTCGCCAGTATAATTTGATACCATGAGTTGAGGAAGTTATGGGCATGTTTGAGGTGAATATCCAGAATACAGCTTAAAAACCTTAATAATTGAGAAACGTTGATGGATTTTTATGGATCAAGCAATGAAGACAAACTAGAAAACATAGAAGTTTTGGAATAAATTAAACGTGAGAAGGCTTATATATAGGAAAAAATTAAATTTCCCTAATACTGCAATCATTGTAGGCGGTGATTTTAACATAGATTTTAACGTAAAGACGGCATTCAACTTAGTGCTTTTAAATTTATTCCAATCATTTAACTTAACATCATACTAAAACGATAATACTCCAATCTACACTAACTCACTAAGCAAAACAAAATTGATGAATGAATCCACTAAAATTTCATCAAATGAACTAACTGTTTTTGTCACAGATCCAGGTTTATCTGATCACTCAGCAATACGCTGTAATGCTAATTCATTTTCATGATAGTAATAAAACTATTTTGCCCGCCTTTAGACGTTCTTTTAATGAATGTAATTTATCAAAGTTCATAAAGTTATTGCAAAATGAAACACAATTGTCTTATAATAATTTTCTATATCTTCTTCCTAAATCTAAATCCCTATCTAAAAAATATTCCAAATGTAACGGCAAAACACTAAGCCACTTTCACAAAGTTTCTAAATTCAATAATACGGAACATCTAGACCTACATACATATTATAAGAGCAAACTAAAAGATTACAAAAATCGAATTCAGGAGAGAAAAATAGGTAAGAATAATAATCTCATTCAAAACTTCTCACATAAGTCCAAAACTACTTGGCGCATAATAAAAGGCGATTGTAATAGGAAACAATATCCTCAATAAATGCGTAATTTGGAGGAAAAATCTATTTAAAATAAAACTGAAATTGTCAATAACTTTAACGCATCACTTAGTGAAATTATTAATACAACACATCCAAACAATAGTAGCATTACAGAAAATACCATTGCATACGAGGAATAATCAATATTCCTAACATCAATTTCAGTTAACGAAACTTTCAGTATCATATTAGAAGTAGCGAAAAAAACCGTCTTGTAGAATTGATGAAGTCCTATGGAAACATGTCGCACCCCTTATGTTTTACCTGTTTATCATTTAATCGATGAAAGTTTTACCGTAGAGAAATTTCCATCCTTATTGCAAAATTAATCCCAATATTAAAAATAGGTGATCTGGAAGATCTTTGAATAGGCTTTTTTGTACAGACTATTGTCATTTTTAAGGAAATATAACATAATCGTGATGGGACGTGAAACGTTTGATACTATCAACAATTCAATTTTATTATAGAAACTCCACCAATATGGCATCCGTTTTGTTCTGGATCAAAAGTTACCTAAATAACCCTACTAACAATTAGTACATTGGGACAATTCTTTATCTGATTTAGGAGTGATTGTTCAGGGGGTACCACAGGGTAGTATTCTGGAATCAGTTTTATTCACTCTATGACAACAGGTAAAATCACTCAATATGGAGACGATATATCATACGTTATTTGCTCAAAAGTTCCAGACAACTTAAATAATTTAATTTAAAAAAACATTTAATGATATGAATGGTCTCTAAAAAATTATCTTTAGATGTGCCACAACCAGTCAGCGTACCCTACAACTTATCAAAATCAAGAACATCATGAGAATATCAACTGATTGCGATATTTCAAATCAGTTATTATTGCCACAACTTAAACCACTAAATCTGATTGCTTATCTTATACTAAGATCAAGAAATTCTGTTTGCGATAACACCTTAAAACTTATGTATTAAGGCTATGTTGAATCCAAACTTGCGTATAGAGCGATCTGTTGGGGAAATTCACATTCATCTCAATTCATTTTCCAAGAATAATACGTTTTATAAAAGGAGTTTCAAAAACATCATGCCGAGATTTATTCTAAAAACTCAATTTTTTACATTTAGCCTGTTTATTTATTTTCCAAAGTCTATTGTATTTAAAGAAGAATGAACACAAGTTTGCTAACTCATCTCAAATCAATGATCATCGCATGAAAACCGAAATTAAAGAGATGTTAACAGCAAACTGTTTTAATTATTGTGTAGAATTTTACGAATATTTTAATACATAATGTGTAGTCTTGCCATTTGATTTTTTTTTTCACACTGTATATTTATTATTAGCATTTATGTAGGTATGCATATATTTAACTTACTTGACCTATCCTTATGTCATCATACTATGTGACCTTGCAGGACCAACAAAGAATTTGAAATTTGAAATTTGAAATTTGAAATTTGAAATTTGAAATAATGAAATTTGAATTTGAAATTTGAAATTTGAAATTTGAATTTTGAAATTTGATATTTGAAATTTAAAATTTAAAATTTGAAATTTGAAATTCTAATATATTGTGATGGCGAACAGTATAAAGAAACTGACATACTAAAAATATTCATGCATTTCATGTAGAAATTTGCTTTAGCTTCTAACTATTAGGCAACATAGTTTAAAGAAATTAAAACATCGAAAAGATTACTTCAAATCAATTAATATAGGTTTTGGAATAATTTGCTTTACCTTCAAAATCTAATATTTTAAAGGAAATTTAAGAAATAAATAGTTATGCTGGAGTAAAATTAGTAATTTAATTAATAAACTAAATATTTCAAATATCTTGACAGATATAAGAAAATAAACCTTCAAGGATAAGTCAAAATCAAAAACACCTTAGGCTGTAGCGTCAGAGGTTAAGCTAAATTTTAGAGGGTTAGAAATCTATAAGAAAATAGATACGAAAAATGCATTATTTCTTGAATAATAATGAGTTTCAAATAAATTTTCAAGAGCAATTCAAAAAACACATAATAAAAATATAAGACAATCAAGACCACAATTCCCCACTAGGTAAGGTAGTAAGGATTGACCTTACTTAAAAACCTCAATTTTTTTACTATTAAGTTTTAGACTGGTATGTGTTTTTATTCTGATGAGTCAGTTCATACGAAATCGTCCAATTATAGTCACTGATAATGTTAACAATATTCCTAGAGAGAACAAATCTGTAAAAAATGTTGGTGGCACGAAATCTAAACTTACCGATGTTTCAAATAACTGGATAATATACAAGATGAAGAACTCTACGTAAGCATTAATAATTCATTAATTATAGGTGCAGTTATATATCGCCTGCATCAAACCAAACTTCTTATGAAGACCAATGTTCTATTGTGGATAATTTATTAACATTATTCAATAATAATAAGGTCAAATTCTCGTTGGTGTGATAATCTTGATTTGGTACCATTACCTTGCAATTCTTGTCAGTCAGCTGATATCATTGGTGAGTGCAAACATTCCTATTAATTATGGAACACAACTTCGTTCAAGTGGCTGCCTCGGCTGGCTGCGCAGAACCGCATTCTGTCACTCCAATTTTCCAAGACCTTGTTGATGTTTTAGGGCTGCAGCTCACGGATTGCTTGGATGATATCGGCCTGAAGTGCTTGAATCGTTTCTGGGTTGTCGGTCCTTCACGGTTCTTCACAAAAAGAAATCCAAAGAAGTAAAATCGCAGCTCCGAGACGGCTGATAACACGATTTGGGAATTTGATACGGATAAAGATTGATTGTGGCATGGGCTGTGTGGCATGGCGCGCCATCGTGCATGAACCAGAGGTCCAAATCCATGTCTTCAATTCTAAAAAAATCGGATAATATGACTCTGTAACGCTCACCGTTGACCGAAACGTTGCTCCCAACCTCATTTTCGAAGAAAAATGGTCCAATGGTCCAATGATGTTACCACTCCACAATCCGCACCAAACTGTCACTCTGTGGATGCATTGGCTTCTCGACAATAATGTGCGAGTTTTCCGAGCCCCAGATGCAGCAATTTTGTTTGTTAACGTAGCCGCCAAGATGAAAATGAGCGTCATCAGAAAAGATGATTTTTCGCCCGAACTAGTTGTCCAATTCAAGCTTCTCTAAGGCCCAAACTGCGAAGCGATAACGAAGCAGATGGTTGTTCGCCTTCAATTGCTGAGCTAATTGGACCTTGTAAGCGAATAATCCGAGATCTTTGTCCAGAATTCTCCTCAGGCTAGTGCTTAAAATGTTGAGCTGTTGAGATCGATGGCGAGTTGATGCTTGTGGATTGAGTCTCACACTCTCGGCTACAGCAGCCATATTCTCGTCTGTGCGCACCGTACGAGGGCGAGAACCATGAGTGTTGTCCACTAACATGCCAGTCTGCCAGTCACAAACCTTTTGCACAAACTTGAGTACAGCAGGTGACGGGGGGTGATTCATTTCGGCTAAAACTTCTTTTCAACACAGCACTCACTTGGAAAATAAGTTTGCAATATTTCCCAACGTTGTTTAATCGTAAAGCGTTGGTTCGATACTGACTTTCTGTCAAGATTTCGAGAGGAAAACAACTGTCAGTGTCAAAATAACCTATGATTTAAAAAAAAAACACCAGCCCACCCTTTAGTTCCAGCATCTCTAGAGTTGAGAGAATTTGAAATAAGTTATGACTTTATTCTTATTGAGCCGGTATCAACATGACAAAATTGATCTCTGCACATTATTGAATATTCCGTTGTTAGAAAGACGCAAATTATTTGATAATTTGTGATTTTTTTATTTTATGTGTAATTTGGTCAATGGTATTCTCAAGAGCAGTGAACTGCTGGCGCACTTTGCCAATTGATGTTGGCACATTTAACTTATCTATTTGCTCCTTTCGTAAAAAGTGCTACTCCACCTTGTCAATATATCATTAACTAATAATAATATTTATGTACTTTTTGTAAAAGTTGAAACGTTAAAAAAATAAATAAATAAATTACTTGTCTTTTAGATTCTCCTGAATAAATTTGTATGAACCAATTAAATCTGATTTGATAAAATCAAATCGCCTATTTGTGACTGGTTATTAAACTTGTCAATTATACGAAACGTAGGTGTCAAATATAAAAAGGAAATTGTGTAACACCTAAAGTTTTAGAAAAATTATGATTTATTCGCTACATGAGCTTGGGATTTAGAAAAAAGGTAAAGTCTTTTTAAAATTTATTTTAAAGACAGTGTTTTAATATGAGAAAGTTGAATAGAATTCCTCGATTCAACAGATCACACATCCTACTCATTTTTCCTCATGGAAATTTCATCAGAAAGACCATTGTCCTATTGTGAGTTAATAATGGTGATTTCGACCACTAATAATATTTTGACCGGAGCTTTGGCTGTCGATGAGGTAAAATGAGTACTTCCTCGAAATTACCAACAAACAACAAAGTAATAAATAATGTTAAATCACCAGAAGCAGAGTTGGCTCTCTCCAAGAAAAAGCATATGAAAACTATTCCAAGAAACCATTAAGGTGGTATCTATTATCTATAGCTGAGCTTACGGATAATTAGAGGAAAGTGTCAATTTCACTCAATTTAGAAACTTCAGTAGAATATCTTAGACAGTAAATGCCACCTTAATGATTTCGCTATATTTACAGATACCAGAAGTTTCTCTATATTTAACTGTGCTATGCTAATAAAAACTAAAACTGATCTAAACTCTTTTAAGACTGTTTTAACAGAGAAACAATATTTCGTAGATGATGGAGCTTTATACACAATTTGTAATTAACAATAATTCTATTGTATCTGTGTACTTAAAATTGATTATAAAGAAAAATTGTAATTAATTTCTATAGTGTCAAGATGTTAATTTTTAAGAGAAGTTTTCTCTTAATATAGTGAATTTACACTGCGGATTCTGGGACGAATTTGTATAGTTACCATTAAATTCCATGTAGTTGGTAAGCAATTGTCACTTCACTTTTATGAATTTCACATTGCTCTTTTAGAAGGCCCAATCTGTTGAAAAGTTGTGATTAATTTTAATTAAAAGTTTATAGACTTTTATACTGTTTTATCGTGCCTGTTCTAAATTATTTTTAACTTATAAGCCACTGAGTTGTGAAACAATTTTAGCAATTTATTAAAACTAAAGCTAAACTCAAAACGATCGTGCTTTTGCATTGTAATTTCATAATGGAGTTTCGCCAACTAACAGCCTTTTAAATCCAGGCAAATGATTCAGCCTGATGAAGCTACTGTTTGGGGAAACATATAGCAGTTTTCAACAATAAATATGAAACCCTCCCAACTGTATTGTTTTATTTCAATGTTATATGGAGCCTTGTCAATACAACATTTACTTGTGTTGTTGTGTAATCCATTTTGCAAATACGTTATCGGCTGGCGAAATTGAGCTTCAAAGCAAGCGCAGCAGCAACAACCGTATGTGCTCAGTCACATCAGCGGTTTAAGTTCACGTAGTATTCTCTAATTATTTTTCTATCTGTACTTATTATTTATTATTATTTTATAGGTTTAGTTAAATTACGAC
The DNA here is from genome assembly GCA_963969525.1 of Ontholestes murinus. NCBI lineage: Eukaryota > Metazoa > Arthropoda > Insecta > Coleoptera > Staphylinidae > Ontholestes > Ontholestes murinus. The sequence continues at coordinate 18,805,325 of OZ018387.1, read as the reverse complement.
CGTATTAAAAAAATAATTATCATACTTCAGCATCAATTTTTCATATTATAACTAAATAACTAAAATTCCCATTCACAAAATTCACTTAAATTTTATTAATAAATAGTATTGTATTACGTCTCGAAATAGAACATAATTACCCACTCAAATACGACAAATCCTAATTCCATCGTATTAATAGCGCCTGCAATTAAATAATTAATTCCGTACATTACATGTTACGCTCAAAATCCAGTCTAATTGCTACATTTGATGCCAAGAAACTTTCTAAAATGATCACACCTGGAACCTCAAGTGGTATAAACAATTTTTTTTCTTAACAAATATCGTCGTTAATTTACGTCGGCGGAACTAATGGCCACTACATAGTGAATCGACATTGCCGTTCCTGTTTTTGTTTAATTGCTGTAATTCTACCGTGGATTCGTCAACAGACTTGTTATTGTAGATGAAATTAGTTTCATTTAATTCACACTAATTATAAAATTACATTGTCAAAATTTTACTGTTTTTTTTTTCTTTTTTTAACTCGGAAACAAAAATACATTGTGAAAGTAGAGATATTATAATTATTACATTTTTTAATTTTGTTGTATAATGAAGTTACTTTTAATTTTTTTATTGAAGATTCGAACTCTAATATGTCGACATTATAGAAAAAATAAAACGTTAAGTCTAGAACTTTGATAGAGGATCAATAGTTTGGAACGTGTGTTATCTTGCTTAAATTAGATATTAAAGTTGATTGTATGATCTTAACAACATAGGTAGCTATTATACTATTTTAAATAAACAAAAGATCATCTGCCTTATTGAATGGCTATTATTCTTATAATCCGTCTGCTTTGTAGACATGTTTCTGAACAGCTACCCCAAGAGAATTCTGCCTTCCAATGCTAACGTTATTTTTAATCTACCAAAACTCTGATAGTAATTTTACTCAGAGAAAACAATGTCAAAGAAGTCCAAAGGTTTAAATGTAATAATTTCCATACTTACAGTTTAACCTTCACTAAACTATTGTATTGTATTAGCAAAATAATCTAGCGGCTCTAGTTATCTAAAATTCTGGCTTTAACACTCTCAACCTTGGTTGACTAGTTGATCTTTATACCTATACCTTTTCTTCTCCATACTTTACATATTAGGAGTAAAGCTTAAAATTTATTAAAAATCATACGAGTTATATGTTTACGTATTTAAAAATAATAGTTTTTTTATAACTCACTCATTTACTTTTCACATTTTTATGAAATTTTATGTTGATCAAATTTTTTATTAATGAAATATTTTTTTTCAGGATTCAAATACCAATTTAAGAAGGTGATGATGAGAAGATACCCAAAGAGTAGCTACAAAATCAGGAATGAATAATATTAGAGGATCAAATGTATCTACTTTTTCCTATTAGTTAAAAATTTAAGAAGAAATACTTGGATATGCAGAAATAAAACATTAAACAAAAACGTTTACTTTGTTAATATCACACTTTATTTTTTATCAAACTTAAAGTATACTTTAAGTTTGATAATGATCAGTTAATGATCGAAACTCGAGTCAAGTTACCAAAATTCTTTGTCAAGTCAATATCAAGTGTGATATTAACAAAGTAAACGTTTTTGTTTAATTTTCCAAAATGTATCACGAAGTTAACGCCTCAACCATTAATCAAAAAATGAAACATATTAGATTTAAAAATCTTTTACATTATGTAAGGTTTAAATACTTAAGTACAAAACGTTTTGATGTCTTTACAACTGCTGACCAATAAAAACCTTTTGTCTCAGGAATAACAGTTTTCAGACGATACAAGAATTTTGGCCAATTGGAGTAAAACTTGGATTTTATATGAACGAATAGAAAAAATTAATGGATTGATATATGGTTTCCCTTCTTTCGATCTATCTCCTGAAAAATTCCTTGAGGTTACTTTAAACATGCTGCCTAAAATTTTACTTATTAAAACCATATTTTTTTTGGAGGGTGCATCAGTAGTGACTATTTGGAAACAATATTACTAGTGTTGATGTGAGATTGTTAAGTTTTAAACAGTCTAAATATATTTTGAAGCTAGAAATTTTCCGCCAGAGGTACAGATGCTGTAATAAAATATCCTTTGATTTGTTTGCTATATTTTCAGCTCTAATCTAATAATTGCTTGTAATTACAGTGATTCACCATTCATTTTAAAAGAGTTAATGAATCGATGAATAAGGTTGGGAAAGGAATAAAATCTTTGAATAAATTAGGGGAGAAAAGGGTGAAAACGACTTCATATTTTATTTTAACTATATTCAAAAGAAAAAAATCTCTAAAATTTTAAGCTACATCTGAATATTTAACATATTCTAATTTTACTTGTTTAGTTGTGTTACTTAATCTGATCCAGGTATTTATAGCCAATTTATCATTAAATAACAAGAACAATAACCACTTTCACCACTTTTGAAAGAATTTATTATGAAATATCAGTACAGGGTCTTACCTTAAACGCTTCCTACTTTTAAATTTAAATAAATCAAAGTGTGTATAGAATAAACTAGAAATTTCTTATTTGTTTGAAAGGCCTATAGATGCCATTATGTATAGAATATAACATCGTGCAAATGGTCGCCGTGGCTTCGTGCCCATCCAACATTTCTTGACTCTGGCGCATAAATCATACTGCATTTGAATGATGGTGTAGGTTGTATTGGCATTGAGGGCGGTTGTGGTTTATGGCTTATACGCATAGACCTGCCATTTTTTATTTCCCCCATAGGAAAAGTCTAACGGGGTCAGCTCCCATTACCTCCACGTAGTCATCTCAAGTGCTCTCAAATCAGCTCGTGTAGAATGTCCAATGTGGCATGAACCGTGTGGCTCGTAGCGCCGTCCTGTTGAAACCACATGTCATTATGGACACCAATGACAATCCAATTCAGGTTAAAAGAAGTTGGTTCTCATCTACCTATTGCGTTGAGTATTGATTATTGAATATTTATTCTTTATCATGCTTGCTTAAGAAACTGTAGTTATTACAAAATAGATAAAAAGTATTGTAAACACACAAATAAAATTTTGACAACAAGTTGAAGGGCGGAGTTCATCTTGTAAAATGTTCTTCTACTCAAACCCATTTCTCGTTCTCAAAAATAAATGGACCAAAGAGTGACTTTTTCGGGATGCATTGGACGCTCTTGGATCTCGTGTGGATTGGTATCGTCTCAAATTCGATAATTTTGTTTGTTTGTTGATATACCCATTTATCCAGAAATGGGCCTCTTCTCTGAAGATAACTTTTTGGAGAAAATTAGAGTCAGATTCCAACTGCTCCAGATTCTATTCACCAAATAGAATGTTGTTGTCTAGGGTCGCTTACCTTGAACTCCTTAATCTTGAAACTTTTAAGTGTGTACTGTAATCAAATATTGCACCTTTCAAAAATCAAAATTTATTCAAACCAATTATGAAGATTGCAGAAAATGCCAAACACTGCATATTAACCAATAATCATCCACTGATTTCTATACTACTTCGGAAAGGGATCAATAGTGACAATCAACAGACAAATTATTGAGGAATTTAAAAATTGTCTTCGTCTGGATCTGTTATCTTTGTTAAAAGGGTTTTTCAGATCAAAGGGTCTGCTATCTTCGTTATAAGTATTTTTCAGATCAAAGCAATCTATATAGGAAAAGGAATTGCGTCTACAAATTTGCTTAAGATATCTAGTTACAGACAAAGGAATCTAAATTAATTCTCAAGAAAAGGTAGAACAATAGATATTTTAGGTCGCACTTCAAGAGAGGCTAACATACCTCACTAGCACCCTATTTTAACCTATAATCCTCAAAACACTATTGCAATCTCACTGATGATCTTCCTAATTCATGTAAAACAATTTCCTTCATTTCTGCAAACTTGCTCTTTGTTTGGAAGATTTCTGCTGATTCATCAAGGTGTCGAAATTATTAAGCAACTTGATGAAGGAAAATATTGTGTGGGAAAGACATAGCTTACTGAAGATACTAGTATGATAAGTCTTTTCAAAAAATCCAAACTGATTCTGAAAAATAAACAAGTAAATTATTTTCTACAAACACACTTCCGATATAAAATATTTGTACGGATGTCTATATGAGATGGTTGAGCACCTTGACAAAAAAAATGCTGTATAAAAGTTGCGTTTTTTGAAAAAAGTGGAATTCTTTGTAGCATGTCCTCCAATTTTATTACAAAACGTTTTTGAAAATCCTTAGATATTACGAACTGAGTGGTTTACCAGTTGCTACAAGAGCAAGACGAAGATGGAGCGAATATCCCAGACGATTGTTATTATCACTTAAAAGTAATTATTTAACTATCAAGCGAGATATTGTGGCTATAGCAAATTACGGGAGTATGGAGAAACAATAACTCTCTACAGGATCACATGGGACATAGTTAGGTATGTTCTGTGCTGCAGATGCCAATTTTGACATTTCGAGAAGAAGCTAAGATTATGCTGTTTTACATATTCCTCCATGCTTGGCAGTAATGAAGGTGTTTAGTTACTAGCTTTCTAGCTCAATGGGCCATGAGGCAAAAGCTGATCAGTTTAGTGAGACCTTCACCTTCACATGGAGAGCGAGATTTGTTTTGGCCTTAGGAAAATTACGTGAGTATGACGAAACTGTTAGGAGGTTTGAGGTAAAGGCTGATCAGTAAAGTGCGACCTTCATCTTTACATAGTGAGCGAAATATGGATATAGTTTTGGCCTTAGGAAAATTACGTTAATATGAAAAAAATATGGTCTCTGGAGGTTTTCATTCTTACAGGCATAATTACGTCAATTCTGTGCTGCGGTTGTCATTCTTATTATATATCGAAAAAGCTAATATTATCCAGCTTTGCATGTTCTTTTCTGTTTGGACGTAATGAAGGTGTAAGTTTCTAGCTTTCGACCTCAGTATGCTATGAGGCAAAAGCTGATCAGTAAAGTGGGCCTTCATCTTCATACATTGTATTGCATTTTATTTTGTATTTAATCTTTATCTAACATGCATTACAGAAATAAATTGCAGACCATGTGTGCTAAATAGAATGTCAACGAAATAAGGTATTAAATTTAAAGTAATTAGGCTAACCATGTATGTAAGGACAGCGTTTTGAGCCTTCTGTAATTGATTTATTTTGTCCACTACTAGTCGTAATAAATGTTGAGCATTGTATCTACGCTGACCAAGATATTTCTAGAAAATTGGTTATAACTGTTTGGTCCTAAAAAAGCAATAAAGAAGTAGAGTGGGACCTTTATCTTCACATATTGTATTGTATTGTATTTAATCTAACCTGCATTGCATAAATAAATATATATTTGTACTAACAACGTAAGAAAAAAATGTATACAAATAACTTTGACTGAGTGTAGAAGAGCAGAGTTGACTCTTACAAAAGATATTCAATTTGAACCCTCTAAGCCTCTTCTTCCGCCGTAGGAGGTCCAGTTTGGAAATACAAATATTAGAGGTCACATAGTGAGCGAGATGTAGCTAGTTTTGGCCTTAGGAAAATTACGTAAGTATGGAGGAACTGTGAGTCTTTGGAGGTTCACACGCTTGCGGACTCTTACAACCATAGCCTACTTTGTCGTACCTCGAAAAAGCTAAAGTTTTCCAGATTTGTATATTCTTTTCTGTTTGGCAATAATTAAGGTGTTTAGTTACTAACTTTCGAGCTCAAAGGGCCATGAGGCAAAAGCTGATCAGTTTAGTGAGACCTTCACCTTCACATGGTGAGCGAGATGTGTTTCGGCCTTAGGAAAATTACGTGAGTATGACGAAACTGTTAGGAGGTTTGCAAACTTCTATAGACGGGAGTAACTATAACTCTCTTGCAGGATCGTACGGGGTGAGCCGGTGTCCGTTCGACTCGTGTCCGCGAACTCGACTGACCTGGCTACTAAGCACTGCAGAGATGCTCACTTAGCAATTCTACTACCGAGTTTCGGCGCCCCCCGGTTGGGTGGGCTTTACGACAGTCCGACTGCGTGGTTCACCTAAGGTAATCCTGATTTATTTGTGAGGAGTAGTTGATTCTCCGTAATTGAGGGTGGGCCAGACTATCTGCGTAGCGTTTCAGCTCAGCTATAGTTACAACTGTTATATGCTGTAGCTGCAAACCTAAACACCGAAGAAGCTAAAGTTATCAAACTTTGCATGTTCATACCTGTTTCGCAATAATTAACGTTTTTAGTACCTAGCTTACGAATAAAGTATTCTGTGTGGCAAAAGCTGATCAGCCAAATGTGACCTTTACCTTCAAAATGTACCCGCTGATACTAACAGGGCGCGCGGCCTCCACGAAAAGTGAGCAAATTGCAAACCTGAGCAGTAGCCTAGATTTACTATACCCCCTAAGTTTGTTGGCGGATTCTAGGGTTCAGGTTTAGTAGCTTAAGTAAAAATACTGTATATATACACTCATGGTACTTAAATTCCTAGGTAAAGTCGTCGTTATAGACGACACGATTCTCTTGTCAAATTGCCCTGGTATATAACTTAAGCCATTACTTAAGTCACGCTTAATTACTTGAGTATATGAAGATTATTATTATTAGTGGTAAAAAGTATATCCTTTCTTCAACAGTTTTATTATTAACTATATGTACAGAAAGGATATACCTTTTACCACTAATATTCCTGAGAGATGTTATAGTTTAATAAATGGTATGCATTTGTTATGATCTAGCAACCATACCTTTAAGTTCTACATGAGTACCATTATTATATAAACCATACAATTGAATGTACACCACCTAAATATTTTTGAGTTGCCATGCTAAATAAACTGAGACCATTTTAAGTATTAAGTAGTATATTCGTTGTCCAAGATACTTCTAGAAAATATGTATACTTGTTTAACCACAAAGGAGCCATAACCCTGGAATATATTTAAATGTTAGTTGAGGAAGTTTGGATTTACCTCGTAGAATGATTTTAGAAACTAGATTTCTAACATAAGGCAAACATTTTTAGAGATTTTGTAATTGGTAAGGTACGTACAACATATCTGGTTTTATCAGTGATTGGAACTGTAAAACTTCTGTTTCAAAGAGAATTTAGAAAGCAGGAAACTGAAAATACTTGTAGACGTTAGGCTGCAGGATATAAGATATTTTATTGGTGTTAAAGAAATTGGACTCATACATTCTCTCACATCATCATGGACCAAATATAGTCAATTTTAGTTGTCAAAGATTACAATTATTCTTACTTTTATAAGTAATAAGATTTGTCATTAACTCTGTTGATTGTGTATGAACTGGATTTATTAATATATATCTGAAGTTTAGTAAAGAATTGAGAAGAATTAATGGTGAAAGTCAAGATCCCAAAGTTTTATCAATATAAATTTATTCCAGATAATATGCTACATTTATGAATTTATGTTTCGCCAAGGAGATGAACGAGCTGAAACGTGATTGTCAACAAAAAGACTGTAAATACTTCAGATAATTTGAAATAAAGATTTCTCACACAGAGACGAAGTCAGTACATTATCCAAGAGAAAAAATCGTTATGACTTTCTGAGGTAGGTACAACATGTCTGGTTTAATTAGAGACTGAACTTATAAGTAACACTGCTGCGTTGAAAAGAACATCCAAATAAGATTTGAATGCGAGGGTGTAGGATTTAATATTGGTCTCAGGTGTAGGTTAGCCAAGAAATTTAAGATTCTTCGAAGAAGTTGAGTTGAAACCTTGTTCCACATCATCCTAAGCCAAATATAGCAGACCGCAAGATGTATCTTCTTACATCTCGTCTTCCAATTTTAGCTATCAACAATACGATTTCCTAAGAACTTTGTTTTTACCTGTCTAAATTTAAGTAGAAGATTACTAATAATTGATGATTAAGTTAGTTAAAATTGCAAAATTATATCAGGTGACGATTTATCTCTTAAATTAAGTCATATTTGCGAAAAATGATAATAACTTTTGTAGATTTGCTAAGAATATAAACAAGCTATAACTTGTTAATCAACGAGACCCTTCAAATGCCGGTAGATGTGAAAGTTTATGATATATAGTTCATTATTAAGTATTAAAAATTTAATCTTCATCCACAAGATGTGCGTAAAGTCGTGAAAATGTCTATTAGGAATAACGTTGCTGAAACAGATTCTTTATAATATTAATATGCTTCAGTTTTTCAAACTTCAGAATTTATTCTTCTGCAATCCATTTGTTTTAAACGTATGACAAATTGGCGTATTAATGAAATGACATGATACGCATCTGCCTTCACCATCAGACATGATTTTATAAATATTTAATAAAAACAGCGAACGTATTCAACATGCGAAGAAAATAATGAATCACCACAAAAATCCCACCCACTTACACAATTAAGCTAGTCAACACTCCCACCACCGCCATGATATATTTTCACTCATGTCGCCTTTTAATAAACTCAACAGCTACACGCAAATATTGTGACTCCTCCAAATATCATACGGTTTGGCACGGTATTACAAAGTGTTTTAATCGTCACAGGAAGAAAAAAAAAACGAAGTCGCAGCCGAAAATATAAAAGGTGTCAGGATGTTCAGTCGTTAATTATTTTTATTTCTTTAATTTATGTACCGTCTAAGTCGAAAGACGATATTTATCTGAAAATTGTAGATAATTTATTCATTAGATTTGATTTTAATAGTTTTTAATGGAATAAGTTGTAACATAAAATTTGTGGATGTTTTTGTATATTAAATCAACGTTGTAGGGAATTAGTCAGTATTCGAAGTCATTTATAAAATCGTTTTATTTAATGTTTTGTTTTCACATTCAAGAAACTTGTCTTTTGCAAACCTATATTTTCTAATAGAATAAAAATACTCAGCTTTACTTAATCATAAGTTTGTTGTAACAGGTAAAGTAATGACGGAAATTTATCAAGTGGCAACAAATCTTTCCTAGTTAAAATTCTTTTATTTGATATTTAGTTTTCAAATCCAAAAAGCTTGTCTTTTGCAAACCTATATTTTCCAATAGAATAAAAATACTCAGCTTTACTTAATCATAGGTTTGTTGTAACAAGCAAAGTAATGACGAAAGTCTGTTTACCAAGTGGCAAGAAACATTTTCTAGTTTCTTAGAATTGGTCAGACATTTCTCCAAATGCCTTTCTTTAGATTTTATTTTAATATCTATAAATTTTGAAGGAATTTTATTGACTTAAACCAAAGAATGAATATACTAACAAGCATTAATTCACAATGTACGTTTATTTGGTTTTAGATGAATCAATATTTTTAGCCAAATTATTACTTAACCTTAAATTTTATGTGTTTACGATACATTTATTAATAGTGATATGTTTTTATTATTTAAGTTACTGTTTAAAAATAATGTAATACAAAGTAGATATTACATTAAAAATATAAACCTTTTCTCTTAAGTTAAAAGCGTTAAACAGCAATAAAAAACGCCCATATAAACCAATTCCAAGTAACCACAAAGTAAGTCCCTTATTTAGAAAACGGAAATAACTACCATCTTCCCGAGTGCGGGAAAGATAAATATAGACGGACAGTTAAGTTTATGACACCGTTTATTCGGGAATTGTAAAAAAAATAATTACACCGCTCTAAAATTAAATTGTAGTCCAGTTAGTGTTTTTCCACGAAGGAGCGTCTGCGCGGCGGTCCGGAAAAGTGTTAAAATTAAGCGGTGACCGCCGTAAAACTAAGTAGACAACTTATTGACAACGAAATAATATATTCGACTGTTAAATTCGTCGGCGCATTAGCTCCGGGTATAAATCACGCCTTGATGATTAATAGTTTATATTGATCACCCGGTGTACCGGCGGTAACGTACTAATCTGTGTCAAAATTTTGAGGCTCGTTAAACGTATTGATTTCACTTACTAATTTGTTGTGTGGCATAATAGAACTATCAAGAAATATTTCAAGGAAATATAGTAGTGTGCATATGTACATTGAACCTAGATAAGTATAAAAATATTTAATTTTAAGTTTTAAGTTCGTACAAAAAATTCTGTACTAATCAAAAAGGAGAGAATTGATTGTTAGATTTAGTTACCTAAATAAAAATACAACTGTGTAATAGGGATTAAACTAATCAAATTAAATTAATTCAAAACTTCAAAATAAGAATCTTGAAGTCGGAAATTTATATTCTCCAAAAACATATTACGTTACAAATAAGTGCCTCCATACATAATAATATACCATATAAATTAGATTAAACACAAAAAAATGGTTAACGTCATTGAAACAAAAATTAATAAACGGTTTTATAAGAAGAAACATAAACTCACACAATAAACAGTAAGGAAGGATATAGAAAAACAACTTTTGCTTTCATCTCTTAGTGTAATAAACAAAATCAAATTAATGTTTCTCTTGAACTTCTAGGGCAAAATGCTTTAGAAGCTTAACCTACAAGAATAAGGGGATTAATACTAGCACAGCTGTTAGAATTTATAAAATGATTTGCCGCCCACTACTTGACTATGGTTGTGCCCTCTATACCAATCCCAGCAATCCAACCTCCCGTAATATTGAAGTTAGCGAGCGAGCATCCCTCCGTACCCTAACCAAACTCCGACATCCTCTTAATCCTTTACACAATCCATCTAATCAGCTCCTTTATGATACCACTTTATTTATCCCTATCCTAGAACGCCTTCGATTCCTATCAGAAAAATTCTCCAAAAATCCTTTCAACTTCCATATATTATCCCAATATTGTCTTCCCAGAAACTCTAATATAAAACCTAAATTTAAAAATCCCAATTCAACCATATTTGGTTTCATTTCATCATTTTATCCTTTTACGCAATAACGACTGACGCCATATGACTGGACAGCACAAGGCATAAAGACCTCTGGTCGATAGCCTTTTGACAAATTAATACATTAACACCTCATTAATTATTCATTATTCCAATGTAAATATGTACAAAATTTGTCAATAAATATATGTTACTACTCTTTCTCTTGAAGAAATTAAAATTTTACAGAAAGTTTTAAGCACTCACTAACATGACATGTCAGTAGAAAACATCCTGAAGATATTGAACTTCCTGCATCAAAATAAAAAGAAATCAAGGCTTCAGAATTAATAGAAGAACATCTCCAAATAATAATAAATAATAATAATAATAAACAAATATAAAAATTACTTTTCTTAAAATCTAATCAAGGCAATGCCACAGTTGTTTAAAAACAGATTATTTCCGAAATATTTAAAATTTTTTTAGAAAACACTCTTACATACTATCAACAATAAATTCATCAATCATCTTCAATATTAAAATAAATGTAGTTTTCAAGAATCAACAAATTTAAATGACAAAGAAACAGCTTATTTGCTACCAAACTGCCAAGTCTTAATTCTTTCACAAAATACATTCATAAATTAAAGGAAAAGTATTATAAACATACTATTACATATTTTTGTAATGGCAGAAATATCATACACGTACCTAATACTGATTTTTGAAAAGTTGTAGTTCTATGTTCTAAAAGATGCGTGACAATTTTAGAAAGAAATGGCGAAAGATGGTTGAATATACTTGTGTCAGAGAAGTATATTCAACCATCTTTCGCCATTTCTTTCTAAAATTGTCATGCATCTTTTAGAACATAGAACTACAACTTTTTAAAAACCAGTATTAGGTTCGTGTATGATATTTCTGCCATTACAAAAATAACTGTAATACTATACATTTTAAGATGATTAGATAAGATACAAAAATTATCTGATTTACTCAAACGCACATTATTTGCATTTTTTTATTTAAAAATTTCAAACTACTACTATTCAACTATAAAATTTTAGAAAATAAGTCAAGTTCAATAAATGGTATGTATGTATATTGTGGTGCAGAAGAGACAATGAACTCGTTCTCCTGGGCTGATATGCCAATGCCCACTTCAAGGTATAGGGTATCACAGATAACAGAGGTAAGAAATTACTTGAATTCATTATCTCTAACAATTTAAATATTATTAATAGAGATAGAAGTCCTAGCTGAATGCAATCAGGCAGAAGGTGTTGGACATCACTCCAGCTGATGCCTTCGCAGCAAGTATACTTCAAAATTATCATATTGGGTAGAACCTTTTTTGTCAGAGCAGAGCAGATTGAGTTCGACATAGAGGCCACAAAGGTTGACTCGATGGAGTAAACAAATCTGAGAAACAGAGACTAGCACCTCTATACAGAGTGCTTAATCTTTACCTCAAAATCCAGACTTCAGAAAATCTAGAAACAGCAGCGGTTATGCTCAGAAATAGCATCATAAAGACATGTGAATCCATTTGTTCACTTATGAGGAGATCTCCCTCCAGAGACGTGTCCTGGTAGAACAAGAATTTAGGTCGCCAAAAGATGCAAGCCAGGAAAACATTCAACAGTGCAAAGAAAACAGGAATATCTGTTTCCCCTGTCATTAGACAACCACTGTCTGAATATAATTCCATAGTTCCACACTTTATTTCATTTAATGTACCTACAAAATATACCAAGTTGATTTGAAGTATACATTTTATAATGGAATTTAGAGTGTACACGAATAGGATAGAGTTCACTTGCAAAATTATCTTCCACTCGTATCCTTCTTTTCTTCTTTTGTCAGTCAAGGCATTATTATGAAAGATTTCCAACATTCTTTTTTATTTGCCACACATATTATGACCCAAAATATGGAAATATTTGTCAAAATGATATACTTCTCAGTTGAAAGTTCTTCTAATCCCCAACTCTTGCTTAATATAGCTTTGGTGACACTGCTGCCACTGAAGGTCTATTTGATGATATTCTATCATTCATATAATAAGGAGTTGAAAAAAGAATCGAAAAGGAAAACATGGAAAACGTTCTGTGAGGGAGTTACTAAGATAACCCCAACAGCCAGGCTCTACAAAGTCCTCCCCAAAGAGCTTTCCAGCAGAATCGGGCTAATAAGAAAACCTGATGGGATCTATGCAGAAGAGCTCAAGAAAAGTCTCAGTATGCTGTTAAAAACATACTTCCTAGATTCAACATATGTGCACACCAAGAAAACACGGCTTAATCTATGAAAGGAAATTACTGGAGAAAGCAGAAACAAGGCTGGTAAACTCATTGCCAAAGAAAGACACGAATGGCCAGTTAATAGCTTTAAACCCTTTAAAACACCAGATCCAGATTGCATTTCCCCTGCACTACTGCAGTAAGGGCTAGATAGATGCAGGAAGATTATTGTGGTTTATTAAATGTAACTAACGTACATCGAATCAAATTCAACATTGTAAGATGCTGGAAACTGCTGTTAACAACTTCAACTTGATTCTACGCCAGTAAAGCCTCTTGTCATTGCATCTGATGGTGTTTCCTGTTCTCATCTTGGACCATTAAGGGATCGGCCTGTTTTGTTTTAGCTTCTTCGCCAATTAGCGCTTAATGATAAACGTCTTATGTGCCGACATTGTGAACGACACGAAAAATACAAATCTAGCTTTACGTTACACTATAGTTTAATAAATTCTAGAGAGGTTAGAGTGATATTTATCCCCAAAATTGGCAGAAGGCCACCCAAATGGCCTTACCTCATTTCTTCTAAAGATTATGGAGCAATCCCTAAAAGGCAAATCCGCTCCATATGACGCAGTTTGCATATCAACCAGATAAATTTAGAATTTTAGAAATGTAGATCCATTTCATAACCTTACAACAGGCATAGAAGCTTCAATGCAACAAAAGAAGATTGCATTAGATATTTTCGTGAATATTGAAAGTGCGTTTCACAACACAACCTTCATAACCGTGGAAAATGGGGCCATCAAGAAGGATATCGACATACCCACAATAAGTATAAATCAAAAGGGTGCCCGCACGGACTATCGTACGCAAGGTTACGTTAACAACATAGCAATTGTCATAAGGGGTAAACATGACAACATCATTTTGTTCCTAGCCCAACACGCCCTTATAACCATTGTAAAATGATGTCTGAGAAAAGGCATTAATGTCAATCTTGATAAAACTGTTTTGGTACTTTTCACTAATCCTAGGAATATACAATAATCTGCATTATTTGGGTATACCTTAAAAGTTTTCAACAGCAACCCAGTGTCCCTAGAGGAATTAAAGGAAAATATTCGAGAGGAAATACAAAACATTTCACGGCACACTTGTGAGGCCGTCATTAAAAATTTCCGCTCCAGGTTGCAGTAGTGTCAAAATAGTCAAGGATCACATATGGATGATTAAAAAAAAATAAAATCCCCATTTTTATACTTTAATAACAAATAGAAAGAAAGCTTTTATCTCACATAACTAGTTTCTTTTAAATCATCATTTGAAATGTAAACGAAATTTTGGTCCACCCTGTATATAACCCTCACATTCAGTATTCGAATTCACTACTTCTTTGCGAACTACTAACAGAGATCCACCACTGGCTTCTTGTCCATATCCGTTTTTCATTATTCTTTCTTTTGCCACGTCCATGACTAGGTAGCTACTCTGTCTACTACCAATTTATCTGAATTCTTACAACTTAAACTTCTGAATTCTTCCATTTTGTACCTTCCTTCTTTCTATACGTCTATACCACTGGCTACTACTCCATCCATAGCCGGTGTTTTGCAAGTCCGATTTTTTTCTTCTCCATGTCACCAATGGTTACTTTATTCCTCGCCAGCATCGGCATGATTATTTGGCACCGTGTACCGTTGTTCTATTTGCTTTATATCTACGGTTTTCTTCGGAAGTGTGCCCAACTCATATGCCACGCGCAGGATATTTAATCACAAGCATGTAACCTATCCCAGTCTCAATTTCTCTACTGATTTGACGAAAGATTTAAAAATCTTCTTGTGCCTTAATCCGGCCAACTCGTTAAAACTACACGGCTACTTCAGCCCAGCCAGGACTAGATCTGTGTATGAAATCTACGCTATCTATACCGTTGGCGTCGGCTGGGCCACCGCCGAGGTGATAAAATCGCGCGCTCTCCAGAAATACCTCGAATCCAACATCCTCCTCATTAGGCACATCTCCTCGGCCACGCTCATCTGGCTGTGGTCGCGGCACGACCTTCGGAAAAACCTGAAGCGCTGCTGGTGTTCACCGCCAACAAGATGCTGGTACTGGACTGGTTCTAGAAACTGCTGTTTCTGGGCCCGTGGGTAATGCTGCTTATTAAGGTAGTCGTCACTTTAGTCGTGGATGGATTCACGCTGACGATATACCCAGCTCAGGCCATAGGTATATTTTAGTTTATTTAATTAATTGGTGGTTTGATCTAGTTGATCGAGTTTTATGTCGGGTTTGTTTCAATGCCTGTAATAATTTATTATATAAGAACAAAACGAGATTTCTCTATCGAGGAAATATAAGAAAGGTTTATAGTTTCCAAAGGCACACTTTTTCGTTTCTGATCTCTTAATGTTTTTCAAATATTTGCCAAAATTTCTGTCATTAATTGAGTTATTTTCGCCGTGATCGCGACTCTAACATCCCGCCTTTCATAGACCGACCTAAAGAAATTGAAGCAAACTCGCCCCTTTGTAGAATTTATCCACGCATTATTCCATCTAGGTAGTGGTTCACCCCAAATTAAACCCTACACACATTCGTAATATCCTGTGATGTAATTCCAGTGGCTTCCTTAACGAGTTCGTCAGACCTCTCATTCCCTATAGTCTCAACATGTGCCTTGATCGAATGAAACCTAATCGTTTTTCCGCTCGTTTTACTGAATAACATTCTACTATCAATTTCGTTGGCTTGTTCATCGATCTAAGTACATGAAGTGCCGCCTTAGAATCAGATATCACTCGCCGCTCTCCTGTTGGTTTATGAATTCTCCCGCTGCCCTAATTGTTACTAATTCACTTTGGAAAACTTTGCATTTTCGCCCAAACTAAAATGAATTTCAGCGACGCTTATATTAACCGAGATGGCTATGACATTTTTTTTTAATTTTCGACACGTGAGTGTAAATTACGTTTACTTACTTCATTAAAACTTATACCGGGGTCTTTAGCTGGGTGTATGACAGTTTATACTCCCTATCACGGGGACAACCTTCTCTGTAGCAATGGAAGACCTACTTCTGCACGAACAAATTAGAAAAGGTCTAATGAGTAGGATGAAACTGAACTGGAATGGTACAGTACATAGATTCAGGCAATCGGAATTCTTAACTTGATTAAACCAGAGTTTCGACAAAGTTTCGACGTATCGCGCTTTGAAGTGATTATTGACAATCGCCAAGACAGCCTGAATCTAATCAAAAGACCAAAACAACTCTGTAACCTGGTATAAAGATGCATCAATAAACGGAGACAGGCTCTGGCATAGGTATATACGGGCCTAAATATAAATAATCAGTTCCTCTCGGACAATGCCCATTAGTCCTACAGCCTAAAATAGCCTTGGAAAGATGTGATCGAGTTTGTACAAAAGAGGCATACATCTCAGAAAGTCAGGCTGCCCTTAAGAACCTCAACGGGTGCAGGTTCAATTGTAAAACTACATGGAACTATAAACAAGCTCTGAACCAAGGGCAACAAGCTCTCTCAAATATACCGATGTACTTGCTAGGGAAGGAGCTGAGACTACCATGATCGGATCAAAATCTGCAAAAGAGAGCACTGGATAAATTTACCAGGTGAAAGGCAATCCACCTCTTGCCAAGTAGAGCTAAACAATTCTTGAGCTTCACTAAAAGCGAGATAAGACTGGTCAAAGGTTTCCTTACAGGACATTGCCCAGTGAAGTACCATTCTTACAAAGTAGACAATAGCAATTGTAGATTATGTGGATTAACAGAGGAAATGTCGAGAACATCCTATGCGTGTGTGTAAAACTGGCAACCATCAGTCTAGCCCTATCCAGAGAAATGACCATCAGGACATGTATCCTCCCAGAAAGTTAATTGACATTACCAAGAAAATTTTATTCCTGGGAACATAATAGTAGTAGGGTATTAGTATAAAAGATCTAACCAGACCACAGTGCTCTAAGAATGTCTATAGCCAAACGATCCCGATTAATCTAATATATGTATTTTGGAATATGTTAGAAGTTCATTACTTTAAGCGACAGTTGTATGCGAATTTTATTGAATATGGCCAAGAATACGCTAGAACATAAAACGATTTATTGTGATAGATCAGAAGCGCAGTTAATTGTAGTAGATCAAAACTACACTGGATACATAAAAAAATAAATACCCAAGACGATTCTGAAATATGTTATTCAGTTCTTATATTTTTATTTGTTTTCGTATTAAAAAAATAACTTCTAAATAACAATTTAATGTTATCGGCAGACGTATCTACCTCCAATTATTTAACTTCAAGGACGTCCCTGCCGGTTTCAACAATCTTGTCTTTGTTTTTCACGATCTCGGCTGGTTCGCTGTTCTCGCTCAGTTTCATCAGTAGATTACTCTCAATTGTTCGTCTAGCTGACGAGACTGAATCGGGGTAGGGGTTGTCTAATATGGCAGCCTTGATCTTTCTGAGTACTCCCCAGTACTCTCCTACAGGCGCCTTCACCACGATTCGTGGACTGTCGGGATGGGCTTTAACTGCCGTCTGACTACTATTATTTGGGGACCAGTTTGTAAGTTAAACCCTTCTTCCTCCTTCTTCTGGGGCTGATATCTGCGATAGTAAGTGGTTGGAGAGGCTTGTCATGACCCATGCCCTAATATGCGCCTCTAAGGTCTTGATATCCTGATTCATCTTCATCAAAGTTTTCTCTGAAGAAGTGGTCAAGGAAGTTTCAATTGTGTTACCTCTAATGCTGTCTGTCTGTGTGGATCGGGGTATCACGATTGGCTTCAATCGTCTTCCTTATTTCGAAGGTGCAAATTTGGCTTTCCAGGCTCCTAATCTGACGGATACCTTCTTTAATTTCCATCTTCTGATTCCAGATGACGAGTGTGGAAAGATCCCTTGTCACCTTGTCCAAATAACTATTTCTTTTGCATAGACGATGAGCTCTGTCTCGAAGAGAGACTCTCCTCCTTTTCGATGAGCTCAAGCTCTTCATATACCAAACAAAAGTATCCTATATTACGTTCCACCGAGGTAGCCTACACATTAAAGCCTTGTCATGCCTTTTAGTTTTGCTTCTCTTGGTCCGTGCCCTTGACTGTTGTCATTGTTTTAGTTCCGTTTTTAATTTTGTTATATTTGTTAGATTTTTCATGATGATCCCACGAGTCACTCTGAAAGGTAGTCTAGCATGACATACCGTGGCTGCTCCTTAGCCATGCATCCATCGGACATATGCTGTTCCCCCTTGGATGAAGGTTTTTTTCCTAGTGGTTTCCTTTCCAACTTGAGCCGAGCTGTTAAGCTAAGATCGCCAGGAATGTCGTCGCCCGCGAGGAGTGACCACAGATAGACAGGCCCGTAAGACCTGGTATCGTTAAGCTTGCTGCAAGCCCTAATTCACGATACTACAGATACAGAGAAAGGGTATGTAAAGATTGGTGGCCCCCTATCCCTCGAAACCTAAAAGACTCGGAAGCCGAATAGGGCTAAGCAAGGCAGAAGAGTTTGTCCAAGGGAGGACAAAGGATTGAAGGGGGACCCACCCTCTAGGCAGTTAAAAAAAGTTTCCTTTTTTAATGTTTTCTATAATGGCATTTTTAAATTTTAATATTTGACTATTGCTTTACTTATCAGTAAAATAAATGGCTTTTATTTTGTTCATTTGTTTTTTCGTTTCATAGTTTTTTTGACATTTGCAACGTTTAAAAAAAATATTTTCTGAATCTTATTTTTTATCTCTTTGGTCAAATTATACTAATGGTTTTCATTACTTATAATAGTTTTAGGAATATATTTCAATATTCTTTATCTTCTTTTTTCTTTAAATTTAGCGCTAATTGCATTAATTAAAATCCGTTATTACTTTGTTCATCTGTTCTAAATAAGAAAATGGCTGTGCATAGAAAGTATTCAAATAAGAAAGGTCTTTTAAACTTTTAAAAATAAAAAGCAGACTTTGAGAGATCATAATCCTTATGTTAAAGACATTTTTAAAAGGTGTCAGTATTTGTTTTTGTATGCATTATGCAAATTTAAAAAGTAGTATCTGTTGGTATAATAGATAATAATAATCTTGTCTGTTTTACTATATATGGCCAAGAAAAGGTCGATCAACTGAAAATAGAAATAATATTATGAAATAATGTATACTTTAGGTATTAGAGGGTAATCAAACATCCTGGATTTATATTTAATTTTTAGTATTAAATAGTGGAAATGCACGGAGTACACTGTGCATTTCCACTACCTGGATAATATTGTAATTTTCATAAGCTTTTCATAAGCTAATCATTTAATAGCATCTACTCTAGTCTGGTGTATATCTATTGTATTATTTTGAATTTTAGTTACCTTGCAGGCAGATTCATTAATTATATGGAGTGGGATGAAGATATAGTGGAATACGGTGGATTTCCTGGGAAATGTAGGTATGTATAATTTAGCGCACACGGTTTGATCTCGTGATTTGGTAGGTTCTCAGGTTTGGCGGTGGCGAAGGAAATGGGGGGGATGGTGAGCGTGGAAGGTGAGTTAGTGAAGTTTTCATTAAGGGCCGCTCTCGCATTCGCATTCGCATTCGCAATTAGACGTAATGAGGGAGTAGCTCATATTCTCGTTGCTCGCGAGGCATTTGAATGGTGATATCTTATCTGCAATCTAATTTTAATTAATAGTAACCGTCTGGGGCCGCATAGCTGCGAGATAGCGCAGCAAGCCCCCCTGGAATTCCAGTCATCCTGTTCATCAGAAATACCGAGCCGAGCAAGAGAGTCGCGCCGGGGCCCTTCTAGCCGGCTCTTAACGCATTTCTGAATTTATAATTCACTCCCGCCGGTCCCGTGCTCTCTAACTGCTTCAACTGCTGTAACTGATTGGCCGTGAGATAACCACGATATGCCCGATTTACAAGCGCACTTGTCGGTTTCGGTATACTTATTATTCATCGGCTAAGCGGCCCTCTCGTCCTGTACGGTTCCTCCTCCTATGCACTCGAATCTCAAGAATTCCCGACGCCCGAATTCCCCAAACGAAACATCATAAGCCGCATACCCCGTGTACCTCGCGGACCCCCCGAATACCCCTTATCGCGATTATTCCCAAATTTATGTCGGCCCAATTTGTTTGCCCGCAGATAACCATCACGCCCAACTTATATACATGCAACTCCCGAACAAACAAAACGAAATGCGAAACCGCGACGTGTCCGTGCTATATATACTCCATTCATTATAATATTCTACAAAAATCATTTCTTTAAAACTGTAATCGAGATGAGTATGAGCTATTGTACAGAATTAGTTTTATTACACATGCTCAAAAAAGTTTAATCGAAGTAGGCCTTGATATTCTTATATAAGCTTAAATATAAAAAGATATATGGTATCTAATATTTAATTCATTGCATGATAATACTGATATTGATCTACCTCGTAACTTAAAACTTATATTGTTACCTTGACGCCTTAGAAACTTGAGCATAAAATAAAGACATTGATAGATACTTTTGAACTAGAAATATATGAATTCAAAAACGAAGAACATACACATATTTAAAGAGGAAGACAAAGAAGAAAATCCTTTGTCTGTAGACAGCTTATCCAACACCATATAATAAATGGCCTTAATAAATGTTATTTGAAAATAATCTTAATTTCTAGTATTATCTTGTAAACTTTTCCATTCTTAGGCAGTAAATTCTTAGATTCCAAAAAATCTATCTAATTAAAAAGGTCAATTCATTTACTGGGAGGAAATAATGAGTTGACGATATAATATTATGCTTCTAAGTATTTCACGTCCTGTAGTAATGCGTTGGGCCATTTTCTACCACTCCATACAATCTACAAATGGTATCATCCTCTTTGTCCATGTTGTAAAAAAGGTACTTTGTTGAGAGCCTGATAGTTCTTTTTCATCTTTGACCTAATATAAGAGACTTGAATTATAGAACTGTCCTTTTGTTCCTTTTGGATAATCTACAAGAAAGTTTTTAGCGTGCATCGAAAGTTTTGGCTACATATTTGATAAGTATTGACTTATTCGTTATTTTCCATATTTTTGTAGCTGAGTATTCACCTTGAGATTATCATAGTTTTATTGACTAAATAGTTAAAATAACACACTGTTAAAAGTCTAGTTTTATCTTTGTCAATCAACAATTTGATTTGTCTTTAGTCTTGTTTCTTTCTAATACTTTACAAGAACATTAAATTGCAGAGGCGTTTACTTTGTGGTACATCTTGAATATTATGAAGAAGAAGACACGATTACCTACGATAAAGTAGTAAAACAAAGTAATTGTTTTCCTTAAAAGTTTTTATCTTGCAATAAAAATTTTGCTCACATCTTTGGCAAGTGCGTCGACTTATTCGTTACCTTCAATATTCTCATGTGGATTCGGATAATTATATTCATTAACAAAATATTTCTTGCATTTCCAAGAAGTTTTGGATATAACGTTGTAAGAATTAAGGTTTTTAAATTAATACTTCCTAGGCGACACTCTTGATGGAACTGGAATTTCACAAGGTTATTAAAATTATAACACTTGTTGTGCTACATGTCAGGAAACTGATAATAAAAACATGGAAGTGTCATAATTTTAATAACCCTGTGAATTAAGATTTTGATGACCACTTGGCGCTTCTTTGTATTTCTTCTTAAACCCACTTATGCTCATATTTCTATAGCAACTTAATTAAGAGAGTAACACAGAGTATTGACCTAAATTAATTTGCTTTGTTTATTAATGTGTTTAGACACTGAACGTTATGAAAGTATATTTTATACAAATTTTCTTCAGGAGAACACATTTTCGTAATTAGTTTTTTGTAACTATTAAACGATTATAAAATTTAAAAATACAAGTACCTTTCGGCCACATTTCAGAATTTTTAACTTTACTCAAATCAGATATGGGAACCGACATTTTAAATGCGGAATATATATCCGGATGTTTTGATTGAAGTTTTTTATATTTATGCTATAAGTCAAAAGAAGTGAAAAAATGAATTAAAATATAAAATGAAATAAAAGTGGGAAGGAAAAAATATTTCTATAGATAAACTGGATAGATAATAAAAGTTTATAGTCTTAGTAGTTACTACAGTGTGTAGAATTATTTTTTGTTTTAAATATTTTTCTATTGTAATGTTTTTTATTTTGTCTTTTGGTTATTATAGCTCATCTTTAATTTTTTTATTTATTATTTTCTGTGTTTTGACATTTATCTATATTTCTTTCTTCTGTCCTTTTCTTTTGTTTTAATTTTGTATCTATTATTTCTTATATATATATTTTTTGGGTTTGCGTGGAAGAACACCTACAAGCGTGAACTCCGTCCGTCAGCATGGTTTAAAATTATTTGTATGTTTTTTTCCATCAATTTTCTAAATATCTATATTGTAACCATGTTTTGATAAAGCTTAAATAAAGATAAAGATAAAGATAAAGATTTATTTTTTATCTTTTATCAAATGACTATTATGTTTTGTCTTTTGTATTTTAGGTTAGTTACCATTTTTTAAATTGTTTTAGACTATTGTCGTTTGCCTTCTATTTTTTACTTTTTTATTATATCTTGGTTTTTATTTAATTTTTTGCTTTTGTTTTGTGACTTGTGTCTTTTTTCGTTTGTCTCTCCTTCATTATCTTTTATCTATTATCTCTTGATTTATATCTTTTTACTTCAGCTTGTCTATTAACTATTTGTCTTTCGTTTTTTATATTATGTCTTTGGATTTTTATAAAATAGCTATCCTCTTCTTCTCATTTTTCTTATATTTGGTTTTCATTTATACATTTTTGAAATTTTCATTAGTTTTTGCTGTCTATTGACAATTGATTTTGGCTTTTGTTTTTTGACTTAGTTCTTTTGTTTTTCTTTACTCCTTTTCTGATTATCCTTTATTATTAACTCTTGATTTTTTTATCAGTTTTTACTTCTCTTATTAATTGACTATTGTCTTTTAGCTTTTATTTTTTGACTTATATCTTTGTTTTTTTTATCTATTATCTCTTGAATTTTATCTATTTTTATTTCCGGTTGCTTATTGACATTCGTCTTTTGTTTTTTATCTTCCCTCCTTTTTATATATGTACCAATTCTCCTCTCCTTCTTCTTGTCTTTTGTTTTCATCTATCTTTTTTTTAAATTTTTATTACTTTCTGTTATCTATGGACTATTGTTTTTGACTTTTGTTTTTTGACTTAAGTCATTTGCTTTTTTCTTTAATCCTTTCCTTACTATCTCTTATCATTATCTCTTGATTTGCCTATTTTTTTTTTACTTTCTCTTCACTATTGTCGTTTAGCTTTTGTCTTCTTTAATAAAGAGAATGGTTGCGACCGTTACTACGTGGTAATCCATACTTACACTGAATTGAAAAATTCACTATGTTTTAACCACAAATAATTAAATTATTTGTGGTTAAAACATAGTGAATTTTTCAATTCAGTGTTTGTCTTCTTTTGTACGTTCCTTATTATCTATTATCTTCATCTCCTGATTTTTATCTTTTTTACTTTTTGTTGCCTATTGACTATTTTCTTTTGGCTTTTATTTTTTTGGCTTATATCTTTTTGTTCGTTCCTTATTATTATTTTTTTCATAAACTCTTGATTTTTTTCATTTTTAACTTTCTTAACTTTCTGTTGCCTATTGATTATCGTATTTTAGCTTTTGTTTTTGGCTTGTATCTTTTGTTTTTTTTTGTTCGTACCTTAGTATATTTTATCTATTATCTCTTGAATTTTTTCTATTTTTACTTCCGGTTGCCTATTAACTATTTGTTTTTGTTTTTTATCTTCTGTCTTTTATTTTTTATTTAGTAGCTCTTTTGTTTTAAATCTAATATCTCTTGTTTTGTATATTTTGTTCATTGTGTTTTGCCTTTTGACTATTGTCTTTTATTACTTGCCTTATACCTTTTGTCTTTAATTTTTTACGTATTATCTTTTATTTTCTATCTCTTTTCTACTGTAACATGTCTTTGGTTATTTCTAATTTTGTTCATTTCTTATTGTCTTTCATTTTTTATCTATTAACTCTTTTTATCTTTCTTTTTTTAAACAATTATTATTGCCTTTTGTCTTTTAAACTTTAAGGAAAATTTTGTTATTTGAAAGATTTTGTCTTTTATCATTTGTCTTTTGTTTAATTTCTTGTACATTTCTCTTATTGTCTTCTCTTTTCTCTATTATCTTTTGTTTTTTATCTTTTCTTCAATGACTATTGTCTGTATTTATATTTCGTCTTTTGTCATTTGTCTCTTGTTATTTTTTACCTTTTTCTTTCCTTACTGTTTTTTTTGTTTTCATCAATTATATCTAGTTCATTTTATATTTTGTTTATTGCATTTTACCTTTTGCACTATTGCGTATTGTCTACTGATTATTGTCTTTTGTTTTATGTTTTTTTCTTTCATTTTAAACCATTATCTTTTGTATACTGTACTTTTTTTTAACTTTTCTTATTGTCACTTTTTATGCGCTATCTTTTGTGTTTTTTGTATCTTTTGTCTTTTATCCAATGACTATTGCCTTTAGCCGTTAATATTTTTCATTATTATTTCAATATTTTATTATTTGTTTATTTGTTTAATTTCATTTGTCATCTTCTTATGGTCTTTTGTTTTTATCAATAATCGTTTTTACCGTTAATCTGTTACCTTTTATCTATTGACTATTATTTTGTCTTTTGTTTTTCTTAGCTTTTTTCTTTTATTGTTTACCTTTTATATTTTGCCATTTTTTTTTCTTTCGTCCGTTTAGTTTGTCTTTTTTAAATGACTTTTATCTTTGTAACTAATTTTTATTGTCGTTTTATCTTTTTCTTTTGTCCTTTTCTTGCTGTCTTTATTGAATATCACTTTAAATTTTATCTTTTGTTTATTTTCTTTGGCCTGTTGACTATCGTCTATTGGTGTCTTTTGTCTTAATTTTTACGTATTAACTTTGGTTTTCTATCTTTTGTCTTCCGCTCTTTTATATATTGTGTTATTTTCCTATTGTCTTTTGGTTTTCATTACTTATCTTTTGTCTTTTACCAATGGCTATAATCTTTTCTTACTCTTTTATGTTTGGTTTTATATTTCGCCTTTTGTCATGTGTCGTTTGTTTCTTTTGCGTTTTTTTTGCTTATTATCTTTTCTTTTTGTAGCTATTTTTATTATATTTTTGAAGATGAATGAATACAATTGATAATAGCTAAAAACAAATGACGACAAAAAACACAAACGAAAAATAAAATAATTCTATTGCCCTTTTTTATTGTATATTATTTATATCTATTATCTTTTTAAGCTTTTATCTATGGTCTTTTGCCTATTGAATATTGCCTTTTTGTTCCTTTGTTAATTTTGCATTTGCTATTTTCTTATTATAGTTTATTTTTACCTATTACCACTTGTTTTTTATCTTCCGTTTATTGCCATTTGCCTATTGAATATTTTGTCTTGTATTTGTAATTCATTTTTTAGTTTTTGGTCGTCATTTCTTGTCTTTCATCCAATGATTTTTACCAATTGTTTTTCACCTATTGATTATTTATTTAAGAAGTTTTTTATTTTGGTTTTTATGTTTTGTGTTTTGACGTTTTTATATTTTTCTTTGTTTTTATTTTCTATCTATTATTTCTTTTATAAAATCTTTTCTTTTATTTTATATCTTTCGTATTTTGCAATTTAGTTTTGTAACCATTTTTTTTCATTTTTTGGACTATTGTATTTTGTCTTTCTTTCTTATTATTTTTTATCTATTATATCTTAGTAGTATTTGGCTATCGACCACGTGGTCCTTCCGCCGTGTGATTTGTGTATTTGTGTGTGTAAATGAGCTTGTTGTATGTCTTTTGTTTTCTTTTATACGTTCCTTATTATCTTTTATCTATTATCACATAGTGTTTATCTTTTTTTACTTCCGTATGTCTATTAAATGTTGTCTTTTGTTTTTTATATCTTTTATCTAATTTCTCATGATGTTTATCTTTTTTTTACTTCCGATTGTCTATTGATTAATGTGTTTTGTTTTTCATATCATTTGTCTTTTGTTTTTTGTAGCTCTTTTCTTATTGTGTTTCGTTTTCATCTATCTATGTTTTAAAATATTTTTACTTTCTTACCTATTGACTTTTCTGTTTTGTCTTTAGGCTTTTGATTTTTGACTTATGTCTTTTGTGTTTTTTTGTTTTCTTCTTATTATCTTTTATCTATTATCTCTTGATTTTTATCTTTTTTCTAGTATTTATTGCCTATTGACCATTGTCTTTTGGCTTTTGTTCTTTGACTTATGTCTTTTGTTTTTTTTTCATTTGTACGTTCCTTATTATCGTTTATCAATTATGTCATGATGTTTATCTTTTCTTTACTTCCGATTGGCTTTTAACTATTGTCTTATGTTTTTCATATCTTCTGCCTTTTTTTTTTCGTAGCTATTTTCTTATTGCCTTTCGTTTTTATCTATCATTTTTAAAAATTTTTACTTTCTGTTACCTATTGACTTTTGTTGTTTGTCTCTTGGCTTTTGATTTTTGACTTATGTCTTTTGTGTTTTTTGTTCTCTCCTTATTATCTTTTATTTATTATCTTTTCTTTTTTATCTTTTTTCTACAATATATTGTTTTTTTGACTTATGTAGTTTGTTTTTTTTTCTTTTGTACGTTCCTTATTATTTTTTATCTATTATCACATAATGTTTATTTTTTTTGTCTATTAAATGTTGTCTTTTGTTTTTCATATCTTCTGTCTTTTATGTTTTTATTTTTGTAGCAATTTTCTTATTGTCTTTCGTTTTCGTCTATCTTTTTAAAAATATTTTTACTTTCTGTTGCCTATTCACTTTTATCTTTTTTCTTTTGATTTTTGACTTATGTCTTTTGTTTTTTTTTTCTTATGTACGTTCCTTTTACTTCCGGTTGTCTATTACTATTGTCCTATTTCTCTTGTTTATTATCTTCTGTTCTTTTTTTAAATTTTCGTAGTTACATTCTTATTGTTATTTTGACTTCATCCAATTTTCCTTGTTTTTTATGTTTTGTTTATTGTCATTTGACTATTGACTATTTTCTTCTGTTACGTATATTATGCCTTTTGTCGTTTATTTATTACTTATTATCTTTTGCTTTCTATCTCTTGCCTATTGTAATTTGTCTTTAGTTGTTTTTAATATGTTCATTTTTTATTATCTTTTGGTTTATGACCGAGAAAAATATATAGTACTTTCCGATGGCCACATCACCATTTTTAGTTATCTTTTATCTATTTCTTGTTGTCTTTTGTTTTTATTTATCTTCTCTTGCATTTTCTTTCAACTATTGACAATTGTCTTTTGATCATAATGATGGTTGCGACCGTTACTATGGTATGTGGTAATTCATAAGTGTTTTATTTAGTGTTCAATTGTCTTTTGGTTTTTGATTATTGTCTTATCTTTTGTTTTCTATATATTGCTTTTCGTAATTTGTCTTTTGTTGTTTTTTTAATTTTATTATTCTCTTATCGTCTTTTATTTTTTATCAATTATCTTTTTTTTATCTTTTGTATTTTGCTCAATGAATATAATTTTGTATTTTTCTTTGTCATTTTTGGAGCTATTTTACGTTTAGTTTTTATATTTTGTCATTTGTCATGTGTCTTTTTTTGCTTTATGCCTTTTTATTGTCTTTTGTTTTTATCTATTAGCTCTTGATTTTTATCTTTTGTTTATTTTCTTTTTCGTATTGACTATTGTGTTTTGCCTTTTGTTTTTTGTCATTTGTCTTGAATTTTTTACTTATTATCTATTGGCTTTTGTTGTTGTTATCTTTTGTCCAATGACTATAATTTTTTATTTTTGTAACTAAAGGAAAGTAACAAAATTAATTTATCTATTGTCTTCTGCCTAATGAATATTGACTTTTTAGTCTTTTGTTATTTATCTTTTGTTTTTTGTCATTTATTGTTCATTGTTAATGTCTATTGTCCATTTGTTTCTTTATTTTTTGACTTTTTCTAATCACTATTGTCTCTTGTATTGTATTTTTTTCTCTTTAGTTTTTTTCTATTATCAATTTTTAGGCTTTATCTATTGTCTACTGCCTATTAAGTATTGCCTTTTAGTTATTTGTTATTTTTCTTTTGTTTCTTTCTAGATATATTTTCCTATCTACTATCCCATGTTTTTTTAAATTTTGTTTATTGATATTTGCCTATTGACTATTGTCCTTTTTGTCTTTTATTTTTTATCTGATATCTTCCATTTTCTACCATTTTATTATTTAATTTAGTCTTTTGTTGGTTTTTGTTTTGTTTTTTTTCTAATTGTCTTTTTATTATTTGTCTATTATATAAAACGTATTTTTAAATTCAAATTCAAATTCAAATTCAAATTCAAATTCAAATTCAAATTTAAATTCAAATTCAAATTCAAATTCAAATTCAAATTCAAATTCAAATTCAAATTCAAATTCAAATTCAAATTCAAATTCAAATTCAAACTCAAATTCAAATTCAAATTCAAATTCAAATTCAAATTCAAATTCAAATTCAAATTCAAATTCAAATTCAAATTCAAATTCAAATTCAAATTCAAATTCAAATTCAAATTTTAAAGTCACTTTGTGTTATTTTACATTTTGTCTTTTTGGCAGTTGCTTTTGTTCTACCATTTCTTCTTTCCTTCTTCCCATTTCCTTTTGTTTTAATCTACAACCTCTGAAAATAAAGTTCGGTGAATAGTAATGTAACATTAACGTAGATGAAATATTAATGAAAGTTATTTAGTTATTCTTTCGAAATAGTCTCCTTCCATAAGTGTGCACCGCTAAGATTTGCTATACATGTCTTGAAAAATTTTCAAGAATACTTCTTTTGGGATGGAGTTCGTCACGTTTCATTGGATGTCAGGAATATCGTCAAATCTCTTTCGTTTCTGCTGCAAGGTATTGAATTTTTGACCCATTTCATGAAACATCTAGGAAGGTTGATGATTTTTTGTTCACGACAATGCTCGCCCTTATCAATAGCCAATATCGCCAAATAGTTCCTCGCAAAAAAGGTGGTGGTGCAAATTGAACATCCACCATACTCGTCAGATCTCAATTCTCGAGACTTGTTCTTGTTCACACGACTCAAACTGGCTTAGAATGGTAATGCATTTTTTAGTTTTAGAAACATAATATTAGTTACTTATTTGAAAGAAGTGAAGAAAATCAGTTGAAATTATTAAAGTTAACTGCAATGACTAAAAAAGAAACAACAAAAAAGGCCCAAAACTGTTACATTTAATTCTTAAAGTTAAGAATAAATTAATATATGAAGATAAAGACACTATTAGCGAAATCAATCAACATCTAGAGATATTGTCACTTCGTTTAGAGCTTATTTTCAGTTCGAAATTATCTTGTATACGAAGTTGTATGGCTTTATTTTTTTAATGACATATTGGCTACCTCTGTTGAGGCAGATTTATGCTTCTTTCTAGTTCATCATAAGAACAATTGGCGAATCTTTCCATGGCTATCATTATTAGAAAAGCGTTGACCTAAAGGAAGCAATTATATATTAAAGCCTTTTATGCCTATGTTATAGTACAGAAGAAGAGAAATAAAGAAAAATACAAAAGACATGAAAAACTATAATCTGACGAAAATCATAAACGTGGATATTAAAAATAAATTCAGAAGAATATTTCGAAGTAAAGTGTGTATAATGCAAAAACAAGAAGAATAAGGGAATACAGTTATTTGAAGTAGCAAAAATATCAGGATTATTAAGAAACTAGGACATATTTAGAAGATATTTAAATAACTGATCTTTTATTAAATAGAATTTATTGTTATCGTTTTTCTTTAAAACTCAGATAAGCTCCAATGCATTATTTTGTGATTATATACAATTACCATTCATCAATATTTAATATTTCACCAAGCTTGATTAAATTTCCTTATAGCAAGAATCATCAACTCGATTTAATATTCATATCCTTCTTCCATTGTAGAGGTATTCATCTTTTAAATTACAGGTGAGTCGATAATTCTGATGAAGAGCATGGATCGGACTTTCGGTAGTCGTAAAATTAGTTGAAGACGGGCGCACCGCGTCATTTTGGACAGCACCAATTTGTAGCGGGATCATTAAAGTAGGCAAATCGGTGGCGTAAAAGGAGTAAATAGGCGCAAAAAAATGTGGCGTAATGGCCCGGCGAGGGCCAATGACGTGACGTGACGGCTCAAAACTGCTGAAGCCCCGAAAAGATTTACGAGCGACGGCCCTGTTTTATTGTTTCAGAGGAACGAGTTGACGGTGGAACCATTCGGGGCCGTTGGGGCCATGATGGGGCACCGGGGGTTGGCTGCCGATCCGAGATAGCGCGAACGAGGCGCGGTCACGTCATGCATCATGCAAATCAAAGGAAATGCAATATCCTACAACGGCCGGTCTCACTTTAATTTAATTAGTGTATGGTACGTGTTCATTTGCATATGCCGTGTCTCGAATGCTCGAATGGCAAGGACCGTTCCTGAAACAATGGGGGGAGAGATCTTCAGCGCGGCTCAAGTGTCAATCATCTATGTAATTCATTCCCGGAAATGTCTACCTTGCCTTCGAATGATTCAACGAACTGTCGTACAAATGTATCATTAAGACTTATTGCACCGTTGGCTCAGAGTAACGGATACCAAGGCTTTTGTATTAAATACCGCTCTCAGCCGTTCCTCGCCGCAGGAATATTATGCTCGATTTTCGGATGTACATAAATGCATAAATGCATAACCAATTTTCTTCTCTTATTCTATTCAGTTCAATTATGGCATCGCTAATAGCATTTACTTATCAAATGACAATGTTTATAATAGTAAATTTCTGAGTAAGCTGCTCTATGCAAACAATCTTATTATATATTCAGATAAGAAACTCGCTATTGAATACTTATGGGGCTTTCTATTCCATTTTTTTCGATCTTAGAAGTTTCATTCGTTTGAGAAATTGCTAGAATAGATAATTCTCGAAAAGTGCAGAAAAATTCTAAAAATTAAAATCAATTTCTAAGAAAATTCTACTGAAAATTAAATTTTAAAATAAAAAATTATTAAACATTCTCTTTAAAATAAAAAAACTCTAGAAATCCTTAAGAACATTTTCTTGTAAGTTTTGTAAACCTTCAAGAAATGTCTTTCAATTTGGTACTTCTTGAAAAATTGTAGCAAAAAATTATAGATAAAATAAAATAAAAACTATTACCAATCTGGGAAAGTATGTGTTGAAAAAAAAAATAGAACCCTTGAAATAAAATCATATATTTGTAAAACAAAGTTTAGAATAATTATGATTAAAAAAGCAATAAATAATAGAAAGTTTACAAAAAATCATAGAAGAAAATAATAAAAGGCTGAAATCTGAAAAAAGGCAAAAAATTTAGATATAGTGTAAAGTTCTCATAAAATAAAAGTAAATTTTTAAGAAGTTTTAGAACCCTCAAAGAAATTTTTTTCTTTTTAAATAAGGAATGATGAAATGTGCACAAAAAATGCAGAAAAGATTCTAGAAGATAATAGAATTTTTGAAAAAATAAATGTATAGGAAGAACAATTCTTAAATATTCTAGATCTAGAGCTCATGAAGGAGATTGTTGCTATTGGAAGAAAAAATATTGGAAAATTTAAGAAATAAAGCTATTTTGCTTCTCAAATATTTACTAACAGTTTTAAAGAACCGTTAAGCAGATTTTACGCAATTTGTAAGATTTCAGTTTTCTAACGGTTTCTTCTATGATTTTTCAATTTTTCTATTGATTTTATTTATTCACGAAAAATATAAGCAAATATTTGTTCTATAATTGGTACAATTATAGAAAAAATATTTCTGAAAAAATCTATAATTAAAAAAAACTTATAATGTAAGGTCTAAAGAAAAAATGAAAAAAATCTAGATTTCTTTAACATTTTGATAAGTAAGATATAGTGAACAGTTTTCAAAAAATGGAAGTAAGTTTGTGAGAAGTTTTAGAACTCACGAAAGATTTACTAGAAATTTTAAATATAAAATACTTCAAAATTCTAAACATCTGAAAGAAAAAGCTGAAAAATTCTGAAAGAAATACAATATGATGATTTACAAAAAATATAGTGAAAGATGCTGGAAGATACTAAAACCCTTAAAAATATATAAGAAAGATAATTCCGAACAAATCTACAACCCTTAAAGTAATTATTGCATTTAGAAAAATAAGTTCATGGAAAATTTAAAAAAATTAAGCAAAATAATTGACAAAAAACCGTATTTATTTATTTTGTAACTTTACAAGTTCTATTAGAAGAAATATACATGAAAATACATACATAAATACAACTAACTGAAAAATTTGAAGCTTAGAACTTGAAGACGGAGTTCACGACTTCTCATGTCCTTCCACTCCTGCATTATAGTTGGCAGCTGGTAATATTATTCAAAAAGCAATGCTGACTACAAAAACAACATTTTGGATATTTCTAGCATCCCATTCTGTAGACCGTTTTTAATGTGTTTTGTCGATATGACATTTATATTAATTATCAAGCATGCCAAAAAATTCTAGAACTCTTATAGAAAATACTAAAAATCTGAAAGAAACAAATATTAGAACATTGTGAAAATCTAAAAATGAATAAAATCTGTAAGAAAAAATATTACAAAACTGTAGTCTGTAAAATATGTTTTTATAAAAATCTATAAAAAACTATAAAATAAAATCTAAAGAAAAGTTGAAAAAATCTAGAGTTCTTTAACATTCTGCAAAGTTTTCAAAATAAATGTACGTGAGAACTTTTAGAATTTTTGAAATATCTTCTAGAAATTTGAAGTATTTACTGCAAAAGTCTAAACATCTGAAAGAAAACACTAGTAAATTCTAAAAGAGATAAAATATGATGAAAAATACGAGAAAAATTAAGGAAATGATTCTAAAAGATACTAATTTATATATATATAAGAAGGATAATTTCGAAAAAAAGCAAAATAATTCACAAAAACCTCAAAAGCATGCCAAAAATTCTAGAACCTTTATAGAAAATTCTAAAATTCGAAAGAAAAAAATATTACAACGTTGTAGAAAATTCTAAAATTTGGGAGAAAAAATATTACAACGTTGTAGAAATCTGAAAAAAATTCTAGAAAATTGTACAATCTTTCAAGAAAATTTTTACGAATTTATTAGATCTGAAACAGAAAAAACCTCAAGAAAATCTCCTCGAACATTGTGAAATATTCTGAAAAAATAAGCGGTGGTTACGCTTTCGGTTACGGCTCCGAACCGACGTGCAGCAACGTTGGTTCGGGTCAATAGTTGGATGGGTAACCGGTACCATTCACCATTGTGATACAATTAATGGTGTTTTAGAGTAACGGGGGCGATCCTTTAAAGTAACAAGCTGCGGAAGGACCACGTGGTCGATAACCAAACACTACTACTACTACTAAGAAATTATTAAATTTGGAAAAAAAAAGCAGAAAAGTTTCTAGAAGAAGAAAAATGTATAAGAAAAATCCCTAAATTTTAGAGGTCATAAAAATTATTGTTGCTTTTAGAAAAAAAAGTTTTGAAAGGAATCTATTTTCCTTCTCAATAATTTACTAACCGTTAACTACTTACTTTTCATTTTTTAAATTATTTATTGCTTTTATTCATTCACTAAAAATATAAGAAAAATTTCTGAAAATTTCTAGATTCCTCATATAAAATAGTGGAAATCTGAAAAAAAAAAATGTTTCAAAATTGTAGTCTGAAAAAAATTTCTATAATTCTTCAAGAAAACGCTATCAAATAAAATCTGAAGAAATGGAGAAAATTCTAGAGTTCTTTAATTTTCTGGCAAGTTTTCAAAAAAACAAAATGAAGTAAATACGTGAGAAGTTTTAGAATTCTTGAAGGATCCACTTGAAATATTTACTGCAAAATTCTAAACATCTGAAAGATAAACTGAAAACTTCTGAAAGAAATCAAATATGATGATACCTATAAAAAATAAGGATGTTAGAAGATACTGAAATCCTTAGAATATATATAGGTGTAAGAAGGATAATTCTGAAAAATTCTACAGTTCTTAAAATTATTGCATTTTAAACTTCAACTTGAAAATGTTCCGAATTTCTACAAATTTATTAAATCTGAAAATCAAACAAAGCATCTAAATTCCGATTAAATAAAGCTACTTCTTAGTGAAATAAAAATCTAAAATTAATGAAAAATCTCGAAGAAATTTAAAAGAGAATCTCCTCAAACATTGTGAAATTACTTGAAGAAAGGCATAATTAAATATACTGCAAAAATGGAATAAAAATGTTGACAAGCTATGGAAATCAATAAGAAAATTTTCTTATAAGTTTTAGAATCATTCCACAAATTTCTAGTAATTTGGATCGTGTCGGAAAATTGAGAATATATTGATAAAAAATTAAGTAAATTCTAGGAATATGTATTTATCTTTATGTAGAAAAAATATAATAGAATAAAATTTAAATTCTAAACATTTAGAAAACTGGGAAAATTATTGTTAAAAAAACTAGCTTGAAGCCAATTCTTGTATTTGGAAAATACATTTTGGAATAATTAGTAAATAAAGCAATATATGTTTTTGAAAACTCAATGAAGAAAAAAACTGAAATCTGAAATGAAAAAGGTGAAAAATTGTTTAAAATTTCGATAACTAAAGCAGAATATGGTAAACAGTTCTCAAAAAATGAGTTACTTGTTATGCCAGTTTAAAACCCTCAAATATTGTTTTAGAAATGCTGCAAAATTCCAGAAAATTAAAAGAAAATTTGCTGGAAATTTTTGAAACATAAGAAATAGAAGATGTAAAATATCTAAAAGTGCAGGTACAAACTTATTAAATATTAAAATCCTTGAAAAATTCATAGAAAGGAAAAAGTGGAAAAATTCTAGAGTCCTTAAAGAAAATTATTGTATTTGGAAAAGGATTTCATGGAAAATAAAAAAAAAACGTATGCAAAATAATTTATGAATAACTAAATTTCTAGAACTCTCATAAAAAATACTAGAAATCTGAAAGGAAAAGTTAGAAAAGCAATAAAGCAGTAAAGCAGTTTTTAAAATATGATAGTAAATTAGCTAAGAATATTTAGAACTCTCGAAAAAGGTTCTAGGAATCTGGAATATAAAATGCTGCAAAATTCTATACATCAAAATAGAATTTGAAATTTTTTATTCTGATAAAATAAAGTAAGGTTATCATCTGTAATAAAACAATTTTAAGATCTGAAAAGCAATTGAATAATGCAAGGAACAGTGACATATTTTAGAAATCTAAGATAATGTAGGAACAAATGCGGCAAATTTTTAGATATTTAGAAAAAAATATGCTAGAATTTCTGGCAAATTTTATTATTTTCTACAAAATTCCGAAAGTCTGATGAAACAAAACTATTCTTTAGTGAAACAGAAATCTAAAATTGATGAAATAATCTCTAAGAAATTATTTGAAATTTAAGAGAGAAATTCCTAGAACCTTGTTATATAATCATAAAAATATTTCTATTGTATATTAATTTTTTAAAATCTAAATTTAAAATTAATTCTAGGGATATGTAAAAAAATGCTGACTAATTCTAGAAATTTGTAAAATTTATCCTTATGCTAAATATATATCTAAAAGATTAAAATAAAATTTTTAGAAAACTAAAGAAAACTGGGAAAATAGTTGTTGAAAATATTTATAACCCTTGATGAAAATTATTGTACTTAGAAAATATATTTTGGAATAATTCTGATAAAATAAAGCAATAAATATTTTCAAAAAATTATAGAAGAAATCCAAACATCCCTAAACCACTATCCACGAATTCATCTCATCTTTTTATAGAACAAAAGACTAAAAGCAGCAACAACATATGTTAAAGAAACAGGTTCAAAGACCTATGGTCGATAGCCACGAAGAAGAAGACGACGAAGAATCATAAAAATTATTGTTAACCTTCCAAGAATGTTCTAGAAATCCTGTAAAATTCTACAAATTTGAAAGAAAATTCCTAACGAATGTACTACGGTCGATAGCCACGAAGCAGAAGAAGACGAAGAATGATAAACATTATTGTTATTGTTGCAATTACATACTATCTTTGAGGTTTCTCTCTCTCATAGAAGAAAACCAAGATGTAGGGAACAATGGAAGTAAATTGTTAAAAAGTTTTAGAACCTTCCAAGAATGTTCTAGAAATACTGTAAAATTCTTCACAGTTGAAAGAAATTTCCTAACGAAGCTACTAAAAAATACTGAAATCCTTAAGAAAATATACAGGAACGAAATACCAAAAAATTCTTTAAAATTTCGATATAAAAAGAAAGGTATAGGGAACCGTTCTTAATGTGGAAGTAAATTTGTTAAGAAAATTTAGAACCCTCGAAGAATGTTCTAGAAATCTATAATATAAAATGCTGCAAAATTCTACACATCAAAATTCTGAGAGAAATAATGAATGATCATAAACCCAAAAAAATCGAGAAAAATACTATAAAATACTGGAATCTTTAAAAAAATAATGTAGAAATAAAATGCAGAAAAATTCTTGAGACCTTTAATAAAATTATTATATTTGAAAGATTTGTGGAAAATTTGAACAAATAAAGCAAAATAATTCACGAGAGACAAAAGAAATGCTTGAAATTTCTGAAATCCTGGTCGAACCTGCTGGAAATCTGGAAAAAAAAAGTAAAATAAAAAAATCTGCAAAAGAAATTCTACAATTTTTAAGATTGTTTTTAATTTCTAAAATAAATAACAAACATTCTACGATAATAAAATAAAGCAACTCATGGTCGAAAAATTCTAAGAAAAGAAAATGATAGTAGCGACCGATACTAAGTGGTTGTTTATTTTATTCTCTCTCTGAAATTCTAATATCTGCAAGAGAATATAAAAGCTGTAAAGTTCCGAAAGAATAAATCATGAAATACTGAAAATTCTCGATATCTAGAAATTTTGCATCAAATAATTCTATAAATTTGGACGATTAAATACTGAAAAAACAGTTATAACATTTTATTATGCCCTCATTACTTTACGAGCAAGAAAGAACTGCAAAAAGCAAGAGATTCAAAAAACTTTTTATCTACAAACTAAGAGCAAATATTACGGATGATAAAGCAAAAAAGAGATTTGTCCCTTATCCTATGAAGAAATATGTTATTTGATGGCAGATCGAAGAAGTAATAGAAGGAACTTGAAATGCCCTTGCGAAGAATTATAATAGATATAATTATATATAATATATATATATATATATATATATATATATATATATATATATATATATATATATATATATATATATATATATATAATTATAATAATAAGAATATATTTCTTATCATATAACATTTTTGTAGATTGTTAACAACCTGCATAAAGAAACTAGGCAAACAATCCAATTTATTTTGTACTCTAGGGTTGCATATTCTTAAAAGAAAATAATATTCTAAAGCTAATATTTTAAAGTTGCACCACGAAATAAAAGAAAAACCTTGACGCAAATTGAATTCACAAATCAAAGGTGTAGAAAAAATCTTATTTTTTTTGTTGATTGTATGGTATATTCTGTTGTAGGATAATTCTCGCCATAGAAGAGTGAAGAAGGAATGAACCATCCCTACACCTACAAAGAAATTTCAAGAAAATAATAGTCTCCGGCGCTTTAGCTGCAACACTCTTGGCATTGAAAGAAGCCAGTGCTTAAAATGTAATACTACCCGCTGTTACAAATAAGCAAGATTGATATACCAATAGTACGAATCTATTTCAAGCATTTAGAAAAAATTCCAAAAAATTTATACCGAACTTGTATGAAGAGGAGTGAATTTAAAAAGTTCCAAAATATAAATTATGGATCAACCGAAAAATAATCAACATTGGATAGGTGCAACGGACTTTGAAGTATAGTAAAACTAATTGGAATAAGCCAAGGCTTCGCTGGATAAATAAATCATTTATTGTCAAGATCAGAAGTACTCTAGGAGAATAAATAATAAATTGGTATA